>CM016567.1:11227552-11349510 GCA_003412495.2 Echium plantagineum | reverse complement strand
GCCTAGTAATATAGAAGAGAGTCAGCTCAGTGCAACTAGCAGTAGATATTACAGTTGATAGCTGCCAAATGTGAGTAAAATCAACAAAAATTAGCAAAAATAATAATCGATTTGGAGATTAATGGGAAGCTTAGAAAGAGAAATGGAAGAAGCAGAGCATCCACAAGATGATGATGATGAATTGGAAGAAGGTCCTCCTCCTGGCTTCACTTCAATTCAATCATCATCAACAATGCACCAGGTACCACCAACAATGCACCAGGTACCACCGATAATGCACCAGGTACTACAACCTATGGAGCAAGACGATGATAATGATGACGATGATGATGAAGCCAAAGGTCCACCTCCTGGGTTTTCAACGCCGCCAGCACTCTTTTTAGGTGACATTATTTATTGGGTTCTTCCTAATTTTACTGATTTATTGATGTTTACCTGTAAAGTTGTGTGCTATTTATTTATTCCCTCTGTTTCAAAAGGTTGTTCCTTTCTGAGTGTTAATCATGAAATTGTTACTGGGGTTTTGTTGTATTCTGGTTCTTCGTTGTTTTTTTGTCAGAAAGCTATGGAAGTCACAGATTGACCCAACCGAAGGGATGACCCGACATTGGAGACTTCCTATTCGTATTCATATAACCGACCCTAGCTAGTCGACTAAGGCTTGTTTTGGTTTACTTCAGTATTTCCCTTTTGATTTACTCTTATTTTGGAAAGATTGTCCCTTTTTGAAGTTTAATGGTTGAATTGTGAAATCTTTAGTTTTTTGTATTCCGAATTCGGGAAAAATATAGTAATTCTAAACTACTTTACCATTGACATGATGATTTTAAATTCACATCAAAATTATGTGTCTCGATTAAGGCCTTGATGTTTGTAAGTTTGGATATCCAGCATTGCTTTTTTATGTTTACTCAGTATCATAGTTTTATCTGATCTTGTGCTTCTATTGCTTTTGATGTGGATAAAATCTAATTCTCTGCTTTGTCCAGATGCTTGTGTGGAAGCACAAGAAAGTGCTATCATTGAAGAAAAACCACCAGAGCTATCAACGCCTCCTAAAACAACATCCCCTACTTCTATTTCTTCTGGTCAGCTTTTTTTTATTAATGTGATGTTTATATCCGTTCACTTAAAGCTTTGTTCATAACTTATGTTAATATATTAGGGTCGGTGAAGGAGACTTGAGAAAGTTTGTAAGCACATTGGAAGATTGATTTTTTATGTGCAGGGATTTGCTTATTCCCCTAGACATACATTTGGATTACATATTTTTGGATGACGAAAACAGCCTATTTCCTGAACCCCCCCCGTCTCCTCTTGCATTGCAGCATCAGCTAAATCTAAAATATTAGAAGTTTATCTGATATTGCTTAAGACCTTAACAATATATATGAATATACGAATGAAGTAAAGACTAGTACGAGTCTTCGTCTACAAACATGGAACATGGATGAAAATTCTTTCAAATTCCTACATAGTCCTTTAACCTTACAATATCAGTGAATAAGGATTACTGGATATTCATTGTGGACCTTTCAGATATTAAAGAAAAGAGCAATTTGGACGATATAGATGACGAAGATGATGGCCCTCCTCCTGGGTGGGGTTTGATCCCTTCACAACAGTGCCAACCTCCTAAGCTATCAACATCATCTCCACTGTCAACGATTTCTGCAGGTAAATACTCTTCTTGGTGATTCCCTTCCTTGTGAGGAGATAATTGCAATTTATTTGTCAAGACGTATAGATTTGTCCGTGCCAATTAAACAAGTTGAAATTTTCTTCTAAAAAGGAGAAGTGGAAAACATGTTGTCGTCATTGGCAAAAGCAAAAAGGCCCTTTTTAGCCTGAAATTATGCTGTTGAAATTAATTTCTTAAATTGGAAAGTGGAGTGAATAGGATTAAAATAACTTGATGCCGGTAACATGTTATAATCCTTCACTCGGTACAACTTGAGCTAAGAATCTTATCTCGCTCGTTCTTTATAGTTCACTCTCTTTCTTGATTCGTCTTCTGATATACATTTGTATGTGATGCATATATATGTGCTACAGACGAAACAACCTCAACAGTTGGTCTCTGTTTCTTTTCATGATCCTGGGAACATGTTAATCTTTCTAGGAGGTGCTTCCATATTTATGTTTGAAATATATAGGAAGTTTGATTTTCTCAATCGTGGCTTTAAAGTTATAATAGCATCCTCATGTTCTTTAGACCTCTAATGTCATATAGTCCTTATTACCTCATTGAGTAGTTTTCACTTACCTCTCGTTAACTTCACTAACGCTCAATTAGGATAAGGATGTTAAGTGAGGCCAGTTGTTACCCCCAAATTCAGTAGGCTTTGATCTGAGTTAGACCTTTACTGCTAGTTGCAAAATTTTCTAGTATAAGTTTGTATGCTTGTATCTATTGATCAAAGTAATACTACCTCCATCTCATGAAGATTGTTTACTTTTGAATTTGATGGTTTTAGAGTTTTTAACTCAATTATTTTATATATGTTTATAATATTTGATAAAACCAACCCCACTAAGTTGGATTAGCTTGGTTTGTAATTTTATTTGGTTTATATTATTTAATAAATAAATATATCAAATTATATCATTTTTAATGTAATTACCATTACCATGGTAGTTTTGATTCAAATCAAAGTTAAACGTGCCAATAAAGGCTCAAGGTTTGATAATTTTAAATATTTGAAAATAAAACTATACAATCTTCATGAATTGATGAACTATTCTTTTCTCTAGTATTATTTTCTTAATCTGTAAAGACACATTGCAGTCTATGTTATCCATGTCATCACTAATGCAGCCCCTGAATGATTACCTGGTTGATCATCTTGAATTATTGAAGCTTTCATTTCATACACCCTCCATGAAACTCCCTTTTGTTGTTTTTCCATGATATTAACATGAGCATATAAATTGTTAGATTACAAACCTTTAGATCTGGAATGTAGGAGATGATCTGGTGAGTTGCACATCAAAAAATTATCAAAAACTGAAGATCATCACTATTGCCTTGAGGGAAAATATAAATTTGGCATGTTTGTCTATGTTTACCTACATATAGTCATATACTTAGATTTGTTTTATGTTTATTAAATTATTCTGAGATGTAAAAATCTAAATGGTCTCTATAGTTAAATTTTGTAATGGTAATCTGAGCCTCTGAGATATGGTGCATAGAAACTGATTACTGTAGATGTAGAAATGGATAGCAGAAGGAACGATGCCAGAAACGAGAGAAACATTCTCCCAGGCAGGCCTGGACCTTTAGTTGGGCAAAATTCATCCCCATCTCTTTCTCTACCGAAAGCACCACATTCAGCGGAGACCTTTGGTGAGCTTGTAGAATACCGTTTTCTTGCAGTCAATTTCATTCAATTAGACTTGTATTGATGTATGGAGATTCTGCATTATTTATAAGTTTTTAAGCATGGAAAAGGCAAGAACTTCCTGGATAAAGTACATCATTTCTTAATCGTCATGTAGTCTGGAAACCTAAATTTCTCTTTTAATAATAGATTCAATTAGTGGACTCTGATTCTTTATATTTTCGGTTAATTTGAAGCCACCCGTAGTAGATGTTCAGCTTTCGATACTACCAATAGAACAACAATTGTAAAAGGACATATCTAGCAATTGTTATCTTTCTTTATAAGATGTCATTCTTTGAGCTGAGATGCTAATGTTCTAAACGTTGTCTTTTCAACTGCAGAAAGTGGGTTCCATCAAGGTGGTCACATGCTTGTCGAGAATAATGTACACCATTCTAAGAGGCAAGCTGTATCACCTTCACAAAAGCCCACATCATTACAGGTTTCACCATCGTCACGTATAACACCTGCGGAAACTGGTATTGATATCTTTTTAGCAACTATGTAAATTTGACTTGTTTTCAATGTTAGTTTGTGTACTTTACATGTGGGAGGTCACTAGAGGCGGACGTTTTGCAAATTTGTAGGATATCCAGTGGTATATAAATCAAAACCAGGGGCTTCGTGTTGATTAATCCATATTGCCCCTCTTGGACATGATATCTAAAGTACTTTAGATGGAAATGAAGATTTTGGTATATGATGAAACTATAGTTGCTTGTGTATAACCAATCATGGTTGCTTAGTTCAAATTCAGAACATTTCTCATTGTCCGATTTACTACGATACTATCTTACCATATATAATATGGGAAGGCATGAATTAGTTATTAAAAAATGAAGCCCCATGTTCTCAATTCTCCAAAAAATTAGGAGAATAAATTATATTTTGAATTTTGAATATATAATTTTATATAAATACTTTGTTTAATAATTACTTACTAATAGGCATAAAAAAGTTGGTCATCATTTTATGAAAATGGCTTTTTTTTCTAATATCTAATGTTATTTTACACATTAAATTAAATTTAATTAAGATAAAAGAAATAGTATAGCCTAGAAATATTTTATTTATCAATTGATCAAAAGTTATATATTATAAATATGATAAATTAATTGAACACAGGCTGGACTGTGTACACACATCTAGTATAGTATATGCATGTTGGTAGAACTTGACACAGTCGACATCCCCATGCATTGTTATGCGATTTCATCTCATTCTTATTGTAAATCGTAACAAACCTATACAATTCAAACTAATCCTCCTCTGATATACTGAGTTTTAGGATCTTTTAACTGCAGAGATGGGTCAACTGGTTTGTGGGACATGCAGGCAGTTGCTTTCTTATCCTAGAGGAGCTAAATATGTGAAGTGTGCAAAATGTCAGGAAGTTAATCTTGTACTTGAAGGTGACTTCCTTTAATTATATTATTTTAGTTGTAGTTTTGTATGTTCATTTAATGCTTTGATATATGTTTTTCCTTCACTTTTTGGCCACTTATTACACAGAGCACGAGGTAGGGCAAGTCAAGTGTGGGGGATGCTCGGTGTTGCTTATGTATCGGTATGGTTCACCAGCAGTCAGATGTTCCTCTTGTTGTTTTGTGACTTCTATTAACGTAAGCATCTTCATCCTTTGACATGACTCTTTGTCACAACTTCCTCATTTTGTCTCAATCGACTTGAATAGGAACGTGTCACTTGAATTATTTTCTACAAATCGGTTTTCCTTCAGTAAGATCTTGTTTTTCAATGTAATTTGAACGCAGATTGCTGATCATTTGCTTCTGTTTTATTCATGCAGGCACACAACAGACGCCCTCCTCTCTCTGAACAGCAAGCGCGAGCTCATCGGCGTCCTCGTGCTGCAAGAGTTCGTTAAACAACCAGTTAACTTGTAAGCCCAGTGTCACTTTCTAAATTAACCATTCTGTGACCTTGTCTCTAACATCTGAGAATATGTATTTCATATCTAGCTTTGATAACTATGTTGTAGTGTTCCATTTTCCTTGTTAATTTATAACTTAATTAGACACTAGTATGTTGGAATGCAAAATGCATTTGTATTATAACAGGCATAAGAACGATACACACTTGTACAAATCTTCTTCATGATAGGCTGCATTCATGATCTTTTAATCTTTTTAACAGTTATTATCTGACTGAAGCTGCCACAGTCCTTTTTCATATCTGATCAAACGATTCTCTTAAATATCTAGGAAAACCAAAACTTGCCAATCTTTTTGAGAACTTACAATTCATTTCTTATTCTATTTGCTCAATGCATCTTTGTAATTTTTATACCACTATAATGTGTGGTTGTGGCTCCTTTCTAATGTGGTAGCGATCGCAGAATATCTTGTTCCATTGATCCTCATTAAGTCTTTCATAGAGGTTATCATTATTTATTGCATGGGTGGTCCTTCGATCCTGGTCATGCACCAAATTGAAAACTCAAAAGAAATAGTAAGCTGCCAACATTTTAAGTGGATTTGATTATGGATTATATAGTACAGTTTGTTCTCCAGATCTTCTCAAAAGCATTTTACTTTTTCTTAAGCTAAATACTATTGTTTGGCTAATGGAATAGTCGTACGACTATAAAAACAATAGTTATTTTGAGTGCTTCATGAAGTCATTTGCAAATAGCCTAAAAATCTTGTGAATGAGGGCATACCTAAATATGAGAATCTCTTGACAGTAATCTTTAAGGGGAAGATGGGTCGCAATGTGGCATCTTTACTAAAGGTGAGATGCTTAAAGCACTATTTGCATCAAATAATGCCAATAATTGATTTATGTGAGAAAGATATGTGACAATAAGGAGATTTCATAGTTCTTGGACAATAGAACTGACAAATTTGACAATGCCCTTTGTGAGAATCCTGCAATTCTTGAATTCCCTGTCGTTTTTTTCGATCCACAAATAATGGATGGAAATGGAGATGCCGTTGAGCGTATGATATATTTGTTTTTCGTGAATTTGGTCATTGCGGTTACAAGAATTTGTACCGGAGACTTGGTTAGTGTGATTAGCATGTAACGACACTGCGTACATGATAAAAGGGGAAATAATATTGTGGGAATGGTGATGGATACTGGTGCAGCAAGGGGTATGTATTGTCTCATTCCATTTGCCTTCAGGAGAATGGAGAAGTGGGATCCTCAAAAAAGGTTCCAATTTGAAGACAAAGTAGTAAATGAAGATCACAACCAGATTTGGAATTACCAGAGTGGGCTGGGAATATGACCATTCCATATTTCCATGATTGCTTCTCTAATGTTTTCATCTTATTGGACACCAAATCCTTTTCTGCTTCTGTTTTTCTCTACTCTGGATCAATGTATATCCTATTGGCTATTGTTTCTCATATTATTAGGACGAATGGCTTCTGACATCATGTTTAAAAAAAAAGGTCAGTTAAATTATTCATGTTTTAGACCGATCATATTACTAATGTTTAAATAGTCCTTTAGGTAGTTATTGGAAAGATAACTCCGTCCAAATGCATTTTTGGGTTAATGATATCAAAGATCACTGAAAATATCTAATATTTCTAGTTCGATTATCCTCATTTTAAGTCTACCATGTTGGATCACTCAATTGCATTTTTTTGGAAAACTTGGTCATTGGCCCGTTTTGAAAGATTTTTGGTGTATTTTGTAAGTTTTCAGCGAGGATAATTTTGTCCGTTTACATTTATAGATATTTAATATTTTAGTGATATTTGGTGCCATTAACCCTACATTTTTTATTTTATAAACTCCTCAATACAACTCTTGTATTTATCTCTAAATTAGTCTAATTAACACATTAATCTTATTTCCTCTTACAAGACACCCCACCCCACTCCTACCATTACTTTGACACCTTCTTCCTCTACACACTTAATAAAAATGTATTCATCTTTAAGTCGACGAAAGTCTCTATGTACTCTATGTGACCTTTTCTTTAATAACTACAATAAGATAATCGTTTTATTCAGTAGGTGAATGTATTCT
Source organism: Echium plantagineum (assembly GCA_003412495.2). NCBI lineage: Eukaryota > Viridiplantae > Streptophyta > Magnoliopsida > Boraginales > Boraginaceae > Echium > Echium plantagineum. The sequence continues at coordinate 11,342,119 of CM016567.1, read as the reverse complement.
CCTCCATTTGCGTCATACCTTCTTGATCAATCGGATTGTAGGTAGAGAGATGTGTCTTATGCAAATTCAAGTCCCGTGATATCGGGATGTTGTCATTTATTTGCTGTTGCTAAACGTACCTATAATCTTTCACTTTTGTAGAAGTGTGACGAATCATCTATGAATCATCACATCCCATGCAAATCTGTAGTGCTAAAATATTTCAAGTATAAATTAAGTGTAGATTCGTGGCTACGTGTATAAGTTAATGTAGGTTTGTGCAGATGGTGCATATATATGAATTTCCACTATGCAACATCTTCATTAATTTATTGACAACCATAAAGCTTGTCAACCAAACATTTATTCTTCCATCACTAATATTATATATGTACATGTGTCATAAGTTTAACTTGATTTTTTAATTGATTTTATTACATCAATGCAACTAACATAACATTTATTTATTTATTTATTTGTTAATTTGCGATGAGTTGAGTTTCAAATCCAGAATCTTCTGGTCACTAGCAAGAATCTTTTCCACCAGGCTATTCGATCATAACATTATTTTTGATTTGTATATCTTTCAATATGCAATATATTGACATGTAAAGATAGGATAATAAACGTTTGAATATATACCAATGCTAGTGTTATTGCTGGTACGATTGGGGATAGGTTTTTGAGAAGAAGTTATAGACACTTTTTCATATTTTGTATCTGAAGTATTTTAACTAATTCTTTTTGAAGTTGGGTTTTGACCACTTTTGAGACCTTAAATCGTGAATCATTACTTTCACTCTTTAATTTAAATATTCATTTAATCTTATTAAGTCTAGATATCTTTTCTATCTTTATGCTAATATAAATGATGGCTCACTTATATTTGCTAAAAATTGAAACAACTAATATACTTTGAAAACTAATATTTTCTCCATGCAATAAGAACCTATAATTGGGAATATTTCAATTTAAAGTTGGACAAATTATGTAGGATGAGATGCAACTTTATAGCTAGTTTCAATCACTCAAAACCAACTACTTATCATACATTGTGCTACCAAACCAACATAGTTGTAGTGCATCAATTCATGTATTTTTTAAGACAAACAATGAATTTAACCCAACCATGCACTATCTTTACATAGATCAAACTTTCCACAAAAATTTGATAGGTGGATACATCATCAAGTAAGAAGAATCAATTCTTCATTTCAAATGTCTTTTTTCTCATCATAATAGTGGAACACAATTTTTGTTCCCATGGAATAGTTGTAGCTTTTGTAGTTCTCATAGGTAGATACATCATGAACAAGAATCAATTCACCTATCTTTCTTCTCATCAAAATAGTGGAAGAGTATGTGTATTCCTATAGAATAGTATGACTTTTCTACTATCTATGATAAACAAATAAGAGTACAAATTAATTAACATAAACTACTTTTTATTTATCATACTAGTAAGAAGAAGCCATAATTATTACACCACATATGCTTGTTATCTTTTTTGAATTATTATTTAGTATTTGTACTTCACTCTCAAATTAAATCAAGTTGAAAATAACATTCGCATCCAAGAACTATGACTGTGTACATTATAAGCTATAACCCCTCCTTACCCTTCTTAGGTATGAGGCTATTCAGTCGATGGTTCAATAGTCTAATGACATCTCGCTCAACCTTTCACCCAAGAGGTCTTGAGTTGAAACCTTGTTCGAGATAATTTGTCTCATATTTTATTCTAACTTTCTATTAATTAGAAATTTTTGTATTTATTATTTGTAATATTATTTGTATTCATATCTCATCTTTGATTTACAAAAACAAAAATTATAAGCCTATTCAAGATCTTTAGTCCATGCTAATTGTTAGAATAAAGGTTGATAAAGCCAATTCAAATGAAGGTTAGTCTCATTTAAACCAACTTATTCTCATAATCTTTAGTAACGTTCCTCCTCTTTGTTATTCAACAAACAACAACCACTTTGGCTTAGTCAAATGCAACAATAACTTTTGATTTATTGCTCCATTAAATGCGTGTCTGTTTTCTCTACCTACAACGGTTATATTAGTTATTGTGTCGAGCTGTAAATAGAAACACATGGCTACACATTTTTTACACCAGAAAAACAAGAAACAATCAAGCCTTCTTCGTCTATTTAACTATATTCCTGGGTGGAGTTAATCGAATAGCCTAGTGGAATAGGCTCTTGCTAGTGATCAGAAGGTTCTGGGTTCGAAACTCACCTCATCGCTAATTTACAAAAAAAAAAATTATATTCTTGGGTGAAGTATTATTGTGAGTCCCAAAGTTGCGAGCCACGAGTGGACGTGTCTCGCAGCTGCTGTGTTAACCTTGGATAGCTTCCAACGCTTGCGATTCCCACCGAGGTCGTGTCGATAAAGCTGTCAAGGCAGTGGCTTCTATACCACGGTACAGCTTAAACCGATAAGTTTATTCTAGTTTTATTTCGTTTACAATTTCTGTATTCACTAATTTACATTGTTATACTTTCGATCATTATTCTAACACTAATATTAATTATTTGGTTAAGTTAAAAAATGGATGAAATCGTTATTCGAGTATCACCTCTACTCAAAAGTATCTAAATTATGGGATATAATTCAACTAATTAGAGGTGAGACATCAGACATCAAATACTCAACAACACTTTAATTTTATAGAAAATTGAGTTATTTGATTAAGTTGACTCACCTAATTCAAACCAAAATTAAATAATCAAAATAATGGTAACTTAGCAAATTGGATATTCTATTAGCAATAATGATGATAATAATTAAGTCAAGTCTCTCTCATCATAGTATCTTCTGTGGTTTGGTCAGTCATGAAAGCTTTTATGTTTTGCAGTAAACAGAACTCAAATGTCACAGTCGCCGCCATTACCAACACTTCACTTTCTTTTAAATAATCTCACCCTATACTATCCCCGCACCAAAACAGTGTTTTTTTATTTTTTATATACGAATTTATTATTTTACTCCTAGACAAAGTCTTCAATTATTACACTTACAAATAAAGAGGACATAATCATAATTATACACCCAAAATTCAATATTTCAGTGTGCGTATAACAGATCAGCTTTGGGGACAACGAACGGCTCCTTGGGGAGCCTAATTACCACTTTGTAGTTCGTATATTGAATTAACTTGATTTGCAAATAATACGTTAGAATCGTTAGTCAACATGTAAAATCATTGACGTATATATATTCTTATTGATGTATATATATATTCTTATGACAATATGCAAAAAAGAAAAGGACAATGGCTTTTTGGGGCAAGCAACAGTACCTGATCTGTTATACGCATACCCAAATAGTTATGTCCCCTATTTGTAAGTGTAGAAATTGATGACTTCATATAGGTGTAAAATAACGATGAGATGAGTATCGAACTCAGGACTTTTTTGGTCACGGGTAATAATTTTTTCCACTAGTATATTCGATTAACTGATCAATAGCCTAATCTTTCGAATACTGACACAGACTTACATAAACACATCTTTCAAAGCTACACTTTGCATATATCTACCATTGTAATAGTCCCAATAACTTCTCTTCAAATATTATTGCAACAAAACGTTAAGGTTGGTTCTTTGTCCCAATATTATGTCCTGTTTTGTTTCACGTGATTACTACCTTGTAGTTAACAACATTTTGAGATATGAATTCTTTTCTTGAGTGAGTGCTCAACGAATAATAATGGTTGCAAAACTGAAATTAATAATAATAATTAATAATAATAATAACATGAATACTTATCGATATTACACTACTTTTAGCTAGTTTATGTTGTTTTGCAGGCTCCATATATGACTCTGGTTGCTCAGCTTCCATCTATGGAAAATAAAAATCAAGACTTTGTCTACCATAATGTTTTCTCTGTTTCACAGGTATGTATATGCATTTGTCATGTATTTTTAGAAAGTGAAATTTGTGTAAAGAATTTATTTGTTTGGCAAAATGATGAAAATATGGTAAATGCACGTGGTTTACTGTTGCTAAGATTATGATTTCTGTATTTGTTGGTTTCTGAAAAGATTTATAATAGTATCCAGCAGTTTTTTTTACTGTTCCATTTGCATTTCATGCTTTAAGAAGAGGATTTGTGGAGCCTAGATTAAATCTTGAAAGGGTCCAATCTCTAAAAGGTGGCATTTTTATGAAGAGTATATTTAACATATATTTGGTCTGGTTTGGGGATATTCTTAAGGTGATGGATGAGTTAAAGGAGCTATGGTCTATGGCGTTGCCAATAACCGCGATGAACTTGCTGGTTTACGTTAGGGCTGTAGTTTCGGTGTTGTTCTTGGGCAGATTAGGTAGTCTTGAATTGGCTGGTGGTGCCCTCTCTATTGGATTCACAAACATCACAGGCAAGAAGATTACCTGTTGTGTTTTTGTTGTATAAAATGATATTTTGGTGTTTTGTTTATATGGTCATTTTGATGTTTCCTTCACAGGGTATTCAGTCCTTGTTGGTCTTGCCTCTGGACTTGAACCTGTTTGTAGCCAGGCATATGGTAGCAAGAATTGGGATATGCTCTCACTTTCGTTCCAGCGGATGGTTATCATACTTTTCTTGACGATTATACCCATAAGTGTATTATGGATCAACCTGGAAGCAATCATGTTGTTTATGGGGCAAGAAAGAGAAATAACAAGAACGGCTGCAACTTATTGCATATATTGTCTGCCTGACCTATTAACCAACACATTGTTACAACCTCTGAGAGTTTATTTAAGATCTCAGGGGGTGACTAAACCTCAGATGTATTGTACTTTGATTGCGGTGGTATTCCACGTCCCGTTGAATTATGCATTGGTGATGGTTATGGGATGGGGGGTCCCCGGTGTGGCCATGGCTTCTGTGTTGACGAACCTGCACATGGCTGTGTTGTTGATGGGCTATGTATATTTGTATGGTAGGTTGGATTGGAAATGGAAGACTGGGATTAGTGGGGTGTGCGGTGGAATGGGGCCGTTGCTTAAACTGGCAGTCCCAAGCTGTATTAGTATTTGCCTGGAATGGTGGTGGTATGAAATTGTAACGGTTCTTGCTGGTTATTTGCCGAATCCTAGGCTTACCGTGGCTGCTACTGGCATAGTTATTCAGACTACTAGTCTCATGTACACTGTTCCAATGGCTTTGGCTGGTTGCGTCTCTGCAAGAGTAAGTATATTTAAGTCCTGCACTATGTTTTATCTTTCCAGACAAGCCAAAGTGTTCAATTTCCATGTCAGTATTTTATTCAAAATTACAAACTGATGGCAAATAGATATATTCACACGGTGTCTGCTTTTTCTATTGTTCTTAGTATTATTTCTTTACTAAAGACGAACGATGGAGATAGCAAATTTGAAATCTGCACTTCGTATTGCACTATATGTCACACAACGGTGATCCACATTCTGTTTTATGTATGGCCAGTGTATACCTACTTATGTATGCATGATACAAGCATCTAACTAATCAAGATTGACCAAGTGGCCCGTATTATTATTGTTACGATGCTTCCTTATGTATTATTTGGTCATGAGATACTATGATCCGTATCTGCTGATGACGTTTGTTATTGTAAATCTTTTTATCCATATGGATCATTTGCCCTTGCTCTTACATCATGAAATGTGTTCCTTAGTTTTTAAACCCTGGGCCCCTTCAGATTTAGGCTTACATAATTGCTGTTCTAATTGTTCGAGACCAATGTAATATTTTTACTCATCTTTGTTCTAGGTAGGAAATGAATTGGGAGCTGGAAAGCCATACAAAGCTAAGCTAGCAGCATTGGTTGCACTTGGCTGTGCATTTGTAATCGGCTTGCTTAACGTGATCTGGACAATCATCTTCAGGGAGAAATGGGGTGGCATCTTTACCAAAGACGAGATGCTTAAAGCAGTAGTTGCATCAATCTTGCCATTAATCGGTCTATGTGAGTTGGGAAACTGTCCACAAACAACAGGTTGCGGCATCTTACGTGGAACAGCTAGGCCAGCTGTGGGCGCTCGCATTAACCTCTGCTCATTTTACTTGGTGGGAACTCCCATAGCCGTTGGCTTGGCTTTCTATCTTGAGGTCGGCTTCAGCGGTCTCTGGTTCGGCTTGCTATCCGCTCAAGTTGCGTGCGCCATTTCTATCCTCTACGTCGTGGTGATCTGTACAAACTGGGAATCAGAATCACTCAAAGCTATGAAATTGAGTAATTTAGAGATGAGAAAGATATGTGATACTGGAGAAGAGACTACTGGGCTCTTAGATAATAACAATAACAAAATTGACAATGTCTTTTAAGGGTTGATTTAGGAATTCCAACTCTTTTACTATTGTAAAGTTTCATTTGATATAATGTGTAGAGCATAACAGGCTTTTGGCTTACCTTTTGAATGATGGAAGCAATTTTATTATGCTTATTAAGCTTTGTTCCTCATAAAAGCATGTAGGGTGGAGTTAATCGAATAGACTAGTGGAAAAGTTTCTTGCTAGTGATCAGAAAGTCATGGATTCGAAACTCACCTCATCGCTAATTTACGGGAAAGAAAAACAATGTAGGGTGGATGATGACTCAATACAATCTTTAGGTTATACAGAGGTGTCATGGCCCATACATCATACATGTACTCCATCACTTATCATACTTTGCTTGTTTACCAAAATGGTTGTCCAGTTGTAAGATATCACTCTTGTGTTTTGATTATTTACCTTATTTACAAAAATGGTTGACATATCAATTGACCTATTTAGAGAGAAATGTGGAGAAATAGCAATTTGTTGACTCCATATATGATACAAATTATTGTAATCAATTACTCCCTCCTTCACATAATGTTTGTCTTGTTTTCCTTTTTCGAAAATCCCATAATTGATTCCCTTTTAGTTCAAAATTTTGGGAGGGAAAAATTGATAATGTGAGATAAGTTTAAAATTTTTTAAGACTTTGTGCCAAATGAAATGAGACAAACAAAATGGGATGGAGGAGATATAATTGATTACAATCAGTTATAATCTATTATAATATTATTACAATCAATTGTAACATAGTTCAACTGAATTAGATAATTTCAGTTTTTGTTTAATGATTTCAGGTTGAAAAATTAGAATGTTTAAGTTTTGAAGTAGCGTGAGTGGTCGCCGGAGAAGGCGATACTCCTATTGAAAAATAGAAATCTTATTCCTTTTTATTTTTTTTTCCTTTTCTATTTCTGTTGTTTCTTTAGTCTTTCAAATGTATTAGTACTGTACAAATTATTTGTTTCTATATACCCTAAAGAAATCAATATTTTTTCTTCTTTATACTAATTTTATTATACTCATCCAACTTATATGGTTTGTATCTAATTTGTGCCTATAACATCAATTTGGTCTAAGATAAATCGTGACAAATTTAAGTTTATTGTGTATTTTTATTGATTAAAACGTATTATAAATACATTATAACCTGTTATAAATAAATCGTAAAACTTATTTAATGTACGTTTGCATTAGGGATATATTAGTCATTTCAAAACAAAAAAAATTATCTAATGCTATCAATTTTTTCATTAAGGGGCAAACAATCATTTCATGCTTAGACCACAACAATCTTAAGAAATTATCCTCAAACCCGACTCGATAACATCACTCGCTCCTCCCACAACAAAAATGGAGGCATGAGCTGACTTGTTATACATGGAGCCGCAACACACGCTTGACCAACCAGCTCGTTTTCTGTTCAGACAAAAACAAGAACATAAATCAAAACAACAAGAAACAAACAACCTTAAACTACACTCTACAAGAAAAAAAAAATACAATCAAATATGATTCCTCGCCAATGGACACCACCTTGTAATAACGAATGCACTCACAAATACGCAGCTTTAACCCAAATCCCTTGTAACTTATTTCCTCCTTATTATATTGTTTTGTTTTATTTTCAATTGTAGTTTCCAATCTTAGTAAAGTTCTAATGTTTTCGCAGAATTTTTGCATTGAATATTTGTAACGGGGGTAGTTAAAAAATCGAAGAGTAAATGATGTTATAGGTTGCGCGGAGTACAAAATGTAATTTACATTTCTAAACAAGGGTGGACTAAATACGTAGATGTATCGTTTTTCTTTTTTGGAAATTCAGGACGCGCCAACTCCTACTTAGACGCTGAAATAGATCCGCCACTGCATGTAACCCGGCCCACCCACGATCTTTGCCCGGGGCTTACTTGTGAAGTGGGAAATTGTTGCCTATGTCTGTTGGAGATAGTAATGATTCTTGTGTAGATTGGTTATGTTGTGGTCCTGTTTAGAGATCTTATGAGGGGTCCACTATATTTGTTATTACTTGAAATGTTGTTTTGTTTTATATTCAATTGTCTAAGCAATCTAATGTAGGAGATTATATGGGGTGTTTGTAGGGAGAGTATTTTGCAAAAAGGGATGTGATGCTGATGGAGACACATGGGAGGAATGTGAGTATTTTTGTATTATGTTATGTTTGTGCATTAAGAATATAATGTTGGAGAATATGCCTCTATTTTAGTTTCTTTTTGTTCTATGTGGGATTGATTCTGTGCCTTGTAGTGGAGGTTTATGCTAGATTGTTACGGATTAAGAAATTTTGTTCGCGAGGATGAACAAGTTGGTGAATAGGGGAGCTTGTGACCGCAAAGTCATGAATCCGAACTATCATACCAACACTTTCTTGGTAGAGGCGTAGAAACATGTGGGACTTGCCTGGATTGCTTATTAAGTTGTAGCGATGCTTCCAAATAGAGTGGTGATATCTTTCAATAGAAACTTATACAGAATTCATTCCGTGACTGTTATTATTCGACGTAGAACCAACATCAGTTTTCTTTATTTATGTAGCCGATTCTTAGTGTTTAAATGTCGAGAACTGTTTCTGAAATCAGGTCAGGAAGAGTGCGACGAAATATGTTTCAAAGATCCAGTTATAAAGGACCAAAAATGGAGTGCTTGTATTGATCGTTCTCCTGGTTCCGCTAGTTACTCAGAGGTTCTCAATTTGTTTTCCCGTCTTTTTTCCGTTCCATTCACTCGGATTTCTTCCATTTCGTTATCAGCAAGAAGCAGAAAAATGAATGAATGAAATGTTTCTATGCATATGAAGAGAGAAATCTACACTTTTTGTTAGTAATAAATAGTTTCTTAACATCATTCAGGAATGCTTTCGTGCTTGTGTTTCTGGCTGCGGATTCAAGGTCAGTTCATTGCTACCACACTCCCTCCCCCCCCCCCCAACCAGTTAGGCGAGGGTTATATCAAAGATTAGGAGCATGTTAATGTTAATGTTATGAATGTATGAGTTGCAGTTTGAGATTCCTACAGAGAAAGTCGAAGAAGTCCACCCGAACAGACCAACAGCCTCAGATGAGGCGAAACCACGTCCCCCTGCTGCGTCCAGCTCACCCGGCAAACCTGGGACTTCAGCATAGCCATATAGTTGAGTGAGGGAGAGTCTGCTCACAGAAACTTTTTCAACAAGAGATCTTAGTGCACAAAACTCCCAACAACTGTAATATACCATTTTATGCCTTCCAAACAATCTTAAGGCCTCTATATTTTGTGAATTCTGATTGACTATTATATCTGTTTCAATTTCAAACTAAGGAAAATAGATCAAATAGAAAACCAATAAACTAATATATATGAAGCAATATTTTTTTTTCGTAAATGGTACGATTTAGGTTTAGTGAAATTATGATTTCATACTAGAAAGGATTTAATCGCATAGTCCAGTGAAAAAGTCTCTCATCAGTGCCCTGAAGGTCTTGGAATTTGAAACTCACCTATCGCTAATTATCAATAAAAACAAAGATGTCATACTAGAAACACAACTCGATAAAATCGAAGAGATACCTAGACAAAGTTATTGTTGAACCAGTCTACTCATTGAACTTTTATTTTGGTATGTACTGCAGTACATTTTGCTCCCTTTTTTAGAATTTGATCTTTACTTGTGCAATAAACTTACTTTTCTTAAAGACAATTAATAATGTCAGAACAATTTTCACATCGACAAAACAAAACTATATTCATTTCCTTTTACACCCTTTGATTTAGTAACATATAGTCATAATATTGGTGGCTAATGGAAGAACATGTAAATTATATAATTGACAATACAGATGAAAAATTAATTTGATTAACAGGGTATGAATTGAACATAATTATAAATTATTCGCTACTCACATTAACATAACAAAAGGCGTGCAAAATTACGGTATAATAATAAAGAAAAGGATCATTAGTTATTCCATTCCAAATCACAATCAGTAGCCATGGTGTTCATCAGCTACTGCAGCAAGTTCCTCTTCATTACATATTGGTACACAACCACTACACGTAGACTAATGCACATCCTAACTAAAGCATGAATCGATAAATAAAACAACCGACTGAAGACTTGACTTCAATCGGCCCCAAATGATTTGAGTCTCCAGCTGTTATCGTCTACATGGTTAGCTGTTATCAAGTTTCTTTTGAAGTACAATAGACGGAGAATCTAACCAGGCTTAGGCTTGTAAGATTATGGATTGGATGTTTAAACACAATGCTTAATGCCAATACTTAAAAATAATCATTTCGAAGTCTCAAAGCATAGAGATATTTCTTGTTCTCATTCACTTTGAATAAGCAAAGCCTTCATATACTCTACTTGATTCACTACATCTTTGAATTAAACAAACATGAATTTATAGACAGGCAAAAACTCACTCTTTGATCAGACTGTCCGATCAGGCACCTCGATGTAACCTCTTCATACTTGTCTGCATGACAGTTAATTGTACAACAACCCGTGGTGATCCGAAGTTGGTACACAATTAACTCACGCTCTAGACAAGTTCGCCTTCTATGGATCTGCAAATCGGAACCAACGGTCAGGCGATCATCCCACCTGTAAGATGTTTACTTTCAGATCTGTCCTCCAGGGGGGTATGTAATCTGTTAGCAATGCTATACAACGGAGGTGGTCATTGACTTATGGTACAGGAGATGCATTGTTTGGATATCTTGCTGAAGATGGCGTTCTTTGTAGAACCCGTGAATAATCAGGTTTTGCTCTTTTGTTGGGGAACCCTTGCCATGGCCTACTCAACATTCAACAATTATATCACTTTCGAGAATACAAGCAACATTTACTCCAGAAAGGGGAAGGAACACGAATGTCATAGAAGAGATAGAAATAGTGTTGGCTTGCAGGCAATATAGAAAAGCATGGTAGAAGGAACCCAGTAACATGGAGTGACAAAACAAAGGATTGTATGATTATCCATGAAAAAAATCACCTCGGTGATAAATGACGCTTGTGAGGGTAATGTCCAAGCATGGATCCCAAAGCTCCTATAGCGCCCTCAGAAGCCTAAAAGCCAAGGTTGTATGACATAAGAAAGAAACTGAGACCGAAGGGGCTGGCTCTCAATCGAATATGATAGTGTACTTTCATAAACATTTGTAGAATAGGTGGGGAATTGATAAATCTAATACCTGAGCCTTCGCAACTTCCCATGTCGGCCCTCTTCCCTTGCCCATTATTTGTCCATCTATTTCTACCTATACCAGTACAAGAAACAATGAATTAGGCGAACTGAAAGTAGATGGCGGAATTGATATTATTAAAAGTCAAATGGATCAAATGACATTTACATATTTGCAGAACAAATTTAGCATCAACATAATGCATGCATAACTTAGTTTGGCACTGTCCTACACAATTTTCTCAACAATATATGTTATTTAGAAAACGTTTAATTAAGTCAAAATCAGGAAGCTTGAAAGATTAAGATCAATTGCAAGTATCATAGAATTTATTCAATTAATAACTGATAATTAAAACCAGAAGGCGCCTTAATCAAAGAAGCAATAACTCTTCAGAAATATTTATTTACAAGAAAAGCATCAACTTATATAAGCAGTGGATAAATAAAATAAAATGGGAGTTCCAGTGAGTCCAATTGATGACTCTATTATCACCAATTAACATGACTCGTCAATCCACTTAAACCACTATATGAAGCCTCAAACAATAACTAAACAACCGATCATGACGAAAATCTGCTCACCTGAGCAAATACTTCAGCTCTTTGACCTGGATTGGCTGCAAACTGAGGCTGAGTTTGAAAAGCTATAGAAAATCCCTCCAATGCACACTAGATTGAAAAATAACCAACTCAATGAATCACGATCAGATCCATAAATGAAACTATATCAATAAAAAACCCATGTTCAATTTACTACTTCTTACAAGTTCTTTCAATGCAGCAATAGGGCTCATTGATCTGTTCGAGGGCTCAAGCCTTGGGTCTAAACCCCTGGAAGGTTCTGATGGATTTGAGAATGATGCAGCATCCTCTTTCATTGGCATTTGATACCCAAACGAATTGGCATCATTAAGAAAACCATTGTTATTGGCGTTGGGAAACCGATTCGAGTGCCCAGGCCAAACAGCAGAATCAGGTTTAGGACGAGAAAGATATTTGTCTGCAAAAGCAGTGCGGAAGTCTTAGAATGGCATAAAAAATGAACAACTGATGTATCTTCAGGTAGCGTCAATTTATTTTGGACAGTGCTGTCAGGGCTTGCCTGACAAGCAGTAAAGTTAATGAGTAATACAGCAGTAATTCAGTCAGATAGTCTAGAAGCTCTTCACACCTGCTAGGTTCATTAGGGATACTTCAGCAGCTTGACGATGTGCTTCTCTTCTTGTCCTACCAATTCCTTTGCCAATCTTTTCCCCCGCAAACAAGACCTAAAAGAGTCAAAAGTGATCATCAATTTACCGGTTCCTTGATATCTGTCCCTAAACATATTACAGATCCTATTTTTAAACTCACATACTAAAAGAACTTATTCACAGGTAGTACTAAAGGGGTGATAACAGTACAAATTCCAGCACTATCAAGCAAATAATTTTGATAGTGAAAATACCTCAACGGAGAACTGTAATTCTGCCGTTACAACCAAGGTAGACTTGAACTCCACCTGCATGAATGTATCATCAAAATAATCCATTAGCATATAGAACAAAGTATGTAGTATCTTCTGACACGAGTATACCCCATTCTCATACCTTTGTTCCACACCTAAATGCAATGTCCTGTAAGGCCCCAACGGGTGTTTCAGCATATGGATCTATTCTCCCAGGTTCCATTTCAAGATCTCTGTTTCCAGAGGACGGCCTAGCCATTGAAGCTTCCTCACCTAAAACATGAGTATCCAAATCATTTTATATTGTCTCCCTTCAAATGTGAAAAATAAGTTGGAGATTCAGGACTATTACTAACATTAGTATGCCGAAGATGCAAAATTTCAAGCAGTCTAGCCAAGAAGAAAAAAAATCAAATAGCCTAGCCAATACTTTCAGAAAAAACGATCCAGGTAGTACATTCATCAGCCGTTTCTTTGATAACCAACTCAACATTAAACTTTTCATTCTCAAACGAGTTCTATATTATTTATTTCCCAAAGAAATAGATGAAGCTATTAGTTATGGATGGAGACCATAAAATACATTTAAAAAAGCTGAAACTGTAGCCGTCGAGTTCAAGTAAACCTACATGCCCTTTAAGTTCATCACCTTAAGTAACTGTGTTTCCACTTATCTCTTAAGAGGCTGCTAGAGTCGGGAAGATATCAGAATAATAATGATTGGTTATCTGACGGAGAATTACAGAACATGCAGATCTTACTTGTAAAAGCCTGGAAGGGAGGTATTGGCTGATTCAATCTTGAAGAATCTCCTCTAGTGTGTGGCTGCACCAACAAGGGTATTATGTCATTTCAAACTATCAACCACATATATTTGGACTCTGCCAATGACTACAAAATTTACCTCCTTCAGCGATCTCTGGCTCTCAACAACTCTGTCAGACTCCATAGAACTATCGACTTTTGGAATAAATGGTCCATGCTGAGTTTGTTGCTTTTCAAAATGCACATCGTCAGCGTTACAAGGAAAGTCCTTAGCTGGACCCACACGATTCGGTTGTCTAGGACTCATCTCTTCCTCGACTGGGAACCAACTACGACTAGGAATCCTTGGCATAGAAACCTGCACCGGTGGTGGCCTCACAGGAAACTGAGGTTCACCTAGTGCTAGATCTCTCATATCTTGACCATGTTGTAGAATGAGGAGTCTTCTCCTTGTATCTGGATCTAATTCAGATTCTGGTACTTCACCCTCCTCCCTTGCAGGAGAACTGTGCAAGCTTGTGGTCTCAGAAGGATTAATTGGTGTCAAAGGTAGTTTTGCTGCAGCAATCCCCTGAGTCAACTGCTGAATTGGAAAAGGCAAACCAGAGCCTGCTAATGTTGATGGTAAAGTTGTGCTGGAAGATCCAGTTGAGAGATGAAGATTTGGAGTGGTTCTTGGGTCCAAATTTGCGACTGTGGAGGTGACAGCGGAAGCTGCTAAAATTGCCTCCTGAATGAAAAATGTATTTTAGAAACTTGAGCCATCAAGACTGCAAGAAAAACAAGGGAAAACAAAGAACATACACCCATCATGCAAGAAGACAAGGAAAAAGAACAAAATGTATGCAAGTCTCTTAATATTGTCAAAACCAGATATTTTTCCCCATCCAAAATACAATATCAATAATGATAATCCCAACAAAAACCAACCCCCATAACAATCCCAAGGAACTCGTAAAACCTTACAGATCCAATAAACGTAACATGTCTGCTATATCAACTTAGAGCAGGAGATTTGTTACCTTCATTCTTTTTTCTACCTCTGCATCTGCCATGCCATCAAACCCTGGCATTTGTTTGTTTCCATTGGCCACAGAGACCTCATCCTAATATATATTTACATATCAAACAAATTGCATAAGGATAACTAAGACAAGAAAAGATACCATGATACACCTTCAAATACCAAACGTAAAAGTTGTTTGTACTAACCTCTGAAACCAAATAGTTGCTTACATCAGGAGGAGAACGGATTTCTTCAATATTATCTTCATATGACACTTTTATTACTTGTTGCAGGAGACTGTCATCAAAGTCTCTGAAACACGAGCAATCTCAATCAGGACTACCATATAGAGAATTGTTAAAAAGCTAAAGCATCACTCAAAGAGAAAAGCCAGCTGAGGCCAACAGGATAATAGGGCTAATAAATTATTACTTGAAAAAACCACCCCGAACATTGCACGCGACATTTCTTGCAACACATAAAACTGGGACAGTGTTGTTAGCCTACATCATAAAAATTTGTTTCTCATTCAACTGGAACATCAATGGAAACTCTTCACAGCAGTTTATATCTAGGGAAGTTACCTCGGCTTCGGGAGCATAATAAGGAGCAAATGCAGGGACTACATGTACTCGAGGCTGATCCGCCTCATCCCACACTTTTAGACGATCATCAATCACCAATGCCATCTTTGGATGACAGTTTCTATTTTGAAACACATTGAACAAAGATTTCTTACAGCCTACAAAAAGTTCAACATCAAAAACTGGATTAAAACCAAAAGTCTATGTTCAATAATTCCAGGCAACCATATACGACAGAACAAACAACTTACCAGACTTCACACATACGATGCGATCCAACAGCTCTCTGGGGTTGATCAAATTTGATTCCGGATCAAGAAGTCTCCACATCTCCAAAGCATAATCTCTTTCCGCCATTGTGCAAACATAAACTTCAAATCTTTTACGACCTCTTGCAGTCAGGTAGCTTCTGATATCCTCCCAAGCAGGTCTCAGCCTTACAAGAACGCTAGTGTCACGAATCTACAAAGATGTCAAAATACAGAAAATACAACATGAAATTAATCTCAATCTATTAAGAGAAGAGAAAAATCATAATTTAGATTTTGATGTGAGTTATCATTCTCTCCAAAAAAACAATGAATAAATTAGGTTGATGAACGAAAACAAAATTTAAGGTTTTATAACACTACTGAGGCACTGTGAAGAACTTGAAGGTACTAAGTTGAGATAGTGATGTTGTGCCACTAAATAATTTGTAACATTTATTATCTCCAACAAAAGTTGAGGGTTATGGCTATCCCAAAGCAACAAACCTAATCACAAGGATTATCAAATCATAACTTAACAAATTATATTAATATACCTGTGGATTGATACGAGTAAGAACGATGTTCTTGTCCTGTAACCTTATGAGAGGTCGAGTGATAGGTTGATGATTGTCAGAGAGAGCAGGAACGATCTCTGATTGAGACTTGAACACCAGCCCATTGTCAACAACCTGATCATTGTCTGCATATTGCTTCAATATGATCTTGTCATCTTGATATCTTTTAACCTCTAAAAGCATCCCAGCAACACGCTGTGGATCTGTCTCAGAGTTTATCTTCCGCTGCAAGGCCTCAATTTTATCCTCAAATGAACGCATTGTGTTTGCAACTATGAGTGTTTCATCCAGATCAAATACTATCCCAAGACATCTAAGGTTCAACAAAACAAGGCAATAACTATATAGTCCTGGTGTGACAGTAAAACCCCAAAAGCAAGGGAAATTTCCCTCATACTTCCTAGAACGCATTGCAACCAAGTGAAGCTCCTCATGTCCAAGAGACATTATCGCAGTCTGCACACAAAGTAATAAATACGGCATCAGAACAAACAACCAATGAAAAACAAGTAAAGTTGACCAGCTAGCCATTATCCATAGTGAGGAGTAGGAAATTACAAATTTACAATAAATTATTCGGAACAAAGCCAAATTGAACTTAAAACGAATAAAATTATGATAACTGTAGCAGATAATAAAGTTTATAAGGAAATAAACAAGTTAGAGATAAAGATTTATTATATTGAATATCACTGCCAGCGAGCTATAAACAATCTCATGTTTCTTTCTGTTTGCTAACTCTTGAGATACCATAGCATCAAAAGTTGGAAAAGTACAAAGGCCACAAGGTGTCTAATTCTTGAACTAATCACAATCTATACATTCTTTGAAATAAAAATCATCCATTGTTCAAGTTCCCAAGATTGAGTTAACAACAATCCAAATGCAAACTGATGTCACATCATCCCCTTAATTAAACTTAAAACACTTCAGTTAAATAATCTTGAGTCTTGTCCCAAATTAATTGTCCTCTTCATTAACTCTTTAAGTTCAAGTAGTTGTGGACAAATGGCTATATGGGCCAAATACCTCGTCTTCAACAAGTTCCAAATACTTATCAATTATAATCTATACTATCTTTCAAATCAAAATCCTTCATTGTTGAAGTTGTTAAAAACAACCCAAATCCAAATTAGTTCTACACCGTAATTAAACTTAAAACTAAGTTGTTACACTACGATAACAGTTGAGCTAGTCAAATAGACCTGTCCCAAATCAATTGTCCACTTTATCATTACTATCTACTAAAGCTCAGGTAGTTGTTGTGGATAAATTTCTAGGTGGGCAGGTTACTAATTCTTGCATTAATTTGAAATCAAAATCCATCATTGTTCAAGTTCCTAATATTAGGTTAACAACAATCCAAATTTAACCAAGTTCACATTCTAAATTAAACTTAAAGCTAAGAACAGTTGAGCTAGTTAAATAATCTTGTCCCAAATCAATTGTCCACTTCAATACCTTGTTATCCCTGAGACACGATGAGTGCAAAATGGAAAGCGGCGAATCCGGGGTCTGAGTGAACTTGGCTTCCATTTTGAAACAACAATTTCCAGAAGTTGAAGTTATTGTGTGAAGAACAGCAAGAGGTGGACATCTTTCACTTGCTTGGGAATACTGATTAATCTTTATTTCCTTCAACAAGATCCAATTTTTCTCACTTGGGCATGTAATTTCAACCTCCCCAAGCTCTCTATCACCTTCATAAATCGCCACCAGCTTCTTATACATTTTGCCCCCTTTTTTATTATTTATTATCACCTTTTTTCAATAATAATTCCCAAAAAAGTCAAAATTACCAATAAAATAGTCAAATTTGAGGAAAATTGAGGAATAATAACAATCTAGTTCAGGTGCTTCTTAATTTGGTACACTGATTTTGCAATACCCGATCTATGACGTGGGTGATGACGTAATCAAATCAGATCCCAATTAAATCAGAAAATTCGCCCAAAATTTGAGGCAAATTTCTACAGTCTTCATCTTTTTCCCAATAGGAAAATTCTTAGATCCGAATTTTTTTCCCAGATTTATATAATCAAGCTAAATGAATAGATCTGAATCAGTAAAATCTGATATTATTTTATGAAAAAATTAGGGTTTTCTTTGATTAGGAGGCGATTGATTGATTATATGGTGGTGATGAATAATCAAATTGAAATCCGAATTAAATTGATTGAATTTTTGCTGATTATGAAGGAGAAGATGAAGAAACCCTAGATCCAGAAAAAGGTAAGATAACGCGAGCTCTATTATATTGATTGGTACAACTAGGTCTTCTAGAATATGACATGAATTGAGCTATTAAGTCTCATTTTATAGAGTTGGAGTTTTTTGGGTTATAGAAATTTTAGATTAAACTTAAGCGAAGATGAAATGAGATGAAGATATTATTTTTTGGGTTAGAGAAACTTTAAATTAAATTTAAGCAAGGATGAAATGAGATAAAAATGTTATTTTTCGATATCGAGAGATGGTGTGGTAACTGATACGAGAAGAGGTTTGTATATATATAGAGATTTTCAAGCGACGATATTGTAGTCATTTTGTGTGGAAAGAAAATTGAATCTATGTGAGGTAACTAATAATTGATTATTTTTGTGAAGGTTATAATATGATTTTATATTATTTCTACAATAACAATTAATGTTATTGGTTAAATTCTTAAATTATATTCTCAACACTCAACAAATAAGATCCATTTATAGAAGTAAGATACTCAAATTAAGTTACAAATATATATAAAATATTTTACTTCCGCAAAAAAATGTCAAATATTCTAAAAATATTTAAAGAGTGGAATGTGGCATTTCAAAGTGGAATAATGAGAAGAAGAAGATAAAGGAAATGAAGAATGAGTAATTATAATATTTATGGCATCCGTTAAAGATATACTAATCTGGAATCTTGACGCTATGGTTATTAAATTTCCAATTCAAACTCTTGTAATAGTTTAAAGGCTAAATGGTCACAATAATAATTTGAAAATGTTCATTATATGGTTACTAATCTCGAATCTTGTAATAATTTACATAATATATTCAGTTCATTATATATGTTTCAAAATGTATTTGTTAATCACTTATGTTTGAAAATGTTCCAAGCCATCTCCTATTTTGTCAATTCATCTTTAATAATATCATGTGAGAGCATGTTAGTAAGGTTATTTTGATCATTTAATGTAATATATTGTGGGACAAAAAATTCAACAAAAAATATGTGAAAATAACCCACCTCCAATTTCGAATCTGAAATAACAGTCTCCAACATGCACTTAAAGAAAAATTAATGCGTGAGATTGTGAGAATAAGTAAGATATATTTGTGGAAAGTTACGGTTCATTAAGTTTTTTGTTCATTAATGGTTTATTAATCATAAAAAATGTATATTGTACCTATTTAAATTATATTTTCTTCTTCTTTTGTATATTTTATGTAATAAGTACCATTTTGTCAAAAAACATTCAATAGTATCAATCATCTAAGCTTATATTTTCGTTTTACATAATTTGTACCAACTTGTTTAACATATTTTGGTACACAAATTAAATCGATGTATAAAATCATTTAAGACATTTCTTTTGAATATTTCATGTTGTACCATCTTAGAATGATATATTTTAATAATGTGTATCATCTTTAAACTAAAAATTAATGTATATGTTGATTAATGAACATTAATGAGCGATGTCATTAATGAACCGTAGCCATTATTTAAAACATAAATGATTACTACAATCATTTTATAAACATAGAAGGTGGATACCGTCAGTTTTGTGCTAATCATGTGGCCGCTAATAGTTTTGTTTTGCACAGTTAATGCTAGAATTGTCTAAAAGAAAAATAATACTCTTTCTTCTTCTTTTGGTATCATTTTAATTAGAAAATATGTTTTCAAATACTTATCACTTTCGAATTTCTGAATAATATTTGATAGTTTTTTTTTTCCTTTTAAACCACTCTTTAATAAGGAATGTATAATAAAAACTTTTAATATCAATAATTTCCTTAGGGCAAATGACCAGGATGATCACTTATGTTTGGTAGGGGTCCCGGTTGATCACCTATGTTTCAAATGGTCATGGTTGATCGCTTATGTTTCTAAATCGAGTCTCAGTTGGTATTTTAGACCTAAAATATGTTAATTATCACCTAATTACCTCACGTGACCGACACATGTCATTTTCCAGGGGTAATTTAGTCATTTCAAGTTTTTTTCCCATTTTTTTTTTTTGCAAAAAAAAAATCGAAAAACAAGTGAGGTTGATTTAGAAATATAAGTGATCAACAAGGACCATTTGAAACATAAGTGATCAACCGGGACCCCAACCCAAACGTAAGTTCCCTTATAATGTAAAAATCACAACAGATTAAGTAAAGAATAAAATGTAAAAAGATTTGAAATGACTAAATTGCCCCTGAAAAATGACATGTGTTAGTCACATGAGGTAATTAGGTGATAATTAACAGATTTTAAGTCTAAAATATCAATTGAGACTCGCTTTAGAAACATAAGTGATCAACTAGGGCCATTTGAAACATAAGTGATCAACCGGGACCCCAAGGCATACATAGGTGATCATCCCGGTCATTTGCCCATTTCCTTATTCTCCTAAACGATGAAACCATTCCTCTTCCATTACCTTTTCCATTCCCTTCCCTTTTCATGCTTCCCATCCCCTGCTCCTTACCCCTCCCGTATGTTAGGAATTATGGACTTCGGATAATTCCCCAAATTCAATAATCCTAATGACAATGAAAAGAATAAAGTGCGGAATTAAACAGACACAAGGATTTATAAAGGTTCCCCCACAATGTGTAAGGTACGTCCTGTTGTTTCTGCAGATTCCACTATTAATGAATATTGATTGTTACACAAGTTCTACCAACTAGTTAGTCTAACACTTGAGTACTTTCTTATACACCGAAAATCTCAACAACAAAGTCTAATAAAAAACATAAGCTCTTCAAGAATATTAGAGCCCTAATATTATTCTTAGGACAATTCTCTCTAATGTCTACATTGTGTTTCTCTATTTGACATGTTAGACTCATATGCAAACACTTCTATTTATAGGCTTAACAAATAACCTAAAAGGAACAACTTTCTCTACAAGAAAGCCTACACCAATTACTTATTACCTAATAGTAGTTACTTATTCCTTAAGAAATAACTCAAATAGGTAATAACTTGTTCCCCAATTATTTCCTTAATATAAAGACTACGAAATTGGCTTCACAACCCAACACTGGTACTCCTCAACAAAGCTGCTGATGTCTCCCTCGTCGTCGTCGCCTCCCTCTTTTTCGTTGGTAAACATGTCCATTTTGGGCCAAGGTAGGCTTATATGTAGTTTCAATTGTGTTTTGGTGGTAGATCTATCAAAGTTAGTTCGGATTTATTTGTTTCACCACGCTCGAGCCAAACTTTTTCGAACGGTTCGGCTAGAACGAGCCGAATCTGAGCCGAACGTTAGCTAGAAAATAACCCCCAAACTCGAGCCGAGCTTTTCGTTTTGAAGCTCTACTGAGCCCAATGTGGACCCCAAGTTCGAGCCGAGCTCAAATCCTCTGATATTCGGTAGGGTTCGGCTCATTTACGGCGTTACCGGCAATTACTAGCCTTTTCGTCCTAAACTTGTCTAACATTTGTTATTATCATCAAAATTATTAAACTTTTCAATATTTTCCCTCAATTATTATCACATTTAAGTTCTCCCATCAACTCTCTTATCACTTTTAATTGTCCCTTAAACTATTGCCGACATTGTCAAATCGCATTTGTTTGTTGACGATAACTCTTTTTATAAATTAATAATGAGATTATAAATACAATAGTTCATGAAGTAATTTGAAAAATATTCAAATAGTTTGAATGCTTGAGAAAATTGAAGACAATTTGAGATATTAAAAATAGTTTACGTTTCAAAAAGCCCAATTATTAGTACTAAACTTACAATTTGAAGCACTCACTCACTTGTTTTTGGATTGCCCTCTTATTTGCAGGTTATGGTATGCCACACCTTGGACGCTTAGGACCACTGGACAACCGTGGCAATCTTTCAAGGAATGGTAGTACTCCATCTGCACTGAAATGGCGGACAACGACAACGAAGCTGGAATTGTTGGGGTGACTTGCATACTTTGGCACATTTGGAAAGTTCGCAACCGAGCCATGTTTGAAGATGAGAAGGTGGAGACTGAAACCATCATTGTGTAGGGTCTCCAACTAGCACAAGACTTTGAAGCATCCTTAAACAAAGAGGCACCAAACCGTCAACCATCTGCTGCGCAAAGGACCCCTAGAGCTAACCTTGAAGAGTGGCAAGCTCCGGAAGAGGGGTGGCTCAAAATTAATACCGATGCAGGTTGGCAATCCCAGGTGCATAAAGGTATAACGAGCATTATATGTCGAGACCTAGTAAGTAGTATGTTGGAGCATAGTTGAGGCAAATACCGTGGGTGAACAACCCTCTTGTAATAGAGGCGTATGCCCTTCGGAAAGGAGTGCATTATGCCTGGAAGATTGGATGTCGAAGAGTAGAGTTGGAGAGCAACTCGAGACAGCTCATCCTCATGCTAAGAGGAGAGCAAAGGATGCACACGGGTACTTGGCCGACTTTATGGAAATCAAATATCGGTTTGTTGAGCGATCAATCAACAATGAGGCACACTTGATTACACATTGGGATCATCGAGGAAATTTGGAGGCGGAATGGCCTTCAACTCCTCCATTTTGGCTAGAATCAGCCCTTTAGTTTCATTGTCATTTACATTCTATTTCCTCTGTTTGGTTCGTTGAATGAAAAAAAAACTTACTTCCTCGAATATATTTAAATTGATATTTCCTCTTCGTTTCTTTTTAAAGTCAAAATTTTACTACATATTATCTTTATACATTACTAAAATTGATATCATCATATTTATTTTTAGAAAAATAGTTCTTATAATAATAATGGTAGAAATGAAATAGGTTTGTTTTGATATTCTATACAAAATCCTATAACTTAATAAGTCTATTATAAGTGACAGAATTCAGTTTCTAGGAATATTTTATTAATTCTGTTCTATTTGTATTTATTGCAAATTCCAATTTAAGTAGAAAATTCCTCCAGTTATAGTTATACGTATTTCATACATTCCATCATTAATCCTCTCATACCTACTAATTGATGTACCTGAGATGCGTTTCCTCTAGCTCCCGAAAAAGATATCATATGAACTGGATTAAAAGGGTCAGTCATCCTAAAATTAGGATTCATTTCTTGTCGCAAATATTCACTTGTAGCATACCATATTTCAATGGATTGGCGTAATTTTTCTACCGCGTGTACATTCCCATAATGGTGGTGTTTTTCCAAAATCAAACTTTGTTGTTCAGCATCTTGTACTAGCCATCTTTTAGAAGGTATTGTTAAAAGATCATCAATTCCTAATGAAATGGATGTAGCAGTAGCTTGTTGAAAACCCAGGGTTTTGACTTGATCCAAGATGTGTGATGTATATGCCATTCCGAAGTGATCTATTAATCGACTAATAAGTCGTTTCATGGCAGTTCCGTCTATCACTTTATTGTGAAAGACTAGGTTGATTCATACTTAATATTCAGACCTCGTGTCCTGTCCGGACTCCAAAAAAATTTCAAAGAATTCGAATTTCTAAATAGTTTACTTTTTGTCCTAGAAGGTTATTCATATGGGAACATTCACATAAAGAAATTAAAACGTAATAACAAAATTTGAGTGGGATATTTGCTAAAAAGCTAGAATGTATATATTAATGTAACATGCATCATTGATCAATGATTATATTGTTTTATCTTGTGATTATGTCATGATATGATCTCTTGTATGTCATAATTCCGTGTTTAATCACGTATCTTGTAAAATTGTGTTTATATGATATTATTGTCGATTTGTTTTTGTAGTAAAATAAGGGTTATAAATAGATGAATCACCTTAGTTTCTTGGTAAGACATAACTCTTCCTTGTTAAATTGACAAAAAATGTATTTTTGTTCAAGAATGAAATCTTATTGGAACTGTCCATATCCGGTTCACCATTCGAAACCATATCACATTACGGATCTGATGAAATAGGAGGCCATCTGAGCTTCTAAAATGGGTCAACTTGTTGTATCTTATTGACAATATTTGGGTTTTATACAAGTATAATTAAATTATTTATTATTGTATTAATGCAACGTTCAGTTTATATTAATTAATATACGTGCTTATAATTTATTTACAGTATAATAATTCGTGTAGAATCTTCAAATTTCATCTCAAGAAATTATGAACATTTATTGTTTTAAATGGCTTTTGGGTGGGTTTGCCCCTTGAATTATCGTCTTATTTTCAGTGTGCCCTTGAATTACTAATCTTTTCTAGGATGTTTCCTAAACCGTTTTTCCTATTTTAAACATTAAAACGACTGTTTCACCCTTGCCACAAAGAATATTATCATACTTTAAAATTTCTTACATAATTAAAATTAAACAACCCCTTCTTCAGTACACTCCACCCACTACCCTTACACCTAACAGGGTACGAGAGCCTAACATTATGCTTGTTTGAAATACCCTCTCTGCTCGATATTTACTCAGTCTGTCAATACATTATCAAATTAATTAATAATTTTAATATATGTGTCAAAAATAATTACATATATAATAAAGGTTTGTAAATTTTATTATTAATTTTTCAAATAATTAAGGTTTATATGATTTATTAATGATAAGTATTTTCTATTTGTGTTAAAAATAGGCTTATGTTTCATTTTACCTTAATGAGTCGGATATTTATCACATCGAGCCGAATGTTGACAATATATTAAAGTACCTGACTTTTTATTTTATTAAGTCGAGCCGGTACTAAAGTTATTGTGATTACCTTAACGAATACCGTCGACATAACCCACCCCATCCCACGACAACCCCATCATTGGAATAGAGCTACCTTGGATCCTTTATGCTAAATAAATCAACCCTTTATCGTTTTATACATGTGAACTACATATGAACATCTCATCTTTAGAATTTGTTTTTGTTACCGTTAATAATATAATATGTTAAAAAGGTTAATGTTATACTCCCTCCGTCCCTAAAAGATTGTCACATTTTGACTTTTGTTGGTCAAACATTATAAAATTTGATCATAAATTATCATTAAACGATAAGAAATAATATAGTCTTGTTGGACCTTGTTAGATTCGTCTCAATATATATTTTTGAAATATCAACTTTTAATAACATTTTCGAATGTAAAATAATAGAAATTTACATTTAAATCGTGTTTAATTGACCAACAAAAATCAAAATGTGACGATCTTTTAGGGACGGAGGGAGTATTATATTATACTTACAATTTCACCATTCAGTCACTCACCTTTCACAAGTCACATTTATTCACTCACCTTCGCAAATTAGTCATTTCACATAGAGTAAAAGTTTTTTGAAAAAAAATACTCCTTAAAACAATTAGGGTGAAATATAACCCCCAAATCGATTTAGTTTCATAACACTTAATTCAAATTAGGGTTGATAGTTCTTACGGTTCATAGTTGTTAGGGTTCATCGTTCTCATCGAACCCTCTGTTGCTTGAGAATCCCAGCAGCAAGCAGCAAGCCGCTAGCAGCCACCAAAACACAGGTTTAATTGTTAATTTTTCGATTAAATAAGAAAAAGTTAAATTTATCGTTCCCAAATTCCACTGGATATAAGCAATCATCTTGTTGTTATGAAATAATCTAGTAGTTATTTATAAATGTGTGTAATGTGTGTGATGCTTTAGATTATTCTGATCTCTCGCCGCCTACAGCCTCCAACGATGCTCCCTCAAGGTTACAATCCCAATTCTATGCAGGTAGGGTTGACTCGTATCTGTTTATCAATTCTTCTCCGATTTGTCGCTTAACATTCTAACACTCGACGCCCGTATTAATTCGTTACAGTATCGCCCTGCATTGAATTCCCAGCAGCAGCAGCAGCAACAGCAGTTTATGCCTCCACCTTCAGCTTCTCAGCAATTCCGTCCCGTTGGAATGCCACCTGGACAAAATCAATTGCAACACTTCTCTCAACCGATGCATCACTTTCCTCCACGCCCGGGCCAATCCACCGCTCCATCTTTTCACCAACAATTTCAACCGCAGTACATTCAGTCAACTACGCCTCAACAGCAGAATGTTCCTCTTCCCGGACCAGCTGGACCAGGGACTTCTTTCTCTGTATCATATACTGTAAAATACTACTCCATTATTGTTTTTAGAAATCTTGTTCAATCATCTTTTTTAATACACACTTGGCTATATATCAATAATTATTTTTCAAATTTGTTATTTCAGTTTCAACCCCCTATGCAAATGCATGCACCTGTTGCCGGACAACCTCAGTTGCCACCTGGAAGTAGTGCGCCAGTTACACCTTTGCACCCAACTACTCAGCAGTCGACCACTACTGCAGCACCATCAGTATGTTTGGACTTGTCCTATTATACTAACGTTATTTGGCCTAAACGAATTATTAATTTATCTTCTACACGGAGTGTTTGAAATAGGTTGTTTTGAGGATCATCTGTAAAATGAGTTGTGCCAACTTTTCCTTTTTTGAGGTTCTTGTATCACGTTGCCATGATTAATCTGGCCTTGATGATTTTCCATACTGTAGTTTTCTTCGTCATCTTTCTACCTTTGTTTAAACCATTAGAAGTATTAAATATTCACTGGTAATAAGTTAGATAGGTTGCCTTTAAGCATTACCTCATCCCAATCGGCAGAAAAAAATGAACAAATATTTTTATGAATGTTCAACTATTATGAGTTTCTGCCGTCTCTGATTTTGATCAAGATGCCAAACAAGCCACAATAATGCAATGCTTTTCTGCTCTTAATCTTTTTATTTTATACACGAGTGCACACTTCCTTTATTGTTTGCTTTTTATTGGAGTTTTATGTGCCATTACTTATATAACATTTGCATAAAGTTGGGTTTTCACTTTTCAGCGTCAATTTTATTTTTATATAATATAAACCACTCCATACTAGTTGCATGAAACTGATCATGTAGATCCTTAAGTCACAAACTCATATAGTCATTATTTCTTCACGCTTAAAATTTAAATAACTTGGGTAAACGTATTTGAGATTACTTCATTGTACTAATTCTTTTGGGTTGTTGATGCAAGGATTCTAATGGCGCTACTGTCGCACGGCAAAGTGCTTCTGATTGGCAAGAGTTTGAATCTTCCGATGGAAGGAGGTCAGTTACCCTCTTGTTTTATTAATCTTTCATAGCTGATCTTCTGGTTCATTATGTTATGCTTAATGTGCTTGTGTAGGTATTACTACAACAAAGTCACCAAGCATTCTAGCTGGGAAAAGCCTTTAGAATTGATGACGCCTATAGAGGTGAGAGACATGTCTGGTTGTCTATATTTTAAAGCATTTGATGACCCATGTTCTTTTGTCGCAATCTTCATTCTCCATTCCTTAGAGCATGCAACACTTTATGATGTTCATGTGAAGTTTGATCTCTTTTGTGGATGTTGATGGTTGTAGACACTTAAATTGTCCATCATCGTTTTATGCATATTTTTCCTTTTCTTTGCATGTTCTTCCACTGCTTTGTAGATGTCATGGAACTCAGGAGAATATAACAACCGCTCTAAATGCACAATTTGAAGGCGGTTTCTCTTTCTCAAGGAAGGATACAGTTTGTTATTTACTTTCCTGCCATGTAGTATTCTATTTTCTTTTTGGTAATTCATGTTTGCCTGTTTTATTTTCTTCAAATTTTTCTTGAAGTCTCTAGATTATGAATTATTTGGTTGATCAATTGTCTTTATCCATTTTATAATTATGTGGTTTAGTATCTCGTGATCATATTTCTCTTGATTTTTATTTGATTATTTTTGAATGACAATTAAAATTTCAATTAATTTAAGGATGGTTTTATGTCTCCCACCAACAATAGTGGCATATTTAAAGGTCGATGCAGGTACATACTTTTCACTCTTGTTAAAGAGCATTGAAACTTGAAATGAAACAGCAGCAACTGCGGTGAAAATTTGTGCGCAAGTGAATCTGCTTTTGTGTTGATTTACATAAGTTTTTGATTAATTGTTTGCTTCTGAGTCGTATAGCATTACCTATATGCCCAGGTAAGTTAGACCCTTGAATAGTTGGAAATGGAGCTTGCAGTTGTGTCCAGTTTTTTATCCTTAATCTATCAGCTCTCGAATGATTGTGTTTGGATTAATTTTTTGAAAACTTCGCGTTACTTCTACGATTAAAACAAAACATTTTTAAACAGATGAAGAGTATGTGATGCTCATATTTTGTTAGTTCCTAATTGCTATGTTTGGTGCCTTAATTGTTACAGCATGTTGACAATAAGGGCCTACTCTGAAGCCATTGGTACTGAATTTGGTTGCAAATGACTATTTTTCAACAATTGTGATGTTGAGTCATTAACCGGTTACATTCTCGTTATTGCTTATGGTTTCTCCTTTCTGTTTTTCACCTCCAGTCTCCAGATATTGTGGGCGGTGGTCACTGAGAAGTAATATCATACCCACATTATGTTATATCTTTTAGTGACCTGTGGTTTAAGTAGTTCGTTATGAACTTGATAAAAGAATAGGTGTTGTCGTCCTTGTTGTATATGCTTCCTTTGGAACTTACCCTTTCATTTTTAACTTTACAGAGAGCTGATGCTTCAACTGTTTGGAAAGAGTTCACAACTCCCGAGGGTAGAAAGTAAGTTAAACATTAGCTTTCCATTTACAAATGCTACTTATACTCCTGGAGAATTACATTTGTCCTCAGTTCTGTTGATGAATAAATCTATCTTTGCAGTTATTATTTCAATAAGGAGACAAAACAATCTGTATGGACTATTCCTGAGGAGTTAAAGGTCTGTCATGGAATTAATGCTTTCTCATTTCTAGAATTGAATTGCCTCAATTGTATTTTGCACTTACCAAAGAACTTTTGCAAGCAGTTGGCCCGTGAAAAAGCTGAGAAGGAAGCTGCTGGGGGGGCAGTGCCAGAATTGGGCGTGACATCAAATTTATCGACCACTGGAACTCTTGATTCAGCCGAGCAGACAGCCGCCACTGCTCCCGCTATTAGTTCTGCTGCGACATCCAATGTTCATGTGAGCCCTGTTTCTGTTACACCAGTTAGCCATGTTGATAATCCTTCTGTGCCCGTCTCTGGATCATCAGTCATTCCTACGCCACATGCTGTAATGACCGGTAGGTTTAGTGCATCTCCAATGGCAGATATAGCTACTCCATCACCTGTTGTTACCCCAGTTAGGACACCAGGTGGTGCTGCACTAGCACATTCAAACTTGACACCACCGTAAGAATTTTTGTAGTTTGTTAATTGTTGTATTCTCTTCTAAAAGGCAGCCTATATCTGAGAGTTACATAAATCTACTTCAGGAATGGCATAACAAATACTACCTCCAGTGCTGTTTCAAACTCTCAAGGCTTTGCTTCTTCTAGAGATATTGAGGTATGGCTAATTTTCTTGTTTGCCAATGGAAAACTCTTGCCTCCAAAATTCCTGTCTATGATACATCTCGGTGGCTAATAGACAAGTACCTTTAATATTGACCCACTGCCATGTAGGAGGCTAAGAATAATATGGCCTTTGCTGGAAAGGTCAATTCGACAACTCCAGAGGAAAAACCAGTAGAAGATGAACCATTCGTATATGCCACTAAGCAAGTGAGTCCTTAACTTTTGCTTAGTAATCTTCAGCAGATGAACATTCGTGAAATTTCAGATCTTTTGTTATTTGCTCAGGAGGCAAAAAATGCTTTCAAGGGACTTCTGGAGTCCGTGAAAGTGGAGTCTGACTGGACTTGGGAGCAGGTATGTAAGATATGTTTTCTATTTTTTGTTAGTATGTTATAGGTATCCTTGTTGCCATATTTCTCAAATCAGATGTTATCCTCAGGCAATGCGAGTGATTATAAATGACAAAAGGTATGGGGCCTTGAGAACTCTTGGAGAACGAAAACAGGCTTTCAATGAGGTAATTACCTTGTCATATCTGATGGTGCAGAATGTCTTATCTGTTCATTCTGACACTTCAATTTTTGACCGAAGTACTTGATGCAAAGGAAAAAGCTGGAAGCCGAGGAAAGACGGCTAAGACAGAGAACAGCAAAGGAGGAATTCATAAAGATGTTGGAAGTAAGTTTTTTGGACTAACATCAAAGTGATTCGGTTTTTATTTTTGTGATAATTTCCAAAACAGAACATGCATATGCAAACAGTTTAAGTTTACCTCTAAATGCAATGAGTAAGGCTACCTTAGACTGAATCTGAGAGACTAGGTAAATTAATGAGTAAGACTACCATAGACCGTGTGTAAGAGACTAGGTAAACAGGCTTTCATTCCACTTTAGTCTCTTAACTCTAATTAATTTCTGGGACAGTTTACACTTTCGTATTTTGCATGTCATCAAACTATTGATATTATTTGGATTTTGAATGTCATTAAACTATTTTTCTGATGGCTTGAATTCAGGAGTCCAAGGAACTCACTTCATCAATTAGGTGGAGGTATGTTGGGAGGTAAATCATTTATTCCATTGCTTCATTGAATGGCTCGTTAATCTTTGTTTTTTTATTTTTGTTTTTCATGATATTAAGACAAGCAATCACCATGTTTGGGGATGATGAACGCTTTAAGGCTGTTGAGAGAGAGGTAGATCGTGAGGATCTATTCAGAAGCTATTTAAATGATTTGCAGAAGAAGGTAAATGTTAAGCACACACGTTATCTGACTACAGATGCAGCTTTAAAAGCTGCAACAAGTTGCACATTATACGCCATGTAGCTATTTGGCCCTTGTTGCATTTATCACCAGTCACCACTGATAACCATGCCTATTGCTAAAGTAACTCTTAGTCTTTCGTTACCATTGTTCTGAAAATTATCCATTTAACTAGTTTCTGGATTCAAAGTTTGTCATATTCTTGATGTTTTTCGTTTCAAGGTGTTTCCACTTGTTTTCTGATCTTCAGCGATTACAATTATGCCTACATTTCAGGTTTTTGTATTGTTTTATGCTAAGATTCAGTTCTAAACATCAGTATTATCTTTTCCTTTATCCGACATTCAAGTGTTTCCTGTTGTGTTACAATTTTGCATACTTTGGCTTTCTCTTATACGATATGTGGATAAAGTGTTTATTGCTGAAACTTGTCTTCACATTGTGGCATTCTGCTGTCTGCATGTGACCTTATAAGTACTACTTTTGATTATTTGTTAATCCCTTTGAATGAATTTCATGCTTTTGATTGAGCTTAGGAAAAGGAGAAGGCTCAGGAGGAGCATCGTAGGAACAGATTACAGTTCAGGGAATTTTTAGAGACTTGTGGTTTTGTCAAGGTAAATTTTTAAAGCTTATATTATTTTCTTTGTCTCTGTTGATACCTCCTCCATCGCTGCAGTATTTGTATATGGCAATATATTCTTCCCTCTGCAGGATGAAATTCTCAGTAACTTTGCTTTTCTTTTGTGTTGGTTTAATGTTTGATTACCTGCAGGTGGATACTCAATGGCGGAAAGTTCAAGATCTTCTGGAAGATGATGTAAGGTGCACACGTCTTGAGAAAATTGATCGACTAGAGGTCTTCCAGGTAACTGATTGATTTATGGGTCCTTCTCATAGAGCTCCCAGAAAAGTTCCAAATTCTAAATTGTTAATATCTTCTTCTGCTAGGATTACATTCATGACTTGGAGAAGGAGGAAGAGGAACAGAAGAAAAGGCAGAAGGTAGGGATTAGTGAAGGAGCTGCTTCGCTTTCTCTTTTCCATTTATTTATTTGCATTTTTGCTTCTTCTAGGGTCATGAATAATGACTTCATCCTTTCATATATGCTTTAAGGAACAATTGAGACGAGCTGAGCGCAAAAACCGCGACGCATTTCGAAAGATGATGGAAAGCGATATAGCTTCTGGAATCCTTACAGCAAAAACTTCTTGGCGTGATTATTGTCAGAAGGTGTTATACTGCAACTGTCATTTTCACATGACTGGGATCTTTGCTGTCTATTGAATTCTGATTTAGCTCTGTTTTTGTATAGATCAAGGAATCTGCACCATATCAAGCTGTTGCATCAAACGTATCCGGTTCGACACCAAGAGATTTGTTTGAGGATGCCACTGATGAATTGGACAAACAGGTATGTAATGCTGCTTAAGCTTTGCGCCAAGGGTGAGAGTGTTTCTTACCATGTTAGTGTAGTACTTGGAACTAGCTATCTTTGTGTTCTATATATCTTTTATACATGTGTGAGTTCCTCTCCATGCATTATATCCTTTCTGTTTTCTTTCCCCCTATACAAAACAAGAAGTTTAAGCCTACTGGTGTGGATATACTTTATTATAGTATCATTTTGCACATGCATGCAATAAACCCCAGCCCCTGAACCTTTACGCAGACGATTTGTTGACTTTTATTGATGTAGCTGGAGAACACATTTTTGAATGTTATATTGGTTGAGAGTGCGTAATAGCCCTATCTGGTTAGTATCGGTGAGCAGTAACTGATATCCATCATATGCTTTAAAAATGTCCTTATTCTTTATGTTGGCAAGTTCAACTTTCTGTCTTAGGGTGCTTAACTATCGTTTTATTCTAATACAAGGTGAACCTGGATTTACTTACATTTTGTGAGTGTTCCTGCATTTTGGCCTAATGACGGACAAGATATATATATATATATATATACATATACATACATATATATAAGTGGTTCATGCTGACATATGCTTCTGTTATGAAGTATTACTAATTTGTTTCTATTTGAATCAGTACCATGAGGACAAAGCTCGTGTTAAAGAAACTCTAAAATCCAACATGGTAAAGTCGCTTTACTTCGCATCATCCTACAAATCTAAATGGCATGATGTCCTTAAAATACTTTTTATTCTTGCTTCTCAGATCATCGTAGCATCTACATGGACTCTCGAAGATTTGAAAACGGCTATGCAAGACAAGAATGAGCTCTCATCTATTTCTGATATCAATTTGCAGGTATGTGCTCTTCTCTTTCATTAATTTTGGAAGCTTGTAGGTCAAAGCAAATCTATGACAGGGTTTCAACATTTCGTTTAACTGAGAGATTTGATATGGAATATACTTTAATCTATTGATTTTGTAGCCTTTTAAATTCTACTGATTGATTAGATTGGAACTTGTGTTGGCTGCCTAGTGATAGGCAGTATGTAATTGCATTGGGCAGATCTAGGTATTAAACCTCACAAGTAGTCCTGGTAGAGATTCATAAGAACAAACTCACTGGAATTTATTTTACTGATCTTAACAACTTTAATTTTTTTATTTCATTAGGTCAATATGTCATGTGAGATTTGTTCCTTCTTCTGTTATTTTTCAACTTTTACCACTCATTTAAATCATTCATCAGAATGAACAGACTACAGAAAAAATGTTGTAAAGGAGAAATTTCAACTCATATCGTCATGTGAGATTCGTTCCTTCTTCTGTTAATGCTCATCAGATATATAGGTTACTAATATATCATCAAATTGCTGCAGCTTATCTGTGAGGATCTGATAGAGAGAGCAAAGGAGAAAGAGGAGAAAGAAATTAAAAAGCGTCAACGTCTCATGAAAGATTTCACTGATAAGCTGAGCTCGACTAAGGTATAACTTTTTGATTTGTTAGAGTTCAAATTAGTGTGCCTCATGAGACC
The DNA here is from genome assembly GCA_003412495.2 of Echium plantagineum. Lineage (NCBI taxonomy): Eukaryota > Viridiplantae > Streptophyta > Magnoliopsida > Boraginales > Boraginaceae > Echium > Echium plantagineum. The sequence goes on along the minus strand of CM016567.1, from coordinate 11,308,277 downwards.
TCAAATTATTCGTTTCATGTCATTTCTACTAGGAGATAACTTCTTCTTCAACTTGGGAAGAGTGCAAACAACTTGTTGAAGACAGCTCGGAGTACAGGTAATATGACGTACCAGCTATGGTTTTTAAACTTTCTTTATTGATTCACCAACTGGAGTCTTAATTCTTTTCAATGAATCAATGGGTTACAGTAATGGTTGTCTCATTTGATTTATGCTATAATAGGGCAATTGGTGAGGAGAACATCTGTAAAGAGTTGTTTGATGAATATGCTGCTCGCATTTTAGAGAAGTCAAAGGAAAAAGAACGCAAGCGAGAAGAAGAGAAGGTATGTTGGATTTTTGATCATTAACCATCATTTAATGTATTACCAAACTGAAACTGAACCAAGTTCAGACTTCATATGTAACTTGGATTATGTGCAAGATTTTTTTCAGTTATACAGTCTGCTTACCATAGCCTAAATCAATTCTGGCCTCCACTGGGCTTGTTTTTCCGGGGGCCTGTTAAACCTTAGAAACAATCCCAATCCCCCCCCCCCCCCCACACACACACACACATAAAGCATAAAGCTTTATAAATATGCATGCTTCTCATAATTTGCAGATAAAAAAAGAGAGAGAAAAAGAAGAGAAAGAAAAGAAGAAAGATAAAGAGAAAAGGGAGAAGGACAAGGAAAGAGAGAGAGAAAAGGAGAAAGAGAAGGGCAAAGAGAGACCAAAAAAGGACGAAGCAGATGACGAGAGTCTTGAGGTCACAGACAGCCATGGTCACAAGGATGATAAGAAAAAGGATAAAGAGAGGAAACACCGCAGGCGTCATCACAGTGCCAATGAGGATGTCAGTTCAGATAAAGAAGGAAAAGAGGATGGAAAAAGGTCTCGTCGGCATGGAAGTGACCGTAAAAAGTCGAGAAAGGTACCACACTTTTCCTATGTCATATTTTTTGTGTTTTTCTCCCCAGATAGTATGCATACCAATCAGTATAAGATGTACAAGGATGTATGTCCAATGATATTTCCTTTTGCAGCATGGCAACTCACCTGAATCAGATGGGGAAAGTAGGCATAAGAAGCACAAAAAAGATCGAGACCCATCTCGCAGAAATGGTCACGAGGAGCTTGAAGATGGAGAGCTCGGCGAGGATGGTGAAATCAACTAGTTTTTGAGCTACCTTCAGTATAGACCGGTATGGAATATTGAACAGTGGAATTTAAGCCTCGGCTCAACTCATCTTTCTGTTTTCAACTTAACTATTAGTGGCAAACATGAAATTAAGGACTCTGTTCAACTCGAGAATGAATTCTGTCAAAAAAAGCTTAAGTTGAAGCCCTGCTTAGATTTATAAATTTTGCCGCTAGGCGCTGGATTGATTGAGCCAATTTGATCGCCTATCTCTTGCTTGGTCGGTTTGTTTTTGCAGCTCTGTATACTGAACATACAGTTCTAGTCCTAATACAATTGGAAACTCAAGTAATGTTTGGGAAAATTTCATTTCTGCTCTCTTATTAGGATAAGGAAGGGGCACGTATATGACAGCATCTATGGTTTTAAAACTATCGGGGAGGGTTAAGAGAATACTCATCACGAGATCCAAACTTTTGAACCTAAATATGAGTATATTTCAGTTGAGGAAGCCTAATTCTCCCCCTCGTAAGCTTACCTAAAACGACCAAAATATGTACTGTACATTTATTGTATTGAAATATAAGGTGGCGAACCACTTAGTTGGCGCATATCTTTTCCGGAGATGGATTCATGTGTTTGCGGTTGTAACATTATTGTCATTTAATTCTATTATATATCATGGACTCTTAGCATATCCTTCATAATTATTCCTTCTGCATTACTCAAACATCACATACATTCCATACTTATTATTGTTCTCTTACATTGTCGTTTAAACTGCTTTGAATCATTAATGTTGTCCAGTTTTTCATCATACAAGATGGATAACTTCTGTAATAATCTCATTGCTAATATCGTCGAGAATAGTTGGCGCAATATCCACACTTTATTTCTCTTGTTTGCTCTTCAAAATTATCCATTTTTTTGAAGGTATATATAACTGTATCAGAATGTACAAGTTGTTTAACATTGGTTTTATCAACTATCATCTCTTTGCTTCATAACCTTATTTTTTCGTCAGCCCCCAAGAATTTCTGGCCGTGTAGTTGACCTACACCCCCCCACCCCCACCCCCCGGGTTTCCTTTCGTTGGTCTTTGATATTCCATAGCTTGGAGAAGTGCATTCTTGTTGTTTATGTAATGGGTAATGAATTTACAATCTACGGTTGCTGATACTATATCTCTTGTTTGCATGAATTAACTAGCCTATCTGATAAGTAGTTTTGCACTTTAAAACATTCTTTGTACTTGATAGCTACAAGAAACTGGAAAATCATACTATCGGTGAAACATCTTCTCGAGTCTTGTCCGAGTGTCATATCTTGAGCTTTATTCCGAACTTTCAATTAGAGTATCTTAATAATCATCATTTGTGTAGTGAATAAGTTGCCGACTTGGTGGTGCCTATTTACACGAAATTTCAAAGGCCTACACATTAGAACACCTATTTGCATTGCTCATCTAACTATGTCATTGCTTCTTTGATAGACATGGAAATTGTACATATTTGCTTGTCCAAGAATCAAACGATTCGAATATATAATTCTCTACAGATAAGTTTAAAACATGGAAATTTAAATCAATCTATTGATGATTTAAGAGGAAAATCGACAAAGTACCATGTTGTTATGATGCTTTGTTACCACATAATATACATGTACTTCGATCTCTATCTTGTTAAGACAAAGACAATATTATTAAATACTACTCCCTCCTGTTAAAATGTTTGATTGTTTAAATAAATTATATCTTTTCATGATGTTTGATTATTTTTGAATTCGATATATTTTTCAACTCATTTTTTAGTCTTTTACCCTAATAACTGCATTTGTGTTTGAGATTGATATTGCTTTTAAGAGTAATTATCTATATTATGTACGGTATAATACTAATCTTTATTGGTCCTTTGAATTAGATGATCGAACATTTTGAAACAGAGGTGTATGATATTATTACTATAGGGGGTTAGTTGGAAGGAAAATGTCCCCTTATTTGACAGGATAAAAATTCAATATCAATTATTGCTATGATAATTTAGAATGATCATGTGTTATTAATGATGTGATTCATTTATTTTCATAATCTATATATGTACTTAATTTCAATTTAAATATGGTATATATTATCAAAATATATCATTCTAAGGTGATAAAAATAAAAAAATTTCAAATATTTTTTACCAAAATTATTTTATACGCAAACATGTGAAACAAATTCGTTAAATAAATTGGTTGAAATTACATAAAAGTTATAAATTAGGTTATATATTTGACATTAATGAATCTTTGTTTGAGGAAGTGACACATATTATCGAAAATGTACCAAAAGAAAAGGAAATAGAGGTATATATTAAGCCTTTTTTCCTATGCCCCCATGAACTATTGCTACTTTTTCAAGTGGTTGTATCCCTTTTATACTATTATATTTTCAAATAACCCATTTGAACTATTATTGAGCTCATCCTGAGGGATATTTCGGTACAACACATGCATAATACTATCTTCAACCTTACGCTACCCCCAACCCTTACAAATCTGCACCCTGCCTTGATTTGTGGCCCTCTTGCCACCGTCATCGACCACCCCCAGCCGTCCAACAATTCAACGACAATCAACTCCTCTTCCATAAAATCTAGCTCCTCACTTCCTTCCGAAATCAAACCACCCATTTATGTAATGGTAGAGGTGGGGTATGTACATGTATGTGGGTAAGGGTGGGTTTCTAGGGGCTGTGGGGAGGTGTACATAGGTTGGAATAAGGTTGAAGATAGTAGTCTATGTGTTGTATAATACATAGTAAATGCCCTTCATGAATAGGTCAATTATAGCATGAGAGGCTTATTTGAAAAAATAATATTTATATGGGTAGACTATTTGTAAAGATAACAATAGCGGAGAAACCCAAAAACAAATAAACCAATATTGATAAACAAAAAGCTAAATAAACCGTAAACTTTGACAATAACACAAACCACTGTTCAATGCATGCACTAATATACATCAATATCTAAGATCGAAGTATCAAAAGAAGATATCTAACTAAGTACTAAGATTAGTTACATCTTATTTTCCTTTCTTACATTATTACAAAATCAAATACGACTTCCTATTATGAGTTAATAATGCTAAAGACATCTCACCGACCAAATTATTTTGATGAGACATGAAAGCATATGAAAACGACGAACAATTGATGCAGCAAATTAGATATGTGTATCGTTGAGGGCCCCACCAACATCCTTATCCATCATCAACTACTCCTTCATTTGATTGAAAGATTTAACTCCAAATAAAACCACTGTGTCTCCTGTTTGTACTTCAATTTTGTCAGGATAATAATTCACTCTCACAAAAATTTGAACTAGGATTTTATGTAAACAAGTCATTTTATTCATTTGTGTTATGAGATCATCGATTGCATCGATTAAATTTAAAGGGTAGACCGTTCTATTCGATTATGTTTTGAGTCAAAATTGAAACGGAAACTGTTTCTTTATTTTTCTCAAAAAAATCTATAATGATATTTCTTTTGCTACATCGATGGTTGATGTTTTGAAACAAAAATGTTGTATTGTGACTTGTGAGCGTTTCATTTTCTAATTGGTAGTGGAGTTTATAGGTATTAATTATTTAAATAATAGTAAGGAAAAATGGTATAATGATCCGTTTGTATCTAGGTGAGGCGAGAATTTAAAGATTAATATAGGTGAGGTAAATGTGTTAGAATGTTCTTTGCAGACTACTGAACTTTAAGAAAAATCGAGTTAAAGTACAATTAAAAACATCATTCACCTACATACATTACAAGAGTTATGAAAATGCGGCAAATCTATTAATAGTTTCAAAATGAGCCCAAGATTATCACATGTGAAAATAACACATTAAAAATAAGGAGATAGTTCACTATTTAATAAACTGGGAATACTTAACACCAATTGGTTTTAGAATCTCCTTCGTCTATATATAATGTTCTCTCACCTCATATGGATATGGCTCAGGTCCAATTAATAATATTTCTACATTAGATATATGATAACGAATCGTTTAACCTAAATTAATCTAAACAAATACAAAAAACTAATTATCAAACAGAATAAAATCAAAATTGTATATATATTCACCTCAATTCAAATTGATCATAAACATTGATATATGAATGGGAAATTTATTGTTTCTCTATATGGCCCAAACATGTGTCTGTGCATATTACATAATGAGAGGTGTTTGATTTAAGAAGGAAAACAGAGGCCAGAGTTGCATTATTTTCTATAGTTTGACAACAAACACTCCACCCCACCCCCACCCCCACCATATATTTATTCATCGAATTAAAACATTCTTAGACCATAGACAAAGATCTTTCACCACCTTTTTTTTTTATATACAAATAGGTTTAAACAAAGTATTTAAAATATAACATTCCATCATCCTTAAAACATTACAAATTTTTTGGCGATTAATCGATAAAATTTTTGAACTCAAATATTTTATGTGCTACATTATATTTGGTCAAAACATATATCAATAAGTACTATTCTTAACATAGTTTACAATTAACATGATTTTTTTAATGAGACCAAAATTACGTTTATCAACGAAGGTAAAAGTTCATTTAACTTTTATCATTCAAAAATAATTTTGATAAACTGTACTGTCTCCGTTCTAAAATAGTTGACATTTTAACAATTTGCACAACTATTAAGAAATAATATAATTTTACAAGGATGCTCATAATTAATGAAATAATATAGGAAATAAATGACAACTTATATTTAATGGAAGATGTATATCACTAGATGACTATATTTTACTATGAGAATTTAATAGGGGTTAAAAGAGGAAAATTTATCTAAATATTGCATTCGAAATTGAAAACATCAACTATTTTGGAATAAAAAAATAGTGCCAAAACATCAATTATTTTGAGACGGAGGGAGTACTGTGGATGGAGGTAGTATAATAACAATAGACAACCTCTCCATTCTCAAACATCAAATGCTCTCTTCTCATCATTTTCTATCCAACCCCCCCCACCCCACACACAAAACTACACTAGTCATCATAAGTTCAAGAACTAAGGTTGATTGTTAAAGAGGTAATAAAGATGCAAACAACCAATTTGGATGTCCCAAAAAAGATGCATAATGAACAAGAACAACAAGAGGAAGATCATTTGAAGTGTCCTAGGTGTTTCTCATCAAATACAAAGTTTTGTTATTACAACAACTACAACAAATCTCAACCTAGGCATTTTTGCAAAGGTTGCAAAAGGCATTGGACTAAAGGTGGCACTCTTAGAAATGTCCCTCTTGATAATGGACGCCAAAACAAGCGCAAAAAAATACTAAACTCCGCCACAAACAAACATATGTCCGTTTGTTTTGGTACGAGACAGGATCAGACGAGACACGAAACCAGCATCTACCCGCGCAATGTTTCTGTTTCTTTTTGTAAGGGAGAGGACCAAACGGGACAAGAAACCGACATCAGCCCTCGTAATGCCTCTGTTTCTTGCGGTAACAGAGAGGACCAGACGGGACAGGAAACCGACATTAGCCCTCGTAATATATCTGTTTCGTCTTTCAATCACAGTGCTCCAATGGGTTGTAGTGATTCTCTGATTTTCTCTCAGCCAGAAGACAATGATATTGGATTCATGGACAACTTCATAGGGAGTAATAATACTATCTTTGAAAGTGATCATGAAATGTTCTTTCTTGCATCTTCTCCAGATCAAAGCAAACAGTTTTCTTGCAAAGAAAATGGGGAATTTGGGAGGAATTTGTCCTCTTTAGATGCATATGAGTATACCATGCCAATGTGTGGCAGCAACATTGTACCCGAAAATCGATTTCAAGATTCATATGCAAATGGTTTTATGGATTTATCAAGCTTGTGTGATTGGAATGAGATCAATTCTTTGGTTTCTGCTGATCTTGATGTACCATGGGATGAAATATATATGCAATGAGAAGTTGTTCATGAGCTTCATCACTAGTTTCTTCAACAACCAAAGGGTGTTTCAGATTCAGTTAGTACAACAAATGTTCTGTTTATTTGGTCCAAACTATTATTAGTGCTTGGAACCAGTCTTAAGCCTTTTTAATGGTGTATATTATTAGTTACTTCGCGTGTATTAACGACTCTTGATCGTCTGTTACATTTTTGTGCGATACTGTTCTACGTTGAAGTGTAAGTTTGAGACGTTTGGTAAAGGTTACATCATTGGATTGTTTGTCAGTGGTAATTGTTATGGCTACATACCCTAGTGATGGTCATGTTCCCTTCAATTTTATGGGCAGGGCCAGACTTGTAGGGGTCCTGGACATGTATTATTAAGATGACAATTATAATAACAACAATATAGTACTCCTTATAATTTAGGCTTTTTTCTTCTCTTGCCCCTGAACTATTGATATCTTTTCAAATAGCTCTAAACAACAAATTTTATGAGTGATATTACATTTATGCCCTCCCTATTTATAAGAGCACTAATTTAGGGAGTTTCAAGGAGGAGTAAAATAATATTTTCACAACTAAAAACAATTAGTAGAAAATAAGATGAGGAGTGTTTAATTAAATTGTGATCTACTTGAACTAGAAGGAATAGAACTACACAACACAAATATATGCTCCCTATCGTACTTGGATTAAGGTTTATGGTGTGTTTTGATCGGGTTGAATCAGGGGAGAATAATATTTTGAAATTATCCTAGGGAAAGAGAATTAGTGGGAATCAGAAAGAATATATTTTATAGTTATTTGGGTACCATAATTGTAAACTAGGGGAATCACGGGGAATGAGAGAAATTATCATTCAATATGTGATTCTCCTCCAATTTGGAGGGTAATGAGGGTGGATTAGTGGGAATAAATTTTCCTACCTAGAAACCAAATTATTAGTTTCCAAACACAAAAATTTATTAGTTTCCCCTCGATTTCCTCTGATTCTCTGTAAAGCAAATACACCATAAATTATCAAGAGATACCAACCCTGGGGAAGTGTCACACAACATAAAATTGTACACAACAATACCTACCAAGTGAAATTTTTTTAAGGTGGATCATGTGTTACAATTAAATTAGCATCGATGTCATTTTCAATAATAAGATCCCATCGCAACGCCAGCATCTCTGCTCGAAGGAAGACCTGTATCATCTGCCTTGGAATAGCTAAGATAGTAAGTCGCAGAAGCTATACCGGTGAAAACTATAAACGCCGCGCCTGCCCCAAAAACTCCCTTGTTCGCGGTCGAACATGAAGGAGGATTCTCTGATATGGAAGTTGTCTCCTTAGTGTGATGTGCATTTCTAACTGATCCAGCCAACAAGCATATTTCTGCAATTAGGAATGTGACCCTGAAATAGGATGATCCTATTTAAGAATCTCGCTCTATCAAATGATACATCGTGCATTGAGTAATTACACCATAACTACTAACGACGACCCACAAAGCAAGGCGAAATAAATGAGTCAGATGATCGTATCTGATGAAATTTAAGACCGCAAAATAAGAGACACGTACCAACAGATTTGAAATAGCGCTATTGTCCATCGCCTGGAACTGCCTGATCGGAGTGCTTTGCCACAACATAAGCATCGAGTAAGCACCATTATGATGACCTGACTAGCTAAAAGGAAAATAAATGCACCAACGCCAAGCCCAGTGGCTTTGTTCGAGTCATATACACAAAAGTTGGTACTTTCATCTTTACCAATTGTTGCCTGCCGTGAAGTTGAAGTTTCAAAACAGGTAGAAGCTGTTGTTAGTGAATTAAGAAGGAAAAAAGAAAATACATATCTCAAATTATTATTACATAATCCTAAAAACATATTTCGATTCAACAAGAACTACGCAGAACATAACCAAGCATTTCGAAATGAAAGACAGAAAAACAAAGGCCATAATTAGCAAAAAAGAAAAAGGAAAAAAGTGCTTACAGAGGCTCTTTTATGCTCAGCACCAATCGCAAGCCCGAACGCTATCAGATCAATCACGGAAACTATCACCAAAACTACTGTTGACCCCATCGAAGTTTCCTTGTTCCAACTCGACAAAAGAAACCAAGAAACATAAAATCGAATTTACACGACGAAAGATAAGGTTATATTCGACTGCAAGAACAAAGCTTGAGTTGGCTTTTCTGTTTATGTATTCATGTGATGTGCACTACTTTTGTGTTGTGCAACTAATTTATTGCTGCATCTATTCTTGTTTACTTTACGGAGAGATTATAAGATTCCACAGTTTTCATGTGATGGACTTTTTCACCATAAAAAACAGAAAAGATCCCTTACAAAACATAGGACGGCTGATCATTTGACGGACAAAATTAAGGCAACCTGGATTTGTAAACATGAGAGACAAAATAAAACTTTCCATGATCAAAACGGACGATATGGATAAATTAAACAAATATGAGCGATAAATTTTTATCGTCTATCGTTGGATTTTCAGTATTCTTTATGAATAAGATGAAGTAAACAAATTGCATATGAGCTTTAAACAACTCAACAAAGAATATGAACTCTTGATTAATAGAGAATATCCACAGTGTGAAAATGGAGAAATAAGTTAATATACATATATTCATATCGCTCGCTGCAAAATCATCTAAGAGTCTAAGACAAACATCCTATACATGAAAGATAATTGTCAAAAAAGAACGCAAACGCTCACACTCAAGGGCAGAATTGCTTTATTAGGCGACGAGGGACATCTTTTTTTCCCACTAGTGTGGTAGTTGCCTCATAAATGTTTTTTATGTGTGTTTTATGTTTTGCAAGAGGGTAGCCTGGATAGGTCTACGGCTGAGGGTCCGTCTCGATTTCTTGGGCCAATTCTCTTGTGAGCATATCAGCGCGGTCATCATGTCCACCGGCAAATGAGTAAACTCTGTATGCAAATTGGAAGGCCTTCCACATAATTTTACCAGATCCATTTTTCTTAGCGTCATTAGACAATTTGTTTGAATTAGTTATTTGAGCTGTTTCTTTTGTCTTTGCTTCTCTTTTCTCCTACAAGTACAAGTTAAATAAGTTACTTTCAATATGGTTTTTTAGATAACGCGAAAGTGAAACATCGATATTTCTTTAAGGACAGACCTTGAGTGCTAGCTCCATGCAGCTAGATGAAATATCAACCATCAATTCTTTGATACGGATAAGGACGCTAAAATCAAAAGTGATATTGTGAGCCTGGAACTTCTTGGCTTCTTCATCTTTAGTACGTTCCAGGGCATCGAGTTCACTCTTGATCTGTATTTTATTTTCAAGCATTCTTTAACGAATCAACTCGGCCAAATATATTATGTGAGGTTACCTTAGATTTACCTTAGTAAAGTAGCTCTCAATCTTGTCTAGAACTTGGTTTACAGGGGAGACAATCTGCCAATTCTGCAGCGTTCGAACTATTGCTTCTAGCTTGGAGTAAAGGGCTGCAGACATCCTCAATGCTTCCAATTTCTTTGTCGGGAAATCCTCAAATCTTGCTAGCACCTACAGGTAGCAGTACCACATGAAGGAATACATATTGTTGACAAACATCGAATATTAAAACGAGCTATATGCAGTATATGGATTGTTAAAATTCATAAAATATAAATACTTACCTGAGATTCATCCGCTAGTTTCTCAAGGTGAGTTTCGACATATTTGTGGAACTCAATGAGCTTATCCATATCTAATGTTTGGAATGAATTGATTGCAACTTTCATCTCCCTAATCGCTTGTGCATGGTTTTTCACGTCCTCTTCAATCTGTATGAAGTATGCTGACCTGCAATGTATCGATGCATGTATATAGACATTTCGAGTTAGGAAAAAGAAGCTTAGCCTAGAAAAATAGGGAAATTGTTGAGACTTTTAGATTTTTAAATTTTACCTCTTCGTCATCTCTGCCAATGCATCAGCCATCCCTTGTTTTCCTCCAGCAGGAGCACCTATTCTTCCTTTCCCCTGGGATTTTCCAGTTAAGCAGGAGCCTTCCACCTTCCCCTTCAGAAGTCTGTAAAGATTTCCCATTTGGGAAGATCTCTTCAGCTTAGTGACTGCTTTCTTGAGGCGTAAATTCTTGTTGCCAGTAAGTCCTGGAGGTGGTGGTGGACCACCTGGACCGGCTTTTCCAATTGGAGGAGGTGGTGGAGGAGCTCCTGGACCGCCCTTTCCAATTGGGGGAGGTGGTGGAGGAGCAAATGGACCACCCTTTCCAATTGGAGGAGGTGGTGGAGGAGCACCTCCCTTTCCTAGTAAAGGTGGTGGTGGTGGCGCTGCTCCATTCGCTCCCATTGGTGGAGGTGGGGGAGGAGGTACCCTACCTCTTGCACCCATAGGTGGTGGAGGGGGCGGTGGCACCACACTTTGTCCTCCAAATAGAGGAGGTGGAGGTGGAGGTGGACATACAGATATATTTGGCATGGGAAGTATTGGTGGACTAGGCGGTATCACAATGTTGTTGGATGGCACTGGAAATGGCGGAGGTGGTGGTGGTGGTGATACTGAATTATTTGAGTATACAAGCGAGGTCTGTGTTTGGAGTGGTTGGGGAGAAGGAGGTGCAATAGGGAGCGATGAATGTGTTGATATTGGACTTCCTTGTGGTAATATACTTGAAGATATTGATAGTGAATGCGGCTTCAACTGAATTTTCATTAGCTTACTCTCTGGTGGTGCACGCGGAGAAACTAGTTGTCGAGGTGACATTTGAGAATCTTCTCCATTTGGAGGTGACAATGAAGCTGCAGGGGAAGGCCGTACTGGTGCTGGTCCATCCTTCTCATCCACATTTTGGCGCAACCTTTTAAGAGTTGGCGGAGGTGTAATCACATCCTGCTTGTCTTTCTTTATGGCAGCTACGAAGCTTCGTTTACCATCAGAGTTTGATATTTCCATCTCTTGAACTTTTGGTTCGTCAATCAACATTGCATCACTGAATTGATCATTTGAGTCTTTAGATTTAACCGTTTGGTTCACTACAAAGTCATATATTGTTTCGATTTTATGTTCTTCCTTCACTGGATCAGTATACTGGATGGTATTGTTTGGATCTTGAGCTGCAACGTGAGGAAACATATGGAATGAAAGTCGCTTCACGTCAATGGGGTTGAGTTTTGCAATAGCCTGAAATCTGAGAGGGAAGAGGGAAGACGCTGAAACATGTATCTTCATGCCATCAGTAATGTGGGTTATTTCAGGGAGTACTGAAGTAGGGGTGGCTGGAGAGCTCGAGGAACAAGATTTATTATTATCTGAATAAGATCGCGAGAGAGCCTTCCCGATTGCAGTATTTGATGGGGGACTGCAACCCCCTCTATGTTGCTCATCTTCATCCATCATATCGAACAACCTTTCTCTTGCCAGTTTATTTATGTCCTCCAGTCTAGCCAACGCTGAAATTTGTCCGAACACAAAAAAGATTAACAAAACAGACGATAAGATAATTCTGATGCACAGAAATGTATTTCAAGATCATATGTGTACCTAGCTCTTCCAACTCATCTAGATCAGATTTGTGGCATGACTTGTTTTTGCTCTTATCCATCCAGTCATCCCCGTTCGCCCAAAAGTGGCCGAGGGATCCAATAACAATGCAAAATAAGTCATAAACCTGTATGAATAAACTCATGCTAATTAACAAATGGACAATTGCATCTACCGAAAGCTCATTGCCATAAGAGAAAATTGATGATGACCTGAAGTATAGATGCACCCTCTACCTCCGTAACCGGGACAGTTCCTTTGATTTGAGGGTAAGTTTTATATAAATCCTTCAAAGTGAATTTGATCAACTGAAGAAGAACAAAAAAGTTCAAACAGGGGGAGAACAAGGTAATGCAAAAAGTATAGCCATGTAATTGAGATAGCTGTTAAACAATAATGTAAACAAGAAAAAAAAGGCAAGACACACTAAAAACATCTCAAAAACATAAAATGGACGTTCAAGAGCTTCGTCCCATCTTGCTTCCTATTAATATTATCGAGTTATGACTATGAACATCTTACAATAGAGATGGCAAATACCTCAGTAACAGAAGAAGAACCATTGCAAGGTGGAAAGTCTAGTAAGTCCCGGAAAGTAGAAAGCTCGTTACGGAGTTTATTTATCATAACAAAGTTGGCTTCAACCCCGGGTGACTTGCAAACTCCGAAAGCCTTCATGTCTTGATTATCCTCCGATGCATCAATTTGGTCTCGTCTTTCTTACCTTGAGTTACTGTTGTCTGTCAATATACGAAGTAACAAGCACATTAAGGAGAATAACACTAAACATTATACGAAGTAATTTTAAAAGGCCGAATAACATTATTATGCCCAAAGTCGAAGAACATTCAAATACTTTTCCTGATCACAGGACTTTTGTCATCAACTATCTGGTATCATGTCGAAAGCATCAAACTAATCCAAAGTTTTATACCAGAAAAGCGAAAAAGACACAAAACTAGGACAAAACTCGCTCTAAGGGTCACTTATAACTCAAGTTGTGAGATAAATTCATTCATAACACAGGCTGCACAGCCAGACTCCAATTAAGCCCTCGTGTAAACTCCATTTCCACACGCGCAAGCTATTGAAAAACTCATTTCATTAAGGTACCGAACTATATCCATCTATAAGCGATTAGTTTTCTTATGAACCACTACAGATTTAACAGCCATGATCCAATACCACATCTACGAGCAAAATTCGGATTAATAACTAAACAAATAAAATAAAAAGAACCCTTGATCAACATACTTGGCTTGATATAAAAAGTTAAAATTCAACATATACATACATTTTTTTAGTTACATGACAAACAATATGAGAAGCATGCATGAAGGGGAATTTGATGAACATTGGGATGTAGGATATAGGCATATACCTGGTGATGACTATAAAGCTTTTTGATAAAAATGAATGGTTACACAATGCAGCAATAAAAGATGAACAAGTTTTAATTTATAGAGTTGACAATTGCATAAAAGGCAAGTCTGCATTACAATCAACACGCCAAATATAATGCTTCTTGATTTTGTACTAATCAAAATAATGACATGAGATTCTACGAGGAGTTGTCGGTTCAACTGTTGCTAGAAGCATATACTTTTATATAATATTTTTTAGTACCTGCATTTATGTATTAATTATATGTCTTAGTTTCCGATTTTCGTATTCGTTTGTTGTATTTTTCATCGTTAGTTTACTAAAAATGAAGTCCATGTGAAAGATAGTGTAAGATCCTGCCCCAAAAGTGGGTGACGTGATAGATTTAATATGATTTGATTAGTATTACTCATATCATCAATATACATCTTTTTTTCGAAATCTCATCTCACATAACAACTACAATGTTTCTTTTTTGTAAATTAGCGATGAGGTGAGTTTCGAACCCATGATCTTCTGGTCACTGGCAAAAGCCTTTTGCACTAGGATATTCGATTAACTCATAACAACTACAATGTTAAGCATGCTTAACGTTATGAATGGTTTGAACAAGTATATTAATGATTGTATAATACGTGCAAGCCAGTTCTAGGCAGACGTATTGTATGACCAAATCTAGGCAATGAACAAGGCCTCATATTTCTGACATGATTTTTTTTTTTTTTTGTAAAATTTTCATTCAATCACTATGCTTTAAAATAAACTTGTTCCATCACTATATCAAAAAGGTATTGAAAGGACTGTGAGTTATACTTGTATGCTTACATAATTTTTGTGAGGACCATGCTCACAATGATATTTTGGGAATTCAATAAATTATACTCCCTCCGTCCCTAAAAATTGTCACATTTTGACTTTTGGTAGTCAAACATTATAAAATTTGATCATGAATTTCCATTAAACGATAAGAAATAATATAGTCTTGTGGGACCTTGTTAGATTCGTCTCAATATATATTTTTGAAATATTAACTTTTTATAATTTTTTTGCATATAGATTAATAGATATTTATGTTTTAAATCGTGTTTTGTTGACCATTAAAAGTCAAAATGTGACAATCTTTTAGGGACGGAGGGAGTAAAATATAAAGACAATTTAGCAACTACATCAATGCAAAAATCTGACACGCCTTCTTCCACCAGCTTCACTCGCCCAATTTACTCCTACCAAAATCTCTTCCAATTCAATTCTATCAAAATCTCTCCCAATTTAATTACCAAAATCTCGCCCAATCTTTAAACCACAATCAAAAGCTGCTCAAAACAATGGCTAAAATCAAGGAATTCATTATGTCAAGAATTACATCAAATATGCAAAGTTCATTATAGATTATTACATATCATATGCCCTATACTCGAAAATTTGCAAGATCCACAATATTCCCAATTCAAATTTCGTCAGGGAAAAATTGAAGACAAATGGAGCAAATGGAAAAATTTGCAACATTAGGTGTTGCTTAAATCACCTAATGTTGTTAATATAGAAGCAGTAGGTCATTGTATCAATCTCAAATTTACTAGTCATAGTGAAGAGAATATTGTTGAGACTAAACATGGAAGGTAAACTCACACACAATCTTTTCAAGGTTTATAATAACAAGCAATAACGTGGAACTTGTTGGCAACAACGACACCTTTAGTAGAATGATTGAACACCAATGTAACTTTATTAATGGTGTCATTAACTAATGAGTTAACACCAGTCGATTTAAGTAAATGGTTGTAGCAATATGAATGGTGGTACACTATAGTTAATGAGGATATGGTGTTTCTAATGGTAGGTTCAACACCAGTGTATATTATTAAACGGTGTTGGTAAGGAAAAACTAAAACAACAAAATGGATAAAAGATTACAAAAAGTAAACGATGTTACTAAAAAAGAACGGATAATCCTCGTGTCAACATCAGTGGATCATTCTCAGATTTATTACTCATCGTGAAATTTCTAATCTTCTCATCGCCATTGTTCACACCATCTACAATGAGGACGATTTGTTACACACTAACTTTGGTATTCAATAACAATCAATTAGTTGAAGCTTGCATTGAACAATGACACCTTGAGTAGAAGGAATGAACACCAGTGGACCTAAGTAAATGGTGTCAGTGAAGAACCACACAACACCATATTATAGCAATGGACGGTGCTAGGTAAAAATAAAGTATGCAACTCCAAATTTAATGAGAATATGGTGTTTTCAAATGTGAATTTAACACCAGTGTACATAAAATAAATGGTGTTGCTAAAATCCATAAATGGATAATGATTAAAACATTAATTAACAAACAGTATCTTGGAACTTGTTAGCAAGAACGAGACCTTGAGTAGAAGGTAAACTCACACACAAACATTTGGAGGTTTATAATGACAAGCAATAACGTGGAACTTGTTGGAAACAACGACACCTTTAGTAGAGTGACTGAACACCAACGTAACTTTGTTAATGGTGTTAGTAACTAATTAGTTAACACCAGTCAATTCAAGTAAATGGTTGAAGCAAAATGAATAGTGGTACACCAGAGTTAATGAGGATATGGTGTTTTTAATTGTAGGTTCAACACCAATGTATATTATTAAACGGTGTTGGTAAGGAAAAACTAAAACAACAAAATGGATAGGTATTAGAAAAAGTAAATGATGTTGCTAAAAAAGAACGGATAATCCTCACGTCAACATCAGTGGATCATTCTTAGATTTATTACTCATCGTAAAATTTGTAATCTTCTCATCGTATTCAATAACAATCAATTAGTTGGAGCTTGCATTGAACAATGACACCTTGAGAAGAAGGAATGAACACCAGTGGACCTAAGTAAATGGTGTGAGTGAAGAATGACACAACACCATGTTATATCAGTGGATGGTGTTAGGAAAAATAAATGATGCAACCCAAAAATTAATAAGAATATGGTGTTTTCAAATGTGAATTTAACACCAGTGTATATAAATAAATGGTGTTGCTAAAATCCCTAAATGGGTAATGAATAAAACCTTAAATAAGAAACAGTAACTTGGAACTTGTTAGCAACAAAGAGACATTGAGTAGAAGGATCGAACACCAATGTAACTCCTTCAATGATGACATTAACTGGTCAGTTAACACCAGTGAATATTAGTAGATGGTGTTAGCAAAATAAATGGATGGAACACCAGAGTTAATGAGTGTGTGGTGTTTACAATGTGTGTCTGAACACCAGTGTATATAATTAAAGGGTTTTACTAAAAAAGCACTGTAATAACAAGCAATGGAAAATGACTAAAAAATGTAAATGGTGTCACTATAAAAGGTCATCATCTTCGTGTCAACATCATTACATATTTTTGGTTGTCAACTTCCTGACAGACATAAATTTGTGCTAGTCTTTATGCATAGAATTATAGTGATGATTTTATATTATTTTATCTACTATTCATGTGTAAGGATTTTATTTACTAACCCTCTAATTTATCACATCTATTCATCAGTCCATTTGTTGAAGCCTAAAAACATCCTCCATTTCCGGAGATCAAATCCCCGAATTTTGCAAAATCATTAATCATCACTGCATCTGCCCAGATAACTGATTTGATCCGTCGCTCTCGCTCCTCATCCACTTCAATGTTGTAGTAAAACCCAGGCTTCTCAGTTGACTGGTCCCTCAACCATTTATGCATGACCGCAGCATCACCAGCAAACATATCCTTGCGCTTTACGGAACTAACGTAATTCCATAAGTCTTTACGTGTAAATCCCATGTCCTGAACCTTACCATAAGTATCACGCAGAGCATCAATGGATGGGTATGTTCATCCGTCTATTCATAAATTACGTACCCACGCTTCACCCAATCCATTTTAATTCTAAGTTTCGCCAAACACCCCGTCCTACTTACAGCTCTTTCATGGGTAACTTCCTTAGAGGGATCTTTCCTTTTATAAGTTTCTCCTTCCTTGGAACATTCCAAGTAAACATAGTGAATGTATTCTGTGTTAGAATTCTTTTCATTCCTCCAATGCTTAGCTCCATATCTTATTTCAAAACTACGTGACATTCCAAAGGCTTTATAAAAATCATATGCTTTGTCGACATCTTTGAAAACCAAAGACTCATAAGATTTAGGATTGTGAGGACTGTATGAAAAAAAAAAAAAAATAAACCAAACAAAGAGTTATATATGATTCAATTTTTAATATTATGAACACCACACAATTTTTAATGAAATACACGATTATGAAGATTTGAGAATCATCTGTGTAGGAGCATAACAACGATTAGACAACAAGAGAAGGGACGATGTGTTGAAATGAGTTCGAAAAACACTCCGTCCCTAAAACAACAAGAGGCACATAACAATCTAAAGTACTCTTTCTTGCACCATATATAGTTGGGTAACTAGAGACACAATTCATAATTTGATCGACAACACAGACGAATGAATTAAAAAATTCATCCAAAAGTCAAAAATCAAATTCTTATTTGTAGCATATGAATTCAGCATAATATTAAATTCATCCAAATGTCATAAATAAAAATGTCATAACATACTTTCTCAACTCAAAAATCGAATTCCACCACACTATAACAAATAAAATAAAGAATTGATAATTACAAAAAATCCAAGTAATTTGTTTGACCTCTTAAACAAATAAACATGATAAAATATAATAATGCAACCAAAAAACATTACCTGCGTTGGAATCCAAATCATTATCTTCGACTTCCAAAACTAATATACATCAAATAACCAGCAAATGAATTAAAAAATTTATTATTGGAATGACAATTAGAAAATACAATACAAGAAAAGGATAAGAAAGAATTTATTAGAAAATACTCTCTCCGTCCTCTCAATATTGTCACATTTTTATTTTTGGTGGTCAACAAAATACGATTTAAAATATAAAAATCTATTATTCTACATACGAAAAATTTATAAAAAGTTAATATTTCAAAAATATATATTGAGACGAATCTAACAAGGTCACAAGACTATATTATTTCTTATCGTTTAATGAGAATTCATAATCAAATTTAGTAATATTTAATTAACAAATGTCAAAATGTGACAAACTTTTAGGGACGGAGGGAGTATGAGAAAGGATTAACACTACCTCCATCCGAATTCGACAGGATGTCCTCCACTGGAAAAATTTAATGAAGAAATATCAACAAAAAACAAATTAATAATATCTCCAAATTGACAGTGCAAAAAGGCATTGCAATAAAATTGAACAATAATTAAATCTTACCTCCAACAATTTGTTGATCCATTTTTGAAATTAAGAATTGTCTAGAAAGTGAAAGTGATACTGGAAACCAAAAAGATATTGAATTTTTGGAATTTCTTTGGGAGCTATCAAAATTGTATTGACTCTGAGAAGAACATCAGAATTAAATATCATAATGGGCAGCCTAATTGGGAGAAGAATTTGCCTGGAATGAAGCAGCCTAATTAGGAGAAAAATTTGGGAGAAGAATTTGGGATAAGATTTTGGGAAAAGATTTTGGTTGGGAATTTTTTGGTTGGGAATTCAAGAATTAATATCAAAACGTTACTTTTTTTTTTTTTTTTTCCAGACGATAGTGGTCCGTTTGGATTGGGGTGAACCTAGGTGAATCTAGGTGAAATTAATCATTCACCCCGTTTGAAACCAGTTTTTTGTTATTTTTAAGGTTAATGTAGGTGAATCTAGGTTAATGTAGGTTAACACATTCTCCTCCATTCATCCTCAAATCATTCACCCCCAAATCGGTGGGTAATGCTAGGTTAACGAATTGATTTTTTTTATTATTAGATGAGACTTAACTACCCATCAATAATATTACTCTCTGCCAAATATTATTTGCCTCTAAAAAAAAACTTCCCTCAACATATAAATTGCTGCTTTATTTATTTCTTGCGTATTCTTGCCAACTCTTTCTTTCCGCTTGAAAAAATAATTTTTTCTTGGCTGCTCTTTCTTTCTCGCTTGAATAATAAAAAAGATCATATTTTTTTGCTTTTTAATCTCAATCGGTGTGTACTATATTTGTTTGTTGCTACGTCTAGCTTTTTCTCCTAGTGCAATAATCAGTATTAATCATTTTTTCAATTAATCATCTAATTATCAAATCACCTTTGTAATGTATGTAAATCAACATATACGAGCATTGACATATTCCTTGTTATAAATCCTTTTGTAGTATATGTGTTAAATCATTAAGCACGATATTTGTTGTTTATGTTTATCTTTTGTTAAACATGTGTATGTTTATTTTGCTAAAGATTATTGATACGTTTCTTTATTTTTTATTATAGAATATATTTATGTTTTGCTAATGTTTTTTATTTAATAACATTTAATTTGCAAACAAAAAAAAGGTATTTTGTGTAGAAATAAAGAGAAGGATATAAATGTCAGTTTAATAGTTAATAATTTTATAATGTTGTTTTTCAAGTTATTAATTATTTTGTTTTACCTAGTGAAGGGTAATTGTATCCAAACATGATTTATAATAGTTTCACCTACATTCACCTGCATTCCCCTACATTCCCCTAACCTAGGTTAATTTTAAATGTTTACCCTCACCTAGATTCACCCCAATCCAAACGCACCATAGAAGTTACAAATACTCATGCGATAGTAAATACATTACAAATCTAAATTAACCAAGTGAGAGTCTAAGCTCCAAATAAACAGCTTCATCTTCTCTGACTGCTGTTGTAATGAACATCCGCGTCCTGGATGTGCCCCAATTCACGTTACTTTGGTGAACTGAATTACACAATTTGTTTGAAGAACCAAATTCATGGGGCGCGTGAATAACACTACACACCAGATGCAACTATTATTGTTTTCCTACTAAAAAATGTAAGGACAAAATTACCCAATTAAATATCAACCATAAGATTAAAATATCAATTAAACTCTTAATTTAACGGCTCAAATAGTTGTGAGCACCATGTGAGCATGAGCTCCTAAGCATACAAGAAAATTCTCTATATTTATAGCTTTAAATTTCCATGTTATTGGTACTTGAGCTTTTTATATTGAAATAGATTATTAATTTAGTTTAGAATTTGAAATTCGAGAATCCCTTAACCAAATGAGCTAACTTAACTCGATTTCAATACTCATAAACTCGAATTAACAACATTGAGCTCGAGCTTTCGCTTAATGCCTCGATAGATGGGACACGTTGTTGAAAAACATTTGACTAAAATCAGCCTTATTGAAAAGAAGTAGTGGAGAGACACCGGCAAGATCCAACTCCCAACACAACTCAAAGAGTAAAACATACCCTTCTTAACCGGCAAATTTACTAGTCGTTTTTCTAATTGTCGTTTAAACATAAATTTTTTTTGATGTAAATTAATGGTGATGTGAGTTTCAAAGTAAGAATTTTCTGACTATTAGCAAGAATTTTCTCATTAAGCTATTAAACTAAGTTCGTAAAAATATCATGATTGACGATTAAATTGCAATCTAATGACACGAACATATTTTATATTTTAATGTTTGTCTTCTTGATCTTAACTACTCCTTTGTTTGATTAAGGTGATTGATGAAAGCTTGAACAATTGTGTAGAGACACCTACACCAACACAAGCACCTCATGCACCTCCACCTTTGCCTTTCCTCTTGCCACGTGTCCCTTCCCTCTCTTTATCTCAAACAAACTTTGGCTTCTTTATTTTACTTCTCTATACTCATTTTCAGCTGCTCAAGTTCTTGTCTTGCAGAACAACCCTCAATTTGTCTTTTAAGGTAATGGTTTTATTTAGCTTGTTCTTGTCTGTTTTGCATTTTCCAAACCATAGGCACTTGTTATTAGATGAATTCGATCCCGGGACTCCGAGTACGAGTAATATCTCGTGGCCATTAGGCTAATTTTGGTGGTTGTTGTTGGTTTTAGTTGTGTATTATTAATGTGTTTGAGATTGAATTTTGCTATTCTGGATTTTTGGTTTATGCCAAGTTCATGATATATGATTTTTGTTGTTTTTACTTCTCTGTATTTATTTCTTGCATCCCAATTCCCAACATCGAATCTGGGGTTTGATTGTACTGTCTTGTTTAGTTTGTTCTTGTTGCTTTTTGTTTTTGTATTGTTAGTACTTCTGTAAAGTTGCAATCTTTTTTGTTGTAAATTAGCATTGAGATGAGTTTCGAACTAGGACCTTTCATTCACTAGCAATCTTTCTGGTAATTAATGCAATAGAGATTTGCTTTTTGCTACTTTTTTATGTATCCCAAGTTGATGAATGATGATATATGGTTCTTTACAACTTATGCTTGTTTTCTGCTGCTGCTGATTTTATTAATATGCTGATGCTGTTATTGGTGGTACTCGTTACTCCTATATCAAAAAGATCGTCAAGTTTTGAATTTTGATGATTTATTTTTGTCAAAATTTGAACTCTAATGTTTTGTATTTGCTCACAATATGTGGTGAAAACGTGTCAAAATATTGCATTTTTAACCTACTTTACCAATAACATGATAGTTTAGATTGCAATCAAATTTGTATGTGGCTATCGAGTCTGCTAAGTTTGTTAATCTTGATGACTGAATATCAAACTAGGCAATCTAGGGTTGGAGATAGTACTAAAAAGTCAATCTTTTTGGTAATTAACGGAATGAAGATTGAGTTTTGCTTGATTGACGCCAAAATAATCATATATGGTTTTTATTGGGAACACGTTTGAGTTTAAGCCTGTAGAATTGTGTTATGTACTTACTCAGATACTGAATACCTTCTTAACCTGATATTGGTTAAATTTACTGTCTAATTAATTAGTATCCATATCTCAATCTTTGTTTTGCAAGTTAAATTGACATTTCTGCAGTTAATGACTATATATATGTTTGAATCTAAATGTGTATGTTTCCATTTTGATTAGCGAAGTTGTAGTAGCTGAGAGAGTCTAGCATCAGTAGGTAAAGATGAATCTAATATATTGGAGACTGGCAAAGAAGTCAAAATTGTATCTGATGTGGTTGTTGTAAAAATATCTTTTACGTTTTCTGCAGTATTCTGCTCCTTGAATGACCTCAACTGATCTTGTTATGAAATATATATAGAATTTCTCTTGGAACTTTTGAAGAAGCATTTGCTAGGCGGCTATGAGGGCATCTAAGTCGTGGAAATGGTTGTTCAAGAGAGAAAATGTCTTTCATGATGGATCATACTTGGTATATTTACTATTTCACGTAGAGAGTTTGAACATCTGGACATGCCTCTAGTAATTCTCTTGTTTAATGCTTTTGAATTTGAGAGCATCCTCACATCGAACACTGCTTGTAACTGTAAATATGATTGCAGGGAACATGCAAATCCAGTATGAAACGGTTACCTTTGATAGGAGTTGTTTGTATAGTAATGCTATTCATCGTCTCGGTGACCACAAATTATCAGCATCAACAAAAAGAAGTAAGCTGACTTTAATTTGAATAGCTTCTCACGAAGTCATTATTTTCCTTCCAACTCATGGTTTCTTTGTGTCTCATGTTCTTCCATCATATGCCAGTTGGAGGAAAAATTGTACCCTTTTTATACATCCAAGGTAATAATTCTCACCTCTATTTTATGAAGAGAACTTATATATCGGGGTTTAACTGCTTTGGACATTACATGCTCTTCAGTGAACTTATTAGAGTTTTCTTGCTCGATTTAGATGAAAATATTATGTACTGCACCCCTGATACAGCGTTTTAATGTTCCAACATAGGAAATTGGTATCACTACCAAAACCTTAAAAAGATTACCTCGGGGAATAATTGAAATTAACTCTGATTTGGAACCAAAACCTCTGTGGTCATCAAGTACTTTGAAGTCAAAGGTAAGGTTCTGGCTCTGTGATGCAATGACATAGAATTTCAGTTCAGTTGAAACCTGTTGTAAACAACAATGACGTGAATAATTTTGAAGTATACTAAAGAGACTTGCCATGCATTTGACATATGCAATGTGATGATCTTTTTGTAATTTAGGTCAATGTTCGTTCTAACAATTTGCTGGCAATTCCGGTTGGGATCAAGCAGAAGCGAAATGTTAATTATATTGTGGAAAAGGTACAGAGTTTTAAGCGGATCAACGACATTATTTTGTAATTTCCCTTTAACTTTCTGCTAAGCAATGATGTCTTTATAGTGACCTAATTTATTAACTGCAGTTTCTTCCAGAAAATTTTACAATTATTTTATTTCACTATGACGGCAATGTTAATGGGTGGTGGAACTTCAAGTGGAGTAAGAGCGCAATACATGTAGTTGGGCTAAACCAAACTAAATGGTAAGGCTTATTGTTCTTCTAGAATTCTTCTTCAAGTGATTAAGTTGGTCATACATTGGATAGAACTATTTATATTTACCGTTGTCCATTTCAGGTGGTTTGCCAAGCGCTTTCTGCATCCTGCCGTTGTATCTCTATATGATTATATATTCCTCTGGGATGAGGATTTAGGTGTGGCAAATTTTGACCCCGGAAGGTATAGAATTTTCTCTCCCATCTGACTGTTGTCCGTCCCTCCTAATACACTTTCTATTTGTTACCTAGTCCTACGCTTTCGATGCTGCTGCTTTTTTAGGGTCTAATTTTTTGTGGAATGCATCTGTAAATTTAATTTGCACATGACTTGGTTTGTATTCAGCTGCCGTTTGCTTAACATATAGAGATCATAAACATCCTTTTCTGTGTAGATACTTGGATATAGTGCGATCAGAAAGATTGGAGATATCTCAACCAGCTTTGGACCCCAATTCAACTGGTATACACCATAGAATTACAATCAGGAAGAGAATGAAGAGGTTTCACAGGTTGGACAAAATGAATATTTATTTGAGAGTTTAGTACTCCCTCTGTTCCATATTGCATGATCACTTACTAAAAAACACAAGAATTAAGCAGTTTTTCAAGTTAATATAAAGTCATGAAGTTTTATGGTTCTCAATGAGAGAAAAATTTATAAACCAACTGCAACAAATATGAGCAGTTAGCAACATGATATTAAAGAGTTTATAAGAGTTCAATATGGGGCAAGATTTTTTTTATTAAATGATAAACTATTGTGGAACGGGAGTTCTTATGCCAACCATTTGTCACTAACACACCTATCAATTTCACAGAAGAATCTATCAGACTAGAGGAAATACTAAATGCACAAGCACGAGTAAAGGACCACCATGTACTGGGTGAGATGCTTAATTAACCGACTTATAGTAAAAAACCTGCTCAATCACAAGTCTATTAACTTATTTATATGCAAGTTCCTTTATGCTCCTTTACTGATCTTATAGTCATTGACTCTTTGAACTCTGAAGGTGTTATTCAGGTTCAGTAATGTTAATAACTTTGCATAGTAATGAACTTTCTCAGAATAATTTTACCTAGCACCACAAGTGTGACTATTTTTCTATAAGCAGGTTTGTGGAAGGAATGGCTCCAGTTTTCTCCAGGTCTGCTTGGCGTTGTGTTTGGCACATAATACAGGTAACCAGTGTTCTCCGTTGTGGAAAGCTTTGCTGATGGCGATGCATCATTCAATGTCACTAATCAAATTTCACTTTTAGAGTGTGTGCAATTTAATTAACGAGTCCCATGTGATCTAATTTCTTGATGTCAGAACGATCTTGTTCATGGTTGGGGCATGGACATGAAACTTGGTTATTGTGCACAGGTAATATTTTAGTCAAAAGTCTGCTCCCCTATTGATTGTCATTCTGAATATTAGAACACTAGGTGGCCATTACATCTCTCTACTAAAAGTTGAATGCTCATGAATGCCCACATGTATCATTGATAACTAAATCTCTTCAATGGTGACACTCACTTATTGCTCTGGGAAATTTCAGGGAGACCGGACCAAGAGGGTAGGAGTGGTTGATAGTGAATACGTAGTCCATCAGAGTATACAAACACTAGGTGGCCAGTCTCGGATAAAGGTATCTGATTGTAGTCTACATTACAGTGTAGCATTTCCTATTTCGTTCTTTCAACTAGCCTCTTTTGGCCATTATCGTGCTCCCTCCCTGTGCTTATTTAATGTTTAACCTTTCTACAGGCTTTCAAATCGAAAGAGCCGATGAAGGTATATTTTTTTGTTCATGCCATATTCCTTATCAAAGCTCAATAGTGTTTTACAAAGAAGGTAATGGAAATCCTTACATTTTGACGTCATATGCAGAATCATGCTGTTGACGAGCGTTCTGAGGTGAGAATTGCCTAATTTCTTGATTACCAAGTTATTCCAAATTGATAGTACCTTCCCTTCCCCCTGTAATTCGACAAACATATTGTCTCCAAGTTCACTAGGCGAACATAGTGTGATGTACCATTCATCGCTTATGTTTGTCAACGAAATTTTACTATTCGGCAGATAAGGAAACAGTCAACTCTAGAGCTTCAGATATTCGAAGAGCGGTGGGACAAGGCGTCAAAGGAGGATGGACAATGGGTTGATGTAAATAGTAATAGCCAGTTGATCAAAAGAAGGCAATAGTAGGTGTTGGTTTTTGATTTCGTTGAGATCTTAGTTTAATCATAGCGTGTAAAGCTCTGCAGTTTTTCACTGTAATTTGTAGTTCATTCGATCTATTGAATTTCATTGATTTATCAGTGTAGTAATCATTTTATCTTACACGTTGGGTTATACAATATAAATTCCATCTTGAGATTTAAAGCGAGGATCCAAATCCAAAATACTCGAATGTCCGTGAAAATTAGAAGTATACCAAGCCTCATATTGTGCCATTCCGGCACAATGGTGATTTATAAATGTTGATACTCTTTGTTTTTCGTTTTTTTAAGGTATTGTTTAAGCTCAAGTTCTTGTGTGTGATTTATCATATTGTTAAACATTTTAATGTACTCATTATAGTTCATCGTCTTGTGGTTATTCTTTCATGTTTTTGTGTTTGGATGTCTTGTTTTTGTGTTTGGATGTCTTATTTGGCTTTCTGACATATTTAGTTACTAAATGACAATAAGATGTTATTTGTAACAAGTATTTCCATTGGATTGTTAATTAATTCCAACAATAGTAATTAATATTGACATAATAGAAGTAAAAGACCAGGGATTTTTGGATCAGTTTGGGTCGACTTCAAGTGAAGTTCTCTTGACGGAAGTAGTCTTTTATATACCTTAAAAAAATGAAAAACAAAAGTACAAATTAGCGTCTACAATCATGTTATCACACCAGGAATTTTTGGTGGTTTAGGATCCGCCCCTGGATAGAAACAAGAGTCTCTTGATAAACTAGAAATTGAGAGCGCTTATTATACCCATCAATCTCTAGAGGCTCACAATTGGGAGTATTATGATGGCACAAAACTAAATCAGACGTCTCCAGTTCCGTTACTAAGGCATCCTTTTCGGTCCAAAAGAATCGTGGTTCCGCGTATTGCCCAAAGCTATACAATTTAGTCCACGACGCTACAACCCCATAATCTTTCATGATCCAGACCTCCATCGCTGTATTATCCCTGAACTCGGGAAATTTATTACACACCACTGATAGAAAATCCGGGTGCGCCATTAAGTGAATAAATACTCCACCCATAGTGGATGGTAATTCCATTGTTCTAAACCTCTCGGTGTGGATATCGCAGCAAACAATGGTTCTAACAAGGGATTTGCAGTGCACGGCGAGGAAGTGAAAAGAATTAGCACAAAACGAACCATCGGAGCCATTAATAAAACGAACTCTATCATTCAAGCCCCAATGAAGCTGTTTCCACGAGTTAGAACTGAGAGTAAACATTTCAGCTCCGAATGCCTTATGCGTGGGTCTGTTGGATCCCTCTTTGCGTGCAACAAATATTCGGCACACCTTGAAATCGTAAATATTTCTAGACCCAAAACCAAAGGCTATTCCCAATTGGTAAAACTTCTCATCTGTTGTTCTCTGCTTAAAGGAAGTAGGGGGCAACTGCTTAAATTCTCTCGTTGTTGGATTACACAAGTAAATTTTTTTGTTATCATCATAATAACAAACGATTCCATTACAAGATCCACTAGCAAATTTGACA
The DNA here is from genome assembly GCA_003412495.2 of Echium plantagineum. NCBI lineage: Eukaryota > Viridiplantae > Streptophyta > Magnoliopsida > Boraginales > Boraginaceae > Echium > Echium plantagineum. Next base: position 11,280,237 of record CM016567.1, on the reverse strand, counting down.
TAATTATCAGTATTTTCCAGAATTCTGAGATCTGCCGATGCCGATTTGTCGGAGGGATGAATTGTGAAGACGTGATTATGAATATTTTTCTGTTGCTTGAATTGGGGAGCTGTATACATTACTAGATTAGGTACTCTGCCCAAATTGAATTTATGATGCATAGATATAAAACTAGGGCTTTTGATTAAAACGTACCAGATTTTGCACACCGATTTGGCACGTAGCAATGATTTCAGAGGGAGCCTCACCAGAATTTCTATAATCACATCTTCGAGAATCTCGAAAACAAAATTACTTCTTTTTGCCATCACCAACGAATCAGAAGATAATCAGAATCGAAATCCAAAGCGAATGAGAATATGATAAACAAGGATAATAAGAGAGAAAGGAGAATATGATGAGAGCGATAATAAGAGGATTAAGAGATAAGGGATTCAATGTTTGATGACAACAACAACAGATTACAGGGCTTTATATAGATCGAGAACTGGGCTTAGTGTTTCTTAGGACTTTGCTTTTCCCGAATAAATCGGATTTCAAATTAAAGTCTGAAATGAGAGCGTTTTCAATATTATGTGTCGATTAATAATTAAAATTCATAACAAATTTATTTTACGATCAACCTCTTATGAAATTTCTCAAAATAATTGTTTTACCATTTTTTCACGATTAGTTGCTAAAATCTTGTTTAGTAAAAATTGGTTCCGACAATCATTGAAAAAATATTATTTCAAGTTAGTTTAAGTGTACATATCACAAATTACTTATATATGTTTTCAATTTCAAAAAATAAATTCATTTTCATGCTCTAATTGAAATTCCAGAATCGTTTCGGAGTGCAATAAGATGCTCCGCAATTTAAGAATTTTCCAAGTATTGAGGTCTTAACTTACAAATTTTGATGTGGACTTTGAACCGAAACCTAATACTCTGATGGATTCGAAACATTTCTAGATCGACTTGAATCGAGTTTAGGTAATATAAAAAACATTAATCAGTGCAAAAATGCTTCGACTAGGTGTAATTTGAATTGTACCGTTTAATTCTCGTCAGTTATACACACCTAAATAATGATCTTTGGGACTTACAATTTTGCCGCCTATTTTGTAACTCTGATAATTCTAAAGCTTGACTGAGGGGTAAAATAGTAATTGCGTGGGGTGATAGTGTTGCCCCAGTTAAATTGTGGCTTTTTGACAGTTTGCCCCCTATACTACCGGCTAATTTTCAATGTGGTCCTTGGACTATCAGTTCTTTTTAGGCTTATTTTCATCTTGGACTCTGAACTATCACGTAAGTTTCAAACTGGACCCTAATACTATGATAAGCCTCAAATTGATCCCTATACTACGTTTTGTCTCATTTTGGCCCCTCAAATGCCAATTTTAGATTGAATTTCATTTTAAAAGAAGGGCAAATTCGGATTATCACATATATCAAACTTTTGAGGCGTTTTTACAAATAACTAATGATAGTATCAGGGTCCAATTTGAAACTTACGTGATAGTTCAGGGTTCAAAATGAATATAAGCCTGGGATTTATTTTTAATTTAATAAGTTTTGTTATTTGTGAATTGTACCCAAAAGTTTAATATATGTGCTATTTCAATTTTGCCCTTATTTTAAAACGAAATTACATCATATTTGACATTTTAGGGGGTAAAATGAGACAAACCATAATATAGGGTCCAATATGAGACTTAGAATAGTATTAGAGTCCAATTTAAATTTTTTATCATAGTTCATGGTCCAAAATAAAAATAAACCTTCTTTTTAGGCCTGCATTATGTATTATCAGTTTATTTCAATTTGCCCTCTAATTGCGTTTTTTTCAACTTTAAAAGACGAAATGACTATTATATCCTAGTGCATATTTCATATAATAAAAATTAAACCTCCAACCTTTCTTCTTCACCCCACTCCACCGCACCTCACCCCAACCCTACCCCTAAACTTTCGATAAATTACATACCTTCTCCCTCCCCTACTCCCACCCCACCCCTACCCCATAACCCACCACATGCAAGAGTTTTGTCCAGATAGTAAGAGTTCATATGAATCTTAGGTGGCATTGGTAGGTGATTTTGCAAAGGGTTAAAATGAAAGGTGAGTGATTAAAAAAGTCAAAATGAAACATGAATGATCGAATGGTGAACGTTATGAAACATGAGTGATCGAATGTGGCATTAACCCTTTTGCATATATTTTAACTTTTGGTTCAAGAACACAATTTTCTTTTGTTTTTTCTAGAGTATTTCATGTGTCCGAATATTAGACCACTCAAAATTATTTAAAATTTGACTTGAGAATATTTTTAGTTAATCTTTATCTTCAATCCCTTTACCTAAGGTTATTTGTGTTTTTTAGGAAATTCCTATGTTAGGTCTCAATTGTGAATGATTAAGAATGGTCTTTTTCTAATGTGTCCTAAAGGCACATGTTAAACATTAAATAAAACAGTTCATTCATCGGTGTGTAAAAAACCGTAAAAATATATTGGCTCGTAAGATATTGGATTCAACTCGCAAATCTTATCGATCGTAAACCATTTTTCACTTGTAATTCGTATTAAATTTGAAGGTTAGGCTATGTTTGGTCTATTTTTATTATGATAAAAATGAATATTATAAAGGATTCGAGTTATAAAAGTGAACCGTAATTGGTTCGAATTGAAACTATATTCTAATATAATGAATAGTATAAATAATTTTAGGGAACGATTTACGAACGATTTAAAACGAATTACGATATGTCGAACCAAAACGTAACTAGATCGAAATCTATACTATAATATGGGAAGTCTTTATTTGGTGAAGCCTAGAAAATATTCTAGACTATCCATGTGGCATCATACATGTTTGCCACCTATCTAAGATAAACATTTAAAAAATAACTACCTTTATTATTGATCCATTTTATTGTTAACTTCTTAGTAGTTGCGAATATGTTTCGCTTGAGTATTTTAACTTAGTTGTATATATTTTGATTTTTTCACCATTTATAGAATTAATCTTGTATTCATCAGTTGATTTTAACTTAGTTGTATATATTTTGATTTTTTTCACCATTTATAGAATTAATGTTGTATTCATCAGTTGATTATTATACGTTTGTAACTCAAGCAATGTTCATATATTTTAATGTCAAATAGTTAACAGTGAAGAGTATTTTTTTCTAATTAATATGTTTAGATATACAATTTAATTTTTATTATTTTATGATGTTATATTTAGGCGAATATAGTTACAAAAATTTATGAAATACTATCTGAACGAAATTGCACAGGTTGAACTGTGCAGAGATTACTAGTTTCAACTAAGCAATTAAACAAGCCAAAATTAGCGAGCCGATTTCCGAGTGCGTTGATGAGTGGACTAGTTCACTAACAACCCTAACCCTGATGTTGAATAGATTAGGCTTCTTACTAATGTATAAGGGGTTCGATGATATCAAAGGGGAAAACTCAACACTAAGGGTCTTTTTGATAAATATGAAAAACTGAAATCTGAAGGCTGAAGTCTGATTGTAAGTGACCGAATGCTGAAACTGAATCTGAATATTAAATCTGTTTAGTTGTTTGAAAACAATTCAAAGAAAAAGATTGAATTTGAGTTATATGGACAATTGTGCCCCAAACTTTAAGTCTACACCCGCACCAATTCCTTCCAAAATTGTTTCTCCAATTTTTAATAGTCTAATTTCCCCTCCAAAACATTAGATATTTATTCTATTTAACATAAGGGTGATACTTGAGTCAATCGAATAACCTAGTGGAAAAGGCTCTTGCTAGTGACTAGAAGGTCCTGAGTTCGAAACTCACCTCATCGCTAATTTACAAAAAAAAACATAAGGGTGATACAAGCCGAATAATTCGAGTTCGAATTCGACGAATACCGAATAGATATCGAATAATTCGAGTTTGAATTCGATGAATGATTATTCATATTCGAAGCTTGACGAATTCGAACCGAGCACGAATATTAAAATGATATGCCATTTTAAATTCGGATTTGAATAATGTAAATTAATATTCAATATTCGCGAATATATTCAAAATAATAATTTGGTTTATATTCGACATTCGGTTCGTATTTGATATACACATTCAATATCGATTTGTATTTGGTACTTGTATTCGATAATTGACATTAGTATTCAATATTTGCTTTCGTGTTTATATTTTAATTCATTATTCGAATCATATTCAATATTTAGATTCAATATTCGAATCGTATTCGCCATTCGAATAGTATCCGACATTCAGATTCGGTTTTTTATGTAGGAAATGTAATAATACATCATATTAATAAAAGAATGATTGTGACACTTATCTTTAAGAAAAATCTGAAATTTGGACAAAACAAGTAAACTTTTGAAAATGTATAACAAATTAATAAATAAATAAAATACACATGAAAAAGAAAAGACACTCGCTCAATAAATCCTAGTTGTACTTCCTTGCCAACGCCATCAAAGAGGGCTCAATGATACCTTCATCACTTCATGTAGCCTTAACACAAGATGCAATGTCGACTCTAATAAAATAAATTACACCATAATTAAAACTACATCAAGTCGACATCTGAGCAACTACTTCAATAAACTAGTAATTTTGAACCCAAAAGTATACTTATAAAACAATTCTAAATGCTCCTATTATTACTATACTTCAGTATTAACTTGATAATATAATGTAAGCATAAAACTATTATATTAAGATCTTTACACTCTAAATTATATACACTATGATCGATAATAATACAAGGACATATCTTGATCCATGATGAGAGTTTGATGAAGACCACTTAACTAAGCCTCTTCCTTTTTCTCTTCTCTACTCTATCTTTTATTTGTGTTTTTTAGATGGTGTCTAACAATGATGCATAGGTCCCCTTTATATAATAGTAGTTATCAACCCAAAGGTCTAATACTACTAATGATCACCCTAAATGCATCCTTAATAAGTGAGATGAGAGGGCTAGAAGTTATGCCCACTAGTTATAATCCTTAATGTATAATAACCATCACATTAAACCATAATATTATAATTAGATTTTAATATTACATGGACCATAAAATATTATTTAATAGAAATAATCTAACATATAATTCAAACAAAAGTTATGCGTGAAAATGAAGGCTAAAAAATGTGTAATAATATAATTAAATACCTTTTAGAATATTGTAATCGGCTAGAGTATGTCCATCTTCAAGTTGCTTCCCAGCAAAAATCAACCTGTGCTGATCAGGTCAAATATGTTTAACAAGAAAACAAAACAAAAAATGCGATATCAATTAATCAACAATTTAATTAAACATCAAACTACAATAAAAAACAACTATAATAATAAATTGAAATAGAATAATTGGTGTACCTTCCTTGCCTTGAATCTTGGCTTTTGACATTGTCAATAGTATCACTAGATTCAACCATGATTAGCCCCATTTGCAGCTTCTGATCTCTGATGCCCCTAAGGGTTGGGGAATTTCATTTTTGCACTAATTGGGATAAAAAGTAATTTTAAGTCTTAAAAATTATATTTTTATCCTAATTATAATGCCTAAATGTGAAATATAAACGGAAAACTTGACGTAGGAAATCTTTTGGATTAAATGTGCAATCTTTTGGCCACTTTTTTGGATTACCGTGCAATCGTGTAACTATTGGGGATCAAAATGCAATCCGGTCCCACTATTGGGGATCATTTGATAATTTTCTTTTATATGTGATAACAAAGAAATTTCTTCAATGGTTATCAAATAATGTTTATCTGATTATCATTCACGAAAATAAGATGATGTAATTTTAAACCCCAAAAAAGGCTACTCACTTAGCTTTATCCCCAATTTATATAGCGTCGCTTACAGTTTTCTTTTTATTAAAAATCATAAATCTCTATATATTATATTAGTTTAGACAGATGGTATTGAATGGTTGTATTTTTTCATCCAATACTGTACTTTATTCGTTAACGATATGTAACCTATTTATACACTGGCTTTGAGCACGACTAATAATAGAGACAAATTTCTCATATACACTAAGACAAATGTAGTTCATATTATTTTCAAATAATACTAGTTAACTGGACCCGGCAATCGCCGGACCAATATTTACTTTAGTCATTGCCTCGGTCTAACTACAACAAACTTATTAGTAGGTGTAAAGTGACTATATTAAGCATGTACAAATTAAAAGGTGATAGTTTTACACAAGTGATGTGTTATGTTCAGGCCATGCCCGAGTCTAATTGTAACTATAAATTTGTCCGTGATCCTTACTATAAGTGAGGTAAACTCGAGCATCTTGAATTCTATTTTTCACATGGAGTATTCCCCAGTTTGCCGCATAATTTTATAATAAGGGACGCCATGACTACGAAGTAGAATCATCTACTAACCCCAGAAACAACGACACTCCTATGTGTAAGCACAACCGACAAACATTGACACTTAAGTAAACCATCCCAAGTCATCTCCAGCATGATGTTATGTATGGCAAGCTCATGACACTCTAATGCCTTCCATCTTTGAAATCTGCTAAGTCCCATGGAGCTCACATGCCCGATGTTCAAGTTCCAACTTCCCCCATTGACTATGAACTCGCTCACAGGGGAACTTCACCTTCCCCGAACTGTATATAAAATGAAACTGGGTTTATTCAATCAAACAAAGAACATAAGCTGAGTTATATCTATTTTGTATGTAAACAATTGACATAAGTTGTACACATTTTCCTAGCACTAATTTTCCAAAACCAATTTACCTCATGAATTAGAATCGGCCATTTTCAAGTCCACTAATCACAAGTTAAAACTGTGGCCATTAAGGTAAAATATTGGCGCATTTGCTATACCAATGCTTAAAGAGAAGGAGTAACTTCTGTGCTAATTGGAGTTTCTCTTCTACTTTCTATCCTATGTAAACGGATAGACAGACATTCAGATACATTATACATGTATTATATGTAAGTGTGTGGATAACAAAGCTCAAGGATCTCAATAATTCATCTACAAACTATTATTTAAGAAACATGCATTACGATATGGATACACACTGACCTTCAGCTTGTTTCCTAGTCTCTACTCCTAATCAAAGTCGTGAGGAGTGAGGACATATCCCATCAGTTTCTTGAAAGCGAGTCAACTCTGCTTTAGCATGTGCTAGAACACCCTCTGCTTTGTGAAGCTTATTACATAGTTCTTCATTCTGCATTCACAAGGCATTGTTTTCTTCCCGACATATTTGAAAAAGTAAGATGTAAGATAACAACTCCCGGCTTTTCCTCTCAAGTGTTTCAGTAAGGCGCATAGCATTGTAACAACCCTGACAGAGAGCCGTTTTTGCATAAACAGGATATCTATTAAGAAAATATAATCTATGTTAAAAACACAAACAAACCCCACAAAATATAACATTGAATTGCAGGGGTAATTGAAATATAACAATGCTCCAACTGAGCAGGAAGAACAGTTTCCAATTGGATCTTTCGTCTTCTACAGTCAACATGGACATCTTCTTTCGATGCAACCTCTGCAGGCAATGCTTTGACCACTCTAACAAAACCTTTTGTTTGTTCCATCTGCAAAACCACTGACAATGGAATCTGTAAGAGATATAAAAATATCAACTAATATGGGTTATTGAGCACGTGGACAATAACTTACAAAATTCGCAAAACCAACTCAAGGATTGGGGATGTGAATTCAAGATATGGGAATAAGATATAGCCGAAAGGTGTCAATTATTGGATCATCATTGAGCAAAAATGAGGTCGTAATAACCTCTCAGAAGACAATATTTAAAAAAGCATCCCTTGTGTATCAAACCAAAGCCATAACACGCGAACGAAGAAAGAATCTGAACACAGGTTTTCATAGTAAATCCACCTTGATTCATTCCAATATGCAGCCACTTCAAACTTGGGTAAAACAAGAGTCGCGTTCAACAAACGACCTACTCTAACACCATCACAGAACTGAAAAAATTTTATTCACCATGTAAAATAACCTTCCACGCTATTGTTAATTTGGAGAACAGAAAATAAATAGAAGCAGCATGGAATAATAGATAAGAAAAGAGACAAATGTTTCAGACTTTCAGTCCTTACATCCATTCTCATTTGGTTGAGGCCACCATGCAATCCACCCTAATGTAACCATTTGTGCCATCTGGTTGAGCTGCAACATTGTAAGACAAAAAACCAAATGCAAATGTGATGGTGGAGTATATGTGTGCATTTTAAATTGGCTAAAGTTACATATTCGACCCTAGTTGGACCCCAAGTCTGATCTAGGTTGTTATACCTCAACAGACCACAGTTTAATTATAGAAATTGAATACTTAATACAAACACAATTCAATATTACAATCGAATCGCTACAAGAACAAAATATACTCTTTTCTGGAATATAAATATAACATAATGACTACTAACCATCTAAATAACAATAGTAATGAATCAACTACCATTCAGCCCCATTCACTCTCATTGACGAATTTTGATTCCTTTATCAAATAGACATGCAACAAAAAGTACAAAATTCAGAGACACAAAGAAAAGTTGATCATGTTGTTTATTCTACATTGTGTAGCTATATATATAATTTAACTTACAATTCTCTTCGCCATTTATTTATTTCTTCTTTATGACTTGCATAATATTCTCGGCATTGTTTATTATGTCTCTCTCTATTGATTGCAACAATAAATGGAATTAGAGTTAGTGGAAACAGTCATGAACGAAGGAATGATTGCAAAAGTACCAAAGGCAAAAGTAAATAAAATTAGAGACACACAAATGATAAGTTATTGTTCATAACGCTTTCACCTGAGCAACGATGACAGTGATATCATCAAGCTTCCCACCTACACATTATGAAAAAGTGGTTACCAATATTGCAACTCGTCCAGTGACAATGAAACTAAAGGAAGTATTGACCTAAATCGTACCTGTCTACTGCATTCCTAAACACTTTTTCCAACAAGGAAGCTCAATTCCCTGCACAGTAGAACTTAAGACAGTTAACTTTTTGAACGAACGAACAGATGTATTATTGAAACACAATTAAACAATGACGACCATAGCGCAATACATCAATTGAGTTTCTCTTATTGAACAATTTCATAATTGAATGCTATAAAGAATTGAATACTTGATGCAAACACAATTCAATACTACAATGAATTGGACACGAAAGCAATTAATCGAGCAAAATCTTAGGTAACGTGATGAATGCATTTTTGTTATTAGTTTAAAAGAGTTTTTGAGCATAAATTTAATATATTTTATTGAGTTTTAATGTGAATGTAACTAAAATGCATCATTTTTCCTAATTGTTATATTCTAATGATAAAATTGAAATTAATTGGATTTAATTGCTAAATTGGATATTTTTATGCGAAATAGTTGATTTGTGGGTTGACAATTATTTGTTCAGGAATTAATTACAAATTTAAGCCAAGTCAACTCGAGATCCAAGATTTAATCCAATACGCAGTCGAGCAAGCCAAATTTTAAGGAATAAAGCAGCCGCCAATGGGCTTTTGGTGACCTACTATTCATGCATAAAAGAAGAAAGAAAAGAGGCGCACATCATACTTCTTCCTCTACTATTTTTCTAAATCGTTTTTAGATCGTTTCAGTTTGTTTTTCTTCTACTCATGTTTAATACAAGAACAATCATGTCTTGTAACTTTATTATTATGAGCTAGTTTCTTTATTACTAGAGATTAGATGAACCCGCACAATTGAATTGCTTACCATTATTTGGGAATTGCTATGCACTACTTTTGTTCATTGTTATTGAATGCATAATTTATTTCTTGGGAATTTGATCAGTTTCTGAGTATTTAAATTATTTGACATTATGATTGACTACCGCCCATGTAAGACTATCATAATTAGCTCTTTTGAATAATTGAATAGGGAATTGACGTAGTACACCATGCGCTTGGAACTATTTGGTTCGCAGCTAGATAATTTATTAGCCCAGCCACCATGGGTAATTAAGAGTTTAGTATACTCTATTGGTTTAAGTATTAAATTATTTGAATTAATTGAGGTAGAGCCTTAGTGGGAGCAATTATGCGTAATTGGTAGAGCAATTATGCGTAATTGGTAGATAAGGAGATTGTACGGTGAAATCGAAGTTCCTAGTAATCGTTTAAATCTTGATAAAAAGTTCTAATTTTTACTGTTTTATTTAATTGCATCTGCCAAAGTTTTATTATTTAGAATTTTATTTAATAGATTACTCCTGTGGTTCGACCCTTGCTCTTTGCACACTATACTCGATTACGACACGTGCACTTGCGAGGTTTACAAATATAAAATTTGTTCATCATAACGTTATGCTTATACATTCGGTCCCGTTTCAGGCTAAAGTTCAACATATGTGAGTTGAGTGATACGAAGAATTGATTACATAATGAAAACACAATTCAACATTATAATGGAAATCTTACAAGATTGAAACAAAGTAATTGGAGAATTCAAATAAGTATTTCAAGGGAATGATCACTTACATGAGCAACCCCAAAGTTGAACGATGTTGATGAAAGTTGAGATCTGAAGCAATTAAGTTGATGAGATCTTGCGATTCAGGTTAGAAACAGAAATTAAGATGAAAAAGCAAATGATGACTTACACAAGGAACACTAAAGTTGAACAATGTTGATGAGAAAGCTGAGACCTATTAGAGATAATATAAGAATTGTTGATAAGAAATAGATATTAAGAGAAAAAATAACGAGGTCAAGAGATTTGTGGCAAGTTGACGTCCGATCGGTTAAGGAATTGTTGATTGAGAGGAGGTGAAGGAAGAATGATGGTGGAAGGTTTAAGATGTTTTGGGGAGTAGAAAGGAGGATGAAAAGGTGTGTGTGTGTTGGGGGGGGGGGGGGAGAATTAGATCTTATGGTATAGACGAAATTCTAGAGTATTCCTTAAGGTACTCTTTTTACTGCGCAAGGTACAAGCAAGCAATGCAGGCAGGCGCGTGAAAAAGGCAAATGGGTGTACAACTTATTATGCGCGAGATACAATCACTTGATGCACAAAAACGTACATGCGCGGAATCGCTAAACGAGTGTGGTTCAACCCACTTCAACTTTAAAAATAATATAGTATTGTTGATTCTTACCACGGGCAAAACACGTAATATCTTCCTATTCATCAAACAAATAGGGAATTTCTCATTATTGCAACTAGTACCGATTGATGGGAGGTCTGGTTTCTCGACCCGATCCATGTAATGGAATATAGGGACCTTTTTTTTCTCGGGAGCACACATAAAAATGGAGTTCGTTTATTGTACGATACAAAATGAATTTCACCCTGGATAGAATATATATCAGATAATGTTAAATCTTTTATTATAAACGTCAGATATCGAAATACTAGAGGGCCAAGGCAGACAAATGACCCAGGCCCCCTACCCCCTAGGTCCGCCCATGCTATTGGGGACTATTCCAGTAATTTTATTTTGTTCGAATTTTAACACATTTTGTTATTCTTTTTTTATGCAAATTATGGAACTAAAATCAATTGTTGGAAAAGTAAAATCATCAAACAAAAAGGAAAGTTGAGTCACACTAGATCATAGAAAGTATAGAAACTACAAAGTTTCCCAGATTGACAAAATTGAATTGATCTTGAGTTGTAAATAGAGTTATTCAGAATTATTCGTGCAACTTCAAGCTTCAAACTTTCTGAGATTTAGGAGGGCGGCTGCCTGCATAATTATCTCTCGAACGGAAATTCTTCCCACCTCTGTTGTGCCTTCCTCCCCTTCCACGGTGGCCTCTGAAATTGTCACGGCCTTTAAAATTATCGTGGTGTTTATCTTGATTACAGCGAAGTTGGTTACAATACTCCTTCTCAGCCTCACCTGTGACAGGATCCAAAATGGCAACATAGTTTTTCACGACCACACCACCCTCATCTGCAAGAACAGCAGCTGCTCGTGCTCTCTCAGATCATCCTGCATCTTCAAATCGGATGTACCCAGATTCTGATCCAATCTGGGAAATCTATAAACTTATCAGTGCCAAATGGAAGACACTTTTAAGATCCTCACATAAAACAACATCTTTATCATCTTTATATGTAGTGTATGCAGAAGCATGTAAACTTTTCTTCGCTTGGAGTTTGATCATCTGGCTGCTTCTTCTCATCCTCCACAACTTCAGATTCAAGGACTTCAGTTTCATCAGTTGTTTTGGTTTCCTCCGTATCTATGCCTTTGTCCTCATTATTATTAAGATTTTCATCATGATCATCGATGGACTTCTTAACCTCCGTCTCCTCAATACTACATTGCATCTCGTCAGCTTTAAGGGTATCAACACTATCATCTGCTGGCTTGTTGATGCCTTTTTCTGACCGTTCTAATTTGATGCAACAATTAAATTCTTTGTGTATTCTAGTTCAGACTTTGAATTATTGTTACCATTAGCCCCTGATTGCAATTAAGTTTTCTCAGCTTCTTCTTCCTGCTTAGCCCTCTCTGTATCGAAATCCTTCTTTGGTTAAAGTTCCAACTGAGCTCCAGCAAAAACAAAAGTTTGCTTCAATATCTTCTCAGCTTTCTTCCTCTGTTGAAAACTCAACTAATGCAGTTCCACAAAATAACCTTTTGTCAGCAACATGACACAACATTCTCACACTGTTAACCTTCCCATATTGGCAAAGAAGGATTCAATGCCAAACTAATCAATGCCAAACTAATCGATCCATCACTAGCTTCCGAAATGGTCGTCCGAAGAAATTTGTCAAGCGGGAGACTACTATCTCCAAGGTAAAACTCCACCTGTCTGAGGACTTATTTTGAGGTTTCAGCAAAGAAACAAAGAGAGAGGGAGGCAGGGGGGAGGGTGGCTGGACGGCTGAGGAGTTAATTCAGCAAAGAAAGGGGAAACGGCAGGGGAGGAGGGCTGCTGCTGCAGAGACGTTTTGTTATTCTTTTCAATGTACTTGTACTGTTTTTGTTCGAATTGTAACACAACTACACTTAATAAACTATATATATACGTTAGTCTAGCAAAATGGTTTATATATGTACTCCTCAAAAGTCTCAACAAACAACATTCAAAGCCATTTAACATAATGAGAATTAATTAACAATCCAATGTAAATACTTGTTACAAATAACATCTTATTGTCATTTAGTAACTAAATATATCAGAAAGCCAAATAAGACATCGTCATTCTAGAGCAAGAAATCCAAACGCAAAAACATGTAAAAACAACCACAAGACGTGAACTATAATGAGTACATTAAAATGTTTAACAATATAAGAAATCACATACAAGCACTTTAGCTTAAACAATACGTTAAAAAAATATAAAAACAAAGAGTACAAATTAGCGTCTATAATCATGTTGTCACACCAGGAACTTTTGGTGGTTTAGGATCCGCCCCTGGATAGAAACAAGAGTCTCTTGATAAACTAGAAATTGAGAGCGCTTATTATACCCATCAATCTCTAGAGGCTCACAATTGAGACTATCATGATGGCATAAAACTAAATCAGACGTCTCCAGTTCCGTTACTAAGGCATCATTTTCGGTCCAAAAGAATCGTGGTTCAGCGTATTGCCCAAAGCTATACAATTTAGTCCACGACGCTACAACCCCATAATCTTTCATGATCCAGACCTCCATCGCTGTATTATCCCTGAACTCGGGAAATTTATTACACAACACTGATAGAAAATTCGGGTGCGCCATTAAGTGAATAAATATTCCACCCTTAGTGGATGGTAATTCCATTGTTCTAAACCTCTCGGTGTGGATATCGCAGCAAACAACGGTTCTAACAAGGGATTTGCAGTGCACGGCGAGGAAGTGAAAAGAATTAGCACAAAACGAACCATCGGAGCCATTAATAAAACGAACTCTATCATTCAAGCCCCACTGAAGCTGTTTCCACGAGTTAGAACTGAGAGTAAACATTTCAGCTCTGAATGCCTTATGAGTGGGTCTGTTGGATCCCTCTTTGCGTGCAACAAATATTCGACACACCTTGAAATCGTAAATATTTCTAGACCCAAAACCAAAGGCTATTCCCAATTGGTAAAACTTCTCATCTGTTGTTCTCTGCTTAAAGGAAGTAGGGGGCAACTGCTTAAATTCTCTCGTTGTTGGATTACACAAGTAAATTTTTTTGTTATCATCATAATAACAAACGATTCCATTACAAGATCCACTAGCAAATTTGACATAATTATCAGTATTTTCCAGAATTCTGAGATCTGCCGATGCCGATTTGTCGGAGGGATGAATTGTGAAGACGTGATTATGAATATTTTTCTGTTGCTTGAATTGGGGAGCTGTATACATTACTAGATTAGGTACTCTGCCCAAATTGAATTTATGATGCATAGATATAAAACTAGGGCTTTTGATTAAAACGTACCAGATTTTGCACACCGATTTGGCACGTAGCAATGATTTCAGAGGGAGCCTCACCAGAATTTCTATAATCACATCTTCGAGAATCTCGAAAACAAAATTACTTCTTTTTGCCATCACCAACGAATCAGAAGATAATCAGAATCGAAATCCAAAGCGAATGAGAATATGATAAACAAGGATAATAAGAGAGAAAGGAGAATATGATGAGAGCGATAATAAGAGGATTAAGAGATAAGGGATTCAATGTTTGATGACAACAACAACAGATTACAGGGCTTTATATAGATCGAGAACTGGGCTTAGTGTTTCTTAGGACTTTCCTTTTCCCGAATGGTTCGGATTTCAAATTAAAGTCTGAGAGCGTTTTCAATATTATGTGTCGATTAATAATTGAAATTCATGCTCTAATTGAAATTCCAGAATCGTTTCGGAGTGCAATAAGATGCTCCGCAATTTAAGAAATTTCCAAGTATTGAGGTCTTAACTTACAAATTTTGATGTGGACTTTGAACCGAAACCTAATACTCTGATGGATTCGAAACATTTCTAGATCGACTTGAATCGAGTTTAGGTAATATAAAAAACATTAATCAGTGCAAAAATGCTTCGACTAGGTGTAATTTGGTGGCCAGAAAAAGTCATCTTCTCTAGTCAACGTGGATGAACTTGACATTAGAAAAATGAAATAAAATTATCAATATTTTTGGACTGATAAAAAGTTTAATACATATTTCGAACCACTACTCCGAAAGCGATAAATCCGCCCCTGTTTTTCAAGTATTCATTATGGAAAATGTCATAATTTAAAAAGGCAAATATTAAATAGTTTGATATGTAAACTTCAACATAATTTTAGTAATTTCGTGCAATTCTATCCAAATTTCAAAATTATCCATACATCTCAATAAACTATTTATCATTTTGTAATTATTTATAAGTTAATAATAATATTTTTATGTCACTTTTATAAGATGAAAGTGAAATGTGTGAGTAAATTGTTAATTTATTAATGTTAGGGCTAAATTGTCAGTACAACTCAAATTCGATCTTTTTCTTTAAATGGTTGTCAAACAACTAAAAGATTCAGTATTCAGATTCAGTTATAATTCAGTTCGAGCAGTCATTTACAATCAAACTTCAGACTTGAAATTTGATAGTAACGAGGCGAAACAAGTGGTCTCATCTTGCAACACCATCACCAGATTAACGCTGTCCAAGAGGGAAAAGGAAGTACACAAAACAGGGAGTCTCCCTATGCTAAGTTGTTTGATAGAACTGGAGCCGATGTCTGCATACATATGAGTAGTTGTATGACATTACATTTGACTTTGTAATACATGAAATTCATATCCTATGTTCATAAAATACAATGATTGTTATAAAGGGGGCTTATAATGAAGCAAGTTGCCTAACATTCATAGGCCAAATATCATTCTCATCCCCATCCATCAACCTTCTAGCTGCAATGGCATTTGTCGCGTCGCTTGGATGGTAAGCATCCCAGAACACAAACTTAGACCTATCTGAACATATTTTCGAACCCTCTCCGCAAGGATGTATACCTCCATATTTCCCGGAAACATAACAGCATGCATACATTCCGTTGTTCATTCCTGTTGTACATACCAACATAACAACATTATTGCAAATTCGCTATTTGGGGGCTTCGGTTTAGAGGCTTAAGGATATGTTTACCGTATAATGGAAGATTCTGAATGATGTCTTCAACAATGCGGTAAACATTCGCATACACAAACTTTGATCCTTGAAGACTAGCATTAAGCTCAGTTACAATATTCCTTAATCTGCCGTTGAACAACTGTGCAAGGCCGTTAAACAGAGTTACACAACTATCTCCTGAAGTTGGATTTCTTTCTCTTTCGTAAGGGATGCATCCAATCGGCCCAACGTTTATCACAATCACCTTTCTAGCACCCATGTTGTAGAGCCTCTGCAGACATCACAAGTTCAATAACAATATTGTTACGAGAGCAAATGTAATCACACGATGTAAGAAAGTATAAGGACATGGAACCCCGGAGTTTAGGGTCGCGTGTAAACCCAGACTTACTGTGAGTTGAACCCGAAATTTGGAAATCACGGATCCTACAAACACTTCTGGAGCGACTAAAAGGCGTTCGAGGTCTGACATGATATAGTTGCTTATGAAATCATTTGAGCCCATTGTGACAGAAAACATTGAATCTTGGATTAGCTTCATTGCTTCAGGAACACCTAACATCGACATTATATCTTGTCTGGTGTTAGCAAAGTCGTCCAGCTGAGCATCAAAATTAAGCCTCTCCCCCTAAATCAATTCCAATCATCATCTTCATTATATCTCGAGTAAATTGAGTCGATTTATTACATTATTTATGACCAAAATGTACTTACAAATGTCTTTCCAGTCTCGTTCAAAATCCCCCCTCCTCCAGAAGCATAATTAACACCCTTCAGAATCACTGGTCCTTTCGTCGTAGGTGCCAAATATGGCGGGGCGAAACTGTCAAATCCCAATTCTTGTCCTGGAAGTTAATGAAGTAGGGAACAAAAGGGATATCAAAATTTACATGCAACATCATATTAAACAGGGGTCTAACTGGGGCGGATCCAGGTGTTTTGGATAAGTTTCGACCGTGTAACAAATGATATTACCTATAATATCTGCAATTGTTCTTCCATTTGTGAAACGCCCTGTTGGACCTCCAAGATCAATTCCATTTGGAGGATCATCTGCTTTCGCAAACGTTTCGAGATAGTTATTATTCCCTGCATCAACTAGTGAATCTCCAAAAACAAAATTTGCAGGAACACTTATGTTTCTACTCTCTGCTAACCATAATCTTATTAATATGACAAATAATGTAATAAACTTTTGAAATGTAACCTTAAACAATAACTGTTTATGAGAAATATTAGCCATTACTATAAAAACAAAACTTCAACAATAAATACTCAATGAAGATAATGTATGTGGCCATATATATATATAGCTTCAATTATTGATTGGAATGCTTACAAAACAATATATAATAATAAGTCCGATCAGTGTGTTTGAGCGTTTCTATTAAAAAGTAATGCTAATCATTATATTATCTAGTTAATTATTATTTTTAAAATATTCTGTTTTGACAGCGATTAACCTTTAACGAAAAGGACTAATTCAATCACCATAATGCACTAATTCTTTGGTTGCTTGAATTTTTCTTGAAGAAGAAAGTTGAAGTGGTCGTGTAATATACTAATATACATGCAGGGGTATTCAGAGTAATAAATTGAATTTTCAACTCCCAACGACTGGAATAAAAAAAAAAGTTGAATCGCAACCTTAATGGTCTCGTTGCCTCTATTCTAAGGAGTTGCGAAAAGGTAATTAAATTACCTGATATACATCAAACAATCAGGGGACTTAAGGTTGCTCGTTAACCACTTCCATAATAGATTCTGCCTTATGCAAGGACTGAAATATGATTACTCTATAACTATAATTTCAAGCAGATGGGATACCACTTGTGCCAATTCAATAATGTGCAACTTGAAATGGTGAAGATTAAATACCAAGTATTTTTATTCACTCAAAAACCACAAATACTCATCACACTATGGCTATGCACTTATATATGAAACCGAATAATAGCTAAAAGTTATTTGAATTAAGTTAGTCGCTCGTTAAAACTGCTTATAAAACTAAGTAATAATTTTGTTCGGTTTGCCAAATCGTAAATCGCTTCTACTCGTTTGTTAGTCGCTCGTTACAACCACTTATAAAATTCATTTGACTAAAATAATTTTAGTTCGAACATGTTACGATTCGTTCGTAATTCGTTGCAAATCATCCATTAACAGTTTGCCTGCTCGTTAATCGTTTGTTCAAACCATTTATAATATTAATTTTTATCTAAAAAAATATACCAAACAAAGCTTTACTATCCGATTTGCGAATAAAATACATATTACGATAAAAACGATTAGCGATGTCACCAATAATCATTAAAAAAGGTTACATGTAGAGAGTATAACCTGTGTTTGGTTCAATTATATTATTAGATCTCTTTCAATCATAGATAAATTGAAACTCACAAAAAAGGAAGCTCATGATAGGAAATAGTATTTCACGATATTGACTTTGAGATTTTATTTTATTGTAGCTCAATTATCATGTTCCTCATATTCAAAATAAATTATTGTTAACAATTTCATTTCATGTTGTATGCAATTCGTATTATTAAAATTCTCGTTAGCTGCAAGGCCAGTCGTCCAAATATTTTCGGATCTTGATGAAAAAAGAAAACTAAATGAGACCCTTAATGTAAATGATAAATTCAAATTTATAGCAGTCTGTTTTAAAAGATAAATTAAATATAAGATTATGAAATTAAATAAGATGATATGTCCTTGTCTTATTATCTTATATGATCCACATTTGTTAGTAATTGAATAATACGATTCAACTTTGCTAGTAATTGAATAATAGGAGTATCTATATTGTCTAGAATCTCCTCTTAATGCAAAAGATTAACAAATTATTCAATCTTTCTTGTAACACTGTTGAATTCAATTAGATTTTAACCAGCTTCAATTTCAAAAAATATAAATATTAATCAATGTGATTGACGGATTTTTTATATTTATATTTCTATTTAGGATTTTTCAACCAATACATACAATATATATTAATATAGTTTAAGATAAAAGTTGGCTAAACTTCAAATGCCCCCTCAAACTATTTTAATTTGATTCATTGATGATCTAATTTTGAATAGGTCAAAGTATTCCTTACTATTTTAGATCAGTTTGTCCCTCAAATCAAATTGCTCCAACTAGAAAAATTTTAGTAAAGATAAAACAGATTTTGACAAAAATGAATATTTATAAAAATCCTATTTTATCTTTAATAATAAAGATCATATCAAGAGACAAATTCACATTAAAACATAATATGCATGTTCCATTTGATTTATTCAGAAAATTAATTCCTACAATTATAATAATTTAAGGGGAAGATCAAATTTAGCCATAAAATTTTGGGCTTAATTATTAGTGCAGGGTCTATTACTAATTCTTAGTTCTAGAATGCCCCAAGGTTCTTGTTTATCACATTATCACCTAATTATACTAAATACTTATAATATTTAAATACTTGAGCTAATATGCAAACTTTTTCAATTTCTCTAAAGCTTAATCCAAGTACGATACGGAGCATATATTTATTTGTGTTGTGTAATTCTTTTTCTTCTAGTTCAAGTATATCACAATTTAATCAAAACTCCACATCTTATCTTCTACTTATTGTATTTAGATGTGAAATTACTATTTTCCTCCTCCTTAAAACCCCTTCAGTTAATGCTCATATAAACAGGGAGGGCATAAATGTAATCTCACTCATAAAATTCACCCTATGAGTGTGTGTATATATAACATATCATAATTATTCACTTACAAATTCAAGTCCTAGACTGATACAAATCCTTGTCCTAAAAGAATTTAATGTTTTCATCTATCTATATAAACCCTTGATGGTATCCACACTTGATGATATGAAAGCATACGCAAGCATCCATACAACAACGAACGTGGACAAAACTTGGACAAGTATGGCAGATTCCTCCAACGACGACGTTGCGTGCATACCTCCCCCGCCATCGATGCATACTCGAAGAATGCAGTATTTTACTGAGAAAAGCAGAGACATAATAACTAGTACGAAACTTAAGTTTTCCTTTTTTGTAGCTCCTAATAACCAAGAAAAGAAGAATATGTATATGTTCCTTAGAAGCTACCCATTGATCTTTAAGGAAAAGAAGAAAAACAAGGTCAAGAAGCATAAGAGTACTATTACGACTCGTTGGATGATAAAGAATTTTAAGAACAAGAGTAATATAATTGCTGCTCTTCGCCTACCACAGAAATTTCTGGATATCTAAAAGGATGCATAGGAGAGTGGACTCGATCACGAGACCTCAACAAACGGTGTCAACATGTTTATCGCTAGGGCAAATTGGGAGCAATGTAATGTATATATTAAATCAAGAGTTTACATAAAAAATATTCAAGATACATTCTGTTTATTTTCTACAAGAATTGAATAAAAAGCTTTCTTTCTTTTTTACATTTGTGTTTCTTGCTTGCTTTGTGCTTTCGATTTTGATGTGCCAAATTCCACAATTACGAGCAGAATTGCATAAAAACATAGACACGCCCCTACACTTATTCTGGTTAGTACTCGTTTTATTTTCGTGATTCGATTAACAACTAAAATCCGAAACTACTACAAAAATAATATTTAAACATAACGGGTTTATTTAATCTATTCTCCTAAAAAAAAATTTATCTTCGAAATTTAAATCTAGATTAATATTTTCCATTGCAACCAACACGTTAGAACTTGCTACACATAACTACCTTTCACACCTATATATCCGAGACTTATTCTTGTTAAAAGAAAAGAACTTTAGCCTAATAAATAATATGTTAAAAAAAGAGTATATTGCTTTTTTGATAATGATGTTATGTTGTTTTGTTGTTTTTCACTAACTTTTTCATTAAATGAAGTACTATTATTGTTTATTGGATTGTAATAAGGATTATTGGAAAATACTTATTAGAATCATTAACTGGTCGAGCTATACGGCTCGTTCAGCTAAGTTGGGCGAGTCGTCTACTAGGTGAATCATTTTGCTAGCTCAATTCGATATCCTGTAAAACTTCTATAAATTAATAATGTTGGAACCGATCAAATTTATTAATTTAGAGAGTTATTAACTTATCGATCAATTAATAGTTTATTAATTTAAAGAGTTTTTGCATAAATATATGTAGAGTTTAATGACATGAATAATTTAATGATATTAGTAGAATATATTCAACGTGTTATACATAAGTTATTGATAATTAATGGATTTCATATATTTATATTTTGTTTAGGATTTTTCAACCAATGCATATAATATATATTAATATAGTTTAAGATAAATTTGGCTAAACTTCGTATGCCCCCTCAAACTGCTATAATTCGATTCAGTGATAATCTAACTTTTAAATAGGTGGAAGTACCCTTGACTACTTTAAGTCAGTTTGCCCCTCAAGTCAAGTTACTCCTATTCGAAATTTTTTAATAAAAATAACATAGAACTTTTACAAAATGAATATTTATGAAAATCCTACTTTACCTTTAATAAAAGATCATATCAATAGACAAATTGACATTAAAAAATAATATGCATGGGCCATTTAATTTATTTAGAAGATCAATTCCTCGAATTATAATAATTTAAGGGGAAGATCAAATTTAGCCATAAAATTTTGGGCTTAATTAGTGCAGGGTCTATTACTAATTCTTAGTTCTAGAATGCCCCAAGGTTCTTGTTTATCACATTATCACCTAATTAATATACTAAATACTTAGGCAAGTATTTAAATACTTGAGTTAATAATATGCAAACTTTTTCAATTTCTCTAAAGCTTAATCCAAGTACGATACGGAGCATGTATTTGTGTTGTGTAGTTTCTATTTCTTATAGTTCAAGTATATCACAATTTAATCAAAACTCCACATCTTATCTTCTACTAATTATTTTTAGATGTGAAATTATCATTTTACTCCTCCTTAAAATTCCCTCAATTCGTGCTCATATAAATATAGGGAGGGCATAAGTGTAATGTAACTCATAAAATTCACGTGTGTGTACATGTAACAAATCATAATTATTCGCTTACAAATTCAAGTCCTAGACTGATACAAACTCTGCAATCCACATCATATGTGAAGTGGAATCCTTGTCCTAAAAGAACATCACCTCTTTCAGTGTTCTCATCTATCTATATAAACCCTTGATGGGATCCATAGTTGAATCCATACAACAACGAACATGGAGAAAACTTGGACGAGTGCGGCAGATTCCTCTAACAACGACGACGTTTCATGCATACCTCCCCCACCATCGATGCATACTCGAAGAATGCAGTATTTTACTGAGAAAAGCAGAGACATAATTGTTGATTGAAAAATCGACATACTCTTATGTTTTGACGATAACAAATTACAATTGATCTAACATCGTTTGTTGCCTAGTTCCAGCATTAATTATACGTTGACTAAAACGAATGAAGGCGATATTCAAATCCGAGTCAAAGACGCAGACGTGAAGAATCTTTATTCTAGTAATTATGTCTTTGTACGAACACGAGTTGTCAAACGCGATTAGGCAATATAGGGTTAATGATTTTAATGTTTTCCGAAAACTAAAAGGGAAGGAATTTTTTGTCTAAAATTTAGTGTGGAATTTTTGGTAAATACTTTATGTTTGAAACACGAAATATCGCAGAAATTGAATGATATATCTTCGTGATATAAAGAGGTCAATTAATGCTATATTTATTGATTCAAATAAATCCTAAAAGATTTTGAAAAATTGTTTTAAGTTGATATAACACTAGGGTTATGTATCAACTATAAATAGCCCACACTTGTTCATTTGAAAATCATTCCTCACCTTTCTCAACTCTAAATATCTTGAGATCTATTGAGCAAAACTTTAACACGCTATTGCCTAGATCTAAGTGAGACGACTTAGTGTTGATTATTTGATTCATTGTAATCTTTTATTATCTTTAGTACAATCGAAATCCTGAGAGTGTGTTCTTGGGTTCCTGATACGGGTATTAGGAGATCTGAAATCCTGAAGGTGCTTTGGATGTCTAGTTAAGGGTAGCTAGAAGTCGTTGATTGCTTGTATTAAACGTTGGAAGCGTTCCATTTTTTACTAGTGGTCATTACCGAAATCCGGAGGTTGGAAAGCCGACGGTCGAGCAGTAGGGGAACCGAAGCTCGTTAAAATCTCTGAGCATTTCTATCCCTTAACTCTTTACATTCTTGCATCTTTATTATTTCATTATCGTTCAAGTTTTATCGCTATATTATATTCCGCTTTAATTATATCTTAATTATATTAATATAGTGACCATCTACTTTTGTCGTATTTTTTATATAAATCGAAAAAGTATCAATACGTGTAGTAATCCTTATTCACCCCCCTCTAAGGATCACGTATTACTTAACAATTGGTATCAGAGCCCGTGTTCTACATTAAGAGCTTTACATCTCGTAGTAAACGATCTATGGCCGGCTTAATGAACCCTGGAACCCTTTGTGCGGAAGGTATGTCCAGTGCTAGGCCTCCATTATATGATGGTACTAACTACGACTATTGGCAGGGTCGAATGATAAATTATGTGAAGAGCATTGATTATATGCTATGGAGGATTATCCAGGATGGACCGATGGTGCCCACAGTTTTAAAAACTATTCAACCAGGCACTCCGAGTGCTGAAGGTGCATCTGAGGAGGACAA
This sequence comes from Echium plantagineum, assembly GCA_003412495.2. Taxonomy (NCBI): domain Eukaryota; kingdom Viridiplantae; phylum Streptophyta; class Magnoliopsida; order Boraginales; family Boraginaceae; genus Echium; species Echium plantagineum. The sequence continues at coordinate 11,256,468 of CM016567.1, read as the reverse complement.
GAAAAAGGCTGGAGTCACCAGGACAATTGAAGTGCCCGTAGAAGACGTTGACAAGATTGACGTTGCCGAACTACGGCCAGATGAAATGAGGAAGGTATCCATGAATGCCAGAGCCATGAACTTGTTATTGACTGCTATTTGCCGTGAGGAATATGGAAGAATCCAAAATTGTAAAACGGCTAAGGAAATCTGGGATTATCTAGAAGTGGCGAATCTTGGAACGGAGCAAGTAAAGACCATAAAAATCCGACTTCTGAACAGAGAATTCCAGCACTTTGAGATGAAGGAAGGTGAGCAGGTCAAGGAAATGACTCAAAGATTTGGCAAAATTGTAAATGATCTAGCGGCTTATGGAAAGGTACTAAGTCTTGAGGAACAAAATGGGAAGATGCTTGAGGCGCTAAGTGATGACTATCACAACATGATTGGCGTCTGGACAGAATCTCACAATTTGAAAACATGGCCTCATCAAGACATGATTGGAGCAATTCAAGCCGAGGAAGAAGTAATTGCTTATAGAAAGGGAAGAAAGAAGGCTAAGAAAAACCTCGCTTTCAATACCATGGAAAAATTCATGAATGATAGAGGAAGCGATGATGAAAGCGATGAAGAGATGGCCATGATAGCTAAGAACTCCAAAAAGTTCCTAAAATTCAACAAGAAAGGAAAATTTGATCGGAACAAGGAGTCTTCCAGCTATTCGAATGATCCCCCAAAGTGTTTTGAGTGCAACAAACCGGGACACTTGAAGGCAAAATGTCCAAGCCTACTCAAAAAGAAATCTCAAACAAATAACAAATCAATGAAAGCCACGTGGGATCAAGATTCTGATGAGGAGACAGACTCCGATGTAGAGGAAGTGGCAAACGTGGTGTGTCTAATGGCCAATGAAACTCTTGAGGTAACCTCTACTACTCCTTATAATTCCGATACTGATAATGAGGACGGTTGCGAATGTGATGACCACTGTCTCACATTTGACAACTTAAATGAGCTAAACAGGAATCTTATTAAGTATTGCGAAAAACTTAAACTGAAAAATCGAGAACTTCAACAAAATAATAAAGTTTTAAACTCAAAAGTTGTCGATCTCGAAAATAAAATTTCCGTTACCAAAATTGAAAACGATTTAAATATTGGTACGGTTGATTTGGAAAAACTTGAGTTAAAGCAAAACTTGGCAAAAGCTTACACTCAAAATGATGAGTTGAAAAATAAGCTAGCCAAGTTCGATATGCGAACAGATAAACTCAATGAAATACTCGAGTCTCAATACAAACAGGTTAACAAACGAGGCTTGGGTTTTGAACATGATGAAACTCCTACTTTTAAACATAGTTCACCTTCTATAAAATTTGTAAAAGGAGTTACATCTTATCAAAATGAAATCAATACTAATTCGATTCCAAAAGCTCGTTTTAGTTGTACTTATTGTGAGAAGGGTAATCATTTTTCCACTTCATGTCCTGTTCGTTATTTAGCTGAGTTGGGAACACTCATACCTTGGTGGCAACGACCTAGATGGGTTGTTCGTAAACCAGCTGAAAATACTAACCCCCAAGGACCCAAAAACATTTGGGTACCTATAGAGAAAACTTAATTTGCAATTGCAGGTACACCACTCGACCGTTAAGGAAAGAAATGTTTGGACGGTCGATAGTGGTTGCTCGAGGCACATGACAGGTATGCCTATGGATAACATTTCAACAATTATGGAGATATCAAATAATGAGAAAGCAGAGTCAGGGGGAGCAACATGTTGAGGGGGAGCAAAAGTGAAACTAAAACTCAGGATGTTGATGACCACCTGCACAGGAGGTCTCCCTTTTTGTTGATAACAAAGGGGGAGAATGTTCTTATTATTTTATCATCATTATGTTATTGTGCTTCATTAATCATATATGTTTTACTAAGGAGAACTCTATTTTATTTATCTCCTTAGGTAATTTGTTATCATCAAAAAGGGGGAGTTTGTTGATTGAAAAATCGACATACTCTTATGTTTTGACGATAACAAAATACAATTGATCTAACATCGTTTGTTGCCTAGTTCCAGCATTAATTATACGTTGACTAAAACGAATGAAGGCGATTTTCAAATCCGAGTCAAAGACGCAGACGTGAAGAATCTTTATTCTAGTAATTATGTCTTTGTACGAACACGAGTTGTCAAACGCGATTAGGCAATATAGGGTTAATGATTTTAATGTTTTCCGAAAACTAAAAGGGAAGGAATTTTTTGTCTAAAATTTAGTGTGGAATTTTTGGTAAATACTTTATGTTTGAAACACGAAATATCGCAGAAATTGAATGATATATCTTCGTGATATAAAGAGGTCAATTAATGCTATATTTATTGATTCAAATAAATCCTAAAAGATTTTGAAAAATTGTTTTAAGTTGATATAACACTAGGGTTATGTATCAACTATAAATAGCCCACACTTGTTCATTTGAAAATCATTCCTCACCTTTCTCAACTCTAAATATCTTGAGATCTATTGAGCAAAACTTTAACACGCTATTGCCTAGATCTAAGTGAGACGACTTAGTGTTGATTATTTGATTCATTGTAATCTTTTATTATCTTTAGTACAATCGAAATCCTGAGAGTGTGTTCTTGGGTTCCTGATACGGGTATTAGGAGATCTGAAATCCTGAAGGTGCTTTGGATGTCTAGTTAAGGGTAGCTAGAAGTCGTTGATTGCTTGTATTAAACGTTGGAAGCGTTCCATTTTTTACTAGTGGTCATTACCGAAATCCGGAGGTTGGAAAGCCGACGGTCGAGCAGTAGGGGAACCGAAGCTCGTTAAAATCTCTGAGCATTTCTATCCCTTAACTCTTTACATTCTTGCATCTTTATTATTTCATTATCGTTCAAGTTTTATCGCTATATTATATTCCGCTTTAATTATATCTTAATTATATTAATATAGTGACCATCTACTTTTGTCGTATTTTTTATATAAATCGAAAAAGTATCAATACGTGTAGTAATCCTTATTCACCCCCCTCTAAGGATCACGTATTACTTAACAATAATAACTAGTACGAAACTTAAGTTTTCCTTTTTTGTTGCCCCTAATAATCAAGAAAAGAAGAATATGTATATGTTCCTTAGAAGCTATCCATTAATCTTTAAGGAGAAGAAGAAAATCAAGGTCAAGAAGCATAAGAGTACTATTACGACTCGTTGGATGATAAAGAATTTTAAGAACAAGAGTACTATAATTGCTGCTCTTCGCCTACCACAAAAATTTCTGGATGTCCAAAAGGATGCATAGGAGAGTGGACTCGATCATGAGACCTCAACGAACGGTGTCAGCATGTTTATCGCTAGGGCAAATTGGGAGCAATGTAATGTATATATTAAATCAAGAGTTTACATAAAAAAGATTCAAGATACATTCTGTTTATTTTCTACAAGAATTGAATAAAAAGCTTTCTTTCTTTTTTACATTTGCGTTTCTTGCTTGCTTTGTGCTTTCGATTTTGATGACCTGCACAACCTTAGTGTGCAAAATTCCACAATTACGAGCAGAATTGCATAAAAACCACTACTAGAAAACACACCTTTTGCGTCTCCCAAATCCGACGTACAACCGAAGAAAAAAGCTAATTTACGTCGGAATGGAGTCGGATAGCCTCCGAGGAAAAAAAGTTGTCGCAATTCCAGGGTCCGACGTAATTCTGAATCACTAAAGTACCCCGACGCGTTTCTGACACTTGTATTAGGGTTATTGATTTCTTCATGAAAAAAGCTGAAGAAATTCCGAAGTAACAATTCGCAGCCATTCCGAATCAACTTGTCCGACGTAATTCTGAATCACTAAAGTACCCCGACGCCTTTCTGACACTTGAATTAGGTTTATTGATTTCTCCCTGAAAAAGGCTGAAGAAATTCCGAAGTAAGAATCCGTAGGCATTCCGAATCCAATAGCCCGACTCCTTTCTGACACTTTTAGTAGTTTAGGAATTTGTATTTGAGTTCTGAAGTATTTCCGACGCAGACATACATGGTGTCCGAAGTAATTCCGACACTCTTTATTTGTAACAGAAAAAAAAATTGTAGCCTGGTTTCTGCAATGTATGCAGAACCAGGCTACAAATTTATATTAATGCATATATTAAATGCGTTTTTTACATAATATCTATCCAAAATACATACATATACAATACAATGAAACATTTAAAATATAAATACAAATGAGTAAAAAAAAATGTCCCAAAATAGAAACAAAAATCAATCAATTCAAAACATTATATATCAAACTTGAAATCATATATAATAAAAGTATAAACATTATATAAAAAAGAAAACATACCTCAAATATTTATTGAGGAACACAATTTTTTCTACAAAAAAAACAATCATAAGAAAAATTAGGTAAAATTAGACAAGTAGATAAAGAATTGAAATAATAAAATAAGAACAATTAAAAGTTAGATGGTTACCTCTTGATGACCTTTTTATGAATCAACCTATAAAATAAAATTGGATTAAAGATTAGTATTCAACAAAAATAAAATAAAAAATGTATATGAATATGATTTTAGAATGGAAGATAAAATGGTTACCTCTTCATGATATCTTGATGATTTAGCTTACAAAGTAAAAACAAGTTAAAGATTAGTGTTAGAATAAGAATTGTAATAAAGAAATTTATGATTTTGGAGAGAAAACTATGGAAAAAATTGAATGAAACAGAGAAATGAACTGAAAATGGTGGGTTGAGTATATATTCTGGTAAGTCCGAAGCAAATCCGAAGTGCATCTGTGGACATAAAGATCCGACGCCAATCCGACTCAATATCTGACGTGGACCCGACGTATAATACTTTATTAAAATTGCCAACCGAAGCCATTCCGAATCCAACAATGCAGTCCTTTACACTTCAATTGGAGTTTGGCAACAAAGCTCCCTGGAACAACAAAAACAACATTCAAAATAATAAGATCAAAATATCATCACACTTATTCAATTAATTCAATGTTAATACATAACAATAATTATAACGTAGAAAATAGAACATAATGTATACATAAAACATTTATGATTCATAGTTCAATTAATTAATAAACTAATCATCGTCATCTTCATCGGAGTCGTCATCTTCATTGGAGTCGTCATATTCATCCGAGTAGTGCGACTCGTAATCCGAACCATCTATATATGGGTCGTCAACATGTTCTTCCCCATCTACTATGTCGTAAAGTCCTTCTTCAACAATGGCGACATCAATTGTTGGATTAACACCAACCGGAGATGGTTGTTGCTCCTCTTGGAAAATGTCTTCGGGATTCAAAGATTTAGGATCAACGTTCTGCATATGACTCCAATCAACTCGGCTTCTAGCATTCGATTTCATTGCGACCCACCATTGCTTATGTTCTCGGTTGGCCGAGACGTAACGGAGATAGTACACTTGTTGCGCCTGCGATGCTAAGATGAACGGGTCATCCTTAGAAGCTCTACTTTTGTATTTGATTTGAACCATTCCATTTTTCGGATGCACCTGCATCCACTTACTAGTGTCAAACCAAAAACACTTGAACAATACGACTTTGTCATACATCAAGCCATACGAGAGCTCCCATATCTCCTCTATGACGCCATAGTAGTCAAGATGGTCATCATCCTCATAACAGGAACCTTTGACACAAACCCCGCTATTGTAAGTGGTTTTATTACCATCTCCCTGTCTAATGTCAAAGTAGTACCCATTGACGTAGTACCCCTTGTACCTTTTTATTTCAGGAGACGGGCCTCTTGCGAGTGTCTTTAGAAATCCGAGTGTGCCCATATTACTTTGAACGTGCATACGAAACCATGTAGCGAAATGTAGGGTCACCTCACAATTCCTTTCTTCTTCTGTTGTATTGGGATTTAACTCCTCAAGACACTCGTGGAACGACCTATGACAACATCGTAATTTGTTGAGTTAGTTACTAAATTATATAATATGAATTGAATTTATCTTTAAAGAGAGTAAGCCACACTTACCGAAGATGTTCTTGTACTTCAGGTGTGTTGCAGAGAATATACACATGAGCAGTGTTATATTCTTTTTCTTCCATGTAATATCTGTGTTTTACAATAAATGTGCCCCGTCCCGGGTAAGAAAACAACGGCAAACGAGTTGGGTCTTCCGGTGGGTTTGGCACATCGTGCCTCCTAGGCCGTGTTAGGTCGGTTTCTATTCCCTCTTCGAAGTACATGGAACAGAAGTTAGAAACCTCTTTGACAAGATATGCCTCGCATATTGACCCTTCCACACGTGCCTTTTGCCTTACCATTTTCTTTAATCCCCCTAGGAACCTGGAATCATTTATATATTTAGTTAAATAAGTAAACGACTCCATAAAGTTTACAATCATAATAAACTGAAAATAATACTCACGATTCGAAAGGGTACATCCATCTATACTGCACCGGACCTCCATTCAAAGCTTCATAAGGCATATGTATCGGTAGATGCTCCATGACGTCGAAGAACGCAGGTGGGAATATCTTCTCCAGCTTGCAAATGATCTCAACAATGTCGCGGCCTAGTTGTTCCACATGTTCCACATTTAGTGTCGTTGCTGAAATATCCCTGAAGAAATAACACCACTCTGTAATGGTTTCCCATATGGGAACTGGCAGTACATGACGGAGAGCTACCGGAAGTAAGCGCTGCACCATAATATGGATGTCGTGGCTCTTGAGTCCGCTGAACTTCAAATTTCTTGCACATCTCGCAATGTTGGAAGCATATCCATCGGGTAATTGAAGACGCTCCAACCAAAGCCTAACATCCTTTTGCTGGACAGCGTTACAAGTGTACGCCGCTTTTGGTTTCGCTTTCCTGCCACCAACAATATCAACCATATGCAACTCTGGTCTGGAACAGTGAGTCGCCAAATCAATCCTTGCCCGTTCATTGTCCTTTGTTTTTCCAATCACATCCATTACAGTATGTAATAGATTTTCCCCATTATTTTTCTCTGTATGCATGAAATCGATGTTGTGTCTAATTTTTTGTGTCGACCAATAACTCAACTCCCAAAATATACTCTTCTTGCACCAGTTGTGCTGAACATTATACCCAGGCGATCTATGTTCAGCTAGTTTATTTTTTCCAAACACATCATCATCCAACGTGGACACCAATTGTTCAATTGACTCTCCAGAAAGCCGTTCTGATTGGTTCGCCCGACAAGTACGACCATTCACAAACCCTGAAAATCATATAGATTGAAATAAATATTTGTTAACTCACATATAATTAAACAAGATCATGCAGTTGGGAGGAATACCTCTTCTATCCACCCTAAATCGATGACGAGGTGGCAGAAATACCCTGTGACAATCAAACCAAGATTGTTTCCGACCAGATTGGAGTCGGAAAGCCAAAGTGTCCCCCATACAATATGGACATGCTAACCTACCATGTGTACTCCACCCGGATAACATACCATATGCTGGAAAATCAGAGATAGTCCACATCAATGCAACTCTCATGTTGAAATTCTGTTCTCGCTTCGCATCGAACGTCTTTACACCAGTGTTCCACAGGTCCTTCAACTCGTCAATCAAGGGTCTGAGGAAAACATCAATGTCTCTCCCTGGATTATTAGGCCCTGGTATGATCAGGGATAAAAGCAGGTATGGGTCTTTCATGCACAATCCAGGTGGTAAATTATATACACAAATGATCACTGGCCAACAAGAATACTGACGCCCAAACTTGCCAAATGGGCTGAAGCCATCTGAACATAATCCAATGCGAACATTCCTCGGCTCTGATGCAAATTCAGGATACTCTCCATCAAAATGCTTCCAAGCCTGTCCATCCCTCGGATGTGTCATCCATCCGTCATCAGTCTGAGTATGGCGGTGCCATGTCATATCATCGGCTGTCTTCCTCGACATGTACATCCGCTGTAGGCGCGGAGCTAAAGGTAAGTATATCAAAACCTTACGCGCTACTAGCTTCCGCTGTCCAATCTTGGGTCGCTCGTATCTAGGCTCATCACAAACTCGACACATGTCCAACATCTCATCCTCTTTGTAAAACAACATGCAATTATTCACACATGCATGAATCTTCTGTTTAGGCAAGAACAAAGGACTCAACAATTTTTTAGCCTCATAAAAATCATTTGGTATGGACTCACCCTTGTTGGGGGTGCAACGCTTGATTAATGAAACCCATCGTTGAAAATATTCTTGCGATGTTTGCGACTCCGACTTTAAGCTCACCAACTGAGTCGTCATTGATAACTTTGTGAACTCCGTGCACCCATCCCACAATGGTTGGTTCACAGCCCCCAAGATGTCATAGTATGTTCTCGCTTCTGCATTTGGGTCTTCTCTAATATCATTCTGCTGTTCGTTAGAGCATCCCCCAAATTCAAACACAGTCTCACCATTACGCAAATTCAAACCATCCTCCACCAAATGCATATACGGATTATCAGTACTTTGCGAAGTACTCCCTACATCTCCATAATAACTTTGTGGAATTGCATAATTCTGAGGAGCATAACGATTCTCACCATGATAGATCCACTGATAGTAATCTTCAACAAACCCATGAGAAATCAAATGACATTCAACTGTATTCCTATCACACACAGTACCATTTCGACATCTCCTACACGGACACCGTACACCAACTATACCAATTGCCTCAGAATGATTTTTAGCAACAACCATGAATCCCATTAAACCCATAATATATTCATTCGACAATTGACCATTAGAACAATAACGATTATTATACATCCAAGAACGGTCATGAGACATTTTATGAATACAAAAGCAAAATAGTTGCAATTTCAGTTTCGTACCTTATCCTTTTAACCGAATGTTGCCAAATAGTTGCAATTTCAGCTTCCAAAATGTGAATTTTGACTAAATATGGTGTTTGGTTCCAGTGAGTTTTATGTTGAAGAGGGCTTCTAAATTTGTGGTGTTTCAGATCTGTTTCTGTTTCTGGTTCTGCTGAGATGCTTTATGTTGCAAATGGGCGTGGGAATGGCGTCGGAGTGGAGTCGGATTGGTGTCGGATGATACCCCTGTAGCAAATCCGACTCCACACCTAATATCAGTGCAAAATTAAAACCCAGCTTCTGTTTGTTCTGTTTCGTTCTGTTTCTTTATGTTTATAATATATTTATGATCCAAATCGAAATATATACATAAAACATATAAATAAAATATTCGAAATGTCAAAATGCGAAATATATACATAAAATATTCGAGTTTGGGAATAATAAATTCGAATTTAACAACGATTCAACTAAGGGTGGGTGGGGGGGTCACTATCACGACGGGGCTGCGGTGGGCAACCTGAAGGCGTCGGAGGGAACTGCTGGGAGAAGGCGGATGGGAATGGCATGGTCTGGTGATACTGATACTGATACTGGGGGGCAGTATGCTGGAATCCCATCTCCACATACCTAATCAACCCCGGAGCACTTGCATTATCGGCATGGGATGGAGGCTGCATCATCGGGGGTCCGCTCTGAAAGTGGTGCATCATCATCGCTTTCATCTCGTCCAAATCTTTCCTCAGCGTCGCAATCTCTATTGCATCCGCTTCACGCTTCTTCTTGAGCTCGTCAACCTCTGAAATCGAAGCGGAAGGTTCTGTGGGTGCAACAGGTGCCTCAATGAACACCTCCCTAGCAGTAGAACTACTCCCTGCACCAAGCACCCGACCCTTCGCAAACCCATCATTCACTGCGTCTAATTCAACCCATAAGCTCTTAACAATGGGACCTGCATTCGGGTCGGCATCCTGCCCGTACCTCTCCTTGAACGCCACCTTATATTGCTCCTGCAATAATGAACCATAGAAACTAAAATTAAATACCAAAAGGAATACAAGTCCAAAATGAATACAAGTCGCCAAATCGAAAACTTACAACGGCTGTCATGGTCTTCGTGTCATAGACCTCCCCAGTGAGCTCCCCCGTCGCTTTGTTCCTCTTCTGGTATATATCAGAAATGATGGCCAACGGGGAAATATCTTCTCCTGTTTTTTTCTTCTGAAATATCAAAAAGTGGATTATGACATTTGATACATTGGACTAAAACTAATATAAACCAATTGAATAGTCGTAAACTTACATGCTCGGAAATCCTCGTCCTCAACCCCTTAGCTCCATACGGATGGGTAGCCATCCTCCCGTCTGGACGACCCGCGGCGCTCCGGCGATTCCTACTCGCCACCTCTGACTTAGCGATGAAATCTGGGGAAGCCCAATGAGAGAGGTACTTCTCCCAAGCCTCGGGAGAAGTACACCACCTTGGCCTGGGGACCTCGGCCAAGCTCGCACATTTCCCAAGGCGAACCTTCTTCATACATAAATCTTTCTTCTTCACCAGAAAGTCCCGCCATCTCCTTTTCCCTTGTGCATCAAACAGATCTTTGGCATGCGCCTCGTTCATGCCAACAAGGTTGTATCTCTCCTAAGGAAAATGAACAACAATAATTACATAATTATATATAAACAACCAATATATATAATCGACGAAATTTTGATTACCAGAAATGAGTTCCAAATATCATCCCGAATCTGTATGTCGATATCGGTGTAGTTAGGCCAGAACTCGATCACATGTCGTTGCAATTGGTTCAACCAGAACCCTGCAACTCCGACACCCTCCAAACTAAAAAAAACAAAGTACACAAATATAAGACAAACTACACAAATAAGACAAAAATGAGCAAAACATACATACTAATCAACTTCCAGGGAGCAACTTCCAGGGAGCAAATTAGATAACTTACTATTTTTGCTTCACTACGCACTCCAATTTCTCGCCATTGCGGAGTGGGGATATCGGTCGGGCAGCTCCACGAACACCACTAGGCGGGTCAGCTTGGTCATCTTCTTGGTCGTCAGCTTCCTCGGCTTGCTCGGCTTGCTCGGCTTCCTCAGCTTCGTCATCTTCCTCGTCGTCGTCCTCGCTCCCGCTCACACTGCCGACGGAGGTAGATGCATGGACATGATGGCTCGCAGATGGGGATAAATGTTGGTCCCTAGATTTATCCATCCAGCCTGGTGCAAATCTCGAGGGGACCCCCGGACTCATAAACATCGGGGGGACTAACGGAGTCGTGAACATCGAGGGGGCTAACGGAGTGGGCCTATATACTGATGTTGGCGGGTCGGCACAAAGCATAGGGGAGAATGGTGTCCAATCAATCGGCTCATCCGGTTTGTCACGCAATGTTCTATCCTTCTTCGAACTATTCTTTGAACTCTTTTTTGAACTACCGCCACGAGGTGCCTATAACAAAATAAAGGGTAAAACAATCATTTCACTTTGAACCGAAGCCATTCCCAATCCTAAATGTAACATATACTGATTAAACTAATGTTCTGAAGCCATTCCCAAGTGACAATGTAACATATACTCAAATAAACTAATCATCAGAATACTACAAATTTCATTCTAACATTATCAAAATATTCAAATTCAATACTCAAAATACTCAAAATCAATAATAAACTAACAAAATCAATACTGTCAAATTCAATCTATAAGAATCAGGATACTCATCAATGGATATACTCAAATTCAATCTAAAATTCATCCTGAAATTTTAACAATCAAATTCAATCTATAATTTTGTCCAAATTTATAACAAAATCAAACCACAAATTTCTAACACCTATAAAACGATTTCTAAAAGTTATAACTTACCATTTTTTGGTTTTGTTCGAAATGGGAGAGGGAGCCGTCGGACTTCGTGGACGGGGTGGGATTAACTGATTGGACTTGGTGGTGGTGGGCGATTGGACTTCGTGAACGGGGGTCGGACTTGGTGGTGGTGGCCGATTGGAGTTTGGGACGATTGGGGGTGGTGGTTGTCAATAGGGTGGTCGCCACTTCTGGAATATATGAAGGTCGGGGATTAGTGGGGCGGTGGAGGACGATCGGACTTGCTTGGTGGTGGAAGGAAGAAAATTGGAGAAGAAGGGAGGGGGAAGGGTTTAATTTCGGGTTTGGGACGAAATGGGTTAATGGGGAGGGGGGGCGGGTTAACTAATTGATTAATGCATTCGATTAAAATGATAGTTTCGGAATTACGTCGGATTTCTATATTCCGACGTAATTCCGAAACTTACCTTTTAAAAAAAATTTTTCCATTAGTTTTCCTTTGTTTTTAATTAAAAAGTTTAATAATTAAACACTTAATATCAAAATGACAAAGATGAATTAATTCATTAAATAATAATACATCTTAAACATTACATCACATCTTATAATAAAACGATAAAACATAATACATTGAAAAATGTAAATAAATAAACTTCTAATAGCTTTTTCCGTCGGGGTTCGTCCAACCAAAAGTAACATGAACATCTCCATATCTGTGCATGCTCGTATTTATCTCGAACGTCATTAATGCTCCTAACCATACATTGTGTCCACCAATGAAGTCATCCCATCCATCCGCGAAGTGAAATTTATGTCCAGGCCTCTTCAAAATCTTCACTCGATAGTGGACCGTGGAGTTTTGCAAATGGAAATATGCCATCAATTCCTTTTTACAGTTGCGAGGAAAATAACGATTAACAAATTCAGTGTCAAGCTCCTATTTAATAAATTCAAGTTAGTTCATTATTAAGTATCTAAAAATTGAAATAAAATAAATACAAATTACAATTTTTTTTTCAAAATATAACATACCATGTAAAACTCGTTTTCGTCGAGATAAACAGCTTCGAATCGACCAATTTTATTTGGATTTACCATTGTAGATTTATAAGTTGAAAATGAATTGAGCAGTCTTATAGGCAAACAATGGCGTCGGAAATGATTCGGATATTTCCGTTTCCGACTCAAATCCGACGCAACATGCAACGGTAACAAATTAAATGCTCCATTATGAACGTTATGTATCCGTTGGGACTTTGTATATATAAAGGGATGTAATTGATAGAATTTCTCACAATAAATTTCTATCCATAAAAATCATTAAGTTAATTAATTTATAATGACGATTTTCACCGTTGATACAATTGGGTGTAGAGAATTCTTCAAGTTTTTCATGGAAGGAATGGAGGAATATGTGGTAATTTATATTTTGAAATAAGTCATTAATTTATATTTATTACTTTAATAAATTAAATAATTATTAATGTAATGCTTTGTTTTATTATATTATAGAGAATTCCAAAGGCATTTAAAGAGAATTGTAACTGTCAATTGATTGGACACTGTCGATTGAAGGTCAAAGGAGACACTCAATGGTATCGCATGCAAATACAAGAAATTGGGAACGATGACAATGAACTTAAAATATGCGAAGGTTGGGCGGATTTCGTACGTGCCCACAACGTGCGACCAAACACTCTTTTGATATTCGACATTGACCTCGTTCGTAGCCTACACAATCGTCCAGCCTTCAATGTTAAGATATTTGGACCGAGTGGATGCATTCAACAAGTCATAGTCCAAGTTGATTAGATTTCGTGTTTGTTTTCTATTAGATTGGACTTTTCTCGATCACATTTTCATGTGTAGTGATCTTGAAATCGAATTATATGTAATTTTCTAATTATTATGAATAATATGTCCTACTATTTAATATTTATTTATTATTATTTACAATTTTTTATATTGTGATGAACATTGTTTAGAATTCCCTGCCAATTAAAGCTGTCAAACAAAAAATACGTTTCCATTATACTTCAGAATGGCTTCGGATTTGGAAGCAAATCCGACACCAATCCGACACATAAAGTAACGGTAACAAAAACTAGAACGTTTCCGAAGTAATTCCAAAGTGAACCAACTTTCTAACACCTATAAATGGTGGGTTGAAGCAGAAGAGTTCCTCATCCTCATCACAACAAAATCATAGTTATAATCTCCAATTCAAGCGTGGCACAATGACGATTTTCAACAACGAAACGATTGGTTGTCGTGAATTCTTCAACATCATTTTGCCCGGCATGGACCAAAAATTGGTAATTTAATTTTAATGTTAGTTTATAATATATATACAAATTAATCATTTCATTTTTAATCTAATGGTTTATATGTGTTCATAATAGCCAATTCCAAAGGGATTTTGTAATCGGTGTAGATGTGAATTGGTCGGAAATTGTATGTTAAAGCGCAAAGGAGATGATCGATGGTACCATATGAAAATTAAAAATTTCCGTGGGAGAAATGGCAACCAACTCAAATTATGCGAAGGTTGGGCGGATTTCGTACGTGCCAACAACGTGGAGTTGGGCGATGTTGTGACGTTCGAAATTGACTTACTTCGTACCATACACAATGGCCCGGTGTTCAATGTCAAGATATATGGAATGAATGCGATAATAAAAAATTAATAGTTCACCTATTTTAGATATATTATTTATTGTGTAATAATAGTTATTAATTAAAGTGAACTATATATTTTCGATCATGTTTTACATGTAATGATCGAAAATCGGATTATGTATGATTTATTAATATGAATGATTATGTTTTATTCAAGAATTAAGATTATTTAATTATTATTTCTATAAATATTTATGTATCTTTACAATATTTTCGGCTAAGTAATTTTACATAATTTTTGGATAATTTTATGATCAAAGATACTAATAATAAAATTTATAACTCTTTACAAAACTTTTGGATTCTGGAATTTAGGAATCCCAAGAAATTCCGAATCCATTCTGACTCCCCATAGTAATTCGGAAACGAGTCGGGGCTGCTAATAAGAAATCCGACTCCAGTCTGAAGTAAATCCGAGACCATTTTAAAGTACAATCAACATTTGTGTGGTTCAACTGCTAGCTGAATCAAATCCGAAGTAAATGTTTTTGCTTCGGTTATCATATCCGACGTAAGGCTATTATTCCGAAGCGATTCCAAAGTAATGTTGACACCAATATTAAATTAATTAATTAAATGTTGTTTTCACCCCTATCCGACGTGATTCCAAAGTATTTTCCCTCACGTCGGATTTCTAACCCCGACTCCAAAAGTGCGTTTTCTAGTAGTGAACATAGACACGTCTCACAATGCAATAAAAATAAGTTTTTACTCCCTACACTTATTCTGGTTAGTACTCGTTTTATTTTCTTGATTCGTTTAACAACTAAAATCCGGAAGTACTACAAAAAATAATATTTAAATATAACGGGTTTATTTAATATATTCTCCTAAAAAGAATTTCATCCTCGAAAGTTAAATCAAAACTAATATCTCCCAGGGCAACCAACACGATAAAAATTGCTACACATAACTACCTTTAGCACCTACAAATCCGAGACTTATTCTGGTTAGAAAAAGAACTTTAGCCTTCTAAATAATATGTTAGAAAAAGAGTATATTGCTTTTTTGATAATGATGTTATGTTGTTTTGTTGTTTTTCACTAACTTTGTCATTAAATGAAGTACAATTATTGTTTTATTGGATTGTAAGGATTATTGGAAAATACTTATTAGAATCATTAATTGGTCGAGCTATACGACTCGTTCTAAGTTGGGCAAGTCGTCTACTAGGTGAATCATTTTGCTAGCTTAGTCTGATATATAATAAAATTTCTATAAATTAATAATGTTGGGATCGATTAAATTTATTGATTTAGAGAGTTATTAACTTATTGATAAATAAATAATTTATAAATTTAAAGAGTTTTTGAGATGAAAAGTTTTTTGCATAAGTATATGTCGTAGAGTTTAATGACATGAATAGTTTAATGATATTAGTAGAATAAATTCAACGTGTTATACATAAGTTATTGATAATTAATAGTTTTTTATGTTTATATTTTATTTATGATTTTTCAACCAATGCATATAACATATATTAATATAGTTTAAGATAAAAATTGGCTAAACTTCATATGCCCCCTCAAACTGCTATAATTCGATTCAGTGACGATCTAACTTTTGAATAGATCAAAGTACTTGTGACTTTTTAAGTCAATTTGCCTCTCAAGTCAAGTTATTTCTATTCAAAAAAATTTAGTAAAAATAAAACAGAATTTTTACAAAAGAAGACGAATATTTATGAAAATCCTACTTTACCTTTAATAAAAGATCATATCAAAAGACAAATTGACATTAAAAAATAATATGCATGGACCATTTAATCTATTGATAAGATCAATTCCTCGAATTATAATAATTTAAGGGGAAGATCAAATTTAACCATAAAATTTTGGGCTTAATTAGGTAATATTTAAATACTTGAGCTAATATGCAAACTTTTTCAATTTCTCTAAAGCTTAATCCAAGTAGGATGCGGAGCATATATTTATGTTGTGTAGTTCTATTTCTTCTAGTTCAAGTATATCACAATTTAATCAAAACTCCACATCTTATCTTCTGCTAAATGTTTTTAGATGTGAACTTATTATTTTACCCCTGCTTGAAACTCCCTCAGTTAGTTCTCAAATAAATAGGGAGGGCATAAATGTAATCTCACTCACAAAATTTGTTGGCTGGATGTGTGTAGTTGTGTTTATGAGCCGACTTTCCGAGCTAGCTCGTTCAGCTCAGCTCTGGAAGCCGAGGCTCGAAGCTCGGCTCGTAATAAAATGAGCCGAGCCACGAGCCGGGTTCTTGGCTCGTCAGCTCGGTGAGCTAGCTCGGGAAACCGGCTCGATAGTACATATGTTAATATTATTTTTAATAAAATTAGTTATATTATACTTTTTTAATCATTTCAATTATTACGATAAATGTTAATTAAATGTTTTTATTGACATTGTTACATGTTGGTTAATTTTATTACTTGTTACATGTTGATAATATTATTAACTGTTTATGTAAAATAACTTTTTTTTAATTAAATTGAACTTGAAATTTCGGAATGAGCTAAGTGAGCTAGCTCGAGCACGGCTAGGGAATAGATCGAGCAAAGCTCGCCGAGCCGAGCCTAAAACTCGTTTAGTGATGAACCAAGCCAAAAATTCTTGAGATCGGGCTCGGCACGGTTCGTATACCACTCTAGATGTGTGTATAGCGGTTAATTATTCGCTTACAAATTCAAGTCCTAGACTGATACAAACTCCGCATCATATGTGAAGTTAGAATCCTTGTCCTAAAAGAATATCACATCTTTAAATGTTTTCATCTATCTATATAAACCCTTGATATTCACAGTTGATGATATGAAAACATACGCAAGCATCCATACAACAATGAATATGGAAAAAACTTGGACGAGTACGGTAGATTTGTCTAACGACGATGTTTCGTGCATGCATACCTCCCCCGCCATCGATGCATACTAGAAGAATGCAGTAGTTTACTGAGAAAAATAGAGACATAATAAACAGTACAAAACTTAAGTTTTCCTTTTTTGTTGCTCCTAACAACCAAGAAAAGAAGAACATGTATATGTTCCTTAGAAGCTACCCATTAATCTTTAAATAGAAGAAGAAAAACAAGGTCAAGAAACATAAAAGTATTACTACTCGTTGGGGAGCAAATTGCTGAAATGGTCCCCGGTAGTATGACTGAGTTGCACTTTGGTCCCTAATAGTTACACGGTTTCACGTTAGTCCCCGAAAGTGGCCAAAAAGTTGCACTTTAGTCCCCACGTCAAGTTTTACGTTAACATTTCAGGTTTAGGAGTTAAAATTGGGGTCAAAATATAATTTTAAAGATTTAAAGTTGATTTTTTTGCCCCAATTGGTGCCAAAATGAAACTCCACAACCCCTCCCGCCAAAATTCCCTTTTTTCTTCACCCCAATTAGTGTTGTGGAGTTTCATTTTAGCACCAATTGGGGCGAAAAATCAACTTTACGTCTTAAAAGTTACATTTTTACCCCACTTTTAACGTCTAAACCTGAAATGTTAGCGAAAAAGTTGACGTAGGGACTAAAGTGCAACTTTTTGACCACTTTCGGGGACTAACGTGCAACCATGTAACTATTGGGGACCAAAATGCAACTCGGTCATACTATCGGGGACCATTTCAGCAATTTGCTCACTCGTTGGGTGATAAAGAAATTTAAGAACAAGAGTAATATAATTGCTGCTCTTCGCATACCACATACATTTCTGGTGTAACGACCCGCCCCAGGTGGATCCTGCCCTGAGGTTAGGCTCGATAACAACTCGAATCAGAGTCACCAACCGATGGATGACTCGCTAATAAAATCGTTTTAAACAACCATACGTGAAAATGAAATAGTTTTTAAAAGACAAGTAGATAACGTAGAAAATCCTGCTGAGTAAAAAGAAACAATGTAACTCCATCGGGGTGTCCACCCAAACCCACCATACAAGTATAAAATGTCAAACCACTAAAAGTCCACGCAGGGAAAATAGTCAACGATAAATCCTACATGAAACTAATTAACTCCAAAGAAATGACTGAGAGAGATCCTAAATGCCGTCCGCCTCGTCACGATGCAGATGCTAATTCTGCAACCTAGTCTGAAAATATAAGTCCCCGAAGGGATCAGCACGACCGCTGGTGAATTTTACTCACGGGTGGCTACCAACCCACGCACGTGAAGCGAAAGCAATGAAGTAACCGAACAACAATAATAGAACTCAACATCAGCAATAATTAGTCTCAACAACAATAATCACACAAATGCAATCACTATATGCTCTGGATCCGGACTTTCGCACTGTACAATACTCTACCTAGCTCAACCTGCAGGGAGACCAACCCATGTAATCATCACACATCTCGTCATACACACATCTCATCCATCACACATCACAACATCACACAAAACCCCTGTACTCCGCATATGGGCCCATCACAATCATGGCGCCCCGTCAATCCTACGTTGCCGGATCTGGACAACACACACAACACATATACGACCCGTAGGTCCACCCTAACATCTCTACTCATGCTCAATACTCAACAATACTCATCACAATGTATCCAAGTATACAATCACTACCACACAACACATACAAGAGTAAATAACAACACGTGAGTAAGAACTCACCTCAAGCAAACAGCACGTAAAGTGATACTCCAAGTCGAACTCTGGAACGATCACGCGGTCGGACCTATATAACATATAATCTATATCAAAATACTATTCCAAAGTACGCCCCATCCCACTCGCAACCATTTAAACTTTAAATCAGATAATCCTAACAACTTTTAATCAATTTGGGAAAAATGACGATTTTGCCCTTTGGCGGAAAATGACCATTTTGCCCCTAGGCCCCACATGGTCAACCCCGATAAATTACTATTATAACCCATATTAGTTTATATCATATACATATTATTATCTTACTACCATCTAACAGTCCAGTTATCAATAATTAAATTATTAACGTACTAGTCAACGGTCAACCCTAGTCAACTCAACTATGGTCAAACCTAGGTGAACTTCCATAAATATTCTAATTCTACCCTCATATCAAATATATCAACCCCTTATCCTATTCTAGGATTCATCCCCTACTTCTAGTGAAATTACGCTTTTACCCCTCGGCTAAACTTAGTTGTACTTTTACCCAACTCTTGCATTAATTACACTATGACCCCAAATCAACTTAATTTACAACTTAGGCCCCAAATTTGCCCTTTAAACCCTTTAAATCGCTTCAACACCCTGTACTTCTCCTAAGTTTGCATGTTAACCCCTAAACTTTATAAATTCCAATTCTAACCCAATTTATATAACCCACTTAATAATCCAACACTTAAAACAATTAATATTAGTTCCACCCCTTATATATATTTCATCTTAACCCCTAGAGTTCATACCTTATATCATACTTATGTCTTTTCACTAATGCCCCCAAACTTATCCATAATTACGTTTTAAGACCAATTCTTTCATACTAACCCAATATTCATTCCGAGTACAATTCATTCATCCTTATCAAGCCTAAATCAAGTCATTAATCTACAACAATTATTCGTAGCCTTAACCTAGCCAAAATCTCACACTTCGATACATCGTAGCTTATTTCTCAACCCGAATCAATATAATCTCAACCTATCAATTACATTACAACCTAAGCTCCTTGCAATCTATCATAATTTCATCTTACAATCACGATTAGTAAGTCTCCACAATAACACCCATCATGTACGGCCATCACCATCTACCTAGTTCACCGCCTCTCATGCATAACGATTTAGTGCTAATATCCTACGTCTAGCTTAGAATTAATAACACATGCCAAATACTACCCACGACCCCAACCCCTACAAGAGCACGTAATTCGGCAGCCGACTAACATGAACAAGGTTCGAACTCTCCCTAATTAACTCACCTCCGATCAACGTTACAACCCAAATCTATGCGTTATACACTGTACTAACTCCAATAGCAGCAATTCTAGTCTCCAATCAATCCACACAACATCAAATACGTTCAAACATTCACCAAGAATTCGGCACCGCATACTCGCGCCTATCCCCCCCCCCCCAAAATCGATTATTTCGCATCAAATTGAACATGTTTTTAAGGGATTTAGATACTGCACTATGTACATTAAACAACAAGGTGTTCATTCGGTTCAAATTGCAGCAAGAACGGACGAGATCGAGTCCGTAAAGTCGGCGAATTCCCCACCCCAAAACTGCCGAAACCGAAGGGAAGGAGGGAGAAAGGGAGAAGGTTTGCGTACCTTTTTGGTTGGGAAACCTAATGTGACCACGCCTAGCTGCAACTAGAACGGCTGGAAAAAAATCTCTAAGGTTCAAGCTATGGAGGTGCGGTTTTGGTGAGGAAGAAACGTGCATGAATGGGTGTGTTCATGCGTACGGTTGAGGTTTATAGGGTGAGGGTTGCATGGTTCGAACTGGACTGGCTGATGTGGGCTGGCCCATTAGGGCTGGCCCATTATGGCTGGCTCGTTCATTACCTATTCGATTACGATTAAAATACGACACTTAACGAGCTCTAACGATCGCATCGAGTTCAATCTTTCAGTGTTTTAAATTTAATATTCGAAATTAGTTAACTTAGGACGAAATATTACAATCTTCCCCCCTTAAAGAATTTCGACCCCGAAATTACGAAATCAACGAAGAATGAATAACGAAGAACGAAGAACGAAACGCTTACCAACTTCCACACCCCATAACTCCGGGTAACGTGCACGCATATCCTCCTCGCGTTCCCAAGTCGCCTCCTCAACTTTCTGATTTCGCCACAACACTTTCACCAAACTCACCGTTTTGTTCCTCAACTCTTTATCACGGCGATCCAGGATCTTAACTGGTCGCTCCTCGAAAGTCAGATCCTCTCTCAACTCAACTGGCTGGTCCTGAAGAATATGTGACTCATCCGGAACATACTTACGCAGACATGATACGTGGAACACACTGTGAATCCTGTCCAAACTCGGTGGCAAGGCAAGTCGATAAGCCACCTCTCCGACTCTCTCTAATATCTCATAGGGCCCAATGTAACGTGGACTCAACTTCCCTTTCTTACCGAAACGCATCACCCCTTTCCACGGTGACACTCGCAAGAACACCTTATCCCCAACCTCAAAGACCAAACTGATCCGTCGTCGATCGGCATACTTCTTCTGTCTATCCTGAGCTGCTCTCAAATGCTGGCGAATCAACGCAATGCGCTCGACCGACTTCTCCACCAACTCTGACCCATAAATTTTCCTCTCTCCCACCTCATTCCAACATACTGGAGTCCTGCATCTCCGCCCATACAAGGCCTCGAAAGGTGCCATCTCGATACTCGCATGATAGCTATTATTGTACGCAAACTCAATCTTAGGCAACTCCTCATCCCAGTTACCTGAGAAGGTAAGAGCACAAGCCCTGAGCATATCCTCCAACGTCTGTATAGTCCTCTCTGACTGCCCATCCGTCTGTGGGTGAAAAGACGTACTCATAGTGACCCTAGTTCCCAGTGCCTCCTGAAAACCCTGCCAGAACCTCGATGTGAAGCAAGCATCCCTATCTGAAACAATCGTCACTGGAACTCCATGAAGTCTCACAATCTCATCGACATACAACTTCGCCAACTGCTCTGGAGTACGTGTTGATCTAATCGGGAGGAAATGTGCGGACTTCGACAAACGATCCACTATGACCCATACACCATCATTCTTCCTCAAAGTCCTAGGAAGTCCAAACACAAAGTCCATCGTGATATTCTCCCAAGTCCACTCGGGTATCGGTAAGGGCTGTAACAATCCTACGGGATGTCTATGCTCAATCTTAACCTGCTGACAGATCAAACATCTCGATACAAACTCTGCGATATCCCGCTTCATCCCCGACCACCAGTATCGACTCCTCAAGTCCCGATACATCTTAGTACTCCCCGGGTGCATACTGTAGGAGGAGTTATGACCCTCATCCATAATCTCATGTCTCAACCCCCCACGGTCAGGTACTACCACTCTACCGTCCATTCTGAGTATACCATCATCACTTAGTACAATCGAGTGCTTATTCCCTTCCTCCCCGAATTGCTTCTGCAACTCGGTATCCCCGATCTGCTGTTCCTTAATCCGATCAAGGAGCACTGGTCTCACTCTCAAATGTGCTAACAATCCACCACCAGAACCCATACTGAACACAGCACCCAACTTCTTCGCATCTTTCTTCATACCCTTCCTGCTCAATGCGCCAGCGACTACATTCGCTTTCCCCGGGTGATACTCAATCGATATATCATAATCACTGATAAACTCCATCCATCTCCTCTGTCTCAAATTAAGGTCATCCTGGGTAGGTAAATATTTCAGACTCTTATGATCGGTGAAAATCTGACAAGTCACCCCATACAAATAGTGTCTCCAAATCTTAAGCGCGAATACAATCGCTGCTAACTCCAAATCATGGGTAGGATAGTTTCTCTCATGAGTCTTCAACTGACGAGAGGCATAAGAGATTACCTTTCCATGCTGCATAAGCACACATCCTAAACCCTGATGCGAAGCATCTGTATATACCACATAACCCTCTAATCCTGATGGCAAGGCAAGCACAGGTGCCGTGGTCAACCTCTCCTTAAGAGTAGTAAAACTCCTATCACACTCCTCTGTCCAAACGAATGGTGTACCTTTCCTGGTCAACTTGGTCATCGGAACTGCGATCCTTGAAAAGTCCTGAATAAACCCCAAGAAACTGCGTACCTCCTGTACATTCGTAGGAACCTCCCACTCAGTCACTGCCTCAACCTTCTGTGGGTCAACACTGATGCCTCCTCCGGAAACAACGTGGCCCAAAAACTGTACCTTACCCAACCAAAACTCACACTCCGAGAATTTGGCATATAACTTTTGTTCCTTCAGGATACCCAACACAATCCGCAGATGTCGCTCATGATCCACCTCCGTTCGCGAGTAGATAAGAATATCGTCAATAAACACCACCACAAACTTATCAAGGTATTCCTTAAACACCCTATTCATCAACTCCATAAAAGCTGCTGGTGCATTCGTCAATCCAAAGGGCATAACTCTAAACTCATAGTGCCCATACCGTGTCCTGAATGCAGATTTCTCTATGTCCTCCTCCTTAATCCTCAACTGATGGTAACCCGAACGCAGATCGATCTTAGAAAAGATAGTAGCACCCCTCAACTGGTCAAACAAGTCATCGATCCTAGGAAGTGGGTAACGATTCTTAATTGTTACCTTGTTCAGCTGCCTGTAATCAATGCACAACCTCATCGATCCATCCTTCTTCTTCACGAACAACACTGGTGCACCCCACGGCGAACAACTCGGTCTGATGAAGCCCTTCTCTATCAACTCCTGCAACTGGGTCTTAAGCTCAGCCAATTCTGCTGGCGCCATCCGATATGGAGCTTTAGATACCGGAGCCGTACCTGGTACTAAGTCAATGGAAAATCCACTGCTCTCGGGGGTGGCAACCCGGTAGGTCTTCTGGAAACACATCCGCGAAGTCCTTCACTACCCGTACCTCTTCCAACTTACTGGTATTCTTCTCGTCCCCAATAATATGCGCTAAGAAACCCGCACAACCCTTCCTTAGTAGCTTACTCGCTACCATCACCGAAATCAAACAAGAAGGCAATGCCTCTCGATCCCCCACAAAGCGAATCTCAGGAAATCCTTCCCGGGCAATCACCACTTCCTTACGGAAACAATCGATAGCAGCCTTATGTTTACTCAACCAGTCCATCCCCAAGATTAAGTCAAAGTCCCCCAACACAAATGGTAATAGGTCAGCAGTCAAAATGCCCTGGTCAACTCCTATAGGGCACTCTCTATACACCATAGTTAATACATAACCCTTCCCACCCGGCGTCATAATATTCAACGGTTCATGCAACAAGCTATAAGGAACGGGGATGTTGTGCACAAAACCATGGGAAACAAAAGAATGGGTCGCTCCCGAATCAAACAATACTCTAGCATCATAACCAAAGAGAGACACCATACCTGTCACTACATGAGTCGCCTCCCGAGCTTCCTGGTGCGATACCGCATTAATCTGACCTCTGCCCATTCCTCCACCACCCTGGGTACTGCCTACCCCACTCGCAGCTGGAACTCCGGTACTCCTCTCTGGGCCTCCACGACCCCTGAATCCTCCACCCCTGCTGGCCTGGTAACCGCCTCTGCCTGAAGCCTGGTAACCGCCTCTGCCTGAAGCCTGGGGGGCCATCGGGCACTCCCTCGCCATATGTCCTCGTCCCTGGCATCGATAACATGTCATGCCCCTCTGTGCTACTGGGCACTCTGCTTTGCGGTGACCACTACCACCGCACTGGAAACATCTCATCTCAGTGGCGGCATGAGCAGTCCCGCTCCAGTATCCTGCTGACCTAGCTGGCTGGCGTGGTGCGGTCGAACCCGCAGCTGATGTAGCCTGACGAGCAGTATACCCACCAACTCTACTGGGCCCTGACTGAGCTGGCCTACCAAAACCCCTCGAAGGCTGCGCACTGTAACCGGAAGCCTCATACCTAGGCCTCTTCCCGACCCTCTGCTCCTCCGACAAATCAGTCTCAACCTGAAGTGCAGCATCCACCAGCTCATGAAACTGAGAGTACCTCAATAAAGATATCCTGTGCCTGATCTCGTGACGCAACCCGTCCTGAAATCTCCTAATCATATCCTCCTCACCGTAGTGAACCCTCGGCAACAAGCGGCACAACAAGCTAAACCGCTTCTCATAATCAGTCACCGACCTAGTCCCCTGGTCCATATGAATCAACTCTCTCTCCAACGCCTGCATCTGCGAGGGCAAGCAGAACTTCTTCTGAAACATCTCCTCGAATGTCTCCCAGCCAATCTCGACCTCCCCATCCCTCTCTAGCGAACGGCGGACGAGCTCCCACCAATCCTGAGCCCCAGCCTTCAGTAAAAAGGCCGCGAACTCCGTCCTCATGGGTCCCTTGACCCATAGCGGTCGAAAAATGACCACCACCTCCTTCAGAAACTCAAGTGCTTTCACCGGGTCTAGCTCTCCATGGAAAGTCGGTGGCTTACGTTTCAGGAACTCTGCGAATAACTTCGACTGTAGCGGACCCGGAGTGGATGCAGCTACCTCAACCCTAGCGGGTCCCTCCAACATAGGCTCCTCCTCGAGTACCCCCTCCGCCTCAATCGACTGAGGTGGGGGTATAGCATGACTGCTCGACCCCTGCTGACCCGCACTGGGTTCAGCTTCCGCCGTGCCACGACCACGTCCACGGCCACGTCCACGGCCACGACCACGCCCCCTTGAGGCAACCCTCGCCCCCCGGTTACCCCCATCTACTACTGTGTTGGTAGCCCCTCTGCCAATACCTCTGGCAGAACGTCTGGTCTCTACTCTAGGCGGCATATCTCCTCAGTCTACGGGAAACAAAATAAACACATCACAATCCTATCCACATGCTGACTCCTAATGACACCACGGAAGCCTTAAACTCTCTAACAAGTAAGCACATAACACACAGAACCCTCCCAACAATCCTAGAACCTAAGCTCTGATACCAAACTTGTAACGACCCGCCCCAGGTGGATCCTGCCCTGAGGTTAGGCTCGATAACAACTCGAATCAGAGTCACCAACCGATGGATGACTCGCTAATAAAATCGTTTTAAACAACCATACGTGAAAATGAAATAGTTTTTAAAAGACAAGTAGATAACGTAGAAAATCCTGCTGAGTAAAAAGAAACAATGTAACTCCATCGGGGTGTCCACCCAAACCCACCATACAAGTATAAAATGTCAAACCACTAAAAGTCCACGCAGGGAAAATAGTCAACGATAAATCCTACATGAAACTAATTAACTCCAAAGAAATGACTGAGAGAGATCCTAAATGCCGTCCGCCTCGTCACGATGCAGATGCTAATTCTGCAACCTAGCCTGAAAATATAAGTCCCCGAAGGGGTCAGCACGACCGCTGGTGAATTTTACTCACGGGTGGCTACCAACCCACGCACGTGAAGCGAAAGCAATGAAGTAACCGAACAACAATAATAGAACTCAACATCAGCAATAATTAGTCTCAACAACAATAATCACACAAATGCAATCACTATATGCTCTGGATCCGGACTTTCGCACTGTACAGTACTCTACCTAGCTCAACCTGTAGGGAGACCAACCCATGTAATCATCACACATCTCGTCATACACACATCTCATCCATCACACATCACAACATCACACAAAACCCCTGTACTCCGCATATGGGCCCATCACAATCATGGCGCCCCGTCAATCCTACGTTGCCGGATCTGGACGACACACACAACACATATACGACCCGTAGGTCCACCCTAACATCTCTACTCATGCTCAGTACTCAACAATACTCATCACAATGTATCCAAGTATACAATCACTACCACACAACACATACAAGAGTAAATAACAACACGTGAGTAAGAACTCACCTCAAGCAAACAGCACGTAAAGTGATACTCCAAGTCGAACTCTGGAACGATCACGCGGTCGGACCTATATAACATATAATCTATATCAAAATACTATCACGCCCCATCCCACTCGCAACCATTTAAACTTTAAATCAGATAATCCTAACAACTTTTAGTCAATTTTGGAAAAATGACGATTTTGCCCTTTGGCGGAAAATGACCATTTTGCCCCTGGGCCCCACATGGTCAACCCCGATAAATTACTATTATAACCCATATTAGTTTATATCATATACATATTATTATCTTACTACCATCTAACGGTCCAGTTATCAATAATTAAATTATTAACGTACTAGTCAACGGTCAACCCTAGTCAACTCAACTATGGTCAAACCTAGGTGAACTTCCATAAATATTCTAATTCTACCCTCATATCAAATATATCAACCCCTTATCCTATTCTAGGATTCATCCCCTACTTCTAGTGAAATTACGCTTTTACCCCTCGGCTAAACTTAGTTGTACTTTTACCCAACTCTTGCATTAATTACACTATGACCCCAAATCAACTTAATTTACAACTTAGGCCCCAAATTTGCCCTTTAAACCCTTTAAATCGCTTCAACACCCTGTACTTCTCCTAAGTTTGCATGTTAACCCCTAAACTTTATAAATTCCAATTCTAACCCAATTTATATAACCCACTTAATAATCCAACACTTAAAACAATTAATATTAGTTCCACCCCTTATATATATTTCATCTTAACCCCTAGAGTTCATACCTTATATCATACTTATGTCTTTTCACTAATGCCCCCAAACTTATCCATAATTACGTTTTAAGACCAATTCTTTCATACTAACCCAATATTCATTCCGAGTACAATTCATTCATCCTTATCAAGCCTAAATCAAGTCATTAATCTACAACAATTATTCGTAGCCTTAACCTAGCCAAAATCTCACACTTCGATACATCGTAGCTTATTTCTCAACCCGAATCAATATAATCTCAACCTATCAATTACATTACTACCTAAGCTCCTTGCAATCTATCATAATTTCATCTTACAATCACGATTAATAAGTCTCCACAATAACACCCATCATGTACGGCCATCACCATCTACCTAGTTCACCGCCTCTCATGCATAACGATTTAGTGTTAATATCCTACGTCTAGCTTAGAATTAATAACACATGCCAAATACTACCCACGACCCCAACCCCTACAAGAGCACGTAATTCGGCAGCCGACTAACATGAACAAGGTTCGAACTCTCCCTAATTAACTCACCTCCGATCAACGTTACAACCCAAATCTATGCGTTATACACTGTACTAACTCCAATAGCAGCAATTCTAGTCTCCAATCAATCCACACAACATCAAATACGTTCAAACATTCACCAAGAATTCGGCACCGCATACTCGCGCCTATCCCCCCCCAAAATCGATTATTTCGCATCAAATTGAACATGTTTTTAAGGGATTTAGATACTGCACTATGTACATTAAACAACAAGGTGTTCATTCGGTTCAAATTGCAGCAAGAACGGACGAGATCGAGTCCGTAAAGTCGGCGAATTCCCCTCCCCAAAACTGCCGAAACCGAAGGGAAGGAGGGAGAAAGGGAGAAGGTTTGCGTACCTTTTTGGTTGGGAAACCTAATGTGACCACGCCTAGCTGCAACTCGAACGGCTGGAAAAAAATCTCTAAGGTTCAAGCTATGGAGGTGCGGTTTTGGTGAGGAAGAAACGTGCATGAATGGGTGTGTTCATGCGTACGGTTGAGGTTTATAGGGTGAGGGTTGCATGGTTCGAACTGGGCTGGCTGATGTGGGGTGGCCCATTAGGGCTGGCCCATTATGGCTGGCTCGTTCATTACCTATTCGATTACGATTAAAATACGACACTTAACGAGCTCTAACGATCGCATCGAGTTCAATCTTTCAGTGTTTTAAATTTAATATTCTAAATTAGTTAACTTAGGACGAAATATTACATCTGGATGTCTAAAAGGATGCATAGGAGAGTGGACTCGATCACGAGACCTCAACAAACGGTGTCAACATGTTTATCGCTAGGGCAAATTGAAAGCAATATAATGTATATATTAAATCAAGAGTT
>CM016567.1:11222552-11225052 GCA_003412495.2 Echium plantagineum | reverse complement strand
ATTAGTCTCACTAATATTTATAATTAGATTTTATTTAGAATTGAGTCACATAGATTTCTCACTTCGAAAAAATTCTTGACTAAGTGAACCGTGTTCTCACTTCGAAAAAGTCCTTGACCAACTGAACCATCTCGGGTTTGGGTTCCTTTTTAATGTGTATATAGTGTTACCATCAATTAAGTTACCCACTAGGTTGGTAAACTCTTGGTACCCTAGATTTGTTAGGAAAAAGAGCAAAACGATGTCGTATTTGTTGCCACATCTGCACTCCGGGTGGGCAGTAGATCAAGCAATCCTCGCCGAAGAAGAACGCCTCGTCATCATTCGCTTCGGCCATGATTGGGACGAAACTTGTATGCAGGTATTAATCTTCGCCCAATTTTACCCTAATTTGATCATCAATTTCACCTTAATTTATTATTTAGCTGCTTTAATTGGTTGCAATATTTTTTTTCTGTAAATTAGCGATGAGGTGAGTCTCTGCGGGAACTTTTGGTCACTAGCAAGAGGTTTTTGCACTAGGCTATTCGATTAACTCTGATTGTTTGCAATCTTAATAAAACGGACCTAGTAGTTTATATGCGGTAATTTCAGTACTCATGCTTCCCAAAAAGATTGTCCACTCGGGTAATTTTATTTTCGATTTAGATCAATTTTGAATTCTGATGAGTGGCTTTTTAGATTTTGAGCTAGAGTAGTTTTGTATATGTTGTAAAGAAATATCAGCAGCTCGTGGAGAACCGGCGGATGAATAGTCATGAACAGTATAGGACGAAATATAGTATTTTGTATATGTTGTAACAAATAGAAGCAGCTTGTGGAGAACCTGTGTCTGATGGCAGTATCGTGAACATTATTCGACCAAATATAGTATTTTTATATATGTTGTGACAAATATCTGCAGCTCATGGAGAGCCCGTGTCTGATGACAATATCGTGAACATTATGCGACGAAATATAGTTTTTTTGTACATGTTGCTACAAAATATCAGCAGCTTGTGGAGAAGCCTTAGCTGGTGACAATGTCGTGAACAGTATTTGATGATATATATAAAAAGATAGTATTGTTGAAGTGTTTTACTGCTAGATACTTATAAGTGAAATTGAAGTCGTAGTTTTGACCATCGAAAGGTACCAAGGACCTGGGGGCCTAGTTAATCACTCGAAGGGTATAATTATAGATTCTTAACTGCCATACTTTCATGCCTGTCCAGCTTAGGTGGTTCCACTTTCAATCTGTTATGTTACTCGTCTTGTTGTTGTTGCTGTTGTTTATTTTCCCGAGCAAGTGTATTAAATTTTATCTTACTTGGTATCGGTTGTTATGCAGATGGATGAGGTATTGGCTTCAGTTGCTGAAACACTGAAAAACTTCGCGGTGATATATCTGGTAGATATCACTGAGGTTCCAGATTTCAACACCATGTATGAACTGTATGATCCATCCACAATAATGTTCTTTTTCAGGAACAAGCATATTATGATTGATCTTGGTACTGGGAACAACAACAAGATCAATTGGGCTCTCAAAGATAAACAGGAGTTCATTGATATAGTTGAGACTGTGTATCGTGGTGCAAGAAAGGGTCGGGGTCTAGTTATTGCGCCAAAAGACTACTCCACCAAGTACCGTTACTGAGTGCTTCTGCGTTTATTGTCAATCCAATTGCCTACATGCTGATAATATGTAAGAACTTAATGATATATTGATTTATCTTCGAATTGTGGGATCAAACTATTATCGATTGTGGGATTGAAACTATTATCGGTTCCTTTGTGAAAACCGTGTGTAACTCCAAAGGTGAACCTGTGTGTGGAAATAATATGTGGAACTGTTGACTTGCAACTCTATATTTTTGGGGACAAACTGGCTAAAGTATAATCTCTTGAACTTTTGCGTCCCTTTTTTTTTTTTTTTTTTTTAATAAGCGATGAATTTTATTTAAAATTGACTAACTAGAAAATATGACACGAAGTGTCAATACATAAGCAGCCCACCATAGTTGGAAAAGTATTAGAGGAAAATAATCTCGAAACTAAAACATTCCGAAAAATTATTCAACTTTAATGCATAATTTTAAACATCAGGGTGAAATGACAATTCACTTAAAGACTACATGGGTGTGGATATAATAGTAATAGCAAAAGCAACAAATGGAATTATGAAAATTCAAAGTTTGTTTTTTGTTAATTAGCAATGGAGTCAGTTTTGAACCCAGTTAGCAAGAGTCTTTTTCACTAGGCTATTCGATTAACTCATGAAAATTCAAAGTATTGAGTATACTCGTGCCACAAGTGTTATTACAGAATTTGCGACTTTCTGTAGCAAAATTAGTGAAACACATGACCTGTCTCACAAGTCACACTGCAACAAAAAAAATTATATCTTAAATACGTTCTTTTCGTAAGTTAACAATGAAAGTATGAATAAAATAATATTACAAATAGTAAATATACAAATTCTTGATTAATAGAACATTCGAAATGAGTATATATTAAA
>CM016567.1:11055203-11222452 GCA_003412495.2 Echium plantagineum | reverse complement strand
ATGTAAAATTATAATTTATTGAGGTAACATAATAACTATTTTCAAACTAAAAATTTAAGCTAAAACGATAAGTATAACAAACGAAATTCAACTACAAATAACAAGCTAACATTCAAGCAATATTTCTTCTCTAAAAGTACATCAATATAATTTATTTAACTACTTATTATTTATTTAATTTAAATTATTAACAAAGTTTATTGTATTCTCACTTTTTCAGATAACGAAAATTAAGTAAATTAAATATTAACGCGGACAAATGTTGATTTGTGAACCATGAGGCGTGAGTTGTGAGTCGTGAGTAGTTATTCTTAGTATAGTTCGAGCACAAGTTACACAGCAAACTGTAGGGGACCATATCTGTATTGAGTGATCTTTCCATATCTTTGAACCAATATAGTATGGTTTAGTAGTTGGAAGGCTATATCTTTTGATAATTTAACAATACTCCCTCCATCCTTAAATATTTGTTACTATTTTAACTTTCCGTGGTCAACAAAACACGATTTAAAATATAAATATTTCTTAAACTTTGGAAAAATATCATTGTCAACGCCCTATATTTGTCAAAAATCATGAAAACTTTTTTATTAGAAGAATACCATAATTTTAGGACAAAATGTCTAAACTACCCTTCCGCTTTTTTTATACATCATCTTCCCCAACCATCAACCACCACCCTCCCTACCACCATCATCACCATCACCATCACCATCGCCATCACCATCTACCTTACTACCAACCTCCACCAATCCCATTTCAAGTCACAAAACCACCACCAACTCATCTTCTTTCCACTTTCTTCTTCAAATCACAACAGCCTCAAAAACAATCTCCACTTAAATCACCATAAAAACGCAACCCCCTCCCCACCATACATGAAAAACGCGACCTCCTTCCTACCCAAGGGTGGCAGGCAGATCTGAATCGAGCAGGGAGGGGGATGTGGGGCCAAAATTGGGCAGGGAAGGGGTGGGTGGGTGGTGGTTGAAGGTTGGCGGTGGTGGTTATACGTATTTGAATAAGAAAGGTAGTGGTTGGTGAAGAAGAAATGTGGTGGTTTTGTGAATTGAAGGTGGGTGGTGATGATGGTGGTTGGTGAAGAAGAAAGGCGGTGGTTGATGGAGTTTTTGAATTGAAGAAAAAAAGTAGGTGGTGGTTGTTATTAGGTAGTTGTTGTGATTTGAAAAAGAAAGTGGGGAAGAAAATGAGTTGGTGGTAGTTTCGTAATGGAGTTGGTGGAGGTTGGTAGTAAGGCAAATGGTGATGGTGATGGTGATGGTGGGGAGGGTGGTGGTTGAAAGTTGGGGAAGATGAAGTAGCGTGAGTTTTGGAAGATGATATATGAAAAAAATGAGAAGGGTAATTTAGATATTCTACCCTCAAATTGTAGTATTCTTTTAATAAATAAAAATTTCATGATTTTTGGCAAATATAGAACGTTGACCATGGTATTCTTCAAAAGTAGTATACTTCAAACACAAGTTGAAAAATAGAAGTATCCCTTAGCCTAAATATGAAAATATCTCTCTTTCTTGAAACCCACTTCTTACTATATTCTATTGTAATTTATTGTGTTTTACTGTATTATATTGTAATTTATTGTGTTTTACTGTATTCAATTGACGTTTAATAGAGTTTATAATACAAACACAAAAAAATATAACAAAATATAAAAAGTATACCTACTAAATTAAGTCTTATCCTACTAAATAAGATCGCGATTGAAACATAAAACGAAAGTAGTGATCTTAAGTTAATGCCAAGATGAGAACAATTGTTCGACTAGTTATTTATTATGCTCGATTTGAATTGACTAACATAGCAAGTCAGCAACTAATGCTGCTAGCCATAGTAGGTTTGCAAACAAACGAGTAGAAGATTATTGACAACATGTTCAACAATCTAAGTTGTCAAACAGATTTCATATTGATGATCCCCTCCACGATAACTGCAGGATCGAACTACCTGGTCATACGATCTTCAACAGGCAAGAAGAATCAAATTTCACCATCCCACAAATCCTCAAGCGTTCTATAACTGCCGAACGTCTCATGCACAAATGAGGCACCTCTGAGCAACCTCGACTGAAAAGTTAAAAACCATAAGATTGGTTAGGCAAAAGAGTTGGAACTCTGAAGAGTGATACACATACTTCTGCCCTGATTACATTTTTACATTCTGACTAGAAGCTGACTGCACCACAAAATAAAATAGAATAAACTGAAACTATCAAATGTCCTTCTGACATGTAAACATGAATGGAATAAACCATTCCCATTATAAGCTTCTCGTTATGTACATATAAGCAACGGTCAGCATCACTGACTGAACTGGCCCGTCATGTGCTTATGTGGGTGTGAGTGGGGTGGGGCTGGGGTGGTAGCACAGGCACGTAATATATGCACTTCAGACTTCATGTAATTTTCGAACCAGAAGTTATACGTGCCATTCAGTAGATTTGCAGATGGCATGATCTACTTCGGCTTGAATAGATTGAACAAGCAGGATTAATATTATGAATCAGTCTTCAATTTTTCACAAGACATTAATAAAATAATTTCTATTAGTGGGACACAACATAGTGGAAGAATAAAGGTGAGATCTTGCCTGCTCAATTTCAGAAAATTTGGCAAGCAAATCTTCTGGTATGGACCAGTCAAAGATCTCTAGATTCTCCTTTATCCGTGATTCTGTAGTGCTTTTAGGCAGTACACTGTGAGACATTTGCAATCCCCAGCGAAGGGCAACTTGGGCAGGAGTCTTCCCCAATTTTTGTGCAGCCATTGATAAAACTGGATGCTTAATCACATCACTCTTCAACCATGTTGTCCCAGGAGAACCAAGGGGAGAATATCCCTGAAGTGATATTAAAGTGAATATTAATCAATGAGATCACAAAAAGAGAAAAAAAAAACGCTCATAGAAAATTTCTATCTGGCCTTCCACAACAAAACAAAGAGCAGATTTACTCATAGAGAAAACATGTACTAACAGATAAGTGAACGCCCTTGGTTTTGCAGAACTCCTGCATTTTCTTCTGCTGCCATGAAGGATGGCACTCGACCTGATTGACTGCAGGAGGAACACGTGCTATATTCAGCAGATCCCCCAATTTCTTGGTAGAGAAGTTGCTAACTCCAATAGCTCTGACCTTCCCAGAATCAAAGAGTGCTTCCATAGCTCTCCACGTGCTAGGTATATCTGTTTGCTCAAGGTTCTCAGGCTGAAAGCCTAACGATCCTTTTTTCATCCGGACAGGCCAATGAATCTTCATTTGAAAAAAACGAAAAAATGAATCATTTTACACTCAGCAAGAGATAAGCAAGAGACAAATGCAAAGTCTTTTATTTAGTTATCCCATTTATAGGAAAGTACTACACTGTCTTTCTTCGAGTTCTGTGTAACTGTAATATATAAGATGTTGAGTGTCGACAAAAAAAAAACACAACACTATCTTGACACTAAGGCCACGTAAATGCAACAATATCCATTGTTGAACTATATCCAAATGTGGAACAAAGGTCCACTTGTAAGATGACCATGAGCTAGTTCAAATTTGTTTGTGGCCCATCATCAAAAGCTGGGGGTTCCTTTCAGTCGTGGCCGTGGGCTATGGTGATAGAACCTATCTCACTCTAGGTTTTCATCATGTTTTACTACACGTCTAGGATCGATTTAGGGGCTACACCATTTATTGAGAACAATTATTCAAGAACTGCTTACCAGATACAGATCAAGATAATCCAGTTCTAAGTCTTTTAGTGTTTGATCTAAAGCGACAGGTACATCTTCAGGTGCATGTTCGGTATTCCTGAAAATGATATATAAATATCTCAGTCTTCTGAGTAGTTCATCAATATTTGTTATTTATAAATCAGACAACGGTAAATGTTGACTGAGTGTGTCTGTCTCTGCAAAATATAATACCAAAGTTTAGATGTAATGAACAGATCTTCCCGCTTCACCACTCCATCTCCAAATAGCTTCTTCAGAACTGTGCCAATCTGAAAGGAGATTATGATTACAAATTAAACCCAAGAAAGTTGTTTAAACTTGGAAGCGCACTATCCAAAGTCATTGCAGAAACTATAATCTGATTAGGCGATATTCATTGTACATTCCTTATATACCTATGTACATCATATTTCGCTTCCAAATAATTTGTAGATTTTGGAACTCCGTGGAGTCATTGATAATAAAGAATCCACTTGGCATCAATATCTGAACATATATCCCCCGGTAATATAACAAAACGCTATTAAAAATTCAATATAAAGAGAAACTGGCATCTTTCACCCATTCCCAGAAACGATAAAACAAAACACAAACGTGTGCCAAAGGATGACAAGGAACTATTATGTACAAAGCCAAAAGTTACAAATTATTACGATTGCAGAGTTTTGGTTATAACAAAGTTGAAGTCCTTCAAAACATGAGACGGCTCAGATCGAGATCACCTCTAAATAATGTCAGTTATAACGAGAGTAAGGAAAACATGAATGTGTATAGTATCTTAGAGCTGAATTGTTAGCTACATGTCATATCCAGCCACACTCCACTGTATCGAATACAATCATGACATTCGAGCCCCCAATAATATGAGAGACAAAAATCATGTGTGTTAAATCTAAACGTAATGCTACATTGTGGTACTGGTTAGAAACTTATTAAGTTCATGTAAAATGATACAAGAGACATAGCAGTAAAACGAAGTCCAGAACTTAATAGGATCATCAATTCTCCTGTACCACGTAAATATACCGCAGTAAATAAAGCAAGGTAGTTTACCTCTTTTTCATTGCGATACACAGCAGCACAATCGATATGACGATATCCAACCTGCAGTCGCAGCACACAAAACAGTATCAGTCTGTCACCCCACAGGATAATAAGAGAACATCGAATGACTTAGTGATTAGGTACTAATAATACATCAACAAAGCAATGTGCCTACAGACTAGTGAATATATGTTCACATTTACTCCTAAAATCAGCATTTATCACTGAGAAACATATATGTATTCATGATGCCAACAAATATCGAACTAGTTCAATGATTAGGAGTCGAGACTTGGAGGTACTGGCTTCGATTCTCATCATGTAAGGGTACCGATTATAAAATCCAAATTATTGTAAAACATGGCGAATGTTACAATCCGTTAACATGTGTCAATTTGATTATATAAAAAAATAAAAAAAATAAAACATGTATCATAATATTAACGGATAGAGACGGTGAATATTGGGACCTTAATAGCGGATTCAACAGCCTTGCCGACGAGGCCAGGATCGGACTGCCACGTGCCCAGCCCAACCAACGGCATTTTAGCTCCGGTGTTGAGAACAAAGTGTTTTAGACCTTCTCCAGCCATTTCAATTGTTTTTTCTATTTCTGATTAAAATGGAAATGAGCACTAAATTTGTTCGACTGGGATATTATAGTACTCCTATTATGGATTTATAATGAGACGAGAAAGAATAATAATGGGTATGAAAAACTGAAAATAGGCATCTAAGATTCAACGAGAGGTTTATATAGCGACACACTGACACTTCCTACACTGGGTTGGCTGGCTGGTTGGTGATTGTTTCTTATTGCCACGTTGTGTATAATCGACCGGGTGAACCTTATGTTTCGAAATTGTTAACAATCAAACTCTAATTTCTGATAGGCACATTTGATATTTACAATTTCTATGTACTTCATTGCAAATGTGCATAGATACTGTTAATATGATGGTTTCACACGTTTTAAGTGACTTATTCAGTTAAATTTGAATGAGCCGAATTTCAACTCATTTCTTTTTTTCAAATATAATGATAAGAACTAAGGTAATTTATTGGTAACCAAATTTCATACATGATTTCTCTATTAAAATAAGTGTTTATGGTTTTCGGAGATCACCTATATTTGCCAAATGTTTTCAGTCGATCACCTATGATTTAAAACGTTCCAGTCGATCACATATATTTCAAAAGTTATAGTCGATCACCCATTCCGTTAACGAACCGTTAAATATGTCACGTGACTTGCATGTGACTTTTTTCGGGGATATTTTAGTAATTTTATATGTTACTGTGTTTGCTAATGGCAGCAACAGTCACATATGTTTGTTGAATGTTTCCAGTCAATCACATATATTTTAAAGTGTACCATTTCATCACTTATGTTTTAAAATGGATCCCACTTGGTGACTCGGTTAACATATTCGTTGAAACCCCGTTAAATTGATCACTTGCTTGGCACTTGACATTTACTACTCCGCATACTTCAAAGCAAAGGTGCATAGGGATTGTTAATGTGACGATTTCACACTTTCTTAAATGACTTGTTCAGTTAAGTTCGAATGAGCCGAATCTCAACTCATTTTTTCTTCTTCCAAAGAGAGTAGTAATATAATTATAAGAACTAAGGTAATTTATTGATCACCAAATTTCATACATGATTTTCTCTATTAAAATAATGATTTTTGTTCACTTATTAGTCAAGTAAATGTTATTGATAGTGACGATTAGTCTTGTAAATTAAAATTGATTATACTTAAAACTAATAAATTAAGAGTTTGAGCGAGGTGGTATGGGTCTCGATTCGATTTTAGATCATATTAGCTCGGGTAGTGGCGGATGCCACTTTGTTCAAAATTTTCTTAAAAAAATTATAAAGTTTATACTCGTTCTTTTTTAGTTGGCGTTTTATATTTCAAAACAATATTTTATATTTTTTTTTGAAGTCTATATTTAACTTATTCAAATTGTAATAAGTATAAATACCAATATATGAATATAATTACTGATTAATTATCGCTAATTAAATACATATGTGGAATATGTGATTGTTTATTAATTGACATGAAAATAGCTAGAACGACAACTAAAAAATCGGAGGGAGTATGACAATTTTGAGGTGTTTTTCCTTGTAAATTGGTGAAAAAAGCTTCGACCAATCAGTGTAATTTGGTGGCTGGAAATAGAAACTTTGCGGGAAAAATTATCTTATTTGACCTACGTGGTCGGACTCGACATCAAAAAATGAAATATATAACTATAAATATTTTTATACTGAAAAAAAGGAGTTTAATACATAATTTGAACCACCACTCGGGAAGTAATAAATCCGCCCCTGAGTCGGGTGAAAGCTCACTGAGCCGAGCTCATGCCTAATTTAACAAGTAAGCTAGGTTTAAAAAGTTCATCTGGGGCAACTTCGATTCGTGTAATCTTTTGTTCATGTTCTAGGCTTGGTAAAATTAGTTGTTGGGCATCAAAAAGAAAGAAATAATAATGAGATGCCAAAATACCAAATTGACAAAATATTGTGAGGCAGCTAGTAATTTGAAGGCTCAAGTTATGTAGTATTGAAACTGGCAATGAGAAAAGACTATTACATAATCTACATTTTGAATCACTTTGAAGCCTGATGACCTTGAACAATACCAATGATATACTCTATTTCATCTGCAACTTCTTTCATCGAAGGCCGATTTTGCCGGCGATCATCCAAACACGCCCCTGCCAAATTCGCCATTGCTGTCATGGTATCTATGTCTACTTTGCTAGCTCCTTTCATGAGAAAATCATCAACGACATCGGTTAATCTCTCTTCATTCATAACTCTTTTCATGTAAACTACCAGGTTCACATGCTCCTCATCTCTATTGAAGTCAATAGCCTTCTTTGAAGTTAACAACTCGAAGAGAACAACGCCAAAGCTATAAACGTCACTTTTTTCTGTTAGCTGGAGATTGACATAGTATTCTGGATCAAGATAGCCTAGAGTTCCTTGAGCAGATGTGTTAATATGAGTGTTATCCCTTTCAGTTAGCTCAACCAATCTTGAAAGTCCAAAATCTGCAACTTTTGCATCAAGCTTTTCATCTAACAAGATATTACTCGACTTCACATCACGATGATAAATAGGCGGCTCTGCTGAAGAATGCAGATAGGCAAGCCCCTCTGCAGTCTGGTAGGCAATGGTCAGGCGGCGTAGCCAATTAAGTGGCTCCCATTGATGTAGGTGAAATGCATGGAGGCGATCAAAGAGTGTCCCATTAGGTACATACTCATATATAAGCAGAGGTTCCTCGAGCTCAACACAGCAACCAAGAAGCCTAACTAAAAACCGGTGGTTCACTTGACAGAGGATCTTGACCTCATTGAGAACTTGAAACGTTCCTTTGGTGTTTCCCGGCTTAGCTCGTTTGACAGCTATATAACTTCCATCTTCTAAGGTACCTTTAAAAACCTCTCCAAAACCACCAGAGCCCAGCAAATTATCCTTGAGAAAATTGTTTGTGGCTTTCCTTATATCTTTGCCACTGAAAACCTTAGCTGACTTACCAGTGTTGTTGGCATTCAAGATTTCTTCTCTTTCTTTCACCAGAAGTTTGACAGCTTCTCTTTTTGCCCTCAACCGTTGAACATATACCAGAAATCCGCTCAAGGCAACAAGTATAAGAGTGCCCATTGTTGCTAGTACGGCTGGAACTGTCTTACTCTTCATTTTGCAAGGACTTGGACTTCCATGACGACATTCTACAAAGTCCGGGAGATTGTTTAAGAGAACAATTAACGTGTACATCTTAAAAGTACCGAGTTCTTAGTAAGCAGAACAAAGCAAGTGCATTAGTATACTGTGTACTCCGCGAACATCATTACTCCAAAAAAAAGTTCACATTCTTTTTCTCATTATCTATAATTCTATATATTCAGGGATGGAACTTGAGGACCGAGGGCATCCGCCCTCCTTCAATTTTGAATATTACAAATATGTTTTTCAAAAGTAAGCCAATATTTCCATTTCGCACTCTAGTTAGCGTTTAAATTTTTGTCGTTTGGTTACAACCATTGACCTGTGAACGTTTTTGAAAGTTTCAAACCATGTGTGACAAGTAAGAAAACTTAAAGTGACTATTAAAAACATAGTGAGGAGAAGATAAGATGCATAATCCAATAAATAGAATCATTATATACTTACTGCTACATTCACCCATGCTGGGGTTCCAGTACCTCCCCTTCTTGCAGAAACATCTCTTCTTCCCCGCATTCTGCGGGTCATCCAAGCACCTAGAGTACAGCAGGCCACGGCAATCATTCATCGTGTTACACAATGGCTCAGGAGGGGTCTCCCACATCAACTCCAACCCAGGCTGCGGCCATTTCGAGTAAGGCCAAGACTGATCTAGATTAACATAACTCTGATAAGCCAAACACCCATGATCATGAACCCTGATAATATACTCATTTTGAGATCCACCAGTTCTGAATGCACAACACAATGGAATCTTATTGCACGGCTTCGCGGCTGGAACATTATCAATATAAGCGTGACATGCACAAGTCGATGAACAATTTATTGGTACTTGTAAATGCAACATATTATCTGTGCAATTCATCAACAAAATAGTGTTGCTGCCTGTGATGTTGAATGGGAGACTTTGGTCTAATGCAATTCCTTCACTAGGTAAATCACTCGATAAGCACGTGTTTGGGAAAAACGAAGGGGGACGAAGAATAAACTTTTGGGCTTGAGAATTAACTGATGTTATTACATAAGAAGCATTCTGTAGAGCATTGAAGTACAGAGTACCGCCTTTGCAGCTCACTTTGTAAGCTTGATCACCGCAATCCAGCCCCGTGCTCAAAGGGTAAGGTACTGGGGTCTGCCCGCAATTTGGACAACGGGGTGCCCCAGTCACTTTCTTGATGCATGAGAGTAACAAGGTGAAGAAAACCAGGACAGAAACTCTCTGCAATGAGTTTTTCTCCTCCATGAAATGAATGAAGTTAAGAATTCTTCTGTGTTTTCTTCTTCTGTTTTCTACGTTGGTATTTGATACTTAGATGCATGAATATTTGATGATAAAGATGCATGATTTGGCAATAAGTTGGCAATTTTGAGAAAAATCATCAAGATCTTTCGATTAAATCTCGTTTATAACATTTCGAATGAGTACAGTAAATTTGAGATTTTCAATGTTTTAAACAAAGAGATGAATTATAGAAGATGTAAATAGGTTTCCTACAAACCGGACAGAAATATTGGAAGAAGATAATTGAATCAAAAGCTCATAATCGACCCATGTTTTGTTATGTTAAGGGATAATATATCAACTTGATTGTGTAGCTTTCATGTGGGAGGCTGCTTTGTTTTCACACACAATGAGAATTTCAAGCTCAAATAATATTTCATAATCAACCCATGTTTTGTTACATCCCATATGCAATTATTAATACATTTTCGTGTCTTTTTCCAGCCAAGGTTTCTCTGCGTTCGTGATGGTAGTCGTTTCTTGAGATACACATGAGATGAACGAAGGTTAAGTTAGATACGCCTTGGCTCAATTCAGTGACTAGTCGAGTCTGTATTCGACTTAGCTCAACTCTATAGTATTCAGCCGAGCTACACTAAAAATGAGCCGAGCTTCAAGCTGCCCTGCTTAATCGACGTGAACTTCTAATTCAAAGAACTAGCTCCGGTATTATAAAATTAAGCATTTTTTAGGATGGAATATATTCAAATATCTAGATTAAATTGTTTTTTCAACCATTTTATTTCATTTCCTTCCACTGTGAGCCCAGTTGAACGAGCAAGTACCAATTGGATAATTGATTGGACCAGTTCAAGCCTAGGCCAGGTCGATAAAGAAGGAACATTGGCGCTAGTTTTCCCACTCCACTGTTGATAACTACAATCTAGTGTCAACGATAACGCAAAATAACTAAGAGATGAAGTACATTATCAGGAATTGAACCATAATGCCTACATATGTACACAAACTCATACGCAGACT
Source organism: Echium plantagineum (assembly GCA_003412495.2). Classification (NCBI taxonomy): domain Eukaryota; kingdom Viridiplantae; phylum Streptophyta; class Magnoliopsida; order Boraginales; family Boraginaceae; genus Echium; species Echium plantagineum. Next base: position 11,211,659 of record CM016567.1, on the reverse strand, counting down.
GAGGTATTGATACCCGACTCAAATGCCTGCATGTCATATGTTGCTATGATCATCTTTTTACAACATCATCTATCTCTTTGCTATTCTAATTTCAGATTTGCACGATTAGCATCCCGTTATCAACATGTGTAGTGGAAAACCATCGACCTAATTCCAAATGTCAACCTCCTGAGTGCTAAAGATCCCTCATTCTGTACATTTTCACAACCTTCAAATCTCTAAACATAAGCTAATAGGTGTACAATTGTCATCATACTAATAGAATAAACTAAACTCGTCGATAAATATGTATACATTGATTAGCAACAGTACACACACATTCGTACTTACTCCTTAATCTTCACATAGAGAAGTCAGTAGCTCTCGAGGAGAATAGTCCCAAATTGGAAGCTCAAGGAAAGATTGTTTCGATTTTTCTTCTTCTGTGTTGCATAATGTTTCCGCTAAATCACACATATTCGACACATCTTGAATTATTGCTTCTTGCGCCTCAACCTACAAGTTATTATAAATTATCATTAGTAACTCAATTTTGCACAATTCACTTCCAAAGCTATGAATATTCCTCAACTGTAGAACAAACAAAGCTGAATTCAGCAGAAAGACTATGCAAGATAACGAACTAGATAATTGAAAAGATGCTGAACCTATACAAAAAGAGTAACCCCCCATTTTAACAAGATTGACCAGTTTGATTTCAATTGTCAAAATTAACACACTTAGTTCAGTTTGAAGGTGAAAATTAACATACTTTGGACTTAATTAACACACACTAACTTAGTTTGGATCAACGTTATCATGTTATTAGTAACTTAACTTAACCACTAAACTACGAGGTGTCAAAATCGAGTCTTGCATCGAATTAAAAAATGTTATTAGTAAATTAACTAATAAATACCACCATTCCAAATTCTTTCACCAAACATTGTATAATATAGATACAAAAAAATTGAACTCAAAAATGAAAAAAGTCAACCTTAAACGTTCAAAACCCAACAATTTCTTTGAAATGGAGTCAAAATTGAAAAGTCAAACCCAACAATTTCTTTGAAATGGAGTCAAAATTGAATAACTCAACAATAAAACCCCAGAACTCGACAATCTCTTTGAAATAGAACTAGTACCTGAAGGAGAAGCTCATCTAATACTTGCCCACTAATTTTTTCGGGAGCAATATTAGAACTTTCACACTCAGGAGTCGCCGCATGCTCCTGACGCGGATCTTGAAAGGTTTTGGCTTTAATTTCCATAGCCCTTAAGGTGTTCGAGAAAAGTTCCCACTGAGAAAGTTCCTTTTGGTACTTCTCTTTAATCTTCAGGAGCGTTTTCTTCTTCCTTTCTCGGCGCTTCTTTTCCGCAATTGCTGGATCCGGTGGTGGTGGTGGCGGCGGAGGAGCTGTGGTGGTGGGACTAAGTCGACGCTTCTTACGCTTGTACACAAAGCCGTCATCGTTGACTATTTCCCAGTCGTCTTCGTGTGCTTCGGAGGGTTGTACTCTTTCCATTAGGAAGTGGATTTGGGTGAAGATCAAAGAGGGAGGGAGAATCTAACGGTAAAATACCAACTCAAAAGAGTCCAACTCGATTTAATTTACAGCTGTTATACACACTTTGTTTGAAAAAGTTTCATCCACCAACAAAATAGGAAGATTTGGACTGACAAATAAAATTTCTCAATTTAGTAAGTAATGAATTGTTATAAATGACATCAAATATCACTGACATTATCAAATATTTCCAATTCGATCACCCTCATTTAAAAGTCCCTATATTGGATCACTGAACTGAATTTTTTTGGTCAAATTTAGTAACTGGGCCGTTTTAAAAGATTTTGGGTGCATTTTGTAAGTTTTTAGCAAGGGTAATTTTGTCCGTTCATATTTATAGACATTTAATCCTCGTTTTTTTTAACTTTTTTTTTAATTTTTTTTTTAAAAACTTTTTTAAATTTTTTTTTTTAACTTTTTTTTTTAAAAAAAATTTAAAACTTTTTTTTACTATTTTTTTAGTCTTTTTAATTTTTGTTTTTGTTTTTTTTTTATTTTTTTATAATTTTTTTCTTTTTTTCCCATTTTTTTAGAAAAATAAAATTTTAAAAAAAAAGTTAAAAAAATTAGAAAAAAAGTTAAATTTTTTTTTTAAAAAAAGTTAAAAAACGAGGATTAAATGTCTATAAATATGAAGGGACAAAATTACCCTTGTTAAAAGCTTACAAAATGCACCCAAAATCTTTTAAAATGGCTCAGTTACTAAATTTAACCAAAAAAATTCATTTCAGTGATCCAATATAGGCACTTTTAAATGAGGGTGATCGAATTGGAAATATTAGATAATGTCAGTGATCTTTGATGCCATTTGCCCTTGTTTAAATATTTCATTTGAGTAATATCTAACTATCTAAGAGTGTGTTTGGTATTGTGGAATGGAATGAATTAAACAAGAATGGAATTGAATGACTTGGTTTGGTACTTAGGAATTGATATTCATTGCATTCCTTAGTTAATCTCATTCCCCCATTTGAGGTAATACCCATTACTCCCAAATTGGGCGTAATCATCCATTACTTCAGATGAGGGAATCGAATGAGAAAAAATAGGGCATGGTTACAATATTTATAATTATAACAAATTATTCTAAAAATATTACATTTACACAAACTGATTTGATTACATTGAGAAATTCGCATTATTATTATTATTATTATTATCATATTTATTATTATTATTATTATTATTATTATTATTATTATTATTATTATTATAATAATAACTATCATTATCTCTACTACTACTTTTATTATTATTATTATTATTATTATATTCATTAATATTATTACTACTATTATTATTATTATTATCATATTTATTATTATTATTATTATGATTATTATAATCATTATTATTACTATTATTTTTATTATTATTATCATATTTATTACTATCATTATTATTTTAGGATAATAATAGTAATAATAATGATGAAAATAAGATTATCTTTAGACAAGCGGCTTTGACTACATTGAGAAATTTGACACTATTATTATAGAAATTTCTTATTTAATTAAATAACCGGAGGCAGATTGGTAAGAAGGCCGACCACATAGGGGGAGCGAACCGAAAAACTAAGTTAAAGTGTTTGAGATTAATATTTGTATGTTCTACTATATATCTATTTTCCAATACATGTTCATTAATTTGTTGTGACTAATTAATTGAAAACAATTGTGTTTAGATAATATAATATTTACTTGAATATATTTAGTGGTACATTAGTAATTTAGTTATATTATGATTATTGTTACATCATACCAAACTAAGGAATGTAATGGTTAATGGTAATTGAATTACATTACTACGACCATACCAAACAAAATAATAAGAATCATTTATTCATTCATTTCCTTTACTCATTCCATTACTGAAGTCATTCCATTCCTACATCATTCCATTTCAGGCTACCAAACAAAATAATAGTTATATTATGATTATTGTTACATCATACCAAACTAAGTATTATCATACTCAAGTATGTACTGTACCTTCATCATTAAATGATTGATACATTTTGACTTTTGTGGTTAAATCTAAAAAAGTTAATAAATTTTTTTCATTAAACGATAAGAAATAATATAAGCATGTGGGACCTTATTAGGTTCGTATCAATATATATTTTTGAAATATCGACTTTTTATAATTTTTTTACATATAGAATAAGAGATATTTACGTATCTTAATAATTACTTTATAAGAGAACTCGAAAACATCATCTTAATCATTTTAATAATTATAACTCTTTATTATAATTAGCTGATCTGAATGTTATAAAATATGTATGTATAGTTTCCTATAAAATGGGTGAAATGATATTGGAATGACGAATAGATTGTTAATTAATTGGTGGGAAGTAGGAAAATGATTCACGTGAGCATTTATATTAGTCTCTTTATAATTTCTTCTAATATACATTTACAAGTTCCAACAATCACTTTTCTATTTTGAAAATTTACTTTTCATATGTTGATAAACCATGCCACATCAATTGAATCAAACACGTCAGACACGTGGAAGCCTGGATAGTTAGTTAGATTAGCTGTCAGTTAGTTAGCTCTAAATGATTAGTTAGTTAGAAATGATTGTATCATTATTGGCTCGGTTTGTTAGGAGCAGCTCTATATATATGAGTCAACTAATCATTATGTAATCATCTAGTTCAATCCAATCAATAAAGCAAATCATGTTCTCTCCCAAAATATTCTCTCTCCTGTTTGGTAGAATCAGTTATCAAATCAATTAGTCAACGAATAATCAATCTTCTTTGACCTTTCGAAGCTTTCACAATTCTTCATCAATGGCTGCTGATGAAGTTAATATGGTATCAGAGCTAGGCGGACATGATCAGGCTCCTCCACCAGCTCAGGCGTCGCCGATGATCGGAGTCCACACAACTCCGGCAAACCTCAACAGTTTCGCAGAACTTCACCATCAAAATGCATCGAATTCTTCCGCTTTTCTACATGCTGATCCTTTGCAGCTTCATCACTCAGATCATCCAAGCTACATACTATCAACACGACTCTTGAATGCTAACAATTATCATCACTGGAGGAGATCTGTGGAGATCTCACTGTTAGCGAAAAATAAGCTTGGATTTGTGACTGGTGAATGTGTTAAACCTGATGATGCTGAGTTAGCTGCTCAGTGGGAGAGATGTAATAAAATGGTGATATCCTGGATAATTCACTCTGTAGAAAGAGATATTGCTGAGAGCATTTTGTACTGTGAAACTGCTGCACAAGTTTGGCTTCAATTGCAAACTCGTTTTTCACAATCAAATCAAGCAAGAGTGTATCAGATTCAAAGAGAATTGGCTTTGACTCCTCAAGGCAACAAATCAATTTCAGCATATCACACAAATTTGCAGAGACTCTGGGATGAATGTCTCACTATGCTGAATGTTGATGCTGGAACTGATATGAGGAAATTGCTGCAAAATCAACAATCAATGCAATTTCTCATGGGATTAAATGAATGTTATACTGCTATAAGAGGCAACATTTTAATGATGAGGTCATTTCCTGAAATTAACATGATTTTGCAGATACTCCTTCAAGAGGAGAAACAGAGAGAGATCAGCCATCCTCCTATGATGTCAGATGAGTACACAGCACTTGCAGTAGGAAGAGGACAATACACAGAAAGAGGAAGAACCAGGGGTTATTTCAATAGGATTGGGAGGTTCAATCAGGAAAGACCTAGATACTTCTGTGAAAACTGTAAAATTCCAGGACATTCAGCTCAAAGATGTTATAAACTTCATGGTTATCCTTCCAACAATAGGAAGATAGCAGCTGCAACTGGAGACAAATCTCTGACTGAAGATCAATACAGCAAGCTGGTTGACATGCTGAATACATCATCCTTGAATGCAGGTGATGGATCAAAATCTGCTCATGCTTTATTTGCAGGTGAGGCTTCTTGCTTTGCTGTTCATAATTCCCCTCACCTATGGATCATTGAGAGTGGTGCCTCAAATCACATAACACCTAACCTTGATATTTTTGACACATATAGAGCTATGCCAACACCTGTGTTCATAACTATACCTAATGGCACCAAAGTACCTATTGATCATATTGGTCAAGTAACCTTGTCTTCTGGCTTAGTATTGAAAGATGTTTTACATATTTCTAGTTTTACCTATAACCTACTTTCTGTGTCCAAACTTACATCTGATCTCAATACTAATGTCTCTTTTAATGCACACCTTTGCTTCATACAGGGCCCTTTACTGAAGGTGCCTTTGGTGCTTGGTAGCAGATCACAAGGTCTTTACATACTTGACACTCATAGTCTGAAGTCTGCATCTGGTATATCTGGTGTTAGTTCTGATGTTTTTGTTAATTCTAGCATTGTTAATTCCTCTATTAAACAATGTTTCCTGCCAAATGTTCCTAGTGTTGGCAGAAGTGATGATACTGTGGCTGTAAATCATGTTGTTGCTTTAAATAAATCATCAAATTGTCTTTCTACTGCTGAATCTCTTTTATGGTATTGTAGACTAGGGCACTTACCTGCACAGCAATTTAATCACATATCCACTCTGCCTAACATGCCTCCTAAATTCAATGAATTTGTTTGTCAAGTCTGCCCTAAAGCTAGACAAACTAGGAAAACTTTCCCATCCAGCACCACTGTTTCCTCTGCTGTTTTTGACTTAATACACATAGATACTTGGGGGCCATACAAAGAGAAAACCTATGATGGATATCAGTATTTCCTTACCATAGTAGATGACTACTCTAAGATCACATGGACACATTTGCTCAGTTCTAAGAGTCATGCCTTCACTGTGCTACAAGCTTTTTCCACATATGTTAGAACTCATTTCCATCATTCCATAAAAACAATTAGGTCAGATAATGCTCTTGAGTTTACTAGTTATCAAGCCAAGCAATTCTATGCTAGTCAAGGAATAATGCATCAGACTAGCTGTGTCTACACTCCACAGCAAAATGGAGTTGTAGAAAGAAAACACAGACACTTACTGGAAACAGCTAGAGCCCTCATGTTTCAGTCCAACTTACCTATCCAATTCTGGGGGGACAGTTTTCTTACTGCTACTTATCTAATAAATAGGTACCCCCTACCTTCCCTTGCCAATATATCACCATTTGAACTCATGTTTCAGAAAACACCTCAGTATGCACATTTGAAAGCATTTGGCAGCTTATGTTTTGTGTCTACTATCAAGCCTAATAGGTCCAAATTTCATCCTAGAGCCAATCCTAGTGTATTCATAGGGTACCCTTTGTTGGAAATTGATGTGTCAATTTCCTCAATTAGTGCCCGTGAACTATATCATCTATATATACGGTTCAACAACCGATAGTTATCTGAACTATCAGTAGTCTCACCCGAGATAATGCCGGGGGTCATCGAATGGCAGACTAGGCTCTCACGATGATCTTCGGGATTCGTGTATACGGTCTTATACGTTGAATCCCGATGCCTTCGTTACTCGGGCTATGAGGTCACACACGTAACAATTACCGAAGATACTTTCGAGTAGTGACCCGAAAGTGAATAAGGGATTTGATCCATATTGAGGAATTTCGGTTCGATCGAGATCGTGTCCCGACCGAACCGATGGTGCGCCCGGAATTGGTTCCGGACACAATATTTGGGGTTTATGTATATATATATATGTGAGATATATATATATATATATTATCATTTATTGAAATGATTTAATTAATTAATGAATTAATTAAATAAGATATGATTTAATTAATTAATTAAGATTAATTAATTCCATCATCATGAATGGTTGACATCTTGGTGGCTACTTTATGCCTTGGGAAGGCTTTGTAAGTCTTGGGAAGAACTCTTGTAAGAGAATCTTCTATGGACCAAGAGGCATTAACCATATGGATGGTTAATGTGTTTGTTTAGTGTATAATGTGTTTCATCATCCATTCTATATCATAAGATGATATAGAATGGGTAGAGAATCAAGCTAAGTATCACACAACTCTTGTTAGAGAACAAAAACAAACACACACACTTCATCTTCAAACCCTCTAGCAAAACTCTAAGTGTTAGAGTATAGAAATTGTTCTATAGTTTGCTATAGTAGTTAGACTACACACTCCTCAATAACACACACTAGTCCAAGTGTGTCTTATTGCTATCTAAGGTATTGGTGTGGACTATTTCATAGTAGTTCCATATCACCTTGGTGATAGAAATTTCTTCAAGAAGAAAGCAAGGAGCAAGGTGTGGGGATAAACACTTGAAGATCATATCGCTTCCGCTCACGCTTCAAAGGTATATCTTTGTAGCCACACTCTTTGATTATGTTAGTTGTAGCATATTCACACTATCTTTAAACATATACTTCTATGAGCTAGTTCTATTGTGTAAGTTCTAACGATCAACGAATTAGGGTTTCTAGACATATGAACTATCGTAGTTCATTGTGTCTTCCAACCCCGGGATATTCCAACATGGTATATTACACGTTTAACATGTTCTAGAAGTGTTTAAAGTAGTACCATATAGTATATATGCCGATATATGAACCGTAGCCGATTTTCGTATTCGGAAAACCCTCCCCGACAAAACCTAAGTTCCGCGTGAGCCCAGACAAGCCAAGGACACGGCTCCACTGGAACGCGTACCCTCGGCTTTCCCTGGGTAAGGAACGCCTTGGCCCGAAGCTTGGTTCGGCCCCACTAGACGCGTCCATGCACGTCCAAAGTCATTTGATGATTTCGAAACAAAACAAATCGATTAAGTCCAAAGTCATTTGATGATTATGGACGTTTTCGGTTTGTTATGGGTGATTTAGAGATTGTTTTGGAAATAATCTTATAAGTCCAAAACATTCTTTGAGAAGTTTAAAATAGTTTAAAATTAGCATGTATGTCAAAGTGTTGATTTTATCCTATCGGTACTAATTAAATTGTTTAATTGAGTATCGAAAGGAAGTTTGTGGTTTGAGTTATTATGAATTTCAAACCTTAAACTTATGCTAAGTCTCTTTGAATGTAATTGGGTTATTAGTTCAAAATGTTGAACTTATGGTAAAACTTCCGATAATTGGCTATGTTAGTTGTTGGACAACTAAAGGTTATGATATGCATATATGACTATGATTCACATTATTTAAATGTGAGTATGTGTGTGAGTTGTGTGTTGCTTGTGTGTTTTATTCCATTCCTAGCATGTTTATGTGTTTTATGTATAATGTGTTATACATATATAAACTGAAGTCTGAATGGAATGGGGATTTGATATGGCCTAGTATTTATTCGAAATACAGTCTGCGTACTGTCCTTGATATTGAAATACGTCGCATGTGTCGTTTTAAATTATTGTATTGTAATTTCTTTTTCGCGGCGCATGTGCCATTTAATGCGAAAGTTGATTATGTAACAAGACATGAAGAGATGGACTTGGAGCATGGCGATGTCCAAGAAGACGGAGACCAAGGACTTAGTTTAGAACTAGTTAGACTAGTTTTATTTAATGTCTTTTAGGCCATATCACGTCCCTTTAAAGTGTTTATTATTCATGCCATGTTTCATGCTTACATATATTTTCTTGAAGTAAATGTATACCTTATGTGATATGCATGAAATGTGGATTACATGTTTAATCTAAACCCCTCCACGTAATAATTAAGTGTTTGCCAAACCTAAGTTCAAAGTTGTCAAACTTTCCTACGTTTCGGGTGGATCATCCCTAGATGGGCACTTTGATTCATAGGAATAGGAGGCAATGGGATTACATGCGCTACAGGTTAGCCCATCGAACCGGCAAATGTAATCCATCCCTTTATGGTGAACTAAGGTTGCTTAAAACGTGGCTACAGGTTAGCCCATCGAACCGGCCCGTTTGGCAAAGGAAGTCTATAGTGTCTTAAAACGACTAGTGATAGACACCAAGAGTCATATATAATCACTGGATGATTGATATATGATAGTCTAGTTGAACTTACCCATGGATTGGACTATGAGGATGATTGCGTGTGCCGCTCATACCCAAGTCCGTGGGGTCTTGGTATACTTGTACACTTCGAGGGGTTGTTGGTACTCGTATTATTGTTTCAAGCATGCTTTACTTGTATCGTATGTTTTACATATAAATTAAACTGAACGTCGTTTCATACTCGCATGTTTTAGATGGCAACTGCTAAGAAATCAACTTCAAACTCACTCCGATCTACACTTGAGAAGTGTAAACTCAATGGCAATAACTTCAACGACTGGTCTCGTAACTTGAGAATCGTTCTCAAGCACGAGAGAGTCGAATATGTTCTTAAGGAAGAACTTCCTCCTCCACCCCATGAGGATGCCGATGAGCTAGAACGTGGTGCATATGATGTACACGTGGACGATGCATTGGATGTCCAATGTCTCATGCTGGCCAACATGGAACCGAATCTTCAGATTCAGTTCGAAAATGTGGCAGCATATGACATGTACTGCAGACTGGAACAGATGTTCCAGAAGCGGGCAAGAAATGAGCGGTACGAAGCTGTTTGTGCCCTCATGGATTGCAAACTATCCAATGGTCAACAGGCCAGTCCTCATGTTCTCAAGATGATTGGGATCATCGAGAGACTTGAGTCTTTGAGAACTCAGTTTTCCAAGGATTTGGCTGTTGACATAATCCTCCGTTCCCTTCCTGACAAGTTTGGTAACTTTGTCATGAACTTCAACATGCATGACTTCGATAAGTCGTTGTCGGAGTTGCATAACATGATCAGCACGGCTGATACTGCGTTGAAGGGTGGGAAGAGCTCTACCCCTACTCCCTCTGTTCTGATGATTCAGAACAAGAAGGCCTTTAAGAAAGGCAAGGGGAAATGGAAGGGAAATACCAAGACTGGAACAGTCAAGGCCCAGACTTCCAAAACTCCGGGTAAAGGTCCTAAGGGGACTGACCAGTGTCATTATTGTAATACACCTGGTCACTGAAAGAGGAACTGCAAGAAGTACCTTGAAGATAAGAAGAGTGGGACTCTTCCGACAGGTATATTCGTTATTGAAGCTTTCATCACCTCCAATAACTTTACTTGGGTACTTGACTCAGGATGTGGTTTTCATATTTGTCGAAATATGCAGGTACTACATGACAGTAGAGCCCTTCGGAAGGGAGAGGTGGACTTGCGGGTAGGCAATGGAGCAAAGGTTGCTGCAGTTGCCGTGGGCAAGATAGATTTAAAACTACCATCCGGGATGGTCTTAGTTTTAAATAATGTATATTGTATTCCTACTATTTCTAGAAATATTATTTCCATATCTGTTTTGAACAATGATGGTTTTACCATCCTTATGGAAATGAATATATGTTCTATTAATCGTGATGGTTTACTTTATGCAAAAGCTTCAAACCAAAATGGTCTTTTCATACTAGATGAGGACCATGAGGTATATAACGTAAATATTAAAAGGAACAAGCCTAACGACTTGAATCCTACCTACCTATGGCATTGCAGACTTGGTCATATAAATGAAAATCGCATCAAGAAACTCCACGAAAGTGGAATTATTGAGTCACTTGATTTTGAATCATATGACCAATGCGAATCATGCCTTTTGGGCAAGATGACCAAATCACCTTTCACTGGAACGAGTGAAAGGGCAAGTGATTTATTGGGGATAATACATATCGATGTATGTTGTCCAATGAACACTCCTGCAAGAGGTGGTTTTCCCTACTTCATTACCTTCACGGATGACTTTAGCCGTTATGGCTATGTCTATCTAATGAAGCACAAGAGTGAAGCCTTTGAAAAGTTCAAAGAATTCCAAAATGAAGTAGAGAATCAACTCGGCAAGACTATTAAGACTCTTCGATCCGATCGAGGAGGCGAATATATGAGCCACGAGTTTGACGCTCATCTTAGAGATTGTGGAATTGTTTCACAACTCACACCGGCCGGAACACCACAGCATAATGGTGTGTCCGAAAGGAGGAATCGCACTCTGTTAGACAGTTTGCGATCCATGATGAGTCGAACTGACCTACATGTCAGCTTCTGGGGTTACGCGTTGCAAACTGCCGCACTTACCTTAAATAATTGTCCAACCAAGTCAGCTGAGAAAGTACCATATGAGATGTGGTTTGGGAAACGTCCCAAGATTAGCTTCCTCAGGGTTTGGGGTTGCTTGGCCTACGTCAAGAAATTGAACGTAGACAAGCTAGGCCCAAAGGCTGACTTGTGCCATTTCATTGGTTATCCAAAGGAAACCAAAGGGTATTATTTCTACCTTAAGCCAGAAAATAAGATTTTCGTGGCTAGGACAGCACATTTCCTTGAGAAAGAGTTCTTATCAGGAAATGTCAGAAATACAGTACAACTTGAAGAAGTTCAAGATGATGAGCCGAATGAGTTAATGAACTCATTCGACACGTTTAATGAGCAAGTTGAGTTGTCGAACTCAAGAAACTCATTGAATGAGAGAGATGGGTTATTGAACCCAAGTGTCTCATCAAATGAGCAAGTCGAGTTAACGAACTCGGCAGGCTCACTTCAGGAAGTAGATCCTCCATTCATGATGGATCCTATCTTGGACCCTAGATCCACGGTAGATGAAACTCCTGAAGAAGTACCGACCCTTAGGAAATCCAGTAGGACTCGTCATGTTCCCGATAGATGGTATGGGGAATCCTTCTTGATAGAAGACGACGAGCCTTATACTTATGGAGCCGCAATGAAAGGGCCAGATAGCGAGTCATGGCTTGAAGCCATGAAATCCGAGATAGACTCTATGTACCAGAATGATGTCTGGACATTGGTTCACTTACCCGAAGGTGCTAGACCTATCGAGTGTAAGTGGGTCTTTAAGAAAAAGCTTGATAAAGATGGAAATGTCCATGTTTATAAGGCTAGACTAGTGGCGAAGGGTTTCAAACAAATTCATGGTATTGACTATGATGAAACCTACTCACCGGTAGTCATGTTCAAGTCTATTCGGATCCTCTTAGCCATTGCCGCATATTATGACTATGAGATATGGCAAATGGATGTAAAGACCGCTTTCCTTAATGGAAACCTTGAGGAGGATGTGTACATGACACAACCTCCAGGCTTTACATGTCCAAAAGGATCTAAGAAGGTATGTAAGCTTCAGAGATCCATTTATGGACTCAAGCAAGCTTCTCGCAGTTGGAACCTCCGATTCAATGAAGCAATTAAAGAATTTGGCTTCATTCAGAATGAGGAGGATGCTTGTGTATACAAGAAGGTAAGTGGGAGCCACATTGCATTTATAGTCCTGTATGTAGATGACATACTGATCATTGGAAACAACAAACCATTCCTTGAGTCAGTCAAGAGATGGTTGTGTAAGTGTTTCTTGATGAAGGACTTAGGAGAGGCGCAGTATATCCTTGGAATCAAGATATATCGGGATCGAGCCAATAGGTTGATTGGCCTGAGACAGGACACTTATATTGATAAGGTTCTGAGACGATTCGATATGATCGATTCCAAAAAGGGAATACTGCCTATGACAACTGGCACTATTCTCGGCAAAAGTCAGTGCCCCACCACTGACGTCGTGTATGTTATGTTGTGCACTAGACCAGACGTACCGTACGCTCTGAGTCTGACCAGCCGATATCAAGCGAATCCAGGCAACAGCCATTGGACCGCTGTGAAATCTATCCTTAAGTACTTGAGAAGGACTAAGGATATGTTTCTGGTATATGGCGGAGATGAGGAGTTGATTGCAAAAGGTTTCACCGATGCCAGTTTCCAAACCGATCGAGACGATTTTCATTCTCAAACCGGGTTTGTATTCTGCCTGAACGGTGGAGCCATCTGTTGGAAGAGTTCCAAGCAGGACACAGTTGCAGATTCTACTACGGAGGCCGAGTACATTGCAGCTTCTGAAGCAGCCACTGAGGCATGTTGGCTTAAGAAGTTTATGACTGAGCTTGGGGTAGTTCCTAGCGCTGATGGTCCAATTGAGTTGTTATGTGATAACACTGGAGCCATAGCAACAGGTTAAGGAACCCAGGGCTCATCATAAGTCCAAGCATGTCCTCAGGAAGTATCACCTCGTCCGTGAAATGTTCCAGAGAGGTGACATCAAAGTATCCAAAGTAGATACAGACGACAACGCAGCTGATCCCTTGACTAAACCATTGCCTCAGACCAAACATGAGTTCCATACTTCAGCTATTGGACTTAGACTTAGGTCCGAGTGGTCTTAGTCTTAGTGGGAGCTTTATTTCAGTTTATTTGATTTATATGTATGAAGTATACTTTCGTAAAACTCTTATTGTTGAATAAAAGTATTACTTCTTGTTTAATTGATTACCTATTCTTTTATAGCACTTGAATAAACAATTGAATATTTAATCATAGTTGTATGATAAATATTTTAATTCTCATGTAATCACGAGTTCTTGAAGAGGAGCCAATAAGTGTATTGGCTAAGGAACCCCTTTTTCAAGACAAGAACTGTGGTGATTACATTGTCCCTAGTGGTGTGTCCCAGCGTTTTGGGAACGGACACAACCAAACTAGTGTGTAATGATTCGTTTGACTTTGTTTCTTAAGTCAAAAGGATGGTCCAAATCATTACATGGGTTCATTGTCAAGAGAGTCTTGACATGGTACTGGACAGTGACCTTTGTGAAATTATAGAAGAGATCTTGTGTCCTATATTTCACACGAGCCATATGATAGAGGTTCTGAGACCTACATGCATATCATTCTCATGCTACGTGAGCATGAGGCTTTGACTACTTCCGGACCCATTCGTTACTGGTGGTAATGGGGTACGTTGGGTCTTATGTGAATGTAGTGGTGAGATGATCGGTGATGCATTGGTAGGGTCTTTGTCCACCCTGGTATACAGGGAAGGTTTTTCTGGCCACTCGGAGAGTGAGTCTTACTTATGAATTCACCCGTTATGAACGGGAGTGAGACTATCTCGTGTTTCGAGAAATTATGTCATAGGAGTTGGCGACACGCTTTCTTGCTTTAGCCTATGACGAAAATCGAGGACAAAGGGAATCATGTGACAAGGATGCAAGTGTACATTCAAGACATTGGTAATAGTCCAAGGGCAAGTGGGAGTGTTGGAAATTGATGTGTCAATTTCCTCAATTAGTGCCCGTGAACTATATCATCTATATATACGGTTCAACAACCGATAGTTATCTGAACTATCAGTAGTCTCACCCGAGATAATGCCGGGGGTCATCGAATGGCAGACTAGGCTCTCACGATGATCTTCGGGATTCGTGTATACGGTCTTATACGTTGAATCCCGATGCCTTCGTTACTCGGGCTATGAGGTCACACACGTAACAATTACCGAAGATACTTTCGAGTAGTGACCCGAAAGTGAATAAGGGATTTGATCCATATTGAGGAATTTCGGTTCGATCGAGATCGTGTCCCGACCGAACCGATGGTGCGCCCGGAATTGGTTCCGGACACAATATTTGGGGTTTATGTATATATATATATGTGAGATATATATATATATATATTATCATTTATTGAAATGATTTAATTAATTAATGAATTAATTAAATAAGATATGATTTAATTAATTAATTAAGATTAATTAATTCCATCATCATGAATGGTTGACATCTTGGTGGCTACTTTATGCCTTGGGAAGGCTTTGTAAGTCTTGGGAAGAACTCTTGTAAGAGAATCTTCTATGGACCAAGAGGCATTAACCATATGGATGGTTAATGTGTTTGTTTAGTGTATAATGTGTTTCATCATCCATTCTATATCATAAGATGATATAGAATGGGTAGAGAATCAAGCTAAGTATCACACAACTCTTGTTAGAGAACAAAAACAAACACACACACTTCATCTTCAAACCCTCTAGCAAAACTCTAAGTGTTAGAGTATAGAAATTGTTCTATAGTTTGCTATAGTAGTTAGACTACACACTCCTCAATAACACACACTAGTCCAAGTGTGTCTTATTGCTATCTAAGGTATTGGTGTGGACTATTTCATAGTAGTTCCATATCACCTTGGTGATAGAAATTTCTTCAAGAAGAAAGCAAGGAGCAAGGTGTGGGGATAAGCACTTGAAGATCATATCGCTTCCGCTCACGCTTCAAAGGTATATCTTTGTAGCCACACTCTTTGATTATGTTAGTTGTAGCATATTCACACTATCTTTAAACATATACTTCTATGAGCTAGTTCTATTGTGTAAGTTCTAACGATCAACGAATTAGGGTTTCTAGACATATGAACTATCGTAGTTCATTGTGTCTTGCAACCCCGGGATATTCTAACACCCTTTTAACAAGAAGGCCTACAAAGTGTTTGATTTGATTACTCAGACAGTTGTTATCTCCAGGGATGTAGTGTTTTTTGAATATTGTTTTCCTTATCACAATCATAAGCTACCCACTGAGTCTACACCGCCTGTTCCTTCTAGTGATTTTCCCATAGCCATTTTCTATCCTACATCTCCTAATCACCCACACATATATACTGATAATGAAAATTCTGTCCATTCTCCTTCTACATCTAGTGAGACTGTTGATTCTGCCTCTGATCCTAGTTCTACATCTAGCCACACTTATTCACCTACTGTTCCTCCTTCTCCTCCCATCACATCTGTGAATCCTCATCCACCTAGAAGATCCACTAGGCTACATAGTGCACCAATACATTTGAAAGACTATGAGTGCTATGGTGTTCAAAGTTCTTTGTCTTCTTGCAGCTCTAATATGTTTACTATTGATTCTCATGTATCCTTTGTTGCTAATGTTTTAACACTTCCTGAACCTACAACCTATAAGCAAGCCTCAAAAGATCCTAGGTGGGTTGAAGCTATGAACAAAGAAGTGGCTGCCCTTGATGCCAATTCAACATGGGAGTTTGTTCCACTACAGGAAAGAGATTGGTGTCTTCAAAATGGGTGTATAGAATCAAACTGAAATCTGATGGCCAAATTGAAAGGTTTAAAGCTCGATTGGTGGCCAAAGGGTTCACACAGGAACATGGAATAGACTACCATGAAACCTTTTCCCCTGTTGTCAAGATGACAACTGTTAGGTGTATTCTTGTTATGGCTGCTTTTAATCACTGGTCCTTATCTCAGCTTGATGTTAACAATGCGTTCCTTCACGGGGATTTATTGCAGGAGGTCTATATGCAACCACCCCAAGGTATAAAAGCTCCTGAGGGAACAGTTTGTAGGCTTAAAAAGAGTCTATATGGACTCAAACAAGCCAGTAGGCAATGGTTTGCAAAGTTGAATTCTACACTTTTGGATCAAGGATATGTACAATCCAAAAATGATTACTCTCTATATATCAAGACTTCTTCTAAAGGGATTGTTATTGCAGCCGTATATGTAGATGACATTGTGGTCACAGGCAATGTTGAAGCTGGAATTGCATCTCTTAAAGCTGAACTTCATGCCAAATTCAGTATTAAAGATCTTGGAGCTTTGCATTTCTTTCTGGGATTTGAAATAGGGAGATCAGGGGATAAGATCACAATGACTCAGTGTAAATTTGCTAATGAGTTGTTAAATGATAGTGGCATCCTCCAAGATCCAGCATTGCATAACAAGAGAGCTGTTACACCATTACCACTGAATTCCAAGCTCATTCCAGATGAAGGGGAATTGTTGCAAAATCCAGAGTATTATAGGAGCATGATTGGCAAGCTAAATTTTCTCACTAATACAAGACCTGACCTTTGTTTTGCTGTTCAAACACTTAGCCAATTCCTGCAACAACCTCGTACTTCTCACCTGAAGGCTCTTCATCATCTCCTATCATATGTGCAACACACAATTGCTCAAGGTCTTGTGTTAAGAGGAAATGTTCAGTTAAGTCTCAAAGCTTATTCAGATTCTGACTGGGTTGCTTGCCCCACAACTAGACGAAGTGTCACTGGTTACATCATCACTCTGGGAAGTTCACTTATTGCCTGGAAAAGCAAGAAACAGGGCACTGTTTCTCGGAGTTCTTCTGAAGCCGAGTACCGTGCCATGGCACATGCCTCAGCTGAAATAACTTGGCTAGTTCGATTACTTCAAGAACTTGGGGTGCTCAATCTTACTCCAGTTCGATTACATTGTGATAATACTTCGGCCATACATATTGCCAAGAATCCCGTATTTCACGAGAGAACCAAGCACATTGACATTGATTGTCATTTTACTAGAGATAAAGTGCTTGATGGTTTGCTTGAACTAGTTCATCTACCTACAAATGAGCAGCTTGCTGACATTATGACTAAAATCCTACCTTCTGATCAACATTCTTATTTGCTATCCAAGCTCGGCCTGGCTTTACCCAGTCCAGCTTGCGGGGGGGTGATAAACCATGCCACATCAATTGGATCAAACACGTCAGACACGTGGAAGCCTGGATAGTTAGTTAGATTAGCTGTCAGTTAGTTAGCTCTAAATGATTAGTTAGTTAGAAATGATTGTATCATTATTGGCTCGGTTTGTTAGGAGCAGCTCTATATATATGAGTCAACTAATCATTATGTAATCATCTAGTTCAATCTAATCAATAAAGCAAATCATGTTCTCTCCCAAAATATTCTCTCTCCTGTTTGGTAGAATCAGTCATCAAATCAATTAGTCAACCAATAATCAATCTTCTTTGACCTTTCGAAGCTTTCACAATTCTTCATCAATGGCTGCTGATGAAGTTAATATATGTCTACTAGCAACTTTCCCCTTATTCACACAAATTGGAGAAAATAGAGATAAAAATTTGGTAATCGCAATATACATACTTCGGAAAATTTACACCATTTTTTGAGAGTGTGTTAATTATTTTAGGATTCAACCAATTTTTAGAAAGGTGAGTTAATTGCTGAAATGGTCCCCGTAAGTGGGGTCTGGTGCACTTTGATCCCCGAAAGTGGCACTGTTGCGAAAATAGTCCCTAAAAGTGTGTCAAATGGTGCAATTTAGTCCCTATTCCGTTAAACTCGTTAAATTTTAGAGTGAATAGTAATTTTGGGGGCAAAATCGAATTTTTTTATAACTTGATAGCCCCATTTGGGCCTAAATATATTGGGGCTTTTTTAGGATTTAATCATAATGAAAATATGACATTCCAATTGGATTTTTTAGATTAAAAAGATATTGGGGCTTTTTTAAAAATAATTCAATTATTTTAAAAAATTAGCAGGAGTACTTATAGCATATATTATACCGGTGATATAATGAGGTTCATCACTATAACGTCAGCAATAAAACTAAGCACATATAATGAATGGTGGGTATGCGGTTCATCACTACCGTTATTGGTGTTGACATTGGATCCTCTCCTCCGGCCAGCACAGATCTGCTATCACACGTCCGCAGCCCCACAGCAACCCTCCCCCTTTGTCTGCCATGCACCATAGCCGATGAAGAACAGCTATGCCTTTAATATAAAAATTGGATCTTTTTGGGGTTTGGATTTTGGCTTTTTTTTGCGAGGATTAGTATGTTCAAAGGTTTGATCTATATGAAGGTGCCATTAATATAAAAACTCGATCTTTTTGGATAGCTTTCGATGAATGTAATTAATAAATAATTTTTGGGGTTTGAAGTTTGATAAATGGAGATGGAGATGGAGGAAACGAGGATGAAAATTAAGGAGGTCAATTTTGGGGGAAAAGAATAAGGGGGCGAAAATAAATAAAAAATAGTTAAAATATCAAAAAATTGTTAAAAATGAAGTTAACAATGCTTGAACCTACGCCCTCTACCTTTTGGAGGAATGCACTAATCAACTAAGTTACACTTACACTTGAATTATTTACATTTTTTATTATATATATCAAAAAATTCAAAAATATTGCATATAAAATAAACGATACCAAAGTTACGCCGGTGGAGATGGATGGTGAGGTGGAATGCAGACATTAATGAGATGGCAGACATTACTTTGGTAATGGTGAGTTGAAGGAGGTTGAGGAAGAAGTTTAATGGAGGTGAGGTTAAATGTTTGAGGTTGGGTAAGGGAATTGTGTTAGATTAATATTACCTATAGTTAGATTTAGGTGTAATCTGACTATTTTGCCCTCCATCTAAAATTTTAAATTTGAAAAATTTAGAAAAATAAAGAAAATAAAAAAATTATGTGCCAATTTTTGGATTCAGTTATCTATTTGAGATAAAAAGGTCACCAGTGATCTATTTAAGAAAATTCTAATAATTGAGGTGCCCAGATGAAATTAAGCCTTTTATCAATTATGTGATCGAATAACGATCAATCTAGCTACTAAGACATTGCGTGACTCAACAAATCTTAGCCATTTGAAAAAGGTAAATTCTCATCAGCAAAACACACATCTATGCAAATAAAAAATAATGAAGATAGGGATTATTCATCACTTTTATTATTAGTTTATTATGTGTAGGAAAATTCAACTCATTTAGGGTTAACAAAATACCAAAAGAGGAGTAGTTGCATGCACCAACACTTGAGTACCTACCAATAACACCCCCCCCCCCCCCTCCCCCTCTAATTCCTAGTTATATCAATCACCTACATCAATTGATCTGAAGCTCATCATCAGCATATAGCTAAAAACATGGAGCAAACTGAATATTGGATGTGGACAAAGCAACAACATAACCCTTATTACATAGATTTGAGTAGTTCTTACATATTCCCATCATCATCAAGAACAAGTCGTCGTCATCATTTGTTACCTTGTACAAGAGGAGGTGATTATTCTTCATGGGAAGAGCAAGCTTTTGCAGAAGATGCAGCTTCTTCAGGAGGTCTTGGAGGATGCATTTGGCCTCCAAGATCTTATTCTTGCACCTTTTGCAATAAGGATTTTATGTCTGCTCAAGCTCTTGGTGGTCATATGAATGTTCATAGACGAGATAGGGCTAGATTGAAGCAATCTCAAGCTCATAATAATCAAGGTAATATTTTAGAAGCTCAAACATCATGCAATTTTTCGTTGAACCCTTTTCTTGAATTTGTTAATCAAGATGTTGCAACAACGACGACCTCTTCTGCTATTAGGGTTTCGTCGAGTTCAAGATTAGATTATTCTAATAATAATGAAACCCAATATTTATTCCCATATGTACAAGAACAAAGTACCATCTTTCACCAAAAGTCAGGTTTGAATCATTCGGAAAGACAAGCTCATCTTTCGACGTCCTCTAGGGCTAAAGGAGAAAACTTCGCCAAACCAGATTTATCAATTTCCCAAAATCCAAGAGAAGGACAAGGGCCGACCATGACTGCTAGGCCTAATAAAAGAAATTTTGTGAAGGCGGATTTATCAATTAGTTTGAATTTAGTCATATGTAGTAGTAATAATAATAATAATCATTCATGTGCTTCTGATGATGATGAAGACGAGGATGGAAGATGCAAGATACGTCGAATTGATCCAGCTTCCGCTTTGAATTTGTTCAATATTGAACAAGATGATGAACAACGGACGATGAACCATACAGTAAGCTGCATAGATGATATAGATCTGGAGCTCAGACTTGGTGGTTCTGCAAAGGTTAAGTAAACTATAATACTTACAAGATCATCACATATATATATATTCTTGTTGGATTTATTAAATCAAGATTTTTGTTACATGATATTTCAATAATTCAGGTAACAACAAACTCAATTTCATATATGATCGCTGTTTGATTATTATATATTTTCATTTGATTCTTTTTTGGGTGTAGTTATTATAAAATAAGTGTGTGCCTTGATTATTATTACTGGAACTCCTTCTACTTCTAGCATTACAATAATATAGTACCAATTGTAATTTAAAGTAGTATACATTATGTAGATTATTGTATATGATGATAATTTATTATATTGTATAATTCCTCTTAATGAAAACTGAGGTAGAGATCGATTCTATATATATATATATATATTATATATGACATTTATGTAATTGACAAAGGAATTTCTTGATTTCCTAATCACTCACTACTAGCTGACTACTGCATGAGTTTTAATAATTATGAGTCCAGAATATTCATTTTACTTGTTTTAAGAAAATTAAAATATTAGTAATAACTTTTTAGAGTGAATTGCACAAATAGTCCCCGATAGTGTCACCAAGTTGCACTTTAGTCCCCAATAGTGGCACCATTGCAGTTTAGTCCCTGAAAGTGGCTAAAAGTTGCAGATTAGTCCCTACGTTAACTATTCCATTAACTTTTAACACCAACACGCGATAAAATGTTAAATTTGGGGCAACAAATATTTTTTTTGAAGACACAAACTCGTTATTAGTGTTAGAAATTAATAAAATTTTGCATTTCAACTTCGTAATGAATTTTCATGAGATACGGAAAATGAGTTTAAGTCTTAAAAATTCATTTTTTGGTCCAAATTTGACCTCTCATCGCGTGTTGGTGTAAAAAATTAACGGAATAGTTAACGTGGGGACTAATCTGCAACTTTTTGGCCACTTTCGGGGACTAAACTGCAACGGTGCCACTATTGGGGACCAAACTGCAACGGTGCCACTATTGGGGACCAAACTGCAACTTGGTGACACTATCGGGGACTATTTGTGCAATTCGCTCTAACTTTTTACCATGTAAATTATAGGTAAAGCTATCGATCCAAGAGACTAAACTTTATTGTTATTTATTTTGTAAACAAAAAAAAAATCAAATAGGAATAAACTCTTTTGATCATCAAAATAAGTGCCAATTTATTTGGTTCAAGTAATTAAGCTAGAATATTTTGAAATACACATGACTCACAAGTCACAAACATGGATACAGTACAGTGAGAGAAAACAAAAAGATTATGTGCAACGCCTTGGGGCTAATGTGGGATCCGCTCATTTATGAATGTCAACTAAGTATCGTAAGTAAATTGCTCCAATGAGTCGATTGTTTAAGATTTCGTCGAATTATTAATAAACTTATCTTATTACGAATAATTCCGACAACTTCAGGAGAAAAAGAGGCATTTGCGAGCATGGAGCTAATTGTTGGAATGATTCCACTAAGTGGGGCTTGGTATAGTTTGGTTCCTCAAAGTGACACTATTGTAAAAGTGGTCCCTAAAAGTTTGACAGTTTGTATAGTGGTACATTTTGGTCCCTAATCCGTTAACATTGACGGTTTTCGGCGCGAGTAGTGAAGTTTTGGGGCAAAAATGAAACGTTTAAAAAGTTGGTTACCTTAATGAAACTTGAAGGGGCAAAATGATTAAATTACCCCGATATTTTGATACACTTTTTTTTTTCTTTTTTAAATTTTTTTATTTGATTTTTTTCCTTGTAAAAAGAGTTCGATTTTGATAGTTGTTTTAGATAAAAGTTTCGGTTTTGGCAAAAAATGTTCGATTTTTTTATTTTGATAGTTATTTGTCAAAAAATACGAATAAATTGAGACCATTTCAACAATTAACTCTGCCAACATACACACGAGCATGAACATGAACACGAATCAATGGATTAACTTTGCTACATATAATTATTTCTCAAGAATTTTCATCTTTTTTATTCGTGTCAATTGCCAAAGGTTTTTATGAACAGGATTATAAATTGAAAAATGTGTCATAACTACCGAAACAAAGAAGCGGAACAACCAAGCTAAGGAAACATGAATCACAAGCATTTTAACAATATTATTACACATGCATCATGCATGTTTATATATATGGGGAGAGATGGAATAGATTGCAGTATCTAGTAAATTATACACTTCAAATGAGTTAGAGTTTCCTGAGTGACACTCTATTAGAGCAAAACGAACAATAATCCCCCAAAATACATACAAATAGATAGGTCAAGAATTTGCCTCGAATATAGCTCAACTGATAGTGTAAAAATACCAATAGCAGCCATTCCCCTTTATGCAATCCACGTTCGAGCTAACTTGTGTTTCGAAATAGTTAACACGCAAGCTTGCTTTAGTCCCATGATCAGGTGATGAGTCCTTCCCGCGATTACCTCCTACATGTACTCTAAAATAGGTGTGTATGGATTGTATTAGTGTGACGATTTCATACTTTTCTTTTAGTTAGGCCAAGAATTGGGGTTTTGAGAGTAGAGTGAATTGCACAAATAGTCCCTAATAGTGTCACTAAGTTGTAGTTTAGTCCCCAATAGTGGCACCGTTGCAGTTTGGCCCCCGAAAGTGGCAAAAGGTTGCAGATTAGTCTCCATGTTAACTCCTCCATTAACTTTTAACATCAACACGCGATGAGAGGTTAAATTTATGGCAAAATAATTATTTGTGAAGACATAAATTTATTTTTGGTGTTTGAAATTGATGAAGTTTTTCATTTCAACTTCATAATGAATTTTCATGAGACACTAAAAATGAGCTTATGTCTTAAACATTCATTTTTTGGTCTAGATTTGACCTCTCATCGCGTGTTGATATTAAAAATTAAACGGAGTAGTTAACGTGGGGACTAATCTGCGACTTTTTGGCCACTTTCAGGACCTAAACTGCAACGATGCCACTATCGAGAACTATTTGTGCAATTCGCTCTTTCAAAATTGCATAATACTGTCATAAACAACGTAACATAACATGGATCCCCTTTACCCCATTGTATAATTATCATCATAGTCAAATATGTGTCTTGATTAAATAATAATATACTCTAAATTATTATATATATCTTGCAGATAATTCCATATGCTTGTGTTCTCTAGCTTCCTTTTATCTCAATCCTTCCAAAAACTTCATACCAACTACAAATAATTAATTATTAATTTTGATGTGTAACCCACAAATCTTTTATTGTTCTCACATAATATCTTTTAAGAGTCTTCATAATAACCGTTAACTACGCTTCCATTTTTGTTTGTTTCTTTTCACAAACCAAAAGATATGTGATCCACTTGTGATAAAGTATCTTAGAGAATGAAGAATGAGAGAGATGTCAAATGCTAGCTACCAAAATTCTATTGTCTTCATCTATTTGCATATGTTTATGACATATATAAATGTTGATGAAGATTTCCAATTTTATTTGTGGATTTAGACACACCAACAATAATACAAATATACAATACATGTGACATTATATAAGTGCAATAATATAAGATAATTTTGATCATGTACTTTTTGTTGTAACTTATTATATGTCCTATATCTACTAAATTGAACAACTTAGAAGATGTGGATAATTTAAATTCATTATCAACACATACAATGGTACCTAAATTAATCGAAAACACAATCTTTCGACAAAATTGTCATAAAAATATTACTCCGTACTTTCAATTCAATCTATATATACTTACTCGAACTTAAATAAATTAAATTATAAAAAAACAATTAAAATTGGACAATCTTTTAGGATGAGAGAGTAATTAACATGTGGGTGGGAGGGAGCTAGGGGATATTTTAGGGCATATTTCACATAATTAATTCGAACATAATTTCAACATCTTTGGTTAGAATCAATAGTAGAAAATTAATTGATTCGAAAATCGAACAGTGTTTAACAAAGTTTGAAATTTGAATTGTAATCCATTTGAAAAAGACTCCAAAGCACTAATCTCAAAAATAAAATAAAACTTTCTTGAAGAGTAGGACTCCAATTTTAGCTCGAAATATATTCGAATTGACTTAAAATAGACCAACAATCACATGGAAATAAATCCAAATCAACTCAAGAAAAGAAAGAAGCAAATAAAAAAATGAAATATGTAATATTGCCCCCGTACTTTATAATAATAACAAGAGTAAAATAGTCATTTTATCTGATTGAAAGTAAAAAATACTCCCCCCGTTCCAATATAATTTGACTACAAATTACTTTATATTCATTAGTCCAAAAAATATAAAATTGATATAATTGAATTCGTTTTTTAAAATACTTTCATAATATTACTTTTTTGTAATTTTATATAATGTAAATATAAAGTAATTGATGATCGAAGTTGTGTTTCAAAAAGCGTGAAGTCAAGTATTTTGGAACGGAGGGAGTACGTGTGAAACGATGCAGGGGCACCTAAAAAATGAACAAAAGTATTGGGGCACGTTGACACAAAGTTTATAGTATAGGGGACAAATAGTAAATAAGCCGTCAAATTATAATTCAATTCAATCGAGCTTCTTACGGTCGATTAGGGCGGAGTTTTGTTGTAAAACCAATCAGTTGTATTACCGGCGGCAACTGAAAGTCGTTAAAATGCCAGTTAGAGTTGTCGATTCGTGTACACCTTCTCAAGCTTCAGGTACTCCTTCATTTTCAATACTCCATTTTCATCCATTATGATATTATACTAATTCATATGTGAAATTGGAAGAATATAGCATTTAATTAACTATTCCTTGATTTATCATTGAATTAGAGACTTATTAATTATGTGAATGAAATAATTCTGATTTTTCATAGATTTCTTAATAAATTGATTAGTATAATTCTGTTTATTGGAAAGGTCCAACGCCTGCGAACACTTCACCTCAAGCTTGTACACTTCTTAGTCCTGGACAGGTAAATTGTAGTTAATTCCTGATTTAATTGGTTAAGTTAGTTACTATGATGTCGTAGTTAATTCGTTTTTATGCTAAATTTTTTATATTAATACTGTTATCGAATGTGATTGTTCGGATAGGATACTCGAAAGGTAGTTAGATTTGTTGCTTGTCATGTTAGCTAAGACCGTTTCTATTTGTTAATGTTAGAACGTCCTGCTGAAAACATTATGGTGTTAGTATGATGTTTATTTTCCTGTCTTGTTTGGTAACATTGAGGTAACAGAGACATATCCCGAGGAATTGGGATCGGATGAAATTTTAGTAGTTTTGGAGTTTGAATGAATGAACTACACATTACATGTTTGAATCTTTTCGTTTGTACTATATTTGTTTTAAATGCCTTTTGCTTCATGTTATTGTTCTTTTAATGTCATTTAGGTAGTAGTTTAACTGAGTGACTTTGGTTCCATTACACATTAAAAATAAATTAAACTTGCAGACTTTCTCTGGTACACAAAATGTTTCAAATCTTCAAAAGGATGAAGCATGGAGGGTAAATGTTAGGATCCAAGGTTGTGATCTTGATCATGGCTATCTTTGTGGGACTATGGAAGCGCTAAATGTTCCTATGGCAGACACACCGGTAAAAGTTATTTCTTAAGATTCACCTTCACTTCTCTCTCCTGCTGCTCTCGAACATTGACGCCATGAAATGGTGTTAGGGATGTAAATAACTAAATACATAATACGCACATTTTGCTAAAGAAAATGCTTGGATGCAGCCACACCAATAATAATTAAAATGTCGATTTCACCTCGAGCTCTTCCGCTCTCTTGAGTTAACACCATGATCTGACTTCTGGGATCAGCATGCTTTTCTTATAAGTAATTTCGATTCATGTATCTCAGGTCATCACCTTCTGGGAAGGAGAAATTGTGGACACTAAGAACCATACTTTCTATACCGGCAAGTGGGGAGCAACGTAGGTCTTCAATTTTTGGTTTGTACTCATATGAGTGAAGTGAAATAAGTTTATAGGAATTACCTACTACACGGCTGATTCTTGTTCTTTTCTTCTTGTCCCTCTACCGTTGTTCCTTCTTTCTCTTCCTTCTGATGTTGAGCAGTGTAGATGACGATTTAAAGCATTGGACCAAATTCCCTTCTTTTGCACCCCTCATAGTAAGTTTTAAAAGACTGCTTTTGTGCAGTATACATAAAGAGAATATGATTAATGTTTGATACCATTAAATTTTAGGACCAAGTCGAGGTCGATGGAGGAAAAACATTGGATCTAAGCAGTTATCCGTTCATATTCATGGTAATGATCTGGTTTGCGAAGCTATACATTTTGATATATTTTTAGCAAGCATATAGAATCTGTGCAGTTTTGTGAAGTTTTTTTTACTGTAAATTGCAGAGGTGGAAGGAGCAATACTTTGTTAATGTTGGAACAGACTGTGGATTAACCATTGCTGGCTTCTATTATGCTTGCTTCTCTTGCAGCGATGGTTCCATCAACGGTTTCTATTATGATCCTAATAGCAGGTAGATGTTATATGTTTAAATTTTTTTTTTCCTGTGGAGATTCGTATTGTCTTCACTATCTTGTAGTGTTTGCTACATCGGTTTTTACATCACCACAGCTAGCATTTTCGCCTTTCTTTCATTTTTCACACTATCCTCTTTTTCTTTCATGCGAAGACAATATATAATTGATGTAGGTCTAAATATAATCAATTTTGCAGCCCTTTCCAGAAGCTGGAGCTGAAATCCACCAATGAAGGAAGACATGGTTTCAGTTTTTCTTCATATGAACTTCAGTGAATTAATTATTAAGATTCCGGAATGCTGTAAGTAGCGTAAATGTTTCTCATGTCATAATTGTAAACACGATTTCTTAATATGTAAGTAATTAAGTATGTTGAAGCTTTAGGTACACAGAACGGACATACATTAGGATCTTGTTACACAGAACGGACATACATTAGGATCTTGTTATACGTAACATTAAACAGTTGATGCTAGTTGCAGCGATGGACATGAGAAAAGTTCAGAAACCATTCTAGAGTTAGTGGTTGTTCCAAGCATCAATATGTCATCCTTCGAATCCTGTGATACAGTTGCAGTTACTGAAATTGATTTCACTCGGCACATGAATGTCTTTTGGGGAAACATTTTTTCTGTTTAGAATTAGGTGATATTGCAAGGTTCAACAGCGATATTCCACGATCTTTTTCAAATTGACCACTATAGATTCTCCTGATGTGTAAGCAATTGATGAACAATGCGGACTTGTAATGTTGGATAATTAGCTTAATTTTGACGGGATGATGATTGAAGATTCATTATCAGTGATGAACTATGAGCTCCCTATTTTTACTGCATCAGGTTATTGTCTACCATTGCTAGTTGATTGTTCATAACTTTCACATATAATTTTGAAACCTTGATTATGTGGTTATAGCTATAGGTTTTGTACAATGTTGGATGTTCTAGTTCGATCCTCTGCCCTTTCGTCATTAGTAGTTCCTTGAGTTGAATTTTTGATAGTCAAAACTAGAGAAAATTGTCGATATGGTCCGATCAATGGGTGACCGTTGCATTTTGATCATATTAAATGACAACGATGCACTTATTATGAGGACCATTTGCCCACACGAAATACAATGGGATCATTGATAATCATTTTGAAAAAGCCTAAATTACGAAATGACCAAAAGATAAGGACAATTGTTAACATTTCATGGAAGTATTAGTTTGCTCATACGATAAATACTTAAGAGGATCATTTGCACATCGTAGTCATTTACGAGGATCAAAGTGTATCAAGTGATCCCTCACTTAATGAGACTATTTCAACAATTATTTCGTTAAAATTATAAAACTTTGCACCTCTAATTCACAAAATGGAAAGATGAGATTCGTTCTGCAATGGCTGGAGGAGGGGTGGGGGGTTTAAAGTGTAGGGATAGAAAAATACGGGTGCATAAATTAAACTCAAGCATGTTGGAGTAAATATTTCAATGCAACGGAGCCAGGAAACCATAATAGTTAGCAGTTAGCATGTCTCCCTCCGTCCGTAAGTGATTGATATATTTTGACTTTACATAGTCAAACTTTAAAAACTTTAATCAATAATTTTCATTAATCAATAAGAAATAATAGTCATATAATATCTTGTTAGTTTCGTCTTAATATATATTTTTGAACTATCAACCTTCTATAATTTTTTCATATGTAGAATATGAGATATTTATGTTTGAAATCGTGTTTTGCTAATCATAAAAAAGTAAAAATGGACCAATAATTTAGGGACAGAGGGGAGTATATATAATTGGAGATAATCGTCGATTTGGTCCTACATAGTGAGACGAAGTTTCAGTTTGGTTCCAGATAGTTACATTATTGCAAATTAGTCTCTGAAAGTGCGTGGTCCAAGTGTCTCGATATAATTCCCAAAGTATCGATTTTTGCACATTAGTCCTAGTTTTTCGGAGATCATACTACAATATTTGTCACTAGCGGAGATTATACTACAATAGTTACGCTATTTCCAAGAACTAATTTAGGTATATATAACTGGAAGTAGCTAGCACATTGAAGAATGAAATGCCAGTAGCAGTAATAATAAGACGAGCAACATATAACATATATACAGTAGTGGACTATCCTCGTGCAATCACGCAGTTGGTTACTACAGTGAAAACACCCAAATATATATGAAATATCTCCTACATACGTTATTTTCTCACCATGCATTAATCCCACACATCATGAAGGTCGTGTCCTTTTTCAACCCCCCACCCCACCCCACCCCACCCGGCCACCCCACGTCCACCAACACCTCGTCCTATATATATTTACTACCACTTTCCATTTTGATCTCATATTACTATCTCAATTTTTGTACATGTCCTATTTCATTTGTCCAATTTCCATCCTTCAAGTACAATGTGTGATAGTATATAATTCCCACGTACATTATTATTGTGTTATCACTTCTTGCAACTACTTGATCAATCTTCTTCTTTGAATCGTCGTCATCACTTATATATATCTTATGCTCAACACTGAAATGGAAAGCCTACTATGCGATGAAGTTTTGTTCGATAATGCTAGTCCGGAAATCGAGTATGACGAGGAGGATGACATGCATGTTAACAATAATGGCGATTTTAATATGCTTCCGGTGGTGTATGAATATGATCCATCGGAGGAAGAGATTGAACAAGCTTTTGTAGTCATTTTAAAGAAGGAGATGAGTTATATGCCTCCTTTAGGTTATGTAGATTATCTCAATTCAAACATTTTTATCCGGAAACAAAGAGCAAAAGCAGTGTGCTGGCTCATTAAGGTGGATTTTTTTCATCGTTCAATTTTCAATTTCCCCAATGGAAACATATATACATATATATATATTTATATATATAGTTTAGTAGGATTCTATATTTTGAATGTTCTCATATGTATATGCACGATTTATTATAGATGCCGAACTCAAATCTTGTTTATATTCTGTTTAATAATGTTTTGAAGTCGCAAAGACGATTGGGTCTATGTTTGGGGACACTTTGCAATGCAACCAATTACCTTGACCGGTTTATTGCCAACAACAAATGCCATGTAAGAGTTACTAAGCACATGCGATATAGAAGGACATATACTATTTACGTTCATTTTTACTTGTCGTACTAGTCATTTTGAAAGTATGTCAGTAGTTGGTTTATTCTAACCATCCTCTTAGAATAAATTTGTTTGTTCTGTTCATTTTATGTGTCTTCTTTACTCCTCCTTGTAATGATTTAATTTCAGGAATGGAGCAGTTGGATGTTCGAATTACTATCTATTGCTTGTTTGTCTGTTGCCGCAAAGTTCAACGAAACTAGCATCCCTCGACTATGTCAATTTCAGGTAACCTTCATTTGTTCGTCGATGTGGTACTATTGCTACTACATATTTTCAATTAGAAGTAGTTTTTTTTTTCAGTCACGAAAATTTATTAACTAATGAAAATATAATTTTATTCTAGTCGAAGTTATGTGTGTCAATTAATACAGTAATACGAAACAGGCAAGTGATTTGGGGCATTATTTTGAATGGGGATTGATCCAACGCATGGAATTTACACTACTCAAGGCCATCGAATGGAGGCTAACACCAACTACACCGTTTTCTTATGTCGAAATGCTAACTTGGAGCCTTCGTTCCATGAACTCGAACCTCTCCAACGAGTTCACCAATCGAGTCACTGAGTTACTTCTCAATGCTCTTCTAGGTAAGGATAATTTCCTCTTCTATATATAGCTTCAGAATTGTTTCTAGATAGTTCAATAAAATGAGATGATCATTTCAGAGTACGAGTACCTCGAGTTTCGACCATTTGCTATCGCCATGTCTGTGATTAAGTTTGCTTCTGATGAAGAGGTGACGTTCAAGAATCACAATGCTGATTGGTTACAACACTTTCACTTGTCCGGAGATGCTCAAGATTAGGGCTGTAAATGAACCTGGAAGCTCGACTCGGCTCGTGGCTCGATTCGGGATAGCAAACGTAGAGCCAAACCTTGAAAATCATTATTTGGCTCGATTCGCAAACGGTTCGCAAAAGTTCGGCTCGACTCACCATGTGAAATTATGTAATAATATTTTAATATAGATTTGTATGAGAACGATTAATCGTCAATTTCTTTGATAGATCTAGCATATTTGGTTAAATTTTGAGGTAAAGATATATACTTTAGTTTTACATTTATTTTCTTTGGTAGATCTAGCATATTTAGTCGAATTTTATTTTGTTTCATCACCTTCAAATCAAATTATTCGTGTAGTTCGGCTCGAATTCGTCGTATTCGTCAAAACAAACTTCAAATCAAGCTTTTCATTTTGATGCTCGACCATTATTCGGCTCGAAATTATTCGACTCGAGGATGGTAGGGCCGAACTAGAATCTTCCAATGTTCGGTATTATTCGGCTCGTTTACAGCCTACTCAAGATCATGTTGTGACGGTGAGACCTTTAAAGCCTCTATGCATTATTGTAAAATTGTAACTCATAAAAATTTAATGGTAGTGTGACTAATAAGTGGCCAAAGAAATTTTCACGGCGAAGTGTATAAGGTCTAGGATGTGCTAGTGAATGTACGTACGAAACATGCGCTAACCATTTTAGGTGAGATGCATGTGACATAATGTATGTTGAACATTATATCTATATTGACTAAAAAAGAGGTAATTGCTGAAATGGTCCCAGTAAGTGGGTGTCCGTTGCACTTTGGTCCCTGTAAGTGGGACCGATGTGCAAAAGGTCCCTGATAGTGTGTAACTGGTGCGGAAATGGTCCTTATTTTAACGGATCCGTTAGTTTTTAACGTTTTTGATATTTTTAAGGTCATTCTGGGGTGATTTCATGATTTTGAAGAGTTTTGGGCATCCTGGGTCGTGTTGTAGTTTGAAACTTCAAACGGCTATAACTTTGCGCTAGGGTGTCCGATTGGGATGAATTTTATACTGATTTCATGTATTTTATGACCCCGACCACCTTTTCTTATCTGCCATTGGATTCGTCTCGAAAAAATACATGAAATCGATATAAAATTCATCCCAATCGGACACCCGAGCGCAAAGTTATGGCCGTTTAAAGTTTCGAACTACAAGACGACCCAGAATGCCCAAAACTCTTCAAAATTATGAAATCGCCCCAAAAATGAACTAAAAAATATCAAAAACGCCAAAAACTAACGGATCCGTTAAAATGGGGACCATTTCCGCACCCGTGACACACTATCAGGGACCATTTGCGCATCGATCCCACTTACAGGGACCAAAGTGCAACGGACACCCACTTACTGGGACCATTTCAGCAATTACCTCACTAAAAAACATGTACGAGATAACGATTGAAATAAATAAATAAAAACTAACCGTTTAAAAGTTGGCCGTGGTATAAAGAGACTAATGCCTCAAAAGTTGTCCATGATAAAGTGTACAAGACACGCTCGGATGTATTAGCGAGTGAACAGAAGGTGCATTGAGCATTTTTTGTCGACTAAAAAACAGCGCATTATATTCCTTGTGTAAGAATAATTAACTAAAAGTCATAACAACGACTCAAATAGAAATTGAGTTGTAATATAAAGATACACTGCCTTGAAAGCTTTATGGATTATTCAACTTGATGGTAACCATTCGTGCCGAAAGCTTCCCCAACATTAACACATCACTAACAAAACACCATATGCATTGTATTTATTTATTTATTTTCCTGCATAGTCTATCAATTGTATTTATTTATTTTCTTGGGTTATCACTTATCAGGAGGAGCTTCTAAAGTGCCAAGAGATGATGAAAAAGAAGCAAGCAATAATTGAAAATAGAAGCTTGTTAGATTATTGTTGTTGCAAGAATATAAACGGTGGAGATGGTGGTGGCAGCGGCCCTTCTAGTCCAGTAACCGTACTATCGACGGCGGCTGATGATCATTTCAACACCTGTAGCTGTCGTGGTGGTGGTGGTAAAAGCAAATGTGATGATTCTGATTTGATCAACAATAGAATAACTCAAGTAATTATCTCCGAATTCCGACCATCTTAGTCCAACAAAAAGAATGAAGAACAAAAATAGACAAATAGCACGATAGAGCCCAAGGATCACTTATAAGTGTTTGATATCAATGATTTATTTTAGGGAAGTTGTAGAAATGGTCCCATAAATCGGGTCGAGGTTGCCATTTAGTCATTGACAGTTTATATTAGGTGTTGCAAATTAGTTCTCGAAATTGGACAAAAGTTGCAATTTAGTCGAAATAATGTCGGAGCCGTTAAAATTTAACGGAATTTTTGTGTCCCCGAAAGTGGAAGCCAATTGCACAATTACAATCAAGTTTACCACCTCGTCAATTTTTGGACTAATTCGCAACTCTTACCCAATTCAAGGACTAATTTAAACTTTTTGTAGTTTCGGGGACCAATGGCACAATTCAGTCGCTAGTGACCAGAAGGTCCTGGTTCGAAACACACTTCATCGCTAATTTACAAAAGCGAAAAAATATTGCATCTCGCTTGATTTGTTGAAGACTCAATAATTCAGACGATTGTGCTTCATCTCACATTTATTGCATTTCGCTGGACATTTTCATGTCACATTTCAATTCACACCTACTATATATCTCATTTTGGCTTTGATATTTCAAAGACGTTTTAGCTTGACTCGTCTCGTCTCATTTCGCTAGACTCTGTCACCATCTAGTATCACATTTGGCTCGACATGATACGACTTGATATCTCATTTCGAATATCACTGGACTCGACTAGTGTTACCATCTACGTAATACCACTTACGAAGTTCGTTTCTTGGCATGTTTCCTTATTGCAGTTTTTTAAAACAAATTTGAAACCAAGTAAATGTTATTAATCTTGATTCTTGATCAAAAATTTAAACTTGAATCGGTGGGGTGTGCTGGACCGAGACAATAGTGCAACGCCAAGGCAACACTCAAAGACCCAGATAGCAAGCTACCTTAACGAGCTTTTCCCCTTAAAAAATTGAGTTAATATCGTGTGGACTAATAGCCCACATATCAGATATTAAACTGATAAGAACAGATACTACACTTGATCTTAGCCAAAAGGCCGAGAAAGGTATGAGATTACCGGAGCTAGGTTGCTTCCTGTTATAGGCCTCAAACACTGCTTCTCTTTGCGCTTAAGTGATGTGGGATGTTACGTATTATAAACAAAACTCTTTTCGGACGAGTACAATGAGCTATTCTTGGAGTACTCAGTAAACATGTTCAATTTCCAAAATTTAATACCATTCTTCAAACAACAAATACGATTTTTTCTAAGCTCAAGATTGAAATCAATGCATGCTCTAAGATAGCACTGGCTCCAAACAAAATCTACAGGGCTCCAGATTTTATGAGCACAACAACTCCCCATCAAGATATGGTACTCCCTCTATTCCAAAAAAGATTGTCTTATTTTGATTTTCGATGTTCTAAACCAATAAATTTTGTAGCTTCAAGTGACACATATAACTTTGGTTGAAATAAAATTGAGTAACAAATTTGTTTTAGCATAAACATGGATTCTTAACATACTCCCTTCATTCCATTCTAATTGACTTTACGTCTATCAAAACACAATTTCAATCATCAATTACTTTATATTTACATTATAGAAAATTACAAGAAAATAATATTATGAAAGTATTTTGAAAAATGAATTCAATTTTATATTTTTTGGACTAATGAATATAAAGTAATTTGTAATCAAAGTTTGACACGCATTTTCAAAACGTCAATCAAAGTGGAATAAAGGGAGTAGTATCAATTACAACTTGTAGTTGATGAGTTGAGCTTGATCGTTTTAGGACTTAATTCAACTACTACAATTTAGACCAATTTATAGTTTATTGATTATTTGGAAATATAAATATATCACAAACTGTTTTGTTTTAATCCCGTTTTAAATCTATGTTACTATTGGAAGCTTCAAGCTTCATGATTGTGTTTCTTGATTGGCTTGGAAGGCAACTTTTGATGGAGAAATGTAACACAATCCTTCAATATCATTCGAGTTGTCATATTTGACGTTTTTATAATATTTTGGGAATATTTCATTCACAATAAAAATAACCATTTTCATTATTTTAGAATAATACTCCCTCCGTCCCTAAACATTATCACATTTTGACTTTTGGTAGTCAACAAAACACGATTTAAAACATAAATATATATTATTTTACATGCGAAAAAATTATAAAAATTTAATATTTTAAAAGTATATTGAGACGAATCTAACAAGGTCTCACAAGACTATATTATTTCTTATCGTTTAATGGAATTCATGATCAAATTTTTGTAATGCTTGACTAACAAAAATCAAAATGTGACAATATTTTAGGGACGGGGAGTACTATATATGTATTAAATTCCAATTTATAATTATATTAAAATATTCTAGTTCAAAAATTACTCATATCATTAGAAAATTTAATGGAGAATGACCATTGACCAACCATGTTTAGTTAGAAAGGCAACTACCT
Source organism: Echium plantagineum (assembly GCA_003412495.2). Lineage (NCBI taxonomy): Eukaryota > Viridiplantae > Streptophyta > Magnoliopsida > Boraginales > Boraginaceae > Echium > Echium plantagineum. The sequence goes on along the minus strand of CM016567.1, from coordinate 11,175,690 downwards.
AGGGCCCCAAACTATACCCCCCCCCCCCCCCCACCCCACCCCTCCCCACCCACATCGCATTCATCGAGATCGCATATAATATTCACCAACGGGAACACCCCCACCCCCACCGGAGTCGCCGTCGTACCACCAACTTACGCCGGCGCCTCCATTCTCCCCCCTCCAAACAAAAGCCACCACCTTCTTGAAAATCGTCCAGACATTTCTTCATAAAGAAAAATAATCAAGAAATGTTTGGTCGCAGCAAATTGTCCCTCCACGTAATCGTAGTGATAACATCAATAATATACATATACTTTTCAACCATTTTGGTCTTCATTGATCAATGGTTCGGGTTACAAACTTCTCCGGGTCTGTTAAACGCTGCAATATTTACATTTATTGCTTTAATGTGTGTTTTCAACTATAGACGGGCCATTATCACCGATCCGGGTCGGGTCCCAGGTTCGTATACGCCTGATATTGAAGATGTTCAGAACCCAATTCATGAAATCAAACGGAAGGTGGGTATATTGAGTCTTATTGGACATTTCAGCTCATTTTGGAATTTTTGTGAAATATGATTTTGGTGTTTATTATTAGCTTTTTGGTTTTGTTTGTGTATTGTTTTTATGTTGGTATAGATTTTAAATTATAGTAGTTGTAGGTTGCTTACTATCCGACTCCTTTACCCCCTTATGCATCTCTTAGCTCCCCGTTTAGGCAGGGGAGACTCTTCAGAGACATTGCAGCGTGTCCATGTTGATTTGAAGTTGTAATCTTGTCAATATTTTTCATATATGGGATTGATTGCTCGTTTCGTTGTTGTAGATAGTAATTGAAAAGTTGCATTAGTTTCCATTATTGCTTACATTCTTATGTTGATATGAGCTTGTAATATGTCAAAGTTGGAATCTTCTGTCTTATGATTTTTTCATGTATGGGACTGCCATTGTCTTAGAAAGTTGTGTTGGGTGTCAATTCAAGTTTTCACTTAAGTATATTGCTACTGGGATGTCCCAATGTCTAAATTATTGAGGGACATTCAAGTGCCTGCAAAGAGGCTCCCGCCTTAGTGGGGTAAGTGAGGGTCAGAATACGCTACCTTGATGTCTTATCATACGGAAAATTCTGCTCAACGCTAGAAGCCCTCTATGGATCTTAGAAAGTCATTAGTAAGTTGAGTGCTTGATTGGTGGAACATTTCAACCAGAATATAGATTAGAAAAATTGAACCACCTAAATTGTTTCACTAAGGTTGCAGAGACTATGGGGTCAGCTCATCTGATAGCATAGTGATTTCAATATTTGCAAATTTTCATGGTGGTAATGTGATAATGGACTGTTTCTTAGCTTAACGATTCTTGTATCTGATGCGTATGAAGCCCATAGGTCATCAGTATTATCCACACGTTGTTAGTTTAAACACCATTTCATTTATATTATTAAATGACTGATCTGTCAAGAACATGGAAGTGTATGAGTTAAAATTGTCCTGAACCTGGCAATTAGAGAACTTTTAGAGTTTCATGTTTGAAGTCGTGATTTCATGGGTTATTAACACGATTCTCTACAGGGTGGTGATTTAAGATTCTGTCAAAAGTGTTCACATCCTAAGCCTCCGCGCACACATCATTGCCGTGTGTGTAATAGATGTGTCTTACGGATGGTATGGCCGATCTAAATTTTATTGTTCTTTATATGTTGTCCTGGATAATGTGTTAAACTGTTTCTTCTTGGATACAAGGATCACCATTGCATATGGCTGAATAATTGTGTGGGACATGCAAACTATAAGCTCTTCTTTGTCTTTCTGGTCTATGCTGTTGTCGCATGCGTTTACTCACTGGTATGTAGAGATTCTCCCTCACACTTACATTATAGGAATTTTGGTTATGCTTTGCTTTTATATGTATTTAATGACCGCATAAAAACTGTAGTGACTGCACTAGTGCGATCTTCGACATTTCTTTACCGTTTTCTGATCAGCAAGCTTACATTCCATGACTAGGAGAACTCAGGATCATATACTGCACTTTCTAATTCCGTATTTATATTACAGGTTTTACTTGTGGGCAGCTTGACCATGGATTCGCAGAAGGATGACGAAGAGGAAGTCTCTTTCAGAACTATATATGTATGTTCTTATATACCTATATTTCTCCTGTCTTTAAAATGCTTATTAGTTTCCTTATGATTGACGAAACATATTAATTTCCAGGTCATTTCTGGGTTGTTGCTTGTCCCATTAAGTGCAGTACTGTGCTATTTCCTAGGATGGAATATTTTCCTTATTTTGCAAAATAAGACCACGATCGAGGTGCATTGAAAAGTCAAGTTTATTATCATGTTTGATTCCCAGATAGTGCAATGAGAAATAATTCTGCATCACTATTTTACAGTATCATGAAGGTGTAAGAGCCATGTTTTTGGCAGAAAAAGGAGGCTATGTCTATTCACATCCGTATGATCTTGGTGCTTACGAGAATCTGATATCGGTAAGATTGTTAAGTAATACAAAGTCCTCTACTCCTCTCTGATGTGGCTTTACCAGATATGAAATTCTTGATCTTTAACCCATTGTTTAAAGCTTAGCATGACCTTCCATTCATATTTATACAGGTTTTGGGTCCAAATATAATTTCTTGGGTGTGCCCCACCTCTGGACATGTGGGATCTGGACTTAGCTTCCGCACAGCATTAGATAAGCTAGACGTGTCTTCTTCGTCTTAACCAAACTGATTAGAATCTAGCTTTGGAATAGTTTTGGACTTCAAGCGTCACGAAACACCAAGAAGCGCCTGCTGATCAATATCTTATGATAACTATATATGAAGGAGATGGAGGCTTGTTCTTGTGTCTAACCATTACAGGCGAGGAAATTACTGTTGTAATCTTAGGTGAATAATTCATTGACCTTAACAGAGTTGATGTTTTTTGGTAAATATAACAAGTAGGAGATCTATCTATGAATTTTCAGAGTTGAGATTGGTTCATTTGTCGATACATGTTGTACTCTTTTTTGTAAGTAGATAGCGAATCTGAATCGCTCTTGGCATTGTAAACACTTGCTTAAGTAGACAAAAAGATTGATTTTCCCACAATTTGAGTTCTGGCATCATATTAACTTTCGTATCTTTGTTCTTATTGTATATACAATAGTTTTTGATACTGTGGACAAGGAATAAGGAAGTCGAAACCAATAAAATACGTATAACAAAAAGATGTGTATAGCGTATGGTAATAAAAAAAATGTTGTATATGAATGAATTATTCATTAAACAAATTATTTATTTATTTGTTTGACTATCGTAATAAATACTCAATTTATCTCAATAGATTTTCTAGTTTCGATGAGAACTTTCATTCTTATTTATGTTAGATTCCTAAATTTTGTTTCGAGTAGTATTCGTATATTAATATAAATTGAATAATAATAATGGGATTTCGTATTTATTTATATTCCAACATATTTAGATTATCAACTCGTATTACTCAATTTTTTTAGTGAAATTGATGCATATATGCAGACATAATAAATTGATGTGATACATACATATATACACAACACATAGTACTCATCATTAAATAAAAGAAGTATAATACATTACATACCAATTTTTGATCATGTACATTATTCCCAATAACAAATACCATACCTCTAACTCAAAATACTAAAGATCATAAAATAAAAAGACTCGAAGAAAATAAATTTATTGAAACAAATTTATGGCCGTGGCTCGACACATCGGACAAGAATTGTTGTGCAGCAACCAATTGGTCAAACACCCTGTATGAAATTCATGTTTGCATGTTAGAGTTCCCACATTCTCATTTTCCTCGAACTCACTCAAGCAAATAGCACATGTTTCATTGTTTTCCGACGAATTCTTGTCTTTCTTGAACATCCTCGTCCTAAGATTATCCATCACCAATCTTTCAGTCATTCCATCTTCTTGCACTTCACTCATAAATTCATCCATAAATATCCTCCATTCTTCATCTAAATCAGTTTCTTGATCATAAATATCAGCATCCATCACAAATCTTGATTCTTGATGAGCAGATTGAAATTCATGATGATAATAGACGGCGTTTTCAGAAATCATAACAGGTGGTGCTGGTACATGGTGGTGAGGGTGATGATGCTGAATTTGCATTGTCGATGAAGGAGACTCATGATAGTAATAATGGGTATTAGTGGGGTGATAAGGATAATGCAGAAAGGGAGCGGGATGAAAAAGAGGTTGAGTAGGAGGAGGAGGAGGAGGAGGAGGTGGTGGTGGTGCAAAAGATTCTTGCATAATCAAGATGCGTCCGTGACCACGTACATTCAACATGATTATTGATGAATTGTCACTGTTTTCTTGAAGGATTTATCTTCTTTTTTTCTGGTTTAAAGTGAGATGATTGAATAATGTTGACAATTTATAGACTTGGATTGTAGACAAAGTAGACTAGGACTAGGAAACTGAAGTTATTAATAAATTAGTTACGTTAATGTTTGGAAATAAAAGGTCTTCAACTGTAAGTTGTTTACTTAGCTATATTTATGGTAATTTTCATAAATTGGCATTATTAATGTCAAATACTTTACAAAGTCTTATGTTATATTGTATGTTTTATTATAATCTACTCTATAATAATAGAGATGGAGGGAAACTAAAATTGTTTTTTATTGAAGTCTTATATGAATAAAAAGTTTAGTGAAAATTAATTTACATGTGTTATTTTTATTATATAATAATATATATATATATATATGAATAAATACTTTTACATTAAAGATCATTAACTAATTTTGTTATGTTCTTATTTAATACTCACTCCGTCCTAAAATAGTTGACTTTGACACAATTTTTCTTTTTCTTTTTAATAACCGAACTATTTATTGAAAGCCAAGAAACAATACAACTCCATCACTGAAGAATGAAGATACTAAAATTCCAATCAAGGCATAACCCCCAATTGGTCCTATTTCTCACTATCTTCTCCCATCCATTAACACAACTACGTATGGATTGAAGACACCTAACAACAGTATGATCTATATCATGTGGAACTTGATCAAAAACACACTTGTTCCTTACCATCCAGATATGATAAATGGCCGTGGATGCACACAACCTTCGCAGCCTACTCTTAAAAGTCTTTCCCACTCCTTTTTCTATGAGCCATTTCTGTTCCTCTTCCCACTTTCTAGGAGCATGACATTCATGCAAGTATACAAGAATCTTTCTCCATACTGCAGCCGAAAAAGGACACTAAAAAAACAGATGCTGGGCTGTTTCTTGTTGACCACTGCATAGGACACACCATTCATCATGTACCACATTCCACTTCATAAGCTTGTCCTTAGTTGCCAATCTGTTATGACATATCAGCCATTGAATAAAGATGTATCTTGGCACTTGGCACTTGTACCATATTAGTTTCCACCACTCCACTACACCTTCTTTATATCTCAGACTTTCCCACACTTGTGATGAGGCATGAACCTTCTGCCCAAACCACAACAAACAATCATCAGAAGCACTCAACAGTTCAGGATAGTTATCCACAAATGCTTGCCCATTTGCACTAAGCCTTTTTCTATTGGAGCTCTGCAACTTTGTTTTGACAATAGCCAGTGTATCACTCTGCTCAATTCTCAACCTTCTAATACTCCTCAGAGATAGGAACTCAACTGGTGGCCCCTGTCTATGCCTATTGTCATAAAGGCAGTTAGTAGACATTCCATTCATGACCTCCATCTTCACATAAGGTCTAATGCAATCTCTAAGTTGCAAAAACTTATTCCAAATCCAAGAGTTAGTTGATGTCACTTTGACACAATTTTTGTCCCAATATAGTTGATGTTTGCAATTTTCAATGTTATTGACTTTCCTCTTTAGCCCTATTAAATTCTCATAAGTAAAATGTAATCATTTAGTAATATGCATCTTTCATTAAATATAGGTTGTCATTTATTTCATATGCTATGTCATTAATTAGGGGCATCCTTGTAAAATTATCCTATTTCATAATAATTATACAAATTGCTAGGAAATCCTACTTACATGATACTATTAACTCTAAATAGTTATTAAGGTGCTAACTCTGGGCAAATTTAAATAATTAATTTCCACCTTAAAACAATTTTCTCCCATCAAACCATTTTTTGTGTGTGCTGCACTCTCCCACAATTTAGCTCATGTAGTTATTAGCATTTAGTATCTCTTATTACGTGATTTTATGACAAATTTTTCCTATTTTAATTTTTCTTATCTTTTCTTTTCCAATTGTTTACACATTTAGCAAAATGTTTGATTTTTGTGCAAAACTAACAACAAAAACCTCATAACTTTTTAGTTTATATTGCAAAATATAGCATTTTTTATGCCGCTCTTGTATTATATTTATAATAAATATGAAAAATTATATGGAAACATAAAAAAAATAATTCAGCATCCAAAATATAGCATTTTCTTATGCTCACTCATTTTGTTTTTATATAAATCATTAGACTCTACTCCATTCTATTCTAATCAATATAGCAAAATTAATGGACACTATTCTATTGTACTCAAACCAATACAACAAAACCATTAGACAATATTTTATTGTATTCTAATCAGTACAACAAAATCATTAAACAATGTTTAATTGTATTCAAATCAATACAACAAAATCATTAGACGTTGTTCTATTGCATTCTAATCAATACAACAAAATTACTGGACACTATTCCGTTGTATTCTAATCAATACACTATTCTATTGTATTATGAACAATACAACAAAATCATTGAACACTATTTCATTGTGTTGTAGTTAATACAACAAAACCATTGGACACTATTGTATTAACACAATGTATAAAAAGGCTAGGGGAGTTGCTAAAATGAGCCTCCATCACTCTAAAGTTGCATAAAAAATTTGTACGTTGTGTATGATTTGTTGTACCTTAGGCGGGTCAAACAGGGAAATGGGCTTCCATGCGCATGGCTCCAGCAACCCGGTAACTGTTGTCTACTCCTACAGCCGTTGATTTCCCATCGTCACTCTCCTTCATCAACTGAGAGCCGTCCATTTTACCAAATCCTTAGAATGAGCTGAAATAGTGCAAAGGACATTCAAAAGGACAACAATAATATAAGGGTTTTTGGCAGGGGACATCACCTACTTTTTACCTATGTCACCAGTTGATCACTCACTTTTCAAAGTGTTCTGGTTGATCACTCGCTTTTTAAAAAGTGTCTCTTTTGGTCATTCGACCACTTTTCCGGGTGGTCAACTGCCGGTCAACTCATGTGGCACCCATGTGCACCTTTAGTAAGGTTATTTTAGTCTTTTCAAGTCGAATTTGGCCCAAATTTTTTAATTAATTACGTATTTGGCCCCAATTTTATGGTTAATTATAATTTGACCCCAAAATTAATTGAAAAATTTGGTCAATTAATTTAAAATTTTGGGGTCAATTTGTAATTAACCATAAAATTGGGGCCAAATACCTAATTAATTGAAAATTTTGGGCCAAATACCTAATTAATTAAAAAATTTGGGCCAAATTCGACTTGAAAAGACTAAAATAACCTTACTAAAGGTGCACATGGGTGCCACATGAGTTGACCGGCAGTTGACCACCCGGAAAAGTGGTCGAATGACCAAAAGAGACACTTTTTAAAAAGCGAGTGATCAACCAGAACACTTTGAAAAGTGAGTGATCAACTGGTGACATAGGTAAAAAGTAGGTGATGTCCCCGACCAAAAACCCTATTTATAAACTAGCGACCTCAAACAGATGAAAAGGACAAGAATTAATTAATTCATTGCATAAAATTATCATATCATTTAATGCTTTTTCTTCCCGTGCGCAACATATCCCTAAAATCCATGGATGAAGGATTGTAGATGTGTGGGTCGGATTCATGTTATTATTCTAGCTTCATTTTTTACCGTTTGATCATCTGTTCTCTGGTAATTATTATTTCTAGCCTACTATTTACCTACTTCTAAATAATCATGGCATTAATTGGTCTTCATCATCTCCTCTTGGGTCTTCACTTATAAATAGAAATGGTTCTTCAATTGGAAGTACTCTCATGTGCTATTTACAATTTGGTATGCTCCTTGCTCCTCGGTTAATTCCACTTTGATCGTTGGTAATCACCTAATTTTGCTGCTAATTAGTAATAATGTTTGCTTATGGATAGTTAACTTCGTGCTATTGTTATATATTCATCGTCGTGTCTATTGTTCTTTTTGTAGCTTTTTCGATTATAATCTTTGTTGTCTGATGCTCGAATGATTAAACCAATGTCTGGTGTGTTCTTTGATGTGTTTATATTTATGCCTATATGCTCGAATGGTCCCGTGTATCTTTCTTTCTTGTAGCTCTTTCTTGGTACTCGGCTTGTTGTTCAATAGTTACGGATAAGGGTGCCCGTCGAGCCGGGTAGCATGCATATTATTAAGGTATTGCCCTCTTTTGTATCTGAAACCTTTGGGGGATAGTATTAATAATTTCCTATATCTTACAGTTTTGATGAGATGGATTCAACTTTTAGGTTCAATAATCTGTTTCCTATGAAGAATTAATAATTTAATATTGTGGTTTCGAAGGTTTAAAGTATTATCTTTTTCAATGTTGACTATGGTTTATAAGGGTTCCATAATCTATGTTGTCTTTCATTGACTAATTTGTTATTATTCTTTCTATTGTGTTTACAATCACTGGCTTCCCGAATTTTCATTTGAAGAGTACAAGGTTGAAATTAACCGAAAAAAGACAGATATAAATAGGAACATGCGTTTAGTTTATGCAGGTTAGTGCTTAACATTTTTCTTATTCTTGGTTTGGTATATTTTAGATTCTCGATTCCCCTTTGTACATTGGGTATTAGAGCATGGATACTAACTGTGGGAAATTTCAAAGTAAGCTCAATTATCCACTTGTGCAATGAAATACTTAAATCATAACTTATGTTAATTTTATGCATCACTTCCCTCTGTTTTTTATTTATTCTAATATTTTGGCATGATCATAATCTTTTCTTACTCAGATAAGAACTCTCTCGACACTCTACATATTACTTGTATGTCCATTTTATGATTGACTGCGATTTTTGTAATGATAATGCAACCTGTCATGCTTATGGAAAATATAGTTTATTTGGCAATCCGAGTAAATACTTCCATGTTAGTTACTTGACTTTGTAAATAGCTTGAACAAAAATTGTTACTAGATTCCAGACCTTGTTTGTTATATGTACATGACGGTTCTATTTGATCTTAGGCCTTCCTAACCAAGCTGCGTCAAATCTCATTTCATTTGATTGATTGTTTGTGGCTAACATAGTTCTCATTTGAAAATAGGTGTGCAAGGTTGTTCTTATACCAGAGTCGAGTAACGTGTGCCAATATATAACATTCAGAAAGAGGATTTTTAGAATTCATTGGCTAGGAGTTATTTATCAGAACAAGGATAGGGAGACTGATATTGTCTTCAAGGGAGTAATCCGGAGATACAATTTGCCTCTTTTGGCTATGAGTTTTAGATGATTGAAAGAATTAGGAAAAAGCTGGAAATATCCAATTCTGATTTTGAATGTTACATTTGGATGTTACATAAACATGATTAAATCAAACATACTTGTGGTTGAGTCACACCTGAGTAGCTGTAGGATGTCCTAACATCAACAACTCTCCATTGGCCATCTTCGATTCCAGATGCTAATTCAAACAACCAAAGCCCACCTGCTACGACTCTCCGTCGTCCTTCTTCAGTTCGAGGAGGCGAAGTTAATGATTCCTTAGATAGTCTATCACAAGACAAAAATAATGTGTTGATGAAGACGATGAAAGCAGTGATGAATAGTTGTCTAAATTTTTGAAAATTCAAAAGATTAAGAGTGCATGAGATATATTTGAACAATAGTTGGATCGGATTTCCACTTGAAAATTTAGACAAAGCAGGAGGTATTTGACAACTTGTGAAAGATTTTTTGCAATGATTTTGTGTTGCACCATCATTTCCAAGAATCAAAATAAAAAAGAAGAAACTTATGGTAAAACTGGAATAATTAGGAGGAAACTGAATGATTAAGAAAAAAATGGAGAATGTGAATAATTGTAAGGAAACATAGAGATATGGGGCAAGACTAGAGGAGTTTTGATAAATGAGGAAAAAACTTGTGTTCTGGATGATTTAAAGGGGCAATTTATAAATTTGATATGACTATTATATATAAAGGTACTATATATCATTATCCAAATATTTTTTATTAATTTGAATGATAAATTTAGAACAACAAAAAACCTGTCGAAATAATATCATATTTTATAGACACTTCTAAACACTTAAATCTTGAATCCTAGGCATCAATACCCAATTAGATAATCCAGCCCGTGTTTAGACGGGCTTACCCACTAGTTGTATTCTAAACAATACAACAAAATCATTGGACGATGTTCTATTGTATTATGATCAATACAACAAAACTATTGACCACTATTCAATTGTATTCTAATCAATATATCAAAACAATTGGACCTTGTTCTATTGTATTCTGATAAAATACAACAAACTCATTGATCACTATTCTATTGTATTTTAAACAATACAACAAAATCATTGGACAGTATTTCATTGTATTCTAGTTAAATACAACAAAACCATTAGACATTATTATATTGTATTATAATCAATACAATAAAATCATTGTACATGATTATATCGTATTAATCAATACAACAAATCATTGTCCACTATTCTATTGTGTTCGAATCAATATAGCAAAATCAATGGACCATGTTCTATTATATTCTAATGTATACAACAAACTTATTACCCACTATTCTATTGTATTCTAATAAATATGACAAATTATTGATAAACTAATATAATTTATCGTTGTTCTCCGTTAATAACGCCTTAATTTTGTTGCGTTTTGAGGGTTCAAAATCAATTTACGATGAATGTAGCTTGTTGTTCTTTTGTATACAGGCAAAACCTTGCCTTAAAAAAAATGAGAGATAAAAAATGAAAACAACAAATTAAAAAAAAGGAAACAAAACACATAATAAATGCATGATTAGTTAAAAATTTATCATTTACAATCCTAATAATACCGCTATTTAATTTCAGCCATAGGATCCAAATAATACAAAAATCCTTTGATCTAAAGGTCCTTAATTAAGTTAGCATTATTCCCACAATTTGAGTTCTGGCATCATATTAACTTTCGTATCTTTGTTCTTATTGTATATACAATAGTTTTTCATACTGTGGACAAGGAATAAGGAAGTCGAAACCAATAAAATACGTATAACAAAAAGATGTGTATAGCGTATGGTAATAAAAAAAATGTTGTATATGAATGAATTATTCATTAAACAAATTATGTATTTGTTTGTTTGACTATCATAATAAATACTCAATTAATCTCAATAGATTTTCTAGTTTCGATGAGACTTTCATTCTTATTTATGTTAGATTCCTAAATTTTGTTTCGAGTAGTATTCGTATATATATTAATATAAATTGAATAATAATGGGATTTCGTATTTATTTATATTCGTAGAGTTATACTTCTTTTATTTAATGATGAGTACTATGTGTTGCGTATGTATGTATATATGCATCATTTCACTAAAAAAATTGAGGAATACGAGTTGATAATCTAAAAATTAAACATATAATACATTACATACCAATTTTTGATCATGTACATTATTCCCAATAACAAATACCACACCTCTAACTCAAAATACTAAAGATCATAAAATAAAAAGACTCGAAGAAAACAAATTTATTGAAACAAATTTATAGCCGTGGCTCGACACATCGGACAAGAATTGTTGTGCAGCAACCAATTGGTCAAACACCCTGTATGAAATTCATGATTGCATGTTAGAGTTCCCACATCCTCATCTTCCTCGAACTCACTCAAGCAAATAGCACATGTTTCATTGTTTTCCGACGAATTCTTGTCTTTCTCCTCGTCCTAAGATTATCCATCACCAATCTTTCAGTCGTTCCATCTTTTTGCACTTCACTCATAAATTCATCCATAAATATCCTCCATTCTTCATCTAAATCAGTTTCTTGATCATAAATTTCAGCATCCATCACAAATCTTGATTCTTGATGAGCAGATTGAAATTCATGATGATAATAGACGGCGTTTTCAGAAATCATAACAGGTGGTGCTGGTACATGGTGGTGAGGGTGATGATGCTGAATTTGCATTGTCGATGAAGGAGACTCATGATAATAATAATGGGTATTAGTGGGGTGATAAGGATAATGCAGAAAGGGAGCGGGATGAAAAAGAGGAGGAGGAGGAGGTGGTGGTGCAAGATATTCTCGCATAATTAAGATGCGTTCGTGACCACGTACATTCGACATAATTATTGATGAATTCTCACTCTTTTCTTGAAGGATTTATATTCTTTTTTTCTGAAGTCTCACAACAAGTGACTGAATACTGAATGTCTGAATCTGAATAAATATTTTTACATGTGCTATTTTTATTATATAATAAAATATTTATATATATGAATAAATACTTTTACATGAAAGATCATTAACTAATTTTGTTATGTTCTTATTTAATACTCACTCCGTCCTAAAATAGTTGACTTTGATACAATTTTTGTCCCAATATAGTTGATGTTTGCAATTTTCAATGTTATTGACTTTCCTCTTTAGCCCTATTAAATTCTCATAAGTAAAATGTAATCATTTAGTAATATGCATCTTTCATTAAATATAGATTGTCATTTATTTCATATGCTATGCCATTAATTAGGAGCATCCTTATAAAATTACCCTATTTCATAATAATTGTACAAATTGCTAGGAAACCCTACTTACATGATACTATTAACTCTAAATAATTATTATGGTGCTAATTCTGGGCAAATTAAATAATTAATTTCCACCTTAAAACAATTTTCTCCCATCAAACCATTTTTTGTGTGTGCTGCACTCTGCCACAATTTAGCTCATGTAGTTATTAGCATTTAGTATCTCTTATTACGTGATTTTATCACAAATTTTTCCTATTTTGATTTTTCTTATCTTTTCTTTTCCAATTGTTTACACAGTTGTTAGTTTAGCAAAATGTTTGATTTTTGTGCAAAACTAACAACAAAAACCTCATAACTTATAAGTTTATATTGCAAAATATAGCATTTTTTATGCCGCTCTTGTATTATATTTATAATAAATATGAAAAATTATATGGAAACATAAAAAAAAAAAATCAGCGTCCAAAATATAGCATTTTCTTATGCTCACTCTTTTTGTTTTTATATAAATCATTAGACTCTACTCCATTCTATTCTAATCAATATAACAAAATTATTGGACACTATTCTATTGTACTCAAACCAATACAACAAAACCATTAGACAATATTTTATTGTATTCTAATCAGTACAACAAAATCATTAAACAATGTTTAATTGTATTGAAATCAATAAAACAAAATCATTAGACGTTGTTTTATTGCATTCTAATCAATACAACAAAATTATTGGACACTATTCCGTTGTATTCTAATCAATACACTATTCTATTGTATTATGAACAATACAACAACATCATTGAATACTATTTCATTGTGTTGTAGTTAATACAACAAAACCATTGGACACTATTGTATTGTATTTTAAACAATACAACAAAATCATTGGACGATGTTCTATTGTATTATGATCAATACAACAAAACTATTGACCACTATTCAATTGTATTCTAATCAATACATCAAAACAATTGGACCTTGTTCTATTGTATTCTGATAAATACAACAAACCCATTGATCACTATTCTATTGTATTTTAAACAATACAACAAAATCATTGGACAGTAGTATTCTAGTTAAATACAACAAAACCATTAGACATTATATATTATATTGTATTATAATCAATACAATAAAACCATTGGACATGATTATATCGTATTATAATCAATACGACAAAACCATTGGATGATATTCTATTGTGTTTCATTGTATTCTAGTTAAATACAAGAAAACAACTGGACACTATTGTATTGTATTCTAATCAAAACAACAAAATCATTGGACATGATTATATTTCATTATAATCAATACGTCAAAACCATTAGACGTTATTCAATTGTATCCTAATCAATGCAACAAATCATTGTCCACTATTCTATTGTGTTCGAATCAATATAGCAAAATCAATGGACCATATTCTATTATATTCTAATGTATACAACAAACCTATTACCCACTATTCTATTATATTCTAATAAATATGACAAATTATTGATAAACTAACATAATTTATCGATGTTCTCAGTCAATAACGCCTTAATTTTATTGCATTTTGAGGGTTCAAAATCAATTTACGATGAATGTAACTTCTTGTTCTTTTGTATACAGGCAAAACCTTGCCTTAAAAAAATGAGAGATAAAAAATGAAAACAACAAATTAAAAAAAGGAAACAAAACACATAATAAATGCATGATTATAACAGTTGGAGGAATTAATGGGGCATGTGTATGCCACACGCGAGTGGGGCAAGTTTTTTAGTTAAAAATTTATTATTTACAATCCTAATAATACCGCTATTTAATTTCAGCCATAGGATCCAAATAATACAAAAATCCTTTGATCTAATGGTCCTTAATTAAGTTAGCATTATTCCCACAATTTGAGTTCTGCCATCATATTAGCTTTCGTATCTTTGTTCTTATTGTATATACAATCGTTTTTGATACTGTGGACAAGGAATAAGGAAGTCGAAATCAATAAAATACGTATAACATAAAGATGTATATAGCGTATAGTAATAAAAAAAATGTTGTATATGAATGAATTATTCATTAAACAAATTATTTATTTGTTTGTTTGACTATCGTAATAAATACTCAATTTATCTTTAATAGATTTTCTAGTTTCGATGAGAACTTTCATTCTTATTTAGGTTAGATTCCTAAATTCTGTTTCGAGTAGTATTCGTATATTAATATAAATTGAATAATAATAGAATTTCGTATTTATTTATATTCCCAGAGTTATACTTCTTTTATTTAATGATGAGTACTATGTGTTGCGTATGTATGTATGTATTACATCAATTTATTATGTCTGTATATATGCATCAATTTCACTAAAAAAATTGAGGAATACGAGTTGATAATCTAAAAATTAAACATATAATACATTACATACCAATTTTTGATCATGTACATTATTCCCAATAACAAATACCACACCTCTAACTCAAAATACTAAAGATCATAAAATAAAAACACTCGAAGAAAATAAATTTATTGAAACAAATTTATAGCCGTGGCTCGACACATCGGACAAGAATTGTTGTGCAGCAACCAATTGGTCAAACACCCTGTATGAAATTCATGATTGCATGGTAGAGTTCCCACATTCTCATCTTCCTCGAACTCACTCAAGCAAATAGCACATGTTTCATTGTTTTCCGACGAATTCTTGTCTTTCTTGAACATCCTCGTCCTAAGATTATCCATCACCAATCTTTCAGTCATTCCATCTTCTTGCACTTCACTCATAAATTCATCCATAAATATCCTCCATTCTTCATCTAAATCAGTTTCTTGATCATAAATTTCAGCATCCATCACAAATCTTGATTCTTGATGAGCAGATTGAAATTCATGATGATAATAGACGGCGTTTTCAGAAATCATAACAGGTGGTGCTGGTACATGGTGGTGAGGGTGATGATGCTGAATTTGCATTGTCGATGAAGGAGACTCATGGTAGTAATAATGGGTATTAGTGGGGTGATAAGGATAATGCATAAAGGGAGCGGGATGAAAAAGAGGAGGAGGAGGTGGTGGTGCAAGAGATTCTCGCATAATTAAGATGCGTTCGTGACCACTTCCATTCGACATGATTATTGATGAATTCTCACTCTTTTCTTGAAGGATTTATCTTCTTTTTTTCTGAAGTCTGACAACAAGTGACTGAATACTGAATGTCTGAATCTGAATTATAACTGAATCTGAATACTGAAAATATTTAGATGTTTGATAACAATTTTAAAAAAAGACTTAAATTAAGTTGTATTGACTATTTTGGCCTTATTTTATTATACATGAATTGTACATTAAACAAAATCAATGTAGCTGAAATAAATTAAACTTCACCAAATTTCCAAGCAACAATATATACTAGATGGTTGAGCACAGTTCAATCTGTGCTAGTTAGTTTATCATATTTAAAATATATATTGTTATGTTAATTTTTACATGCATATATGATGGTAAAATATTTCTTGTGTAATTCAAAATATGTGCATGATAACTCATTGAATAAATATATAATTATATATATGTAACTATATATTCATCTATGCTTAAATAATTTAATGTATAAAATAATAATAGAAGTTTGCAAATTGTCAAAAAAGAGAAATTAAATGGGAGTTAGTATACAATTTAAATATGTGTCACTTGCTTATTGGTCTAAAAAGATCATGGGGCTTCACTCAAAAAATAACTAATTCCCCATTCCCCAATTAAATATAGTGTAGATATGCTTAAATAATTTAATGTATAAAATAATAATAGAAGTTTGCAAATTGTCAAAAAAGAGAAACCAAATGGGAGTTAGTATGCAATTTAAATATGTGTCACTTGCTTATTGGTCTAAAATGATCATGGAGCTTCACTAAAAAAATAACTAATTCCCCCTTCCCCAATTAAATATAGTGTAGATTGGATACTATGACCGTCAACTAACCACTTAAGATACTTTTTTTTTCAACTGAACAACTAACAGAAAAGAAATCACACAAAGAAAAATCTAAAATCCAAAAATTAATTCCTCAATAAACTAAAGACAAATCAAAGCTGAAAAACCTTAATCACATAAAACAATTATGAGTCTAATTAGAACATCTAACAATGCACTTAATGATTATTGTCTCTAATATTTGTGTACATATGCGCAAGAAATTCAATTAATAATATTTGTGTACATATGCGCAAGAAACATATACAACACATCATCTCTTAATTCAAGCACATATGCGCAAGAAATTCAATTAATAATCATGAAAAACTATACAAGACTATCAAAATACTACTCATACAAGTTAATTGAAATAATCATAGAATTTTCTTTAAAAAAATTTATATTGGGTTTCAAATTGAAAAAGAATGTAGAGAAAAACAAATAATAGAAAAAGAAAGGAGAAAATATATAAGTTGGCAAGAGAAAAAAATTACTAACCTGTTTGAAGAAAGCACCTCAACAATGGAGATAACAAAGTGGAGAAG
The DNA here is from genome assembly GCA_003412495.2 of Echium plantagineum. Classification (NCBI taxonomy): domain Eukaryota; kingdom Viridiplantae; phylum Streptophyta; class Magnoliopsida; order Boraginales; family Boraginaceae; genus Echium; species Echium plantagineum. Next base: position 11,158,424 of record CM016567.1, on the reverse strand, counting down.
AAGTAGAAGAAGGAAGAGGCTCTTATGATGGAGACAGAAAGAGACGTGTGAGAGGATATAATAGGGTAGAAGAGGTGTTTAAATAGGATTGTGAAACTATTTGATTAAGAGGTAAAAAATAAGTAGTATTTTTTGACTTAAAATTTCCTTTCCTTAATCAGATCTTAAAATATTTAGGACTTAAATTTTTTGGTTAACAAACAGACTGAATAAAATAAGTACTTAAATAATTAATTTTAAGTGCTGAAAAAGTTTAACAAACAGGCCCTAAATTATTTACTTAGCTATATTTATAGTAATCTACACTATCTTACTATATATAATTGGGGAAGGGGGGAGTTAGAAGTTATTTTAAAGTAATATGAAGCCCCATGTTCTCCTACTATATAGGAGATATTTTTCATTAAATTTATTTAGTTTTTTGTAAACATATACAATAATTACTCATAAACATTACTATATTTTACCTTTATTTTTTTTTTTAAATGATTTAGCAAAAATTATATTATTTTGAACATAAAATTTAAATTTAGTTATTTAAGATGAATTAAATAATAATATTACATAGAAATATTATATTTATTTGTTAATAAAAGATCATATATTATAAATACGATGCACGATTTTGCACAGGCTGGACTGTGTACAAATATCTAGTATAAGGGATGAAGCCCTTAATTAGTTTTTTTTTAAAAATTATGTGAAGCCCCACGTCTTTTAAGACCCACTTCCACAAGTAACTGAAACTAACCTTTTATAATACACATATTCTCATCCTTCTTTTTTATTAATAAACAACTTTATGCTTTTTCTCCACTAAAAAAGTGTCATGAGAAAATTATCATACCAGGTAAAAGATCATTGATTCACTATTAGTGTTGTTTAGAAATTGCATTGCAGTGGAAACTAATTCGTCAGATGCATCCCAAAATTCCATATGTTGGATGTTAATTTTATGAGGTGATTAATTTATTCATTTTTTTTATAACTAGAGAGTATTAAGCAATTTAGAGATATATTGAAAATATTTATTTGTTGCCTTGAACAGTAATAATTTAACCAAAGACAATCTTGATGAACTTTAAAATATTTTATGATTTTATTTTTTATTATGGTTTGCACATAATATGTCAATTGTATTTGTTCCCCAACTGTTTGATAAAATGCTTGGGAGGAGTTTGGAGTAACAGGGTGAGTAGTATAGAGATGAGACTATCCATCAAACATGTTAATAGTATAGTCGACCATTTTGATGCATGAAAGTGGACAAGTATTTTGGGATAATAATTGAATGTTTTATTTTTAGTTGATTTGTGTTTGATTGTACTAAAAAACTGCAAGATGATGGTTTACTATTGAGTTTGATTTTAACTGATTAATAACTAAAGGGGAGCAACTTTAATAAAACCATAATGTTTTTTGTTCCCATCATGATATTGTTGGAATTAGAAGTGTCACTCAAAAGTTTGAATCCATGGTTGTATGGCAGATGTTGACCGATTAAAGTCATTATGATATCGGTTTTGAGTGATGCAGTTTATGTGTTCATTATGTGCATTTAGTCTTATAAATTATATAAGTAAGAAGTGGTAATTCATTTCTTAGTGAGTTGTGTGTTACACAACATTGTCTGTGCAATCTTTTAGTGTGTAGGATGGTCAGCTTATTTTCTACTTTTCTTTTCTTCACGTTTTTTTTTGAATAATGGTTTTTTTAATGAATGTAGTTGAATCTATGTTATATTTGATAAATTAATTTGGTTTTTGATCTGATGCAACTCATTTTCGTTGATATATTTTAGCGATGTATTTTATTTTATTTTTTTCTGGTTAGAAGAAGAAAATGTTGTGATGAGTTATATTGTCTGCTATTTGATGAATGTAATGCATTTTTTTTTATTATGGGCATTTGTCTATTCCTTATTGTTTCAGCAGTAGGATATGAAATATGATTTTAGTTCTTTCTAGACAAGATAATGCTTTGAAGATTTATCGATGTTCACAAGTTTAGCAATTTTATTTTTTGTACATTTGCATTCCTGTATAAAGTATTGCATTGTTTACCATGTGTAGAAACTTTTGATTTATCTTCTTCTCTCTGCTTCATAATGCGATCGCCTTCTGGTCATTTCTTACATTTTTAATAACGTATAGCTAATTCAATATGGGATTGGAATCATGGGATGCAGGTCGATCATGAGGGGAAATGCTTCAGATGTAGCTCACTCTAAGTTAAAGAATAATTTGTTATCGGTGAAACCTCCCCAAGAGCAAAACTGTTAGTATAACTGTTGTTGCGGCATCTGGAGACCTTGCCAAGAAAAAGTTTTTTCTAGCGTTTTTTGCTTTTATTATGAAGGTTGGCTCCCCGAGGTTAGCACCTGTTCTGTGTTTCTTTTCTGCAAATACACAGAAAATAATGATAGGAAGGAACACTCTCGAATTTATAGCATACTGCTCCTCAGCTCTTGATGTGTTAAGATTGATTAATGAACTTACTTTAATGATTGCAGCATTTTACAGTCGTTGGCTATGCTCGAAGTAAGATGACAGACACCGAACTCAGATACATGGTTCGCAAGACACTAATTTGCAGGATTAATCAGAGGTGATGGAGCCCAAAAGATTATCATGATTTTTGGTATCCTTAGTAGATGTCCTCACCATCTATAACTTTGATGCTGATTGTGTTGCATCCTATATCTTTTTATTATATCTTTTTGGTATCCTTAGTTGATATCCACCACCATCTATAAACTTGATGCTGATTGTGTTGCACCCTATATCTTTTCACTTTTAATTCTCTTAAATATTTTGTCTCCAGGAAAGAAGAGTCGATATACCATCATTGCTAAAGCTACTTGAGGAAGTTCCAACTCTCCACCACATTGGCTCTGTTCATCCCTGTTGCATGATGATACTTCGTAGAGTTTTTTATGTTTTAATTGTATCGTATGTTTTGTTTTTTATGCTGAATCGTGTGGTTGTTATCGATGCTTTGGTCATTTTCTAATGTCAATCCTGTTGTTGGGAAAAAAGATGTTAGTTAGAATTATTAAATTTGCACTAATATATATATATTTTTTAATATGTTTTGTAAAATTTGTTAAGCCATATTGATAGGTTCAAATTTTCATGTTTAAACTTGTAGGTAAATGATTTATGTTAAGGATTGAAGGTAAATGGTAGTTTGAGTAATGTATAATGACATATTTGTTTATATTTATACGGGATCATAACTAGCCGTTTGTGCACATTAGATTTTGATGAAATTATATACAAATATATAAGAAAATGCAAAAGAGATTATACACAATTAAAAAGTGAATTTGAAGAAACATAGATGCATAACTATTAAAAAGAGATTTTTTGTTACCTTTTTGTATAATTTATGGCTTAACATAAATCATTGATAATGCCAATTTTTTGTTACCTTTCCTTCTTCAACTCTACTTCTTAAACGTTTAATATCAAAAAACCCTTCCACAAAAAACCAGGCTCTTCTAGATCCAATTCCTCTCCAACAAGCCAACAACAAAATCAACTCCAAAGCGGATACAGAAAGCAAGTAATGTAATATTTGAACCTTCTCATTTTTGCTTTTCAAAAACCGTGAAAAAAAAAATCAAAAATTGACTGTTTCCTCGTTTTCAAAGTCGCGATTTTTTTAGTTAAATTTCAAATTTTGATTGTGCATAGTTTTAGTTTTGTAATGTAATTGCAAATCCTTGATATTGTAATTTCTAAATTCGTTTTATAATGTAATTATAAATCCTTGATATTGTGGGTGATTTCGTTTGACTTATTTAGTGGGTAATTTCATTTGAATTTTAGTAGGTAATTGGGATTGATTTGTTTCCGGTAATTTCGATTGATTTTTTACCGGTAATTTCGATTGAAGGCAACACAATGTAATTTCAGATTAAATGTTGGTTTCAAATTTTTGCGATTCAAAACGTGGTTTGAAAGTGTAATTTTATAGATGGGAAATTAGTAGTGGTTTCAAATTTCTAATCAATTGAGACTTGGATTGGGTAATTCCGTTTGGGATTTTGCCATTTTTGTTGGTTTTTTCGAACTCCTTCTCCCTCTATTTTTTGCTTGCGTAATTCCGCCAGTGTTTGTTGTGTGGTACGTAATTCCGCCAGTGTTTGCTGTGTAATTCTAACCAGTGTTTACTGTGTGGTGGTTAGTGGCTTCTAACCAGTGTTTACTGTGTGGTGATTAGTTGCTTGTAGCTAGTGTTTGCTGTGTGGTGGTTAATGGCTTCTAACAATGTTTACTGTGTGGTGGTTAGTGGTTACTTTTTCAAATCCATAACAATTATTCTAAAAATGTTGTGGTAATTTCGTTTGTATTTTCGTGGGTTATTTTGTGTGTAATTTCGAGGTCAATTTTGGCTTTCAATTGTAGTAATTTTTGGGTAATTACGTGGGTAATTTGTTTGACATTATGGGTAATTTTGTTTGCTATTTGGTTTGATTTTTTGGGTAATCTTGTTTGATATTGTTGTTAAGTTCGTGGGTAATTTCGTTTGCTGTTATGTTAATTTCGTTTACTATTATGTTAAGTTCGTTTATTAATGTTGTTGCAATTGATTTTGTGGGTGTGAATTTGATATGTGGGAATTGTACATCACATTCAGCGGTAATGTCGCTTGTTTTGAGCATTTTTCTTGTGCAATTTGGTACGGTATTGTGATAATTCGCTATTATAACGATATGGGTAATTAAAAGTAACAATAATACATTATGTTGTGGTTTAGTAAGATTTAATTGTGGGTTTATTGTTGAGTTTGTATGGACCATTTGTTAGTATATACTCAATTTATCTCAATAGATTTTCTAGTTTCGATGAGAACTTTCATTCTTATTTATGTTAGATTCCTAAATTTTGTTTCGAGTAGTATTCGTATATTAATATAAATTGAATAATAATGGGATTTCGTATTTATTTATATTCCCAGAGTTATACTTCTTTTATTTAATGATGAGTACTATGTGTTGTGTATGTATGTATGTATTACATCAATTTATTATGTTTGTATACATGCATCAATTTCACTAAAAAAATTGAGGAATACGAGTTGATAATCTAAAAATTAAACATATAATACATTACATACCAATTTTTGATCATGTACATTATTCTCAATAATAAATACTATACCTCTAACTCAAAATACTAAAGATCATAAAATAAAAAGACTCGAAAAAAATAAATTTATTGTAACAAATTTATGGCCGTGGCTCGACACATCGGACAAGAATTGTTGTGCAGCAGCCAATTGGTCAAACACCCTGGATGAAATTCATGTTTGCATGTTAGAGTTCCCACATCCTCATCTTCCTCGAACTCACTCAAGCAAATAGCACATGTTTCATTATTTTCCGACGAATTCTTGTATTTCTTGAACATTCTCGTCCTAAGATTATCCATCACCAATCTTTCAGTCATTCCATCTCCTTGCACTTCACTCATAAATTCATCCATAAATATCCTCCATTCTTCATCTAAATCAGTTTCTTGATCGTAAATATCAGCATCCATCACAAATCTTGATTCTTGATGAGCAGATTGAAATTCATGATGATAATAGTCGGTGTTTTCAGAAATCATAACAGGTGGTGCTGGTACATGGTGGTGAGGGTGATGATGCTGAATTTGCATTGTCGATGGAGGAGACTCATGATAGTAATAATGGGCATTAGTGGGGTGATATGAATAATACATAATGTGGGTGATTGTTGTAACAGGATCTTGGTGATACGCGTAGAAAGAAACGGGATGAAAAAGAGGAGGAGGAGGTGGTGGTGCAAGAGGTTGTTGCATAATTAAAATGCCTCTATGACCACGTATATTCAACATAGTAGTTGTTGAGTAGTTCTCTGGATTTCTTGATGATTCTTGCTTTTTTGGTGGTTTCAAGTGAGATGATTGAATAGTGTTAATAATTTAAAGTATTTATAGATGTGGAATCTAGAACATTGGACTAGAATTAGGAAACTAAATATTACAGTTATTGTGCAAAGTAAATTGGAAGCCTAGATTAGGAAACTAAATATTACCATTATTGTACAAAGTAAATTAGAAGCCCACATTGATTGGAGCTTAACTGTCGTAAGAGATCTTAATGTAATTAGAATCTTCTGCTGGTCTATCGCTTTGGGCTTTGTTATTTAAATTATCAACGAATATGAATGCTCTTTAATTAAACAAGATTTTTTAATATGTTTATTGTTCATTTTAGAATTTAAACCGAACCTACTCATCGATGTATCAACCCATTACCCGATCTTACCCTTATTTAAAGAATCTGATGGGCACTGGTAGTACCTGTGGGTTTTTTACCGACAAATAATTTTTATATTTAGACGAACCTAACAAGATCTCAGAAGACTATATTTATTATCGGTTAATGAAAGTTCAAAGTTAAATTTTGTATAATTTAACAAAAAAAATCAAAATATACAAATTATTAGGAATGAAGGGAGTATAATTCAAGGTCAGTAATAGTTACTCCCTCCGTGCCTAAAAAATTGTCACATTTTGACTTTTGTTGGTCAAACATTATAAAATTTGAACATAAATTCTTATCAAACGATAAAAAATAATATAGTCTTGTGGGATTTTACTAGATTCGTCTCAATATAAATTTTTGAAATATAAACTTTTTATAATTTTTTTGCATGTAGAATAAGAGATATTTATGTTTTAATTCTTGTTTTGTTAACCGTTAAAAATCAAAATGTGACAATCATTTAGGGACGGAAGGAGTATATTTGATATTATGGTTTGAACATACAAACATGTTCTCAAAGCAGGAATTTGGTTTTTGTTAACTGTTTATTCATTCTTATTTTTTTGGATCATAGTGCAACATTTGTTATTTATATGGACTATATTATAATATTTGTGTCACTTTACCTTCAAAAACTAATTTACAACAATATAATTATCTGGAACTTGCAACGTCTCTATCTCGGACTAAATCAATAATTAACTCTTCATTTGACATAATCAATCAATTAGATAAATGAATTCAGTGAATGAGTTTGAGTAAGGTATATATCAAACATCTTAATGAAGAATTAAGTAAATAATCCCCTACCTTATGAGATGTTAATATTTATGCAAAGATGCTGGCCAAATTCAGGGTCGGTCAATAGATTTTTGGGGTCTAGTGCGAAAAATGAAAATTGGCCCTTGATATATATAATAAGGCTTATTTTCTTTTGGCCCCCTGAAGTATTGAGACGCTTTTAATTTACCCCCTAAATGATTTATCTTTTCAATTTACCCCCTGAACGATTTATCTTTTCAATTTACCCCCTATTTTTTCCGTTCCGCCCCCTGGAGTATTTTTTTTGCCAAAAAATTGAATTGAGGTAGGGGCAAAATTGGAAATGCACATATAATTAGTTTTTGAAGCAAAATTTGTAATAATTAAAGATGCGGGTTCACTAATAAAATTCTAAAAATTATTTTTCATTAATAAATAACTAAAAAAATCCCCCTCCTTCTTCCCCACCCCACCCCTACCCAACCCCCCCCCCACCCCTCCTTCATCTTCCCCTTAACCCCCCCAACCCCCCCACGCACCCCACCCCCCAAATCAAAAACAGGGAACTCGAAATCCCCCTCCTTCCCCACCCCACCCCCCAAAACACGAATCATCAATCCCACTACCCAAACCCTCAAAGATCTCTCCCGAAAGTTTCTTCTCACTCAAAAAAAACCATCCTAACACAGACCTTAGTAGGGCGAATCCACCTCCTAATCGTCGTCTCAATACTCAGCTTCTGGATCCCCAGTGGTAGATCGCGATCAATTTCAATCCCTCTCCATCGGCTAGAGATCTCTTATATAATCTTGTTTCTCTTTCGCTTTCATTGATTGGTGATAATGGCCACCGATTCTGGTAATTGTTAATTTTGATTTGTGGTATTATTAATTTTGTAATTACTGGTTGGTTAGAAGATTGAGCTAGTTAGATTTATTTTGAATGAAGGAGGGGTTGGGGGTTGGGGGTTGGAGGGGTGGGGGGGGGGGGGGGGGTTACGGGGAAGATGAAGGAGGGGTGGGGGGTTGGGGGGTTGGGTAGGGGTGGGGTGGGGAAGAAGGAGGGGGATTTTTTTAATTATTTATTAATGAAGATAATTTTTTGAATTTTATTAGTGAGCCCGCATCTTTAATTATTACAAATTTTGTCTCAAAAACTAATTATATGTGCATTTCCGATTTTGCCCTTACCTCAATTCAATTTTTTGGCGAAAAAAAATACTTCAGGGGGCGGAACGAAAAAAATAGGGGGTAAATTAAAAAGATAAATCGTTCAGGGGGTAAATTGAAAAGATATATAAATCATTCAGGGGATTTAGATTTTCGAGAAAACTCATCTTTATTCATTGAAATGAAACATAAAAATTACAAGATTATACAAAATGATATCTTTGAGCATTGTTTGATGCAAAATTTTTATTTAATTGATCACTAGCTATAGGATTACTTTTAGAAAAGAAAATTTCAAGAGCCCGTCTTTGTAATATAACCAATTCATTTTCACGTTTTTTTTCTCTTTCATTGTTTCCGGATAAATATTTGCGAGACAACATATTATAAAATAGACAAACAATTATTTAAACAAGTAATCAATAGAATATAAAATAAAAAAAATTATAAAATTAGGTAATGAGCAAAAATAAAGCATGAAATTAGTTAAAATAAATAAATTAACAAGAGAAAAAAATGATATCACTTTAAATTTAATGAAACGATTCTAATTCTTCAAATTGAAAAAACACTATGCCTCACCGTTTTTTTAGTTGTCTTTCAAGCCATTTGTACATACATTAAAAAAAAAAAGTACTCCATAATCAAGAGTTACATTGAAAATATAAAATAACAATCGAAACTATACAAGTGGTTGATTGATAATCATAATACAAAGTAATCAAAAAATATACTCCCTCCTTCCCATTTTATTTGGCTTGGTTTGACTTTCACGGTTGTCGAGACACGGCGAATATCTCGAATTCTACATGCGTAAAAATTATAAAAGTTTGATACTTTAAAAATATACATTGAAACGAATCTAACAACATCTCATATGACTATATTATTTTTTATAGTCTAATAGAAATTCATGGTCAAAATTTTCAAAGTTTGAATCTCAAAATAGAAAGTGAACAAATAAATTAAAAATAGAGCGAGTATTAAAAATATAAAACTACAATTAACTATACTAAAAATACAACTATTTAGAAACAATAAATTAAAGCTACAAATACAACTAATAAATCAGATGACGTAAAATTTTATCCTCAAAACTAAAAATAACAAGCCTTTTGAATCAGAGACTATTAAATAATGGAAACATTAAACATACACCCAAAGTGTTTTTAGTGACTGAATATACTATTTTATCCCTTAATAAAACCTCATTAAACACTATACTTACAATTAGGAGCACGTAACAGTAATTTCGCTATTAAAAAAACACAAGTTCGTTATTATTTGGGTGGGTGTAAAACAGAATCAAACTTCATTAAACATTACACTTGCCAATAGGGACACGTAACAGTAATTTCGCTCTTGCAAAAACGTGATTTGAACTTTTTCAAAAAGGAAGAACAACTGAACAACTATAAGTATTAGAAAAAGTGTGCCACAAGTCTCGCCTCTTCACTCTCCAGTATCCACTACCTAGTCAACACTCCTCACTACCTAGTCAACATTCCCGAGGCCAGTCTGCTCTCTCTCTCTCTCTGCATATTTTAATATTATTTTTGAAGTTTGTGAAAAGTTGATTCTAATTTCTTTTTGGTTCATGTTTCGAGGACCGATGTTTGCATTTTCTGAACTAATCTTAATCTGTTGGACTTGTTTTACTTAATATATTAAATTTATTTGCTAAGCTGGCCTTAATTTGCTGAATTTAACTAAAATTGCATTGAAAATTTGACTGAATTTGATATAATTGATGTTTATTTTTGGTGAATTTGATATAACTGGACTGAAATTTCAGTGAAACATATTGGAATCGGTTCCGATTTCGGAAAACCCAGTCGAGTTGGTCTGACTTAATTCCGCCTTAAACCGAGCAATAAGATATTAGTCGAGTTGGACGGAGGGAGTATTATTTTTGGAGTTTGAGAAAAGTTGATTCGATTTTCTTTTTGGTTCATGTTTCGAGGACCGATGTTTGCATTTTCTGAATCAATCATAATCTGTTGGACTTGTTTAACTTAATATAGTACTTATTAAATTTATTTGCTAAGTTGACCTTAATTTGCTGAATTTAACTAAAATTGCATAGAAAATTTGACTGAATTTGATGTAATTGATGTTTATTTTTGGTTAATTTGATATAACTGGACTGAAATTTTAGTGAAGCATATTGGAATCGATTTCGATTTCTCGAAAACCCAGTCGAGCTGGTCGACTTAATTCGTGTTGTGGCCTAAAACGGAGCAATAAAATATTAGCACTAATATTTCTGGATGATTAACTTTTTCGAATATCAATTTGGATATTTGATCATTAATTACTAACTATTCATCGTTTTAATAATTACAAAATTTATATTGCATACGTTTTTTACAAATATTTTATAATATTATTTTGTAATATATTCGAAGATATATTTTAGAATAATTGATATTGAAAGCTCTACTTCAATATGCAAAAAAATCAATCATTTAGGATAAACTGCAATGCAAAGCACAAGTTAGGCTGTATTACACATTCATTAGATATGATATGATATGATATGATATGTAGACCTGGTAAATTTGACTGAAATTGATATAATTGATCTTTATTTTGGTGAGTTTGATATAACTGGATTGGAATTTTAGTGAAACCGATGGCTTTTCGGTTTTTGATTTTAGTAGACTGAGCGAGTTGTTTGGTTCCGTTCCCTCGGATGATTGACTACTCTAATAAATATAGAATAATTGATGTTGAAAGCTCACCTCAATATGCAAAAACATATATATCTTTTATTGGAAGGAGTAATATATGAAACGTGCCTAGACATGGTAAATTAATCTGTGGTTCACAAATGACACTTGTGTAAGAAATTGCATTGATTGTGTTAAATGTTAGTCATGCAGAAATGGAAGCAGTAGTAAGCAAGTTGGATCACTTACAAGAGACTATGGAACAACATTTTGGGGAAGTGAAAAATATCATATCGAGCAATCTTCAGAATACAAGTCCAAAAGTTGATGTATGTATAGTATTTTTGTCTATTGTGCTTACTTTTTATGTTAAACAATTAATTCTCTTTCTCGGACAGACTTATCGTGTAGCTTTTTGATATGTGCTTTTGTGTTATGACAGTATGATGTGGAACGCTATGAAGTTGTGGATGAAAATCTGGGGGCAGGTACTTATGGCGATGTGTGTTTGGTAAAGGATATAAATGATAATAAAGTGTATGCCATGAAAGTAATTGGGCTGGAGGACAATGAAATTAATAAGAGCATAGCAAGAGAGGTATCAATCTTATATGATATTCAACATGACAACATTGTCAGGTATTTAGTGTACTATTATCATGAATTTAATGCAGCAATATTTTTCAAAATTTGACCATGATGTTAATTTGATTGGACTCAATTAGGCTGGAGAGAGTTTTCTCTCAAGGAACTTCTATTCAGCTCGTGATGGAATATATACCATACGATCTAAATACACGTATTCAGCATCACCCAGAAATGTTTAGGGACTCTCGTGAGTTGAAGGTTAGAGTTATACAATCGCAATCAGTTATGTGACAGACAAATAGATATGCTTTTAGATTTTTCCTAAGTTATCCTTGTTTGTTTTTAGAACTGTCTTAATCAGATTCTATCAGCAGTAGCTTATCTTCATAGAAGAGGAATCATGCATCGTGATTTAAAACCACAGAACATTTTGGTCAATGCTCAAAATGACATAAAGATAGCAGATTTTGGGTTGAGCCGTGGATGGTATCCCGATATTAGTCTTACGCCTGAAGTAAGATTGATACATGCTCTCAATAATATGCATTGCAAATGGGCAACCTGATTTTCTTATAATTGTGATAAACAGGTTACTACCCTTCAATACCGCGCTCCTGAGATATTGCTTGGTTGCAACTACACTGTGGCTGCTGACATGTGGTCTGTAGGTTGTATATTTGGTGAGCTTTTGGAATCCACACCTATTTTTGAGGTTGCAGATGGAAATAACTTGTCCATGATTGAAGCCATTTTCAAGTATGTGCTATATTATGATCCTTTTGTGCTTGTTCTTAATTTGATTCAATGTTGATTATGATGTTACTGTTCTTTTGTTAATGTTGCTATAAAGAAAATTAGGCACTGCAAGTGAAACCAATTGGCCTGGAGTGTCAAATCTACCCCACTTCCCCAAAGAACTTGTTGTTTATCCTCAGCAAGTATGAACGAGCTGCAATGAATGTTCACTTTGGTTAACAACCGGATTTCAATTTTACTTAGTTTTTCTTCGAATTTTGCTATACTAACTGCTCTTTAAATGCATATAGGTGCTTGAATACCCAACAATTCTTGACAAAGATGGGACTGATCTTCTGAGGGTAAGTTTTAGTTTTGACTTCATTTTATGGTAGCATAACTGACATGTTTTACGTAATCTGTGTTTTCAGGGATTGCTTACATATAATCCAAGTACAAGGATGACTGCTGAGGATGCCCTGAATCATCCGTATCTACGGGACTAGAAAGGCATGCTTAAACCTGTTTGATTCGAATAACATTGTTGCAGTTATATCTGCAATTATAGTATACAACATTGGTGATTGTTGGAGTTGTAGGGTAACTGTTTAAGTGTACAATCTTTTCGTTGTTAAAATTGCTGCAGTTATATTGACCCTGTTTAGTGACTCGTGTCCCTGATTGTTGTAGTTGTAGGGTAACTGTTTAAGTGCACAATCTTTTGGCTGTTAAAATTGCCGCAGTTATATTGACCCTGTTTAGTGACTCATATCGCTGTTAAGTTCTTGCTATGGTAGGTTTAGGGTGTGTCCCTTGCTCTCTGACGTTGCGCTCGCTCTCTTTGCTCGCTGAGAGAAGGGTGAAAATGTATGAGAGTGCTAGGTAGATTGGAAAAATAGATAAATAATATAACACTAAAACATCGTATAGAAGTGTAATGTGATCTTGAGTCTTCCTAAACAGATAATAAACATAACAATAAAAACAGGGGGAAACCAACTCGGTTCATCCTGTAGCATATTATCTAAGCTTGAGTATGGCCAAATCTACCATTGGGTTTATATCCTTTAGTAGGGCAACATGTTCTTCTCGCATTGTAAAGTCGTTTGATACAATTACCATTTGCTTTAGTGCCACGGCATTTCTCAATAGATATTTTGTCAACTCCATTGCTTGCCACCGAGTGAATCGGGTGATCTTGACTTGTTTCAACCGAAGATGGGGGCATTCTGGATGGACTTTGTGTATACCTTTCCTGGTGTTGGTACGCATATACAACTGTTTGAAAGAAAAGAAATCTATACAAAATTAGTGGGGAACTTCAATAAAGTATTATGTAAAGGAATTTAATGTATTAATATAATCAAGAGTTAGGTTTGGAGCACTAGATGACTCGATAAGTAGCAGTTGTGGGTTCCCGTTACCTAAAAATCAACTTTGCATAACTTTTGAGGGTGTTCCTTGGCGTAATTGGTCCAAGGACATCGGTCAATGCTAGCGTAGCTTAGGCATTATGAGTCCTATACAGGCCAACACTATACTAAGCATGAAGGTACATAGAAGAACAATGCTTCAGATGAACTAACCTTCAAATGTAACTCCTCAAGGAACGGAGAAGCATTTAACATATAGGTTATTGTGACAAGGTCAAAACCATATGGGATAAGCATGTCTAGATCCAGTTTCTTTAGACAATATCTAGTAAAGCCGGAGGCTACAGGGATTGGTTGTACCTGAATTTAAACAAGAAATCATCAACGCAGAATAAATAGATGAAAATATTAATACGATATTATATTCATAGGATATTGAACAACCTCTGTCCTCAGCAAAAGACATAGAACTTCAAGTTGGGGTGCGCGTTTGGTAAGGTCATCAAATATCAAGGAGCAGCCTCCAGTTTGGCCGTAAAGCCACAGACGCATTTCACTCAAGGAACACACGTCATGAAACGTTAAATTCCTTGCGTGGCCAACATATTCAAAAAACTTTAGGTTGGGACAGTAAAGCTCGACGCCTAGTAAATACTCCTCGATGACAAGTTTCTTCATATTGACTGATCTTATGCTAATGTACCAAATTCTTTCAAAGCAGCATCTTTCCAAGCGAAGTGAGTTGAGACTCGGAGCAGCAGACAAGATACAATCCATGTCAGTCTGATGCAATGGCACATGCGACAAATTGAGCGTTGTTAAATTACTAAGCCAATCTGAACATGCAGAAGAAAGTGGTAGTCTGCAACGTTCCAGGCATAAATGCTTCAAATGTAATTCCGTTTCAAGCCGGATAAAGAAATGGCAAGGGAATACATATAGTTCATCTTTGTAAGTTAATGATGAAAGATTGACTGTCAAGTCCTCCACTTCCGTTCTAATAGCGCTAGCGATCCACCTATCAATATGACAACCGTATGCATTGCCAAGGCCAAACTTAACCTTGAGCACATTTATTTTCTGACCGCGCCATGCCTCTAGGAACTGATCAACGAATTTCACGAACTTAGACTGATATAGAAGTCCGTCAACGGAAGAAGACAGTCCCAAAACATTAAGGGTATCGAAATCGAGAGCTGTTCGGTAATCAGGGAGGTCTCTCCAATTAGCTGAAACTAATCTAGCTCTAGCCGCATCTCTCAACGTTAACAAGGACAACACATAGCATATAATGTCACCAGGTAATTCATTGATGTTTGTAACCATTTGATCATGAAATAAGCCTAGGAAATCAGAGTATGATAACTGCACGATGATCAAAGTAAACCAGTCAGAAAGGAAACCGCGATTTTGTAAGATATACGGACTACTATGACCATAAATTGTACTACTTTTTTTTCGTAAATTAGTGATGAGGTGAGTATCCGAACCACGACTGTTTGGTCACTTGCCACAGACTTTTCCTAAATTGTACAGACTTTTCCTAAATTGTACTACTAGTAGCTAAAACACTCGTATTCAAGATTTGATTATTTCTAAAGTTTGTTGCTTGCACATCAGATAAAAGACAACTGAAAAAGATCAAACAGAAATTAGAAGATTGTATTTTACCAAAAACTAGAAAGAAAAGAAAGAATCATGCAGCAATCATGAGCACAAAAGTGGACTTTGGAAACGTTAAATTTAACTTTTTCTTATTTAATCAAAAAATTAAACAATTAAACCTCTGTTTTGGTGTCTGCTTGCGGCTGGGACTCTCAAACAACAGAGCATTTTCCCATTCCTTAAAAAGAGTGATGGCAATTTTGACCCAACCTAACCCGATCTTGATGGGTCGGATTTTTTGTGTGATGCTTTGGGATAAGGGTCGGGTTGTGAGGTTTTACCAGTCAAAACCCACTCGGGTAGTGGGTATAGGGTAAACCCTACCTGTACCCTACCCGTACATATATATATACTAATATATTTTAAATAGGGTTTTTGGGCGGGGACATCAACTACTTTTTACATATGTCACCCTCACTTTTCAAAGTGTCCTGTAAAAAGTCTCTCTTTTGGCTAGTCGGCCACTTTTTCGGGTGGTCAACTGCCGGTCAACTCACGTGGCACCCATGTGCGCCTTTAATAAGGTTATTTTAGTCTTTTCAAGTCGAATTTGGTCTAAAAATTTCAATTAATTATGAATTTGCCCCCAATTGTATGTTTAATTATAATTTGATCTCAAACTAATTCAAAATTAAACCCAAAACAAACATAAAACACTTTTTATCTCATAAATCATCAAACACTCCATTTTCAAAGAAACACTTTCGCTCTCAAACATTGCTTCTTCACTTTCACACTCTTGAAGGCGGTTGAATCAGTAATTTTAGAAATCGCAGATGACATGGACGGTATTGAGAAATCAGCGGGGCTTGGACGACTTGGATTTTTGCCTATATTATGGTTCATATCTAATGTTTTTTCTATGTTAAAATATGTGATGTCTCCAATTTTTAAGTTACTAGAAAGTTAGAATATAGGGTTTCACAATATGTGATTAAAAATTGAGGCTTTTTACTTTACTAGTTGGGGGTGTCTATGTTTATTGATTTATTTATTATTTTAGGGTTTTCCAGATTTTAGGGTTTGACAACCTAAGAATAAAAAATTGGGGGTGTCTATGTTTATCTCGGGTAGAGTAATTGATGGCAAAATTTTATAATTTTTTATTGAATTGGGTGATTTTAGTATTGTTTCATGATTCTAGGGTTTTAGAACATAAGAATTAAAAATTAGGGCTTTTGACTTAACTTTTATGTGAAAGTTCATGTAGGGGGGAGTTAAAATTGAGGACTTTAATCTTAGAGATATAATAAATTTGCGTTAAGAAATGGTTATGATATGGATTGCAGCCTGTTATATGATATCTTTATGGTATAGCATGTTATGGATTGACATGGCTGAAACCTGTTTTATCTAGGTCTGATATGGATGAATTTAGGAAGATGGCAGTTATAAAAAATATTCTGCATGTGTATATTGTGAGTTCCCCAAGCAGTGAGCTACTTAGGTTGTATTCTAATGAGTTACCCTTAAGAAGTTTAAGAGGTTTAGACCCTGAAAAAATCTATTGCAAATTTGTACTTGGTGAGCCTGCTTCAAATGTAATGAAAGTGGCAAATTGCACGAATGTGTTATCTTTAAGTGATGTCACATTTGATGATAAAGTGACTGATGATGGGGGTAAGCTAGATGATCAAAATAATATATCGAGTTTTCTATGTTCAACTTGATATATCACTACTTCAATACCACATATATATGGTATTTCAGGACCATGTAATTCTGTTATATTTTCATTTTGTCATTAGTGAGCATTCGTTCACATTTGCTAATATTACAAGATTTATGATTTTCAATGTGACCTATCCATAATATTTCATCTCAACTTGTGTTTCAAGACGTCTGCAATTTTTGGAAACTCTTCAAGAGTTGCAATATATTACGGTTATCACTAACTATTTTCCCCATCTTTACATGTAAATGTAAGTTAATGTAATAACATTCTTATAACTTGGTTTGATTAATTAGTTACTAGTAAAACATTCTAAAATAACCACCCCAAAATAAACACTTCAAAATAACCAAGTTTTCCAGACTGATTGCGAGTATAAACACTTGAAAATAAAATAAAAAAATATTTTCTTAAGTCTTTCAGACTAATCTTGAATGTCAATAATCTAGAGAAGGGATGAAATTTTTTTTTTTTGAGTAATTATTTTTGAGAATGGTTTTAGACCTTAATCAAAATATATCACATTAGTTTACATATAATCTTCAAAATTTAGATATTTAATAATTTGTTCCAAAATGGAATTGCAAGAAAATAAGTTTTCTATTTTGTATGTACAATATTCTAATAACATGGTCCACAGACATCATAAATTTACAATTCATATAATTTACAAACACGTCATATAAACATATCATTCTTAGCATGAATTTATAAACTTTGTAATTGTCTTCAGGACTGAGATCTAAATATATCACATGAGAAACTAATAAATTTTCGAGATTCACATATTTGATAATTGTCTTCTGAATTGTGATTGATAAATCACATCACATTAATTTATCGATAAATTTTTGAAATTTGGATATTTGATGATCGTTTTATGGACTTATCAATTTCAATATTATAATTAAGAATCATATATAATATTCATAAAAATTATTGAAATTTGAATTGATTTAGTGAAAGAAAATAGACCAATTTTAATAACAGTAGATACAACAATGTATCAGGCAGAACAAAAACATGACACGCAAAGTGATAACCCAGTTTAGTATCAACTTGATATTTATATCTGCGGGACAATTTGCCCAGAAAAGAATTCACTATAAAAAGTTCGTTTACAAGAATTGACTTATATTAAATGCCCTTAACTAGACTCTTCTACTAGATTGAATTCTATTGTTGAGCCAACATCATCCCGATGTTGAACTGATCACTATGAATGTATAATAAGCAGGGTATGTTAACTCAAGAGAATTAACAACGTGACAAACAACCTAGCAGAAAATAACTCTTAAGATATAATTTAGTCTATAAGAAACTTACTTCTAATTGGCAAATAACGAACAAGCTTGTTCTTTGTGTATTCGATGATCTTCATCGTCGTTCTGCCTTTGATATTTATAGGCACATTCCCGAGTGGTTTTTTTGATACGCTCCTTTGAATCTTCGATTAAATCAATTTAGAATTCTCTAAAAAGGAGTAAATTGATATTCCTTGTGATGCTTTCTACTTCGGTGCATGGATTGATTTGCTTTCCTTTCTTTGTTGATATTGTAACCCTGATTGTTTCCAAAACAATCCTCCAATCAAATCAACCATGATACCAGTTAGAATTAAAGAAATATTCTAACACAATCTTTCAGTCAAGCCTTCCATAGAGTTGTTCCAGGAATGACGGCTTGACACATCTAGAATCCATCATTATTGATTGTCTTGTCCAGCAGGCAGCGGATTCAACTCCAATTGATTGAGACAATTGGACTTCTTGTCTATACTTTGTATAGATACACAACCAACTAAACTTTTGATTGATTCTTTTCTTTTTGGTCTTTTAGTCAAACTCCTCCTCAATTTCGGAGTTGACAAATAAACGAATATCTCTTGATTGATCTTCATCAATTATTGATTTATTCGACAAAAATTCCTTATAAATATTCTTCCAATTGCACATGAGTCTTTACACCATCGTGTTAGTACATAGTTTGATCAAATCAGTCTGTTGTTCATATTGTTGCAAACCATATACTGCTAGGTTCTTAACACATATACACATTTCGTTATAAGAAATTTTTTCCCAATTTCCATGTACCAACAATTATATACATCAAATTGAATTGATATTTAAATTATACTCCATAATACGAAATAAGGTACAATATGAAAATTAATAACATAGTTGTACAATATAAAATGTATGTAACTAAAGATTTAGTGTAAGTTTTCATTTGAAGGAAGTTTCGGCACTCATTAAGTTTTGCTGTAACATTGAACGGCCAGGAAAATATCACTAGCGAAAAAATGTTCTTTTTTAATCTAAATATGTTTATTAGGGCATTTCAAACGATAAAAAGATTTATTGAAATTATGTAAACTAAAATTATAACTAAAAAAATGGAGGGAGTATTTGACTATAAATATCTTTGATCATTGAAACCTGAAAAATATACACTATTCATTTTTTTTTCAAACCATTTGCACATACATTAAAAAAACTAAAAGGTACTCCATAATCAAGAGCTACGTTGAAAATATAAAATAACAACTGAAATTATATAAGTGGTTGATCGATAACATCATAATAAAATGTAATCAAACAATATATTAGAAATATAAAGACATAAATCTATATGCTGCACTATTTTGAGCATAACCAATAAAGACACAATCATATGTCTTAGTCTAATGTTTGTCCTTTTAGGATCAAATAAGCCTACTTTAGCCAAGCACCCCCACACTCTCAAAAAACTTAGGTTAGGAGGATAGCCTTTCCACATCTCATAGGGAGTCTTGTTTAATTTCTTGTGAGGTACTTTATTAAGAATATGGCAGGTAGAGAGGACAGCTTCCCCCCACATTTCATCAGGAAGACCTGAACTTAATAACATAGCATTCATCATATTCTTCAACGTCGATTCTTTCGTTCCGCTATTCCATTTTGTTGAGGCAAATAAGGAGCTGTTGTTTCATGAATAATGCCATTTTTTTCGCAAAACTCTAACAAAGAGTCAGATCCATACTCTCCTCATCGATCAGATCTAATCCTCTTGATTTTTCTATCGAGTTGATTTTCAACCTCATTTATAAACTTGATAAACATCTCTTCTGCTTCATTCTTACTCCTGAGCAAGTACACTCTAGTATACCTCGAGAAATCATCAACAAAGGTGACATAATAATGTTTATCTCCTTTACTCTTAGTGTTCAAAATCAGCTAGGTTAGTATGAATGGTTGCCGGTTTGAGAAATCGGTATTGAAGCAATGATGGATAAATTTCTAAGCCTCTTAATTGAAATTGGTATTAGACAGAGTAGGAATGATGGATAAATTTCTAAGCCTCTTAATTGAAGCAATATTGACATGTCCAAGTCTACCATGCCAAACATTCAATGATTCAGTAATATAAGCAAAAACAGAATCGATATAAGCAGAAGTGGAACCATCCTTGTTAATGAAAGAGTCTATGTTCAAAAGGAAGAGACCTCCACTAAGGTACCCATTTCCTACAAAGTCTCCACTACGAGTAAGTACAGCTTTATCAGACTCAAATACAAGCTTTAAACCAGCTTCATTCAAAAGTGCACCAAAAAGTAAGTTACGACGCAGCGTAGGAACAAATAAAACATTACTAAGAGCAAGAGTCTTTCCAGAGGTGAGCTTGAGAGATGCCTTCCTTTTCCCTTAATACCAGCAGTGGTGGAATTCCCCATATAGACACAATCCCCGTCCATTACCTCTTCAAAGTCCCGGAACATTTCCTTGTTAGCACAAAGGTGTCTGCAAGCGCTTGTGTCGAGTAACCAATCATTAGCATTTGCAACTAAGTTTGCTTCAACCAAAGCTTCCTAAATAACCTTAGCAGATTTGTTTTCTTTGTCATATTTATTAGCGTCAGTTTCATTCTTCAAAACCAAGGCAGGAAGAGGAGTAGCCTCGGAAGAACCTGCATCCAGAGTTACGGGACTGTCCTTAAATAGTACATAATCAATATATATTTGTTCTAAAAACATCAATACTTTCCGAGACCACCTCTTATAGTTGTTACCATCTAAAGGCTCTAACTTAGACAGGTCGGGTCTAGAACCATTACTAGCAGACATTGTTATACTTATAAATAAAGCTTTCAAATTGTTAGACTAATGATCAAAAGTACAACAATGTAAATAAACAAATGCAGAAACTATAAACGAAATAAATCTAGAATAAACTTATCGGTTTAAGCTGCG
This sequence comes from Echium plantagineum, assembly GCA_003412495.2. Lineage (NCBI taxonomy): Eukaryota > Viridiplantae > Streptophyta > Magnoliopsida > Boraginales > Boraginaceae > Echium > Echium plantagineum. Next base: position 11,137,260 of record CM016567.1, on the reverse strand, counting down.
CCGTGGTACAGAAACCACTGCCTTGAAAGCTTTATCGACACGACTTCAGTGGTAATCGCATGCGTCGGAAGCTCCCCAAAGTTAACACAGCCGCTGCAAACTCGTGGCTCGCAACTTTGAAACTGCACAATTCTTTACCCAAGAAATGAAGAGATGGAATATGAAATAATCGAGAGCATTCTCGTATACTATATTGCGTTTCTGGTGAAGTATTGTGCACTGTTCTGTTTGAATATCAAAAGAAAATATTGATGTAGTTTTCGGGGGTGAGGTTGTGCACTGTTCTGGCTCTTTTTCTTTAGTGGAGTAAATTAATATTATCTCAAGAACATATATAATATATGAGAGGAAGGTTTTGGGTGTTGACTATATCACAGAAGAAGCATAAATTTTCACTATTTTGGTATCTGCACATAGCATATAACGTCACCAGGTAATTCAATGATGTTTGTAACCATTTGATCATGAAATAAGCCTAGGAAATCAGAGTATAATAACTGCACGATGATCAAAGTAAACCAGTCAGAAAGAAAACCGCGCTTTTGTAAGATACACGGACTACTATGACCATAAATTGTACTACTTTTTTTTCGTAAATTAGTGATGAGGTGAGTATCCGAACCACGACTGTTTGGTCACTTGCCACAGACTTTTCCTACGTACTACTAGTAGCTAAAACACTAATATTCAAGATTTGGTTATTGCTAAAGTTTGTTGCTTGCACATCAGATAAAAGACAACTGAAAAAGATCAAACATAAATTAGAAGATTGTATTTTTACCAAAAACAAGAAAGAAAACAAAGAATCATGCAGCAACCATGAGCACAAAGTGGATTTTGGAAACGTTAAAGTTAACTTTTTCTTATTTAATCAAAAAATTAAACAATAAAACCTGTGTTTTGGTGTCTGCTTGCTGCTGGGATTCTCAAACAACAGAGTGATGGCAATTTTGAGTTTTTGACCTCACCCAACCCTACCCTGGGTCGAGGTTTTAATTTCTTATGATTTCGGGTAAGGGTCGGATTGTGGGATTTTACCATTCATAATCCACACGGGTAAGTAGGGTCGGGTAATGGGTATAGAGTAAACCTTGTCCGTACCCTACTCATACATATATATACTAATATATTTTAAATATTATAATAAATTTATATTAAACGAATAAAGAAATAATCTCGAAAAGCTCAAAGGCCAAAGATTCTTGTTTCTCGTGCTGTCCAAGAGAAAACTTTCAGATGCATATATTTATAATTAACTTATTTGGTCTATTTAATTAGTCATTATTTTTTTGACAATTTTTTTGTGCATGTTCAGTTTGATATTGTTCATTTTCCATTTCTTCTAATACATGTTCTTAACAAATATATTTTAATACGATATTTGTTTTCAATTTAATATATTTTCTTTATTATTAGTAATTTGACTATGGAACAAATAAAAATTATTTGTCGGTAAAAAACCCACAGGTAGTACCCGTGCCCATCGAATTCTTTAAATAAGGATATGATCGAGTAATGGATTGATACATCGATGAGTAGGTTCGGTTTAAATTCTAAAATGAATAATAAACATATTAAAAAATCTTATTTAATTATAGAGCATTCATATTCGTTGATAATTTAAATAACAAAGCCCAAAAACGATAGACCAGCAGAAGATTCTAATTACATTAAAATCTGTTACGACAGTTAAACTCCAAATCAATCTGGGCTTCTAATTTACTTTGTACAATAATGGTAATATTTAGTTTCCTAATCTAGGCTTCTAATTTACGTTGCACAATAACTGTACAATTTAGTTTCCTAATTCTAGTCCAATAATGTTCTAGATTCCACATCTATAAATAATTCAAATTATTAACACTATTCAATCATCTCACTTGAAACCACCAAAAAAGCAAAAATCATCAAGAAAATCAGAGAATTACTCAGCAACTACTATGTTGAATATACGTGATCATAGAGGCATCTTAATTATGCAACAACCTCTTGCACCACCACCTCCTCCTCTTCTTTTTCGTGTTACAACAATTACCCACATTCTGCATTATCCTTATCACCCCGCTAATGCCCATTATTACTATCATGAGTCTCCTCCATCGACAATGCAAATTCAGCATGATCACGATCACCATGTACCAGCACCACCTGCTGTGATTTCTGGAAATACTGACTATTATTCTCATGGATTTCAATCTGCTCATCAAGAATCAAGATTTGTGATGGATGCTGATATTTATGATCAAGAAACTGATTTAGATGAAGAATGGAGGATATTTATGGATGAATTTATGAGTGAAGTGCAAGAAGATGGAATGACTGAAAGATTGGTGATGGATAATCTTAGGACGAGGATCTTCAAGAAAGACAAGAATTCATCTGAAAACAATGAAATATGTGCAATATGCTTGAGTGATTTCGAGGAAGATGAGGAAGTGGGAACTCTTACATGCAAACATGAATTTCATACAGAGTGTTTGACCAATTGGTTGCTGCACAACAATTCTTGTCCGATGTGTCGAGCGACGGCCATAAATTTGTTTCAATAAATTTGTCTTTTGTGTATATGTAAATCATCAAAAAAAGATACATAAATTGGTCTTTTTTTAATTACCATACGCTATACATTCCTTTTATTATATTGAAAAAGTGATATTTCTTAGTATTTTGTCGGTTTCACCTCCTTATTTTATCTATCTTGTCCAAATTAAAGAACCAAATGCGATTGTTAATATGACACTAGTATGAAGATTTTACTAGTAATTCATGATTGTATATACAATACGAATAAATATTAGAAAGTTGATATGATGACAGAACTCAAATTGTGGAAAACCAATTCGAACGGGTTGTGATTCGCTTTTAAAACTCCTAATTTGGTGTAAATTGATGGTTAGTTGTGCGTTAAAATCTTTTATAGTATTTTTATATTATTTATTTATTAATGTATCAAACATATAGCTCAACCTTTTAATATAATACTCCCTCAGATGTTTTAATTGTCGTTCTAGCTTTTTTTTATTTAAAAATAGTTGTCATTTTAGCATAATAAATTATAATTATACATTTTTAATATATGCAATAATATAATAATAACCATCAATTATGACCAAGGATCAAAATTTCGTTTCGAGACATAGTTTCGGATAACATAAATATGGAAAGAATTCGAAAACCATAAGAAACGTTGCGGAAACACTGTAAAATTACGAAAACATGTGAAAATAAATTTTTAACACTATTAATTTATATCACATGAATTAAGTTATGAAAATTGAACGTCTTTAATTCAAATATGAAAATGCATTCGAAATATTCAAAGATAAAACATAATTTTTTTTAAAAAACTTCAAATAGTAGTCGTTTGCGTTGTTCAATAATTTTGACCAATGTCAACTCATGATATTAAATCTTCATTTTTAGTAAAGTTCAATTGATAAGGCTTATCAATTGAATTTGAATGAAAAAGTTTTTGAAAATTTAGAAGATGGCGAAACATGGAATGGTTTCCACGAAACCATCACCTTTCGAAATTCACTTGTGTTTCGTTTCGGTAACTTCGAAAAAGAAAAAATTCCAGCTGTTTCGATCGTTTCGTATCGGAAGTTTGAACCATGATTATGACCTAAACAAGTATTGTATCATTTAGTCACTAATGATTTTTAAATAAGCCCTTTAGCTACATTCTTATAAATTTTTTGTCAAAATGCTATGATATTGATTTTTTCAAGGGTAGATTAGTCATTTTAGAATAACAATCTAATTCTTTTTTTTTTGGAAAAATCTGGCGTATATATAAAGTCCTAGGACATATTTATTATACTCAATGAATTTTTTTAATAATTCAACATTTTAAGCATTTGAACACAAGATTATTTATTCTTGTCCATAAAGTTTTTTACTTATAGAATTAGCCGCCGGCATTTCGCATTCACAAGCAACAACTACTAATCTCCTCCTTTTCTCAATATCTTCAAACTTAAATCATTGACTTTTACCTTAAAACTATCTCCTCAATTTTATTATTTATGTCTTAGGTACACCTACTTTGCATTTCTCCCACAAAAATATTACAAGTTGTATAGAATATGAGAATTACTCGAAGAATAACGATTTTAATCCAAAATTTAATATATAAATTTAATATAATCAACATCTCCTTTACTAAAATGATAATCCAAATTTATATAATTTTATATATTAATAAAAGAAGACTCTAACGCGTAAACAAACATAAATTTATGATTCAGAAAATCATGAACAATTTATAAATGAGTTAATCGAATAGCCTAGTGGAAAAGTCTCTTACTAGTGACCATAAAGTTCTGGTCCAAAACCCATCTCATCGGTGATTTACAAAAAAGAAAAAAAAAATGAACTTATAAATGGCTACATAAGCCTCCAAAATAATTTCAACCAAATATCATAGTCTAGAACTCTAGATGACATTGGTACAAAACCCCATTTTCAATAATTCTAATTTATTTCTTCATTGACAAACATTTGAAGACATTGTTGCATTTTTTCCACAAAGAAACTCCATTTTCAAGAACTAATTTACTACCTCCTTAACTTCCACTTTTATTACACTCTGTAGCCATGTCCAAACGCTACACGCCGGAGTCGGAGCTCCCTCTCCGGCGGGACACATCACGGCGGAGTGGAGACAGCATAATTCATCCAACTGCTGCTTCACCAGTTGTACCTTACACTGAAATTAAGCAATTCAAGAAACATGCTCCTTGGCTTGTACCTTTATTCATTGTTGCTAATATTGTTATGTTTGTTATCACTATGTTTGTTAATAATTGTCACAAGAACTCGGTTTCTTGTGTTGCTGACTTTTTGGGGAGGTTTTCGTTTCAGCCCATGAAGGAAAATCCTCTTCTTGGACCTTCTTCTTCCACGTGAGCCTCTTTTACTTTTACCCTTTTTCTTTTTTCGATTGTGTTTATGCCTGTTTTGTTTAAAGTTTGAATCTTTATTGTTATTAATCATTAGGACATAACCAAACTAAACAATACCTTTTCTTTCTAATGTGTCCAATTGGTTTTATGTTTGGTCATTACTTTTGTGGCCATGAACTCTAGTTACTTTGATATAGTCTCTGTTTGGTCACTGTCATAGCTTCGTAGCTTTTGAATGGTGCATCTATTGTCTGTCCATGATCATATTATCTTAAATGATTAATCACTAGGAGCCGAGGAGATGAAGTTTTGTTTTTTTGGTTGTACGGTTGGAGGATTGTCTGCTTCGGGTTGAGATTAGAAGGTTTTGTAAGCTAACTGAATTGATTAGGATTGGCTCAAGAACTTATTTTGAGCTACCAAATGGACGTTGAGGCAGAGGTAGACTGAACAAGAGTTGGACGGAGAGTATATGGATGGAACTGGGATTCATGAGCTTAACAGAAAGGAATGACCCAACATATGACAAACTAGAGACGCAGTATTAATGTAACCGATCCCAGTGAGTCGGGTAAGACTTGGTTTGGTTTGGCAAAAGAAATTATTGATGTTGAATATCACATGGATAATGCTTCCCTAGGATGATGAAATAGGTTGTAGTTTCATTGGATTTTTTCCAACTGAAAAACTAATTACTAACAGTTATTGTGATAGTTTGAAATTGGTAAGTCTTGGATTTAGCTGGAGCGAAAGTTGTCCTTTTATGAGTCAGTTAGAGTGGATAAAATGATACAACTCGCGTTGAAGTATAGTTTGTTTATTAGACAATTATGACAATTTTGGAGATAAATTAGAGTATGTATAAGATGGTTTTGCATATGTTTTCGTTTAGTGAAAACGCAGGTATCACTAAAGGGCTATGAAATTGAAGAGAAGGAGAAGGGCCAGGGTTTTGAGATCAGTTCTTTATTTATGTGGCATATCACATGACTGGTCACTTACGATAATATGTGATCTTTTGCACTTGTCGGTCTTATTTCATAAGTATATACACTATATTGGAATCAGATGCAGTTGTCTGTTTGTATATGTATTAGTTCTGGCATTAAATTTCCTGCATACTCTCGAAGTATGAGAAATCACCACATGCTACAACATGAGAACAATCTGGGTGTTTGGGGAGCATTTTGTCTAGCTTATCATCTACCATGCGCAGAAAAAGCATAAACTACAAGCTGTGTCTTGCTTATACAAATTTCTGAAAAAGCTCAGCCGAACACCCACTATGTGATGTATCTTTCTTGTGCAATTTTGATATATTTGTGGTCGTGAAATTCTTTAATGGTAACCCCATAAGGGGGACAATTAATTTAGCTTTGTCTAAGAAACCTTGTTTTGTTTGATATTCTTTAGGCTAGAGAAGATGGGTGCCCTAGATGTCGATAAAGTGGTTAACAAACATCAGATTTGGCGCCTATTCACTTGCATTTGGTTGCATGGAGGAGTTTTTCATATACTAGCCAATATGTTGAGTCTTTTAGTGATTGGCATCCGACTTGAGCAAGAATTTGGATTTGGTATGTCTAGAATTTGTTACAAGTACTTTCTGTTATTATTCATAGCCAATTCGAGAGCTTAAATTAGTGATGACATACCTTCTGCATACGCTGTTTTCTGAAATGTTAGCTTTGACCTTTGAACTAATCATAAACATGGGTAAGAGTCATTTTGTTCATATTCATTTTTTGACAGTACGTATCGGGTTGATCTATATTATTGCTGGGCTTGGTGGTAGTTTGTTGTCGGCACTCTTCATTCAGACAAATATATCTGTTGGTGCTTCTGGTGCTCTATTTGGCTTGCTTGGCAGCATGCTCTCTGAGCTCATCACAAATTGGACCATATACGAGAATAAGGTAATTTTGCTGCTTTTTTTTACTTGAAACTTCTAAAACTGTGGCAGGCAGCACTTGCCCATGAACCTTCTAATATTCTCACTGAGATTGCACTTTTTTTCTTTCAGTTTAGCGTTCTTGTAACCCTTATCGTCATCATCGCTATAAATCTAGCAGTTGGAATTCTACCTCATGTGGACAATTTTGCTCATATCGGTGGTTTTCTATCTGGTTTTCTTCTGGGATTTGTATTTCTGATACGCCCTCATTTTGGATGGGTTAGCGGAGCCTCAGCTCATTCTACACCGAGGAGATCTAAATTCAAGAAGTACCAATGGTTTCTCTGCATTGCTTCTTTTATTATTTTGGTCTTGTGGTAAGTTTTGAATCTAAGACCTAGCCCTTTCTTCACATGTTAAAATGTACGAAGTAAAAAAAACTAGGCTAAACACCTTCTCAATATGGTGCCCCTTATTTGTTAATCTGTTTATCAACAGGCCCCCAATCTAGTGTAAGCTATCGTTTTTGGTTATCGTCTTACTGTATTTTTTACAGTATGAATGTTACTGTGATGAATTAATTTGTTAAATTTTTAGAAGTTCCATCAAGAAATTGGCATCTGCAATGATGTGTATGTTCTTTATTTTCATGTGATTATTTGCCCTCACTAATCAAAATTTTGATTTTTGCAATTCCGTTAAAGTGGTAGCTCTGAGAAACGAGCCATCCTGTGTGTCCAGAAGTCTCTGGGTGAAGGATTTGTTAGCAGTTTTAATCTACACTCATTCGACTTGGTAGCATGCAACTAGTTAAGATATGTCATGCTTCTGATTACATCTTGGAAGCATGAAACTTATTACGATATGTTGAATGCTTGTAGCCAGCTGGAATGAAGTTTGTAAATCATTGTTACCATTGGGTGCTTTGGTGCTACCCATGCTGACTTGAAAGCTACTTTGTAGGTTTGTAGGTGGCATGATCATGCTCCTCCGTGATGTCAATTTGAACGACCACTGCTCCTGGTGCCACAATTTGAGTTGCATAGAGACTTCACTATGGAACTGCAACAATGAAAACATCTCATGCCTTGTAAGTGTAGTTGAGCTTCCTTTACAGCCGCTATTCACTACATTTCATTATTGACCTTCACACATTACACAGTTAGCTGAAATAATGCACAGCACGCATAAATGTGTTCTTCCATCAGATTGCAGTTTGCACATCACATGGCAAACTTTCAAATTATTTATCATGAGATAATTTCTACCTTGCGACGAAGTATTAGCTAATTATTGATGATAGTGCTGGAGTCTCTGTCGAAATGCCACTCACCACACTTGCACTTTTTTCCACAGTCTGAGCAAACAGTGAGCCAGCTTACGTTAACATGCTCGAACAACAACAAAACGGGAACATATGATTTGGGAAACCTCTCTACATCTCAGATTCAGGGACTATGTACTCAGCTCTGCCGCTGATATATGCATGTATAATGTCTGAAAATAGTTATGTATTTTATTGTTTGTGATATGAGTTCTGCTATATGCGATCAGTGGATAGTATATTTTTTCCTAGATACCAGCTTGTGTAAATGAGAATTAGTGTGGATATATTTTTATTTTTAAAAAATTCTCTGTAAAATTGACTCTTCATTTTATTTGTAAATATATATCTGTAGTAGTATATAAAAGAGGCTTACATGTTCTCAAATTGTGATGCACGCACGGTCATCAAAGCCACGCACTTTGCGTATATATTTTTTGTTTTTTGTTTTGTAAATTAGAGATGAATTATGAATATAATTGTGTTACAAATAATGAATACAAAATTTCTTAACTAATAGAGAGTTAAGAGTATAATATGAGATAAATTTGTCTCTAACAAGGTTTGAATTCATGACCTCTTACATAAAAGGTTGAATCGAATGCCACTAGGCCCATCGGCATTTTGCATATATTCTTGAATTGTTCTTAAATGAGGCCTTGTTTGGGGGTCCGGTTTCGGTGCACCAATAATTCGGTGCATCAGGTGTATCAGGTACCCATTTAAAGGTTTTACGTGGGTACTGTACCCACTTGAAACTTCATCATTGGTACTTGTACCCAAATTATACTATAACAATGGTAGAGTTTTTTGCACCAATAGTCCCAGTAAATGGGAGCCAATTGCACTTTCGTCCCTGTAATTGAAAGTGTTGCAGTGTTAGTCCTCGATAGTGTACACCTTGTGCGGATTTAGTCCCTAATTTAACGTCCACGTTAGTTTTGGACGGTTTTGGCGTTTTAGGTCGAATTTTGGGGTCAAAATGAAAACTTGCGAAAAGTTTGGGCTATTTAGAGTTTTTGTTGCGCATTTAGTCCTTGTTAATGTGTTTTTGTGCCCATTTAGTCATTTTTTCTTCCTTGTTATTATTATCATTAATATTATAATTAAAGTTATTATTACTTTCATTATTATGTTAATTATTATTATCATTATTATTATTTTCATTATTATTATGTTAATTATTATTATTATTATTATTATTTTCATTTTCATTATTTTATTACTATTATTATTATTATTATTCTCAATAAGATTATTATTCTCATTATTATTACTTTCATTATTATTATATTAATTATTACTTTCACTATTATTATGTTAATTATTATTACTTTCATTTATGTTAATTGTCATTATTATCATTATTATTACTTTCATTATTATTATGTTAATTATTATTATTATCATTATTATTTTCATTATTATTATTCTCATTATTATTTTATTAATATTTTCATTATTATTATTATTCTTATTACCTTTTTTCATTATTATTATTAGCCTTAAATTCTTCACGCCACTGAACTATTGCGCTCCAACATAAGTACATAACGTTCACACCTCTCTCCCCTCACCTTCCTCGTGAAAAGCTCATCGTCATCCCCCTGCAATAACCACCTACCTTCCTTAAAGAATAAAGAATCAACAAAATGAACACATTTAATTTAAGGGTCAACGGGGGTTTAAAGTAAGTTAATCGTCACGCACCATTTCCGACTTCATCGCCTCCAAATTACTCCTCTCACTCAACCTGTAATATTTCGTCATAAGTTAACTAATTTAGAGTATAAAATTTAAAACCCAAAAAGATTGAACTCGATGCGATCGTTAGAGCTCGTTAAGTGTCGTATTTTAAGCGTAATCGAATAGGTAATGAACGAGCCAGCCATAATGGGCCAGCCCACATCAGCCAGCCCAGTCGAACAACCCAACCCTCACCATAAAATTCAGCCGCATGCTTAGAACCCCTCACTCATGCAAACTCCATCTTCCTCACACAAAAGAAAACCGCACCTCCATAGCTAAAGCTTGAGATTTTCTTCAGCAGTTCGAGCTCTATCTAGGCGTGGCCACCTTAGGTTTCTCAACTAGACAAGGTACGCGAACCTTCTTCATTTTCTCCCTTTCTCCCTGATGCGAATCGGCAGATTTTGGGGAGGCGAATTCGCCGATATTTCGGACTCGATCTCGTCCGTTCTTGCTGTAATTTGAGCCGCGTGTGCACCTTGATGGTTGATGTATATAGTGTGGTGTCTAAACACCTTAAAACACGTTTAAATTTGATGGGTAATGATCGATTTTAAGGGGGGAGGTGCGCATGAGCATGGCTTCTGAAGTTCATGTTTGCGCATGAACATGGCTTTTGAAGTAGTCAAATATGATGTAAGTTAGTTATTTAATTTGTTCTTTTATTCAATCTTGTACTCCATATCAAGATAACTTCTCTACCCAATGGTGTGCGTAAGATTAGATGGGTTTTATTATAATTAGAATAAAGTCCGTTTGTCATAGTATGAAGGCATATAAGTGCTAATGTTTGGCGATCCAAATCGATGGTTGAGCGTAAACAATGTATTGTGGTTCGAGTGGTGATTTAGAGTGCTGCCATTATAGTTTAAAATCAGTGTATAAACATATATGTATGTGGCTTAACGTTGATCGGAGGTGAGTCAATTAGGGTAGAGCTCGATTTAAGGTGGGTTCGAATGGAGTTTAGGCGTGAATTGTTGAGCATTAGGGGCCGAGACATGGTTAGGCGTGTGGGGGTTTATAACTAAGGAATTAGAGGTGATATTAGGAGTTGAGCACGTAAATTAGGAAATGGGCATAGGGTGAGCAATTTGGAGTAAGAATGAAATTATATCGAGTTTGGGAAGAAAATGAGCATGGATTATCGGAGTGTAGAATATTGGCTAAGTGAAGGACGAAGAATGACTTGAGGATATTAAGAACATGAATTAGGCTTGATAAGGGTTTACGATTTGATATTAGTATGAACATTGGGGTAATATAGAATAATTGGGTTTAAAGCGTAATTATGATTAAGTTAGGGGTTTTAGCGAGAAGATATTATATAAGACGTAAGTATGCACTGGATGGGTTAGGAATAATTATATAAGGGTGTAGATTGAATAAGTATTAGTTATGAGGGTTAAATAATTAAGCATGTGATATAAATTGGGTTAGAATTAGAATTTATAAAGTTTAAGGGTTAACATGTAAACTTAGGAGAAGTACAGGGTGTTGAAGCGATTTGAAGGGTTAAAGGGCAAATTTGGGGCCTAAGTTGTAAATTAAGTTGATTTGGGGTCATAGTGTAATTAATGCAAGAGTTGGGCAAAAGTACAAATAAGTATAATTGAGGGGCAAAAGCGTAATTTCACTAGAAGTAAGGGTTTAATCTTAGAATAAGATAAGTGATTGAATTGGCATGACATGGGAATAAAGTTTGGATGTTTCCGAGTGTTGACCATAGTTGACTTTGATTAGGTTTGACCAAGTGGGACCTAGGGGCAAAATGGTCATTTTCCGCCCAAGGGCAAAATCGTCATTTTTCTGAATTGAGCTAACAGATTATTGATATGTATAATAATTCAAGATGTAACTAATTCGAGTGGGATGGGATGTCTTCCAAGTAGTGTTTGATATAGATTGTATGTTATATAGGTCCGACCGTGTGATTGTCCCAGAGCTTGACGTGGAGTATTGTTTTACGTGCTGTGCTTGAGGTGAGTTCTTACTCACGTGTTTTTATCTGCTCGTATATGTGTTGTGTGGTAGTGATGATAATTATCGTTTGCATATGATAGCATGTTGAGCATTGAGCATGAGTGAGGCTTGTTAGTGTGGACCTGAGGGTCATTGATGGTGATATGTTTTGTGTGCGTTGTCATGATCCGGCAACATAGGATTGATGGGACGCCATGATTGTGATGGGCCCATGTGTGGTGTACAGGGGTTGTGTGATGGTACGATGTGTGGTTGATGATGTATGTGATGATGATGATGTATGTGATGATGATGAGGTATGTGATGATGATATGGGTTGGTCTCCCTGCAGGTTGAGCTAGGTAGAGTACTGTACAGTGCGAAAGTCCGGATCCAGTGCATTTAGTATTGCATTTGTGTGGTTGTATTGTTTATCATTCTGAGATCATTTACTTATGTCTTGAACATTATTATTCCGCGTATATTATTATCATTTGCTTTCGCATCACGTATGTGGGGTGGTAGCCACGCGTGAGAAGGATTCACCAGCTGTCGAGCTGACCCCTTCGGGGACTTATTCTTTTAGCAGGTTAGTTGCGTTGCAGTGGCATTGACCCCTGTTTCGGTGAGTGGCGATGGTGGCATTAGGATCTCCCTCAGTCATGGTTGTGTTATGTATTTTACTGTTTGTCCTAGGAGTGTGGTATTGGATGTATTGTATTATATTGATGTGTTGAGTCATAGATTTTAATGCCCAGATGGATATGTTTTAACACTTTCAGTAAATCATATTTTTCGTTACCATTATTTATTTTATTTCATTTAATGTCAGTTAGATGTATGTTTTATCGAGTCATCCATCGAGTGGTGACTCTGGTTTCGGATTTGATATCGAGCCTAACCTCGAGGCGGCCGACTCGGGGCGGGTCGTTACACAACCTAACAAACCACCCACCTTCAATCAATCAGAAATTTGTTTATTTATGTTGGTGAATTCATTAGATCAATTTTGATTGCAAGCGAGTTAATAACTAAAAGGGAGACAAGGGACAAGGAAAACGACATGGAAGAAGTTAAAATTGTTGAAATCTACAACTAAAGATTGTGTTGTTGAGGATATGAATTCACTTGTTGCATCTTAAGCTAATTATAGTTGTTTCCAATAGATAGCATAACTCATTGAAAGAGGGTGGTTTGTTAAAATAGTAATGAGAATAATGAGGATAATAATAATAATGAAAATATTAATGAGAATAATAATTATTATAACAAAAATAATAATAAGAATAATGAGGATAATCATAATAATAATATTTAAAATAATAATCATTATTATAATGAATATAATAATAATTAACTTAATAATAATGAAAATAAGAATAATAACGATAATAATAATGAAAGTAATAATAATTTTATTTATAATAATAATATTAATGATAATAATAACAAGAAAGAAAAAAATGACTAAATGCGCACAAAAACACATTAATAAGGACTAAATGCGCAACAAAAACTCTAAATGGCCAAAACTTTTCACAAGTTTTCATTTTGACCCCAAAATGCGACCTAAAACGCCAAAACCGTCCAAAACTAATGTGGGCGTTAAATTAGGGACTAAATCCGCACAAGATGTACACTATCGAGGACTAACACTGCAACACTCTCAATTACTGGGACGAACTTGCAATTGGCTCCCACATACTGGGACTATTGATGCAAAAAACTCAACAATGGTACAATACCACATATTTATCAATCCAAAATATGTGGTATTGTACCATTGTTATAGTACAATTTGGGTACAAGTACTAATGATGAAGTTTCAAGTGGGTACAGTATCCACGTAAAATCTTTAAATGGGTACCTGATGCACCTGATGCATGGAAATATTGATGCACCCAATCTTTTCACCTTGTTTGATGTCATATAAGCTTCTCAAATAACAACACTTGTACTCAAAAGAGTGGTCTAAGGAGGGACACATTCACATGACTGATCAAATAATGGAACAATAATATGTGTATATGTGGCCTTGGTAGTAGTTGTCTTTGCCCAAAATATTTATGAAGCTCCACCAATAAATATACTATTTCAGCATGAAGAAGATGAAGATGATGATGAGTATGTAGTGACTAGGCACATATTTGTAGTTGATGAATTTCATGATTACCTACTTTCAAGATTTGCCTTTCTAGTTTTAGGTCGTACATATTTCCACGATGCCAATTTACCGAATGTATGAAACATGCGTTGAGTTCTTTTGAAAAACTAATACTGAACACACGTTCGATCTGATATCAAATGTAAGCTATGGAAATAAAATCCGTCCTAATTTTAGTTTAACCTCCTCTCCCTAAAGGGCATCCTCTCCACGCCCACCCTTATCCTCACCACTTTTGTTTAATGATCAGCAGTCTAGCTGACTGTAGTTATATTAGATTTAAGTTGTTCACATTTTTGCTGTTGACTGAATTTTTTTTTGGACATTGATGGTTGGCTAGTTCACCATTTATAGTAATGAGAAAAAGGAGTATGTAACAAGAAGAATTATGGTATCAGCCAATCATAAAGTTCAGAAGACATTATAACTACTGCATCCAAAAGAGTAAAATATTTCAATGAGATTGGTCTTTTTTTTATTACATGATTGATTCTTACACTAAAAGCAAGCATTTAATCAAGATAGCCTCAACATTTGTCAACTTCAAAAATCGATTAAGTTGATACATGTTTAAATATACATGTAAGACGATATTCAGGATCAAATCACCTATTATTGTATTGACTCTGAATAGTCACGAAGCTAAGATAAAATTTATTTAAAACTTTAGCTGAACTCGCCTATGTACAACTTTATCCAACATCTTACAATAATAATTACGCTCATAATTTAGAATGTATAAAATTATTAAATAACACACTCATTCAAGTGATGCTGTAAGGCGTAAACTAGCAAATAATAAGAATTAAAATGAAATATTGACCATTATTCTTCAAACGCTAGATTCGTTCATCATATGAGCTACGTACCAAAAAGAATGATGGAAAGCCATTTTAAGGAATCAAACAATTTATATTTATTAAAAGCAAAAATTGGGAATCAAACAAATCGAATTATAAAATCATATCATAATATCTATATACAGAACAAAATATCGTTTCAATATGATTCGAGCAATTTTACGCTTTCCATGTAGTGATCATTATCCAAGTCGGTATCGATTGTTACACCTTTTATTCATCACTCTCCAATATTATTATGTTTAATTTGTTATACTAAAATGCTTGAAGTATCTGAGCCGACCTTTTATGAGGAGGTTTTCGGTTCAATTATAGTTGAAAGTATAATTATTTCATATTATCTCTACTATATTTGTATTATGCATTTTAACGATTTTTATTTTAGCTAGTCATTTATTTATTTGTTATTCTTTAATTGTTGTATATGATAATTGTAATTATCGTGCTAATTTATATGTATAAAAAAATTGATTTTAAAATTTTGAATTCAGATATTTGTATATTTAATGTTTTATAATATTTTGATTTAAATTAACTATTCATCTAGGGAAAACCAGATAAATAATTGAGAAATCCAAATTGGTATACTGAAATGACAGAATAGTTGCTTATTTTGGAATAAACCAAATTCGTAATCAAAGAGTCGGACCAATTGCATGTGAGGTTGAGCAATAATTCAAGCAGCCCTCAGGCCACTTCACATGCAATTTCATTTCATTTTATTTCTTTACATTATCGTAAATATCCACTTATATTATCAACATACTTATACCCCTCCACATTAAATACACAAAATTATTAAAAAAAATATGGGGACATAATTTAGTAGCACGGCGGAGATCGACATCCCGACGTTATCGAATGCGTGCATGCAAAATAATATATTGTTGAAATATTATAAAATTGTTTCTGATTGTATTCACTGTCCTCGACATAAAAAATTATGGTCCTTGACCTTTGCTCTTATATGACTGCTATTAAAATACATTTCTTGATTTACAATTCATCTGGTCGTCAAAGAGCCTCTCATAGATATGAAGTAGAATAAAATTCCTCCAAAAAAACAAAATTTATTTAAAAATAAACCATGATAAAATAATCAAATTTTCCATTTTGCATTAATTACACAACCAAAATTACGTGAATACCCCTATGATTCCCTCATCTCATAAATACCCCTTTTCCCTCCCTTTTCCTCCATTCACCTCAAATCCTACCTCCCTCTCCCTAAAATGACTCTCAAGGGGTTTATCCACATTGCTTTCCTACTCTGTTTTTTCAATGCTGCCACTGCCAAAATCCCCGGAGTCTACACCGGTGGTCCATGGCAAAGCGCTCACGCCACCTTCTATGGCGGCGCAGACGCTTCTGGCACCATGGGTACTTCCAATTTCCCCTCCCATAAACCACTATACATAAGTACATAACTATAATGTTTGATAATACCACGTATATAAATCTTAAAATTGCTAATATCCTTTATTATTGACACGTTCATTTTAATTGACGTTTACTAATTACATGTCAAATTTACTAAATTTGTTAATTTCGATAATCTAAAATCGAATAGGACAATGATTTTGGGATTTTGATATTGTAGGTGGGGCATGTGGATATGGGAACTTGTACAGCCAAGGGTATGGAGTAAACACAGCAGCATTAAGCACAGCATTATTCAACGATGGGTTGAGTTGTGGAGCTTGTTTTGAGCTCAAGTGTGACTCTGTAAATGACCCAAAATGGTGCAACCCTGGTAGCCCATCGATCACCATTACTGCAACCAACTTTTGCCCCCCGAACTACGCTCTGCCTAACGACAATGGAGGATGGTGTAACCCGCCACGTCCGCATTTCGACCTAGCCATGCCCATGTTCCTTCATATTGCTCAGTACAGAGCTGGTATTGTCCCTGTTAATTTTCGCAGGTTGGTACAACTTTACCTTCTTTCTTTATTTTTGGCTTATTCTATTTTCGTATTCATACGGTATCCGGTGCATTAGTGATGGTATAGACGTACGGTTACGGTTAATTTTAAGTATCTCATATATTATGGTTATATATTTTCAAGACACATTTTGTATAATGTTAAAAGAAAAAAGATTTTTCATTAAAAAAATGTGTCGATGTACGTCAAGTCTGTTGACTAAATTGTTCAATGCACATTATCGTTGCATTCGTTTACACATCCGAGGGTGTGTCCTGTACATTTTACCTTAGAAGTAGGTTTGACCCAGTTATTATTAATTATATCGGTATTCAAAATGCCAAATAAACACATACATGATAACGAGACGATTTCCGGAACGTTTCAAGACAACTTCTTGGATTAGAGCAAGGTGTTTATTTGGAGTTTATGCTCCCATTTGCATAGTTTAAAGTGTATTTCTTCTCGAATATTTGTAACTTTTATCATTTGGGGAAAAAAGAAACGATGATTAACAATATTTGTGACCAATATGGTTGAGTCTTATGTAGAAGCTAGTACTCCCTCCGTTCTCTTTTACTTGTCGTTCTAGCCTCAAATTTTTGTTTCTAAATACTTGTCTTTCTAGCATTATTAATTACAAATTTACATTTTCAATGTACTTTTTGATTACTTTTTACTATGAATTTATCAACTAACTAATCACATGGTTTCAATTGATTGTCATTTTACATTTTCAATGTATTTTTTGGATATCTTTAATGTTTTCTTAATCTATGTGCAAATGGCTAGAACGACAACTAAAAGAGAACGGAGGGAGTAGCATTTAGTGTGTATAGTAAAATCTTTGGCTAATTTTTGCCCTTGGTTATTCATCCATCTTGTTTTTATACCAAACATAGCTTTCCCGTGGCCAACGCATGTCGTTATGGAGTTCACGTACCCCCTCACCCCCCACCCCCCACCCCCCACCCCCACACCCACCCACCCTACCCAATGGGCCATCATGGGTACGTATTAAATAGCCACCCTAAGTCCCTAACCAAACAGAGAATTAATAGGAACTAGTACATGTATGTGATGTGAGTTGCTTATCCACAGATTTTTACCAAACTCTTTATTATTTACCTAAACTTTAATGTAACTCTTTTTTTTAATCCAAAGATACAATAACTAATAATATGTCACTATATATGTAATTCGATGAAATTAGTCTCGACATAACTAAATCAACAAACGTCTTTTAATTTCGTGTTTAATTGATCCTTTCCGTAGGGTGCCATGTGTAAAATCAGGAGGAGTAAGATTCACAATCAACGGCTTCAAATACTTCAACTTGGTTTTGGTAACCAACGTCGCAGGTGCAGGGGATATCCAGAGCGTCTACATTAAAGGAACCAATACTCAATGGATGCAAATGAGCCGCAACTGGGGGCAAAATTGGCAATCCAACTCAGTCCTTGTGGGCCAGGCCTTGTCCTTCAGGGTAAAGGCCAGTGACCACCGCTCATCCACCTCAGTCAACGTGGCACCATCTGATTGGCAGTTTGGCCAGACTTTTACTGGCAAGAATTTCAGAGTCTGAAAATTATTACCACTGTATTGACCATTTTACCCCTGTGTCAAGAGTCGTTTTAATTAAGATCAATCTTGGCGGTTGGCCGGTAAATACTGGTAGATTATTATAGTTACCACTCAAAGAAAAAGAGGGTGTAATAGTTTTCTTTTAAAGATTGTTACGTACTTTGTCTTTATTTTGTTTGATAGTTCATATTACGATAATCTACAATTGCTATCGCTTTAAGATACAAACTCTTGACTTAGCGTCATGATTAAGAGTAATAGCTCAATCGATAGAAATTAAAGTTTCATTCAGTTCGAGAAGTTTGATTTTAATTGGTTCTTAAGATTCTTCTAATAAATTTTCTTAATGAACAACTTCAGTCTCTTTTAAAAAATTGTTAGTATACGAGATAATAGAGAATAATATGTGGAAGTGATGAAAGACAAATAAATTGTGGAGCATCTGCAACCTTGACAGTATGTAGTCTGTATAGATCAGAGACCATAATCTTTGATAAGGCACACATGTGGGAGTAAGATCGACTCCTGGATGATACTGGATATCAGCTTGTTTCTTCAGAATAAATTTAATCGTCTTTCATGGTTGCACGTGTTAGCAAACGCACTTAAAATATATCGACCAAATAAATTTCGAGATAAAGTGTGCAAGACATATTCTCGCGCGTATCAGCAGACGTACTTAAAATGCATTATTTAGTAATTTGACAATATGAAAAGGTTGCCTAGCTAGCCAATCTTATTGCATATATACCATTCTTATCGCCTCTAGTATATCATATACTCCCTCCGTCCCTAAAAGATTGTCACATTTTGACTTTTGTTAGTCAAACATTACAAAATTCGATCATGAATTCCCATTAAACGATAACAATTAATATAGTCTTGTGGGACCTTGTTAGATTCGTCTCAATATATATTTTTGAAATATTAACTTTTTATAATTTTTTCCATGTAAAATAATAGATATTTATGTTTTAAATCGTTTTTGGTTGACCACCAAAAGTCAAAATGTGACAATCTTTTAGGGACGGATGGAGTATTATTCACATATGATGTAAGAGCATGTACATCAGCTCCCTCAAAAGTTATAATGAGGGCTGAAAAAATAAAAATACAAAAAAATAGTGCTTTATCAGCTCCCTCAAAATAACTTGGGCCCACAATTTATTATTCACACACCCTTCAAACGTACAAATATTCACCATTGTGAATATTGCAGTTACCATTATTTTATCTTCTTCCCTCCAAGAATTTGCTACTACTTTATCTTCTTCCCTCCAAAAATTTGCCTCCATATAATTTCCTAATGAATTCATACAAATCAGTTAGATCAATTTATTTCTGATTCAAAGGTTGAAGGGCAAGTTGTGTTTTCAGGTAAGCAATAATATTGGCGTTCAATTTTTGGTTTATAATAATCCTTTAGTTTGTTTGATATATTTGATTTTTCTAGCAAATTAATGGTATAATTTAGAATAGTGATGGTGACGAATAACAAGTAATCTAAAGTAGCAGTACGAATTACTTCATGCTAAAACCCACTTGAGCAAAAATAATTAATATTACTAATCTCAATAAAAATAATCTTGTTGTTTAGTGTTTAAAGAAATTGATTTACCTAATTTAGTAGCTATTCAATATCAAGTGTTGATTATGTTATGAATTGAGTCACTTTTTTGCTCACAACGATTCTTTAATGTCTCTTATTCATTAATTTATATGAAAATATTGATTTGTAAAAGAAAAAAAAAATTCAACTTTGAAGTGATCAAATCTGTTAGGATATATGTAATGAATTGATTTCAATGTTGGATTCGAAGAATTAGGATTTAGTAACTATGAAATTGACTTTTTGAGGGGTGATTTCGGTAGATATGAAATCGATCTCTGGGTGCAAGTATCCTATTAATTTTGAAAATAAAATAAAATTGGAGATGAGTGACTGATTATTTGGTGTACATATTCATATGTGTATAATTGAGATTTCTCCATATTGCCTCTGTTTTTCCTGTTTTTAGTATTCGTAGGTTTCCAACTATGAATAAGTGGTATGAAAATAAGTGGTATGAAGATCTTTCATCTGTGTGTTTTAGTTTCTAGATTGCTTCATATTATGTACTCATTGCTTATTACCTTGCAAGTTGAATGCGAAGCTCTCTTGCACAACTAGAGCAATCAGAATATTTGTGGCTTGGGTCAAGTTTTCCACTGCACTTATTATGAAACGTAATCGATATAATTCTATTCTACAGAATGAAGAAATGAAAGTTGTTTGTGAGAACAATAATTAATATAAACCTTCATTCAGATTATGAGATAAGGTTTGTTTGATAAAAAAATGATTATGTTCGATACTCGGACACTAATGTTGTTTGCAGTTGATTAATTGAAATAGTATTTTTCCTTTTATTTTGTTCATAAACAGGATGGATTCAGAGAATATGTGTTCCTATACTTCTCTTTTGCAACAAGGTGCGGATGTGCCTCTAGAAACGTCTCCCTTATTTTCACAATTATCAACGGATCAAGATGGAAGTTCAAGACAAAAGCGTGGAAATAATTTTAATATTGAGGAAGATAAATTACTAGTATCCGCTTGGTTGAATACTAGTTTAGATCCTATCACTGGTACGGATATGAAATCTGGTGGGTTTTGGAAGAAGGTGGAGAACTACTACATTGAAACCTAATTCGCCTCACCGTTCAGCGAGCTCCTTAAGCCATCGGTGGACTACCATCCAACATGCCGTCAACAAGTTTTGTGGTTGTTTGTCTCAAATTGAAGGAATGCATCGAAGCGGCATCTCTAAAGAAGATAATGTAAGTATTTATTACACTTCAATTCTTTCTTGATTCCTTGATATTTTGTTCGTTCTAAGATTCGATATATATGCCTCATTTGACCATTCTTCTTATACTAGATTATAAGTATGTTCGTGTTCATTCTATTGGAATATGATGAAGATGTTAATATGATGAAAGTGTATGTTGACGTAAGACCAGTGTTTTCCTTCATAACTCATGCTATTGTGAAATCAATGAGAATTATCTCTCATATGCTCTAGATATGGAAAGTAATATAGCTCATATTGTCCGCATATGTGTTTTATTGTTAAATTCTCTCTTCAGGTTCATTTATAATCTCTTTTTGTGTTTGTTACATTCAAATTGTTACATGGCTACTAAACTATCTTAGATTAATCAGTTGAGTTGAATTATTATGACATTCAATTATCAGTTGTATTTAGTCATTTTATGACTATAATTCTTTTTTTACAGATTCAAGATGCGCGAAAAATGTATCAACAACTAAACAAGCAACCTTTTCGATTTGATCATTGTTGGGATCTCTTAAAGTTTGAACAGAAGTGGATCAATAGGTCTGATAATGTTGTTCCTCCTAAAAGGAAAGCATCGGCGCCCTCTTCGTTTAATAATGAACCTGTGGATGCAAGAGAAGATGCTCAAGAGTTCAGTGCAGCAAATAACAATGAAAGGCCCATTGGGAGGAAGGCTGCGAAGGATAGAAAAAAAATGAGCAAGGGCGGCATCAAAGATCCTTCAATGCTTTTAGATGTTTTATCCGTGTTAAAGGATGAGAAGAAAAAAGCTCATGAGGATAGAATGTTAAAATATAATTCAAATGCTGCACGACGCGCTGAGGTTTTCGAAATACAAAAGGCACAATTCGAGATACAAAAGGCCCAATTGTTGGAGATTAAAGAAGGGAATCGTATAAAAAATGAAAAGCTGAAATTGGAGCAAAACAGGGAAGATATGGAGATTATGATGAAGGATACTAGCTCAATGACTTTGTTTCAACAAGAATACTTCAAATTGCGTCAAATGGAGATCCAACGAAGAATCAATACTCCACCATGAGGCATCCATTACATTTACAGTGATACTTTTTAGTATATTTATTTTATTTATGACATATTTTCATGTCTTTTCGTTAATGAACAATGCGTGTTTGCTAGTTTCAAGTATATATAGCTTTAGTACTAGTGATACATTTCCTCTTTGAGTTGTTGTTGGCTTGTATATTGCTAATTGGTTGCTTCATTACTAGAATTACAAGTGTTGTTTACAGTCGTTAAGAAAAGACACCGATGAAGCTTGTTCTTGGGTGGGATGTTTACTGCTGTACTTACTGTCAAGTGAGAATCATACTTCATCATCATGCTGGGAGTTAAACTTATTTAGTGAAATATTAAACAGTAAAGATATAGCTCATCAAAGTTCTTGTATCTTGATTTTGGGAGGTCCATTCTCATTCCTTCAATCATGTCCCTAAATGGCTGAAAAAAGCATATATTAACAACAGTATGGGTTCAAATCTTGTATGGTTCTATGCGCTTTTTTTAACTAAGAAACATACATGTAAAAATTTACTAAATACTCAATTAAATAAGGTTAGTCAGTCGAGCACTCTATTTATGCACAAAGATAAAATTACCCCGCAAAATGTATTAAAAAACCATTTAGTCGACAAAAAGTTAAACTACAAAATAGATTAAAAAACTTAATTTTAAATTTAAAACAAAAGAATTACTTTGCAAAAATTTATTGACACCTTATGAGAAAATTTATAATTTATTCATAAGTTATTTGAGTCACATATGCACTTTAAAAAATATAGCTGTTGAAAAATTTAAAAATAGTGACATATTTGAAATTTTAGTTTTTGATGTTTGGTGAATAATAGGGAAGCTGCTAAACCACATACATAAAATATTAGTGTGAAAAATAGAAAAGTGACGGTTACAAGTGAATAATAGAGGAAATTATGAGGGAGCTGATGTAGATGCTCTAAGAATATAAGCGCTTTCGGTTAAGTATTGGTTGGAGTAGTATGCAAGCTAAGTGTTGGGTTCAACATAAAGTCCACTTTAATTCAACTAGTGAAGCATATAAATTCTCTCCTTTTTATCTTCTTTGCAATTTTATCCAATCTTTATATCATATGACATTATGACCTCTAAGGCCTCTCTCATATTTTGATTATGCCATTTCACTTTCAAGATAATAATGATCATATGATTAGGAATTGATATTCACAATTACTAAGGTATAAGCAAATTTGTGATGGTAAATATGTAAAATTTGATTCTCTATATGATCAAACTAATAAATTTGGAGTCTTATTAGTTGATATATATTTGATTTGTACAAAAAATTATTAATTGTATTATATACACGTAAAAGTCGTTAAACAAATTGATATAAATTACAAAAAGGTAAAAATAAGACCATATAATTGATATTTTTATATCAAACAGTCATGTTCATGATAAAATAAGAAAATAAATTGATTTTTTTATATAAATGTATGTAATTCGAGCCGAATCAAACTCGGTTCGAATTCAGTCAAACCTAAAGATGAGGTTCAAGTTTCGTTCGATCTATATAGAAATAAGTCTCTATCAAACTTTTCAAACCAAACTTCTTGAATCGAATGGTAAAGTTCATATGCACACATACATTTTTTTTGGAGATCGAGATCTAGCATGGTAGGGTAGATGGGGATAACATTTTTGAGGTATGGTTGGGTAGGTAGTCGCGATTTTGAGGTTGGGTGGGTGGGTGGTGCTTGATAGTGGTGGGACTACAGTTTGGTGGTGATGGTTATACTGGTGGTGATTTGGTGTTTAGTGGTGATGATATGGGTTGTGGTAGTGTATGATGGTTGATATTGGTGATGGTGATGGTGGTACGTGTGGAATAGTGGAGATGTGAGGATGGAATAGTGGAGATGTGAAGAACAAGATACAGGGTGTTAGAAGAGGATTTGAGAAGTTAGGGAAACGTAATTTAGTCAAATCATGGGTGAAGGGAGGAAAATCCAAAAAATTATGGAAGAGGGTAGAAATTTTTATAAAAAAAAGGGAAATGGGCACTCTTCCAAATTTCTCGATAGTTTGATAACATTCAGTGCCGGCCCTTACCCATGGCGGGGGCGCGCGGTCGCACTAGGCCCCCGCTTTTGTAGGGGCCCCAAAAAAAATTTAGAAAAAAAATTATATATATATTATTTTACTGATTTAAAAATTAGAAATTGTTATAAATAAATACAATATAGAATGAAACAAGAGGGAGATAGTATTATTATTCTCTTCAAATGTACATTACAACATATGAAGAAACCATCTATTTATAGGCTTACTCTAATAGCTAACATTTTATGAGCCTTCAATAGGAGTATACCAAAGGTCAAACATATTTAGTGCTATGTTTTATTGCTAGTAAAAGACATCCACAAATATTCATAACACTCCCCCTTGGATGTCTATTAATCAAGAACATGCCTCGTTAAAACCTTACTAGGAAAAACCTTATCGGAAAAACCCTAGTGAAGGAAAAAGAGTGCACTATCCCTAATATACGCATGCAATGTTGCCTCATTAAAACCTTGACAGGAAAACCCTTTTTGGGACAAAACCTATATCAAGGAAAAAGAGTACAACGCGTATTTAACTCCCCCTTATGAATGCATCATATCACATCCTTCAATCGATGAAGTCCCATGCCCTTTGATAATTTCTCGAACGTTGAAGGAGGAAGTGACTTAGTAAAAATATCTACCAAGTTCTCACATGAACTGATTTGTTGAAC
Source organism: Echium plantagineum (assembly GCA_003412495.2). Lineage (NCBI taxonomy): Eukaryota > Viridiplantae > Streptophyta > Magnoliopsida > Boraginales > Boraginaceae > Echium > Echium plantagineum. The sequence continues at coordinate 11,112,276 of CM016567.1, read as the reverse complement.
ATCAATTTCACCATTCTTTTGGAGATCATGGGTAAAAGAATTTTGGTGAAATATGTTTTGTTCTATCTCCCTTGATATATCCTCATACATTGTAGTTGGAGCTAATTTTTCAAATGATAATCTAGTATACGCATATAATGTTGTCTCATTAAAACCTCGATAGGAAAACCCGTTTTGGGACAAAACCTGGATCAAGGAAAAAGAGTACAACGCGTACGAACTCCCCCTCATGACCACATCATTTTACATCATTGAGTTAAAGTAGTCTCATACCTTGGATGATCTTTCAAACTTTGAGGTAGAGAGTAATTTAGTGACAACATCTTCCAAATTGTCACATGACAACATCTTCCAAATTGTCACATGAACTGATATAACATCCGTTATCCATAAAGAAGAACTTTGATGATATATGTTTTGTTATATCCCATTTGATACATCCTTATTCAATTGTGTCACTCAAGGTCAACGGGACCAATTTTCATATTATAAAACACAAGTAATATGATCTTCTGGATCAAATTTATCAATCAAACGCATTCACGATTTTCTTCGTGTATTTAAAATTTATGTGTGTTTAGGTGATGTTGTTAATATAGTGTTTCATAAAACTCAGTGAAACATATCAGCCCCAAATATTCACCTTGCATGTGATCTTTCAATATATCACTTCTTTAGTATATGTTATATGGTACTTCAGGATCAAATAATTCTTTTGCATTTTCTCTTCATATTAATAATGCGCATTTATACATATCTAAGGATATATAACATTTCATTTGCTCAATGAAACATATCAATAATATTTTATAGCAAATTTGTTCTTCAATAAATTTATTACTTTTGGATGCTCTTCAGGAGTTCCAATAATACTTTCATTATCGTAAATTAGCTTCCTCATCTTTACATTCAATACAATGTCATATAATATCATTCTTATAACCTTCTTTGGTCAATTAGTCACTAGGAAAACCATGTGGATAAAAATCTAATGGAAAAAAAGAGTTGTTTCTCCTTAGATATGCCTCAAGTAATTGTCTCATTAAAAACCTTACCAAGAAAACCAAGTGGGAAAAAACTCGGTGAAGGGAAAAAGAGTACAATGCATATCATGTCTCCCCGTGATGAAATCAGCAGTAGCATGTCCACATCATGTCATTATCAATTTTCTTGCATGATCCCACAATCATGTTTCCTTTGTAAGATATACATTAGAATTGATTCTTCAAGACCAAATTCATATCTTTCGATCCTCAAGACAAAGCTGAATGAGCTTGTATACACATTTACAAGGTATTTGATTCCAAATTCTTTTTGTAGATAATTTTCTAGCAATTAAGAACTCGTCTGGAGTTACTACGCTATATGTTCATGATAATTTAGTAATTGACAACTTCTTCTGGAGTTTCTATAATTTAGAATCGGATCTTCAGTGATATTATGAATATTCAGGTTATCAACAATAATAATTATATAACTTATCAAATGAAGATACGTAAGATTCACATCAATTCAAATTAACTCAAACGTTTGAACCCACATAATAAACAAACAAATATATCATATAATCACATTGCATATAATAAGAATGCAAAATAAAGCAATATATGATATACTATCGATAGATTTATATATTCACGTGAAATTGAATGAAAAGACAATGCAAAAATGTCTAAGAATGCAGTTCGAACTGTAATCCATCTTCCAGATGGCTTTCACTTTATTCAAGTATTTATCATATTAACTCAAGTGAGTTAAGTTCCCGGGAACATAGATATGTGCTTCATGCACCATAAATGTATTTATATGCGCTTCACGCATCATACATCTCATTACATGTTTTCATGTATACTTATTCTTAGCATGCTATAATAAGTTATATACGCATTTTCAAGAGGATATATTTTGTTGCTACCAAACAAATATAACTTTAATACCCTTTATCAATAGGTATGTTGTGACACCGTATAAATCATTTAGTGCATCAGAGTACCAACATTTTGTGACAAAACTTACTTCAGTTATTTTCACAAGTACCCACCTAACACATATAATGCACTAATTTCATGTTTCATTAGACTTCAGGTCTAAATTTCTCAATTGTATAGTGAGTTTAGCAATACCCAATATAACTGTAACCATATCATATTTTCTTAGACTTCATGTCTAAATTTCTCACCTTATACAATGAGTTTAGTTTACTCTTGATTGCATATTTTCTCTTTGGCCATTCATAAATATATGTTTATTCACTTAAAGACTTAAGATCCTCATATTGCTTGCATCATATAGAGTTTTTCATTTGTATGCAATATTTCTTGTCGACAATTTCGTTTTCCTTTCTCGTTCCACCATGTTCAAGATAATTGAGATCTCATTATATTCATGAATATTAGTATGTAAATGTCTTCCAGACATTTGTAATATCTTTAACTTATTCATGAGATATATTAGTCATCAACCTCTTCTGGAAGTGTTCATCTTCTAGACCATCATCAAATATTTATTATTTTAGCTTTCAGATGGTGGAACTATTCGATATATAATGGTTCTTTAGAAACCTTCACTCTAACTTGAGCTTTGCAACTGGTATACAATTTCATTATTATTTTGAAGTCAGAAATTTGTTTGGTAGTGAACTTCTGGTTCATATTTATCCTTTGAACTTATGTTTCATATTTATCTCTTGAACTTCAAGTTCATATTTACTCATTTTGAGGATCATATAATATAAGGATATTTAAGTATAATTTTCCAGTTGTATATTCTCTCCCCCTCAATGTTGAAAAAAAAATTGATACATTGTAAAGGAAAATTACTATTTCCGAGTATATAGATATCAATACCTTATAGGTATGATGAAAATTCGAATCACTCATCCATCGTGCATATTGTTGAAATTATACGATGCACGGTCTAATTTCAAGGGTATTATATTTGGTTTCTGACCAAACCAAGTATATAAGGGGAGTTGTATGATAACTTTTCGGCTTGATGCGGAACATGTGTAACTGCACGTAGTATAACATTTCCCAACAACCAATTAAGGGTGTATGCATGTAATACAACATGCCCCCTAACAATCAACTGGGAGTTTACAACATGTAGCTCACAAAACTCTTTAAACTGGATAAATAAATTAACTCTCCAGTTAGCATTCAATTGAGTTTCATATTACTACTCTTCGCATCGTACATGATCCGGGATGGTCTAACCGGTCATACAAAATAACAAAGTTATCGTAAATCTCAAACTTCATGTTTGATACAAATATGTATATATTTCAAGTAATAATACATTAGCTCTTCGAAAGCCTTCAATTGACATTGTTACATTATTTTCATATATTAGCTCTTCTGGAGCATCCAATTGAAATTGCTCACGTAATAATTAACTCTTTAAGAGTCTTGACTTGACATTGTTATACTACTGTCAAATATTAACTCTTCTAGAGTCTTCAATACTTTTGTTATATTATTGAAAAATATTAGCTCTGTTGGAGCTTTCAATAATTTTGTTTTGTCGTATGTACAGCTATAAATTTATTCAATTAAGTTGACCGAGATCAATAATTAATTTGTACATATAAAATTTATATGACAACAATCACCAGTTCAGGGGTGATAATAAACCCTTATATACATGACGTTGTCGGGTATAAAAATACCACCGCCACTTCAAAAGTAACAATATTTTTCAATATGTAAGGTACTTATGGACCTTTAATTGATTGTATATATTTGAAAAACAAAGCATGTATATTGAAATTCTATTATTCAACTTATATGAGTTATCCAATCTCACAAGTGATCCATAAGACTCCATATATTATATTTCCAATACAATAAGAACTAATATTCTTTACTAGTGATAACAAATTTTTTTGTATTTTGATATATAGTCAAGTCTTCCAGACTGATCACAAGTGTAAACACTCAAAAATAAACATTTTAACAAGTCTCCTGGACTATTGTGAATATCAAATAATGTAGAGATATTTTCATCACTTCAGGGATGAAATATTTGTTCTCAATAATTATTTTCTAGAATTTCCTTCCGGACATTAATATAAAAATCACATTACTTACCAATAAATCTTCAGGTTTAGGTACCGGATAATCGTCTTCTGGACCGATTAAATATGAACGATAATTACAGATTGGATGAACACATAACACCAACATTATCACTTCAGGGATGAAGTATTAGTTTTGGACAATTATGTTCTAAAATGTTCTTCCACACCTTGATCTAAATATCATGTTCATTTACTTACCCATAAATTTATGAAATTTAGGTAGTTAATAATCGTCTTCTAGACCGATTAATTTCAATATTATATCGATCTAACACATCATAGATAATGTACCAAAAAATCAAAACATTCGGAAGAATCATTTGAATTTCTGAAACGAAACATACCGATAATTGGCACCTATGTAACATATGAAATATATGAAATACGCATAATGATTATCCATCGTGCACAATGATTCTTCATCATAAATAATGTTGTCTACAACGGAACATATAAAATACGCAAAATATATAATTGGCACCTATGTAACTCATTAATTTACCAATAGGTATTCAATATACTCGTCTTCTGGACTGTAATTTAATTACTATACCAATAAATCTTCGGGATTTAGGTGTTTGATAATCGTCTTCCGGACCGATCAATTATAACAATTTTGACATTGTTATAGAACATACAAATGTAATATATGAACTATACAAAACGTGTAAGTATAATAAAATTAATCAACATATATAAAATTAAATAACAAAAGTAATCGATACTGTTATAGAATGTATAAGTAAATTGTCTTCTGGACAAATATATATTAAATTTGTCTTCATGACACATTAAAAATTATATTGTCTTCTGGACAAATAAAATCAAATTCCTCTGCACGACAAATATAAATTTGTCTTCTGGATTCCTTAATGTAAATATTATGACTAAGGAATTATCTTAAATATATATAAAAATTATGTATAATAAATCGAATTTATATAAGTACAATCCACATCGAATTGTGATACATGATGAATACAATATAAAATTGCATATAGATGATTGTGAAAACAATCAACACTATTATATATCAAATCTAAATATATGTGAACTCTTAAAATATATTAGATCATGTAACAAGAATATATAAACTTGATTTCGGCACTGTTAGATCGACAACAATAAAATAATATATGATGATGATTATATTCGCATATAATAAAGGATTTTCTAGTGTCATACGAACTAATAAACTTTATAAATTTATTTGAAGGTCGAGTATTACCTCAATTGGTTAGAGACTCGTGCTGATAACGTGTTATAAATAAATACAATATAGAATGAAACAAGAGGGAGATAGTATTATTATTCTCTTCAAATGTACATTACAACATATGAAGAAACCATCTATTTATAGGCTTACTCTAATAGCTAACATTTTATGAGCCTTCAATAGGAGTATACCAAAGGTCAAACATATTTAGTGCTATGTTTTATTGCTAGTAAAAGACATCCACAAATATTCATAACAGAAATTAAATTATATATTTAAAAATTATATTTATTGAATAAGTATTAAGTTTATAATTTTAGAATTGAAAAGTGTTGAACTAATATCGATATAAAAACATTAGTACTAAAACTATGAACTCGGTTAACTATTAATATTATAACGCTATTATTGAAACATTTAATAATCAAATTCCGTTGAGCAAACATGAAACATTATTTAATGAGATTACGATAAATAAGAATCCGAAGACAGATGTACTGTCTACTTAGCTTGCTAATACGCTTTTAGTCTTTCGGTCTTTCTTCAATAATATATTAAATGTATAAGTAGAAGTAAGAGCAAATTTACTCATAATATGAGATCAGAGTCAATGCAATATTGTTGTTTTAATAAGATAAAATAGTTGATCCATTCGATGAATTGGTATCCGGTGAGGCCCAGTGCTTTGTCAATTTAAAGAATTAGAAATCGTTTCATTAAATAGGTGATATCATGCCTTTTTCTCTTGTTAATTTATTCATTTTAATTAAGTTCATAATATATTTATGTTCATTAATTAAGTTATTTTATATCCAATTTTTTACTTGTTTATTAATAATTGTTTGACTATTTTATAAGATGTTGTCTTGCAAATATTTATCTGAAAACGATAAAAGAAGAAAAGAAAATGTGAAAATGAATTGGTTATATCACAAAAAGGAACTCTTGAAAAATTCTTTTCTAAAAGTAATCCTATAGCTAGTGATCAATTATGTGAAAATTTGATGGAAGAAAATGTAGTTTCAAGTGATAAAAATGTAGTCTCAAGTGAACTTGATAATAAAAATATTATGCCATTTGAACTCAATAATGAAAATTTAGCTTATAATAGTGAATTTTTACCACATTTTAATATCCGAGAAACGAGAACTTAGAAAAATCTAGCTTAAAAAATGAGTTCTCGAAAAATTTTATTCTTATTATACATATCGAGGGCTTCATTTTCAATTTTCGCACTAGGCCCCGAAAATCTATGGACCGGCCCTGATAACATTGACTCTCTACATGGTAACATGGACATGCTTGTTATTTGTCAAGGTAGTTCGATTGAACAACAAAAAACATAGATAGTTTAGGAAATATGTGTACTTTTTAGGTCTTGTTCAACTCCTACGGACTACATTTCTTTTTATTAGCTTATAACCCCTAGAACTCTGTTTTAATAATTAACTAGTTATAGTATTGACCTTTAGACACAACAACCATATTTTTTACAATTTTATCATGATAGAACTAATAAGATACTACGCTTTGGAAGGAACAAATTTTAGATCCATATTTATTGATTTTCTTTTAGTCTCATAATAGATAATTTTTTGAAAATATATCGTTAGTGGTAGAAAAAATTTATAAGAAATCTTAATATATATCTTTAACCACCATATTATGTTTGTTACATCTGATATTAAGTTTGTTAGATCTTCCCTTGGGTTGGTGCTAAATAAACGATGGTGCACGGTTTATGAAGTTGGTGATGAAGATGATAAAAAGCATTGATGAATAAATTTCAGAATCTTATACTTCCTAAGTACAAGGGTCCTAATCGAGCATAATATGCAAAGAGCATGAGCCCAACCCACATGGATATGTTAATCTAATTCATTATTCTAATTTGCTAATGAAAATGCTAATTTTTTTTTTAAAACCCACCGACCGCCCCTTACAATCGAACCCAGGATCTCGAAGTCACTGGAAGACCTCCTAACCACTAGATCATTCGATGTTTTCATGAAAATGCTAATTAAACCTAGTAAAGATTGATTTTTTCCCCAAGATCTAAACGATTATTAAGGAATACAAGTTGCAATATGATACAACCATAATAATGTTGCAATATTTATTAATTTTTTATACTCAATTTGTGGATTTTGAATGAGTTACTAATGGTATTACACGATTATACAATCATTATGGTTTTTGTTATTGTAATTTATAAGTTATTTTATATATAATTTAAATTGTTAAAATTAATGACGTATGACCTGAACGACCCGCCCAACCCAATCCGAAAATCCGAGGACCCGAAGCAGCGGGTCGAAGAATTATTGGTTTGGGTCAAAATTTTAAGACCCGATAAATATTGGGTTGGGTTTAGCCAAAACCCGACCAACCCAACCCATGCTCACCCCTAGACTTATCGGTCCGCTCTGGGTATCTACTCTCCCGGGAACCGGACCGATAGGTTACCGGTCCTACCCAGTCCGGCCCGTTAATCATATTGGATATTATTTTGGACCGATACCGTCTCGTTAACTTATCAGTTGGATACCGCTCCGGACTGGTTCCGAGTATATCCGATCAAAAGCATATACAATAGAAAAAACCTTTAAAAAATGGGCAAAATCAATAATATAACATATAAAAATTAACATCGAATATGTTATTGGATACTTTATCGGGTACTTTACCGGGTAACTTATCGGATACCGGTTAATTTTTTTTACCTATTCGCGAACCGTTATCTTACCGAGTGATAAAAGGACAGGAAATTTTAGACCGAATACCGGGCGGATCTCGGTTCTACTAGACCAATAACAGCCCTACAAATGACCGTCATGAAATCCGAAATTAAGTATTTTGACTTGAAAAGGTAATTGAGATACGACACCTACCAATGACTTGAATATCATATGATTTAAAGTATATATGTACACGTACATGTATTAAAATTGCTCAAACTAAAAATAACAAAAATATTATACGTACCATATGTTCAAATTAAATTCAAAATTAGTAATCAATAGTGAGAAGTTACACCGGGACAAAAACAAATACTAAAATTTAATAGACAAATCACCAATAATTAAGAGTATTAAAATTCTACATTGAAGTCCTTCTAAGGTTTGAAATACGAAAATGAAGATGCACCTTCTTTAATATATCAATTTCTTTCCACATGAGTTGTTAACTTTCTTCTATATTCTTTTTTCTTTATACGAAAGCCTGAAATTATAATAAAGCATAATTTTAGTTATCTTACCGAGTGATAAAAGATTGAAAATTTTGGATCGGGTATCGGGCGGATTTCGGTTCTCCCAAACCAATAACAGCCTTATAAATGACCGTCATAAAATCCAAAATTAAGTATTTAGACTTGAAAGGTAATTGAGATACGACACCCACCAATGACTTGAATATCATATGATTTAAAGTATATATGTACACGTACATGTATTAAAATTGCTCAAACTAAAAATAACAAAAATATTATACGTACGATATGTTCAAATTTAAAATTCAAAATTAGTAATCAAATAGTGAGATGTTACATCGGGACAGAAATTAAATAATCCCTCCTTCCCAAATTGTTATTCTACTTTTTATTTTTGGAGTCAAAATTAAAAAAATTTGACCATTAATTTTTAATAGCCTATAAGAAATAATATAACCAAATTGAATATTGTTAGATTCGTTTCAATATATATTTTTGAAATATCAACTTTTTATAATTTTAGATATGTAAAATTATAGATATTTACGTTTTAAGTCGTGTCGTGCAAAGTCAAATGTGAATTAGAAAATGGGAAGAAGGGAGTACTAAAATTTAATAGTCAAATCACCAAAACAAATCCATAATTAATATTAGTAATTCTACAATGAAGTCCTTCTAACCTTTGAAATATGAAAATGAAGATGTATCTTCTTTAATATACCAATTTCTTTCCACATGAGGTTGTTAACTCTCTTCTACAATGTTTTTTTCTTCATACGAAAGGGTGAAATTATAATAAAGCATAATTTATTTAAAACTTAAGACTTCTAAGTTCAGCAGAAACAGTAAGTTGTACGTGGTGGATAGAACTTCGTAACTCTCAAAGTAGCCGTTTGTACGCAGTTTAGCCTGTGAAAAGTTATTTTTCCTGTACAACTTTTTTTTTGTATAATTAATAATTAGATATTGAAAAAAAAAAACTTTATATATATACAATGGAAAACTGAATTTAAAGGAACATTAATACATTAATATTATATACAAAAATATACAATTAGTTAAAGTTACTTGATGAATAGTTAAATGAAACTTATTCTTTTAATAAATATACATGTCACTTATTAATTGGTTATATGAACATAGGGCTTCGTTTTCATTTAAATGTAACTTCCAATTCTCCCCTTTCCCATAAAATATAGAGTAAATATACAAAAATATACAATTAGTTAAAGTTACTTGATGAATAGTTAATTAAAGTTATTTTTTTAATAAAAACATATGTCACTTATTCATTGGTTATATGAGAATATGGGGCTTCATTTTCATGTAAATCTAACTTCTTATTCCTCCCTTCCTTAATTAAATATAGAGTAGATAATCTTGTTTTTATTTTTAGGGAACCAATATATACATACATATATAGTGCTTTTTTAGAAAGTTAAATTATTATTTTGCTGGCAGATGAAACTTCCTCAAATACTAAATTTACAAATAAGGGACAAAATAGTTATTTCACTCCTTAAAACACACTATTTGGTGTTGTTTGGGTGTGTATAACAACTGGTCAACAACCCAAAGCTCCCTGCATCCAGTGAGGAATGAAAGTAATGAAGCAAAGGATTCTAAAGTAAGACTATTTAGGGGATGGTTTTGGGCTCAGGTTGACCATGGGCCGCCATTACCCTTATCTTATGGGCTGAGTCGAGCTGATGCTCTTGTAGACTTGGCCCAATATTAGTAGTTTAGTGTTCAGGTTGGTTTGTGTAACAGTTTGAATTTTTCCCGTCTCTAGATTTTAATATATCGCTCGTTATCAAAAAAAAAAAGTTGGATTAGTACTTGAATTAAGCTAGTGAAAGAGTGATGAAAATATATAATCTTATCAAACCCATAACATAAAACTATCGACCTGATACTCAACCCAATCTTAACCCAAAAAATATAATCTGTAATGGTTTTACCCTTTGATATAAATTAGAGACACTTAAAAAATAAAAATGAAACTCAATATATGTGTTAACTTTTTAATCAATTATTTTATATATTTTTGCTTTGTCTTTTGTTTTTTGATGACTATCTATAATAATTATTTAATTCATATTTTTATTAATTTTTTTTATTTGGTTAAATATTGATTTTTAGTTTATTTATTAATTGATTATATTTTAATTAATTCCTAAAATAAATACAATAAAAAAACATAATAAAAAACAAACAAAGTCTTATATAAATATATTTATGAGTAGGGTTCAGGTATGGTTTACCTCTGTACCCGTGACCCTACCCGTATCCAGGTGGGTTGAGAAGTCGAAAACCCATAACCGATTAACCCGACCCAAAACCCGAAACCAAAGAAAAAAAGTCAGCATGTATGGGATTGGGTTAGGTACACGTCAAGTTACATTAAAATTGTTATTTCTAGTTATCAACTATAAACTACTTGTATAAGAGACATTTGCATTAATTAACGGTCATTCCAAAATTAAGCATTTTGACTTGAAAAGGTAAGGGGGATAAATCGACAACTATCACTGACAGGAATGACGATGGAGTACGATATACACATACATGTAATTGAAATTGCTCTAACTAGAAACATCAAGAGTACTATAAGTAAAATATGTTCAAATTTAAAATTCAAAATCAGTAATTAAATATAAGATATTACTTCAAGAGAGAAATTAAATACAAAAACATGTAACTAAAATTGCTCTAACTAAAAACGTCAAGAATATTATAAGTAAAATATGTGCAAATTTAAAATTCAAAATCAGTAATTAAATATAAGATATTACTTCAAGAGAGAAATTAAATACAAAAATTGAATAGTCTTAAAATAAAATGACCAAACAAATCCATGATATTTATATAATAAAGCTAGAATGAAATACTTCTAAGCTTTAAATATGAAAGTCAACATATATTTTCTTTATCACCAATTTATTTCCAGTAACTTTCTCCTATATCGTTTTTCCTTAATTGAGGGGACAAAATATTATTACATTAAGAATGTAACTACACTATTATAAAATTACTAATTTGACTTAATAAAAGTATTCTATGTGGGGAATGTCCTTCCTTATATAATTTAAAATATTTAACAGCCTTCCTCAAACTTAATAAACAAGGCATAGAATTCAAATAATGAAATTTAAATAAAAAATATATCCATTAGTTATCACAATAAAATTGCCATAACTATTGTTTTTTTGAATGAAATCTAAATGACACTCTAGTTTAAGAGTGTCTAGATTTAATGAATGTGAGTTTGCAAGCATAATATTTCAAAATAGTATACCATATTCTTTTATGTAATATAACCTTCAATTATTCAATGTGATTTACTCCATATTTCCTTAATAAAGGATTGGAAAATTTGGGCCTTAAACCATCATTAGCTATTTAAGTTGTTCAATTCTCCAATAATTTATTCAAACCCTTCAAAGTCTTTCAGAATTATTTATATTTTTTCTTGTTGAATTATGGCCATAATTACTCATGACGAACAAAATTCTTCTGAAAATTCAAGCATCTCTGCAACCACAAAAGAATCTTCTAGCAGAGGTTGTAATGAAAAGAATGGAACAAAGAAGGTGAAGTTGACAGAGGACTCCTCTGCCCCTCTACATGTATTAGATAATAATGCATCCTCTCTGTTCAATCTTAAACTTTCCAATGCTGGTACTGCCAATAGCTCCAAGCTTGAGGTAAACCTTTTCGATCAATCGAGTGTCGCTAAATCTGGATCTAGTGAGGCGTGGGATTTAGGCGACGCGAAAGGTTCTGATTCGAGAACTTTCGCGTGCTCTTACTGCAATAGAAAGTTTTCAACTAGCCAGGCGTTAGGGGGCCATCAGAATGCACACAAACATGAGCGTGCATCGGCGAAACGTCGCCATAGCATAATGGATGCTGCTCCTTATAGCCATCCACAACCTAATGCATACCACACCTACTGGTATCCATCTCTTTCGCACACGCCCCCTTACTCATCCTATAATAGATCGCTTGGAACCAACAATGAGTCGATGATCTACAAGCCACCTCAAGCGTGGCCATCTCCATGTTACAATCTCGCTCCCAGTGAGGGTACTTTATCAAGGTCGTATATGCCTGCTAGAGCAATACTACCATATGAGACAAATCACGGGATGAAGATAGATTTTTTCAAAACACAAATAGAAAGCCTTAAAACGGAAAGAGGACATGGAGACAATGTTGGTCCCTCAACTTCCTCCTTCGTCAAGCCCAAACCACAGTTGGAGATAATAGATGACGAACAAAAATCATCTGAACTTGATCTTACTTTAAAGCTTTAGATTTTATTCCTACAAGTTTTGCTTGTTTAATCAAGTCATGTTTCAGGATAAACTGTTTCGAGCGATTTGTTGTTGACAGAGTTGTGATGTCTTTATCTTGTTTACTAATACTATATTACGTGCTTCGCACTTGAATATATTAGCCGAATAAAAGTAAAATTACTTATATTTAACATTCGTATTTGGATATTAGTGAGGTCAAACTTTCAATTTTGTTATAAAACATTTGTAGTTTGAAGTATTTCAATTATTCGTTTTAGTTATACATAATATTTATAGGGTTAATGGCACAATCGATCACTCATATGTCATAACTTTCGCCATTCGATCACTCATGTTACCTTTTTGATCATTCATGTTTATTAATCATATCTCAATTGGTTTGTGGGTAAACTTTTCCGTCAAACTCAATTTTAGTCCAAACAAAGTCTTAATTCGAAAGGGATAAAATAGACAATTTACTTTAAAATCATTTTTGACTCAATTAAACAACATACACCTTTCCCCTAAATTCGTAACCCCCAAATTGAAACAGCTTAATTAAGAACCCTAAATCGTTCTTCTTTCAAATTGATAATCAATTTGCAAACGGAAGGCCAAAGGTGATGAAGGCACTAATATTATCCTAGTGGAATTGTTGAAGGCAAAACATAATTAGTGTCCGAGGCATAAAATGGAGGAGGGACCTCATGACTAGACCTTGTTGCGTCCTCCTTCAACAATTATGCTCCATGACTATCTTCAACAACCTTAATCGAGCTAGCATTCACATCACAACCTGCCTTAATCATAATAGGGGTCTGAACCTACAACTTAGGTACAGATTTGGAGCTTAATGATTCCAATAAAGTTGGAAAATTAGTTGCAATTGGGTCTCCATGAGCAGATTTCCAATGAGAACTAAGAATCCTAACACAACAAGGATTCCTTGAGACGCGAAGAACCGTGCTTCGTATTGATGTGGTTTCTGGAGGAGATCTTTTTTGAGTCGTTATTAACTGCCCATGACCACCATTGTTGGCTGCAACGTCCTCCTCAACTATATAAATAGTCCGAAATCTCGATTTGTTCCCCTTCCATCTCAGAGCTGCTCGACCCTAAATCTTTTGGGCCTTCTTCTACCATGTGAGACTAGGTGGAGGAAGGTGTGGGACCAATCAATGATGAGCGTTTGGAGAGTTAGGGGCGGCAATAGGGTTTTGGTAATTTTTTGAAATTAGGGATTGTGAGCGGTGGTGATGGCATCTTGAGATAGGAGGTAGAGAGATTAATTTTGGAGAAGGAGAACCAAATTTTAACGTAAATTGTCTATTTTACTTCTTTCGAATTAAGACACTGTTTGGACGAAAATTGAGTTTGACGAAAAAGTTCACCCACAAACCAACTGAGACATGATTAATAAACATGAGTGATCAAAAAGGTTAAATGAAACATGAGTGATCGAATGATGAAATTTATGAAACATGAGTGATCGATTGTGCCATTAACACATATTTATATCTAATAGTTGAACTAATCAAAATAAATATATTTAACTTAAACTATACAAACAAATTCTAAACTAATTTCACCTCTATAAATGATGTTTCTAGTACAAGAAAGGGCTTAGACAACACCACTTAAACAGCACCAAAAAAATAAACGCCGTCTAAGTGAACTTAGATGGCACTCGCGTGTAATGTCGTCTAAGTGGCCTTTAGACGACACTTCATTGAATGCCATCTAAGTGAATACCTTAGACAACGCCCCAATGAGCGTCGGCCAACCCAGCGAAGATGTTGAAGAAGGTATATATGTACGTTTCTTATTTCATTCTTCCATAAATTTCACGTTTTCTGATCTGAATGTTAAGTGTTCAGATCTGAGTTGCGATTTTTTACCTTCAAAATTTTGGAAACTGTTACTTTTGGTGTGTTTTCTAATTTGTCATATCTAAATGGTTTCAAATCGATTAATTTTGGTGTTTTTGTTAATATTTGTGTTAATTTTGTAAGATTTTTATTTGATTTTTTAGTGAGAACTCATTTTTATGGGAGATGTAAATTTTGTAGGTTTTATTTTATTTTTTGGAATGTCAAATGATTTTTTTTGGAATATTGATGTACCTAATTTCAAATTCTCATCATCTATAAACCTAATTTGATTCTTTTTTTGGTCCAAGATGAGTCTATTTGACCTGAAGGTCTTCAATTGAATCTGCAATCTTCAGAAAGGTTAGAAGGTGTGGTAAATTTGTGTGGATCTTTCATTGTTGATTTTTATGTTGCTCGAATGTGTATATTTGGATAATACAACATATTCTTGATAACGTCAATGATAATGATATTGAAGAAATGCATGACCAAAAAGATGATGCTAAGAATGAGGAAATGCAATCTTATCGAAGGGCTAATTGTTTATGAACCTCTTATCTTCTTTCACGCAGTACTTGGAGTGTAAATGAAACTCATAGACAATGAACTATTTTAAGAATAAGCCATATATTCTCAACCTAATTATTATCCTATTTTTGTTGGCAGAGTTATCCCAATTCATTGAAAGATAGTACTGCATATTTTGTTGGTGGGTGAGTATTTTTATTCTCTTGTACGCTTACCGTTTTATTATTGATTACCAATTCGTGAAATCACATAATGAAGCTTTCATTTTCAATTTGCAGGCAACATTTTGTTGATTATGATGATATTGTTGCCCAAAAGATCTAATTCTTGAACCTTATAGTCTAGTTAGTAACTTTCATCCTCTAAAGTTTCCTGCAATATTAATGACAGTTAATAATTTGCATCCTCTGAAGTTAGAATGAAGTCTTTAGCCTTTTAGTATTCTGGATGTATCGAATATCAAAGATTGGAACAATGTTGTGATATTTCTTTTCAGGATGAAGAATGAAGAAGAAAGATGTGGCTAAAGATGTTATGTTTATTTTATGATTTTATGTAATTTTTATCACATTTCAATTTTATGATTTAAAATGTATTTTGTATTTTATTCAATTAAAGATAATTATTTTGGTATTTTGTAATTTTTATATATTTTTGCACAATTTTGTATTAATAGATCTAAAATGAAAATTTAATATTTTTTAAAAAAAATTTTGCACTTAGATGGCGCTCCCGTGTAGTGCAGTCTAAGGCCTATCTTAGACAGCGCTCATTTAAGCCTTTTTCACTTAGACAGCACCTTTCTTAGCAGTGTTTTTTGGTGCCGTCTAAGGGCTTTTTTTAGCGCCGTCTAAGCCTTTTTTTGTACTAGTATTCTTATAATAAAATAACCAATCTAACATATCTATTTATAGACAAGGAATAAGAAATATTAACATATTAGATCAATCAAGGTGTTCCATATGCATTAATATCGTACAATATTTTTGAAAATATATAACTTATTAAAAACTTCATTATCTCATATAATAATATTAATATTTGGTAAGTTACAACTATTATTCAATATATGTCATAAATACTTTATTATTTTTGTAACTTTTAAGATCGAATATATTTTTAAATATTATTATTTTCTTGACTCTCTATCTAATTCTTATCATTAAAATGTACTTTGTAATCTATACTATATAATGTCTAGGACTCAAAAGCTACATTTCAATAATTATTTAATCAATAATTTATATATAAAGATTGATTTTTCCCCCAAGATCTAAACGATTATTAAGGAATACAAGTAGTGTTGAACAATCAAGAAAACAAGTAAATATATCAGATGTACGGCTTAGTCAAATCCCAAGTAATAAAGAAATTGATTCATAATAATAAAACTACAGGTCATAAATAGAATACAACCAATAAAAGAACGATAATGATTCATGAAATAAATTTGAGTGTAACATATATCTTCCTCTTGAGAATGGAGTATTGACATCGAATGGTGGCATTTCCAGTGAATGGATAATTTAATCCTGAATTTGTCAACCTTTATATCAATTAAATACATAAAACTGTTCAATTGAATAATTAAATTCAATTAATTTCAATTTTATTATTAAAAACTGATAATTATGATGCATTCTAATCTATCCTATATTTAATCTATCCTATTGTGAAAATTTTAGATGCTTACTTTGTTTGCGTTAGCATATGCTAACTTCCAATCTTGACCATTGGATGGTCATTAAGTTGGTTCTCTACCTTGGTAGGCATCTATGCCTGCATTTACTTCCATCGTTGTGATGGTGGTCCTATAAATATCTTTTTATACATTGACAAGTGTTTTCACTACTTCATTCACAAACTGAGGGTCATCTAAAGCATCGTCAAATAAGGGATTTAGATTCTTTACTGGGGATTCTGCTTCGGATCTCAAGACATTGTTGATTGGTGTGTCTGGTTGTCTGCAACTAAGGTTTAAAAACTCGTTACCTCTCCATCTTATGCGAGACTGGTTGACATTGGGCATTGTTGAAATAGTAACGAATTAAACAACTAATGTTTGTTGTGGTATTGTTAACAAACCTATAAATGAACTCGGGTGTATGAAACTCTTGTGAGGACATCTCTGGTGTTTGAAACGTGAATTCGTTATTGCTTTCGATTGCGTTGAATGGGTCTGTCATGCAGGTTATTGGTTGAATGTCCATCAGTAATCTGCATCGTAGAACAATAAGCACTCGTAAATGTAGACAACTATGGCATAATCATCAGCGCTATATGAACATGCATAAGTATGATACCATCAGCGAAGTTATGAATAATATTCCATATTGATCATGCATCTAGGATACTACCTATTACATACCAAAAGTATAAAGTAATAATGCATTCTGAAATGGTTATAGCTATTACATACCAATCGGTGGGAATAGACATCTGGAACTAGTAATTGTTACATCGACAATAGTTTCAACATAGTACAGATTTACACAACATTGAATAAGAGACCCTACGTGTGTTGAATACGATGTTGTCCCTCTTCTGGATCTGTGCTTTAATTCCTTCAGTTTTTGTAGTTGACCGGAGGTACCGTTTTGTCAGGAAGTGCCTACCAAAAAAAAACAAGCACGTAAATACAATGTTCAATGTTGCATGCCATAATATACTATTTATCACAAAGCTCGGGCTAATTTTAATACCTTTCAAGCTGAACGCAATGAATTGGCCCCTTTTCTAGTGTGTCTGCTGCTACAGCGATCAGCTCTGTCCGAGGAATCCGTAGAGTTGAGCTCTCCTTATTGTTTTGCACTTCATCCAGAAAGTCGGGATTTCCCTTGACTGGCAAGGTCATACTCGCGTCACTTTGATCTGGTGAATTGAAGTTTTCCTGAACCTCAGCACCCGTTGCCATTGCACTGGTCTTCCCCTTTCCCCTTTTCTTAGGGTCTATATTATTTTCATCATCCCTCACATCTAATGCTTTCTTTCTTTTGTTTATTGAGATGACATTTGGAGATGGAACGACCTTTCGGACACTACATGATACTTCTTCAAACTCCTCTAATCTCTTGGTCAGTTTTTCAATGATTGAACCATACATCTGATATTGTTTGTTGAATATTTTCAAGTACACTAGAATCTAAACACCGTATGAAAAAGCAAAGTGAGTATACCAGCTCATTGAATGTGAAGGCATATATTTGTTAACATTTTATTACTTGTGTGCGTACATCAGAATATGTTGAATATAAGCCAAATATAACAGTTCAGTGAAACATAAGGCATAAATGCTACACTTTTACCTCTCCCATTTCAATAGAGTCTGGATTAGCAATTGGAAAGACTCCAATGGTCTCGGGGTTGATTTCCTTTGTGACGCCGACAGAACTCACCTTCGACAAGCCGACAATATCATCCAAGGTTGCGATCTTATTAATTTCAGCATTGTGATCCCAACCACGTAATGATGGCCCCATATACTGTCCAGCTAATAGTCTACACCAATTGACCAAGATTTAGCCGACCTTACAGTAGCAGACTTGATAGATTCGGACATTGGGACTTGGAAATTGGACAGACTACTGTCCACTTTCCTACCAGTGGATGTTGATGGGATTTTGAATATCCCGCTTAATAATCTTAATGGGCAGGACAAACCACGGTTAATGCATGGTACACAGGGGCATTTTACGGTCAAGTCGGCATATGAGTTTCTTATGAAATCCGAACATACAAGTACACATGCATCAAGTAGCACTTCAAGTCAAGATGAAAGTTTCAAACAGATCTGGCAGCTCAAGATCCCCAGGAAAATAAAGCATTTTCTATACAAAGCATATCTAAACAAACTGGCAACCAAAGTCAATCTACATAATAAACGTGTGGATCTAGATCTTACATGTCCTTTATGTCACAGTTTGCAAGAAGATGAGGAACACCTCTTCATTCAGTGTGCATATAGTCAAGAGATACATAGTATACTCAAAATGCCAGTCATAGCTTCAAATAATCATACATTCAGGGATCTTTTTAGATATGTTCACAATCGGGTTCCCCAGGACAAATTTCGACTATGGGTCACATGCATGTGGGACTTATGGTATCAAAGAAACAGATCCGTACATGATAACACATTTAGGAACCCAATGGAAGGAGTACAGTTTGCTACTTACTTTCTAGCTGCATATAAGGCGGCTCCGGCCCTCCTCACGGCCACGTCTCCTCCAGCTTGACTCGTCGACCTCGTGAGCAGCTCCTCCGAAGGGAAATGGCTCAGATCTGGTTGAGATTTGGTGTCGTCATCGCGATCTCCGACAACGGAGGGGTAGATGACAAGGGGAGGAGTCTTTTAGGTGAGTCGGGTATGATGAGAGGGAGGAGTGTTTGATTTCGAGAATGGAAAGACATGAAATGGAACAGAGGTAAGGCTCTGTGACTGTACGAGTTTCTCAGATAGGGAGGGGGAACGATGGGAGATGAAGAATCTCAGGATAAGGGGACGATTGGGGGCAGAGATATTTAATCTTGACCTTTCGGTTTTCTCTCAATGAAACTGAGTTATGGAAGGAGTTTAGTAAATGCTCCGCATTCAAAGAAGCCGCGGAAGAATTATGAGGGCCTTGCCCTCGGTTCATGCTTTTATAGTAGCTTTGCTAGGTTTAGGTCTTTGGTTTGGGCTTGGGCCTTGTATGGAATGGGCTATAGTGTTTAAGACTTTATGCTTTGCTTGAACCCTAAAGTTCGGGCCATTTGTGTACTCGTTTTGAGATATTGTTTGTTCGGTTTTTTAATACATCGCTAATTATCAAAAAAAAAAAGATGTTGTTACAATACGACCAGTCAATGATAAATTAAAAAGCTTCAAAGAAAAAATTGTACCAGTAGGAAATGGAAGTCCGCAGTAGGATTCAGCATGTTTGTCTTTGTGATCCCCTTTGTCGTATGCACTAGTATATGCCGACACCAATTGTACTTGGCGATATCTTCCAAGTCATCCAATACCTCAGCATACCTTAGGTCCACTTGGTTGCTATTCAATGGACATAACAAACAATATATGATGTACATGATTGCACATTTTGTCCATTAAAGTGGTCCTTTAATTTTTTTTAACCCTAGTTCAAGTTCCCCAAAATGGACTGTCTTCGAAAACTTGTTGTCGTTATCCGTTATCCCCAATTATTTTTTAAACTTAGCAATAGCTTCATTACTGCATCCAACTAAGTCTATCGCAGATGGTGCACCCGGTGTACATCTTCTTCTTTTATTTTCAACACCTCACTGTTAGAGAGTCAAATTTGAGGACCATGGTTTACTTCCCAGTTTTCTACCACCCACCTAACAAATGTCGTGGATGTCCCATTCCAATTACAGATCTCCAATAGAGCTCCGAAACCACATAACCTCAAATGTTTTTCCCTTTCTTTATATCTTTTTACATCAGCCTTGCATCTGAAACCATTCCGTAAACCTTTCCAATCTTAGTTTTTATTCGGATGCGTCCCTTGTCACTGTTTTTCTACGGCTCAACAATAGCTGGATTAGCCAAATCATGTTTTCTTTTCGTGCGTTGTTCGCGAAATCCTGCTCATTAGAAGAAAGATTGATCATAATCATAAGAAACAGGTATATATGACATCAAATTCTACCCGTTACAAAACGGTACATAATAAAACCAAAATCCCTACTAAAATCTCCACGAAATAGTGCGTAATAAAGCAACAATGAATCATTTTAGTAAAATGTTGTAAAGCTTTATCCTTCAATGTTGGCCACTCTGGGATTAGTAACATGATAAATTATACCTTCAGGTAACAATGGAATTTTACCTTCCTTCCAAACAACATAAAATTGAATTTTAACAACACCCACCAAAAGAAAGCCTTCTAAAATCCACACAATCTTAGCGAAATAGCAGCCTCATAAATCCCTCACTATAAATTTCAATTGTAAACTTTGTACAACATACTAGACTTCTACTAAAATCAAAATTGCTACTAAAACCTCCACAATTTCAAATATTAAAGTGTGTTAACATGAATGAAACATGATATAAACCCCACAAAGAAGTCTTTGAATTTGAGATTTACACAAGAATGAGACACAATATATGCCCCACAACAGTGTATTATCAAATTAAAGCAAGTTAACAAACAAGACAATACACATCTGATGAAGCAGACGGAGATGAAGATGTTGAAGTTGACATTGTCGTACGATTTTCGTTATCCGGATTGAAAGGATTTTGTGGGATTCTGAAATTGGTTAAAGAATTTCGATGATTTGTGGAAGGGTTATGATATTTGGGATGACTATGGATGCATCTTTGTGGGATCTTCAGGGGGGTTTCCAGATGTTGGATGATTTGTGGAACAACTTTTTCGGATTTCAAATAACAAATCAGCATTTTTTGTGGGGTTTGGATGAAGCTTTGAAATGATCGTAGGGATTTTTGCAACAGTTAGCGGTTAATGGGTAGTGGGGGTTGGTGGGGAGGGGGGTGAGGGTGGGTTTTGATGATGGGTGGGGCGCATGGAAGAGGGGTATGAGATTTTTTGTGGGTTGTTTTTACTAAATTGACCCTGTGTGAGTTGTTTTCTACTAAGAATATGTTTACTAAATGTATTTTCTAAGTAATATTAAACAACTACATTGTACTAATATATGTGTTGGTAATATATACAATATATAAAAACAGTAATTGACTACAATTTGGATGAGCCATACAAAAGTACAAACCAAATGTTGGCCAATTCCTATATGAAACAAGGATTATGATATTGAGACACACTACAACAAAATTATATACAACATTAAATACATACATACATACATATATACATACATACATACATACATACATACATACATACATACATACATACATACATACATATCCTATTTAAGGATCAACCGTATGATTAAGAAATCTTAAAAAGAAACTATGAATAAACAATTATTGCAATGAAAAATTAGTATATATTGATATTAAAAGAAAGAAAGAAGCATATATAATTTCACAGGTTGACCCAAACATAACTTATATTAACTTTTTTTTTTATAGATGGAAGAACCAAAATTAAAGTCTAATGCCTAAAAGGCAATTACAAGAATCAGAACTACAAGTACATAAAACAGAATTAAAATTGTTTATAACAATATCCTTGAGATTCTGAAAACATCCAATATCAGTTGGGATCCACTCTATGTTGCAGCAATTCATTCCATCCCGCCTAAGCAAAAACTTCCAATCTTCCATTTGTTCAAAAAAGGAAAAGTACCTAGACCACACCTGCGAAAAGAAGCCGTCCGTGAGAATAAAAACATTATGAAAATTTAAACTTCTAATGAGGTGTAACAAGGTGAAGATAGCAACTCCAATTTCTTCAGTTAAGAATGTCAGCTTTTCTCTATCATCTGGGTTGTGGGATGTGAGGTTGTCTCCAATGACGTTCGTGTGGGTTCCTTTGTGTAGGAAGTTGATAATTCATGATGGAGGTGATGAATTAGTAATTCCCAAATAAATTTTGGTATCTCTTTTATTACAAGATCTTCCTAAGCAAGATCTGGTAAGACTTTTAGGCTGGTTGAATAAGAGACTAGAGTGAATGCTTTGATTATGTCTGAGAGGCGGTTTGGCCTTTTGATGTTTAGTTCTCAATTTGTATCCCTTAAGCCAGTCATTATGAATCAAGACAATTCTCTTTCTGTTGGCCAGCAGATCAGGTTTTTTATTATTGAAGACTGACTCATTCCGAGATAGCCAAGTAACCCAGATGATACTTCCAAAGAGAAGAAGTTTTTTAATGCATTCAGTGGTGCCAGTGTTTTTATAAAAGCTAGAAATAATGGTGGTGTTAATATTAAAAGAAGGAAAATTAAGACCAAAAAAATAGAAGAGAGAGGTGATGTGAGGACAAGAGGAAAAGAGATGATTCACATTTTCTGAAGAGCTAGTGCAAAGACAACAGGTAAGATTGATTTGTTTGTTAGTTTTAGATGCAAGTAAATCAGCCATAGGAAGTCTATTGAGTAAAATTTTCCAGAGAAAGATTTTTATTTTTTCGGGGAAAGGGGATTTGTTCAAGATTTTCCAGAAATTTGTTGGTATTGTGTGGAAGTTTCTGGGAATGGGATATTTTTTTTGTTGAGGTTAGAGAGAGATTTATAAGTGTCTTTTGTTTTGACATCGTGGGTTTCCCACACTTGGAGATCATTACTACCCGTTGGGGAAATTTTGAGTATTTTTTTTGTGATTGAAGGTGGGAAAATAGTTTTCAACAGGGGGACGTTCCATTGGGTGTTGTTAATGATGAGGTCTGCAACTAGGTTGGGAAGGTTATCTTTATTGGATTGAGACTGATAGAAACTTTCCAGATTAATTCCCGGAAGATTTGGGATCCAAATATCTTTCCAGATATTTAGATTTCTTCCGTTTCCCACTTCCCAAACTTTACACTTTTTTAAGTTTGTGATACCATCTTTAAGGCTTCTCCAGATCCATGAGTCATTTTGTTTCTGTGGAGCTTCAAGAGGGGAGCAAGTGGGAAAGTATTTGGATTTCAAAAGCTTGGTCATTAGGAGTTGTGGGTGTTTGACAAGTCTCCAACCATTCTTTGCTAGGAGAGCTTGATTGAAATGATGGAGGTATTTGAAACCAAGACCTCCTTTTTCTTTTTCAAGGTGAAGGAAGTCCCAGTTGATCCAATGAATGGCAGATGTTTCAGACCCTCCCCAAAGGAAATTAGCAAATATTTTGTCAATTTTTCTTAAGATTCCAAGAGGAAATTTATAGACTCACATGGGATAGACAAGGATGGATTGAAGAACTGCTTTTATAAGAGTTGTACGCCCTGGGAAATTGAGGAATTTGCCCTTCCAGGAGTGGATTCTTTTTTGGATTTTATCAATAATATCATTGAAGATCTGGGTTCTGTTAGTTGAGATATCAAGGGAGATACCCAAGTACTGACCAAAATTGTGAGAAGCCTGAATTCCCAAGGAGGTCGTAACCTGGGCTTTGATCCTATTTGGGGTATGTGGGCTAAAGGTGATAACAGACTTTTGGTAATTGATAATCTGGCCAGAATCCTGACAAAAGTTGCGGAGAGAGTTTTCAAAGTTGAGAACACTCTTTTAATTGAGATGTATGAAAAAATAACAATCATCGGCAAAGAGAAGATGGGATATTTGAGGCCCATGCCTTGCAATAGAAACTCCTTTCAGAAGGTTTTGGTTCTGGAGATGAGTGAGAGAGGCTGAGAGATCTTCCGTACACAGTGCAAAGAGAATTGGGGATAGTGGGTCCCCTTGTCTAAGACCGCAGGAAGGTTTGAAGGGTTCTGTGGTTTGACCATTGACTATGACTGAGTATGAAACCGAGGAAATGCATTTAAAGATAAGGTGAATCCACTTTGGAGGAAAATTCTTTTTCTCAAGAATCTTCAGAATGTAATTCCATCTTGCTCTGTCAAAAGCTTTGCTCATGTCCACCTTCATTGCCGCCATCCCTGTTTTTTTTGCTGTGGATTTTCTAATTGTGTGAGTAAGCTCTTGAGCCATTATTATGTTATCCTGGGCACCCCTTCCTTGGATAAAACCATTTTGGAAAGGTGAAATTATGGAGTCAATGAAGGGTTTGAGTCTATTTACAAGAACTTTGGAAACAATTTTGTAGAGTGTGTTGCAGAGGCTTATAGGTCGAAAATCTTTTATTGAGTTAGGAGAGTTAATTTTGGGTATAAGAGTTATGAAGGTGTTATTGATCTCTTTATCCATTCTACCATTATTAAGACACTCCAGTGCTGCTAGTGTGACATCTTTACCCACTAAATTCGAATGTTTTTGATAGAAATCCGCAGGAAACCCGTCGGGGCCTGGAGATTTACCTAGGGGCATTTGGAAGAGGGCAGATTTAACTTCATCAGAAGTGAAAGGCTCATTGAGGATGTCGATTTGCTGTTGGTTAAGGGTATTTTTAATATGGAGTGTAGTTTCATAGTAGGGGTCAGGGGTATCGGAGGAGTCAGAGTTCAAGTGGGCTTGGAAAAGCTCTTCAAAGTATTTCTTACAGTGGTTTCTGATATCTGATTCATCCGTGACAATACTGCCATCTTGATTTGTTATTTGAAGAATATTATTGGTTTTATATATATGTCTAACATGGGAATGGAAGAATTTTGTATTTCTGTCTCCCTCAGAGATGGTAGTTATTTTAGATCTTTGTTTCCAATATTCTTCTTCAGCTAAGAGAAGAACATCAAGTTGGGCTCGGAGATTAGCTTCTTCCATGTGGTTATTAGTGTTTAGGGGGTGGTTCTGGAGATAAGTGAGTTTTTTTTGGATATTATCAATGTGTGTAAAGATGTTTCCAATCCTATGTTTATTCCAGTGTTTTATTGCAGATTTTGTATTTTTGAGCTTAGAAATGACATTTTTTGTATGAGATAATGTGTTGTGATTATGTGAGTTTTGCCAGGTGTTAGTTATTAAATGGGGAAAATCTGGGTGCAATGTGAGAAAAGATTCAAGTTAGAAAGGACGTGGTGATTTCATCTTTGTATTTTTAGTTGAGATGATTAGTGGTCCATGATCAGATCTCTGAATAGGTAACCCATTACAGGCGGCAGAGGGAAATGTCAGAGACCATTCAAAGTTAGCCATGGCTCTATCTAACTTTTCATAAATTGTCTGGCCATTTCTAGTTCCTGCCCATGAGAATTTACATCCAATATGAGGGATGTCTTCAATCCCCAAGTCAGAACAAAAATTCAGGAAAGGTAAGGCTCCAGGAATGAGTTTAGAGGGGATTGGGTATTTCTCCTCTTTAAAAATGATTTGGTTGAAGTCTCCCATAAGAAGGATGGGAAAATTGGAGAAGGGTTCCAAGATAGATTTTAAGAGGGTCCAAGTTTCAGCTCTAAGATGTAGTTTGGGATGTCCATAGATACATCCTAGGTACCAGGGATTATTATTTTCTGAAGATATTTCAAAAAGAAGGATATGTTTGTTTATTGAGATGGTTTTGTGAACAATGTTCGAAGAGAATCCCACCCAAAGACCTCCACTATGACCGATAGCATCAAAACCGTAATTAATAGGAAAAAGAAGTTTGGTAAGTCTTTCAGTGGCTACCGAAGTAGAGCTAAAAGTCTCACATAAGAAACAAATATCAGGTTTATGCCGCTTCACTAGTGAAGCGAGAAGATTGACAGTAGAGGACTGGCCCAGCCCTCTACAGTTCCATGATAGGAGTTTCATGATGGCATTTGGGGTTGTTCTGGAACAACCACCAAAGTCCTTTTAGAAGATGTAAAAATACTTGACCAACATGAATGCATTAAAAAAGAACAAGACTTCAAATTGAAAATAGTATCGGGTTTAGGGTTACCTGGTGATCCAGCTGATCCTGTATGTGGCTGGCATGGGTCCATCTCATCGGGCTCCTGGTCCATTAGCTCATTCCAGACTCGGCTTCCATCAGCAGGTGTTGGCCTCATGGTGTTAGTATCCAACGAGCTCAACCCCTCATAGATAATATCTTCCCTGTTTGCTTCCAGCTCAGAGTCAAAAAATTCTTCTTCTTCTTCCTCTGGATCAGACTCCATTCTCACTTCAGATTTTCCTTCCCTTTCTCCTGCTTCATCCGAAGAAGCCTCATACTCCTCATCCCCTTCCTTAGGATCCACAGGTGTCTCCAGATCTCTTACAGGAGAGTAGGATGATGGGCCAGCTTCTTCTTCAATGACCAAAAGCATTCTTCTTTTCAATTTATTTCCAACTGCGCTCCCACAATCAGTGGGATTGTCTGGGATCCTTTTCCTCTTATCTCCTACATTCAATCTAGAGGCTTGAGCCATGTAGATCTCATTTGTCCAGTTTTTAAGGTTCCCAATACAATTATTTGGATAATCCAGGAGTAGCTCAGCCATTATGGAGAAGCCGACACAGTTGGGGAGGGCTGATGGGGAGGGCCATCCACATTTACTGATGGCTGCATGACGACTCTGGTTCTTTGAACAAAGCTGTTGGAAGGAGCTTGCAGATCCCTGATCCATTTGAGGTCAATGTTTCCAGAAGGTCCAACCCATTGATTTAAGATGATGTTTGCAGTAAGGGGAGGAATGTCATCTGTAGAGTGCCATGGACCAAAGATAAGAAAGGAGGTGTCATCCTTAGATTCATCTCTTGTGAGGATTCTTGCAAAGCTGCTCAGCTTATCTTCTACTTCTTTGTTCCAATTTTCCATATTCTGAGCTGCAACTCCATTTACAGTGACAAGGGCAGGAGAGTTACAAAGAACAAATCCAATCCAAAGTGATGGGGGCTGAACCGAGACAGCTGAAAACTATTGAGAGCCTGAACTAGATCCTTCATTTGTAATTGGGTGTGAGAAATTTGATGAGGAGCCGAGCTTATGGAAGAATAAACCTCCATTCACCGAGTCATTATCACTAGCAAAGCCTGCTGTGTTGAGCAGACTTTCCCAGAGAGAGTTCCAAGAAAGGTTCAGTTTAGCTCTGTAGTTGTACAGGTCGTCTCTTGTGGTTACCCATTCCTTGTGGTAGTTTTCCTTAATTGCATTTTCAGTTGAGGGAAGGGGAAGGTTGGAGGGGAGGTTGTCTTCAGCCATTGAAATATCAATGGCATGGTTAAGGTTTTGCTCATATAGCATTTGACCAATTTGGTCTGATCCATCAGGGGAGGACATGTATTCAGGGGGGATTGAGTTGGTTGGGGAGTTGGGGATCAGGTTTGTGTTGTGGTTAGGTTGGGCAGATGTGGAGGCTTGATTTACTAGGCTGGGGTGTGGTGGGGGAGGATAGTAGTGTCTGTTTTCCCCTCTGATGATAAGATCAATCATCAGAGCTTGGGAGAAAGGTCTCTGGTGTGGAGGTGAGTGGAGGATTTGTTATTGGTCATCTGGTAGGGGTGGTTGTGAGGCTAATGGAGAGGCATTGATTGGTGTCACTGGTGAGTGTCTCAGAGCATTATCACCATTCTGTGGAGGTGGGGAGTTGTTTCCTGATGAATCATCTGATGATGACTGGCTATGATGGCTTGCCGGTGAGTTGGATGGAGAATTTTCTGGCTGGGGATTAATGAAGTGTTGGAGATAAACAGTTGTTGTTCTAAATTGAGGTTCATTTGGAAAGGCTCGAATCCAGTGGTTAAACAAGTCATGTTCATGGTCAATTAGTATGTGAGTATTGTAACCATTATGGGTTTGATACAATTGATTCATGAAATTCTGATGGGCATCATTATGTGATATACGACAATGGGCAAAGTTGTGTCCTATTCTACCACAGAGATAGCAAGCACGAAAAACTTTTTCATATCGAAATCTTACCCATGCTGTTCGTCCTTCTGGAAGGGCAATGAATGTTCCTGGGATCAGAGGTGCAGCTGTTGGGACTCGTACTTTAACTCTGACATACTGGAGTGCTTGGGCCTCTCGAGCAAAGATGTCTACCACCATGACTTCTCCTGCTGTGGCTGTAATGTTCCTGATGTTGTCCTCTCTGAAGCCTTCTACTGGGATTCCATGGATTTGAATCCATAATTCCATATGAGGGATGACGAAATCTTGAAGACAGAGGTTTGGAGTCCAACTGCTTAACACCAGGAGAGCTCCATCAACATTGAAGGGCGACCTATTGACCAGGTCATCTTTATCATCCATATTTTCGAAACGAAAAGAGAAGATGGTTCCCATTTTCTCCACGAAGACTGCTCCTCTCAGTAACCAGTGTTCATCAACATAATCTTGAATTCTTTGTATGGTGAAGACTTCAGCATCAAGAATTAATCCCAATAGACTCCTCGCAATTCTTTGCCTTGTTTCTGCTACATGGACTGGATTGAGGGCTATTACCCATCCCCTTCTTTGCATTGGTTGTTGTCCGAAGGGGGGAAGGTGATAATTGTTGTTGTTATCCATTTTGAACTGTGATGATTTTGTTTTCGATTGTTCTAAGTTGTTTGAGTTGTTTCTGCTTGAGTAGTGTTGAGAGTTGGGTAAATTGTGATCAAAGTTAGATAATAATGGTGTGGTATCTTGAGTAGAATGTTTCAAATATTGTTTGGGTTTCCAAGAGGGTTTAGTCATGATTACAGCTGAAGATTTGTGATTGGGGCAATGGAAGGTTTCTTGTATGGGGAATGAGGGGCCGTAGGGTTGTAGGGGGTGAAGGCCAAAGGTTTGGGAGAAGTCAGAAGAGAAAAGAGTCAGAAAAGAAAAAAAAAGAGTTGGGAGAAACGAAAGGGTAGAAAAATCGATTGGGAAGGGTGAATAGTAGCTAAAATAGCTGTTAATTAGGGGTAGGAAAGTAAAATGAGTTGAAAAACAATGATGAATAACGAACTGAAAGATCAAAAGGAAAACAGTTGTTTTGAAAACAACAAAAAGTAATAAGTTGTGTGAGACAAAGGATTAAATAAGGGAGAGAGGGATGAAAAAAGGGGAGGATTTAATGAAAAAATTGAACTTTTGGAATAAAAAAGGAAAGTAACGTGTTTAAAGGGAGAAAAAATGTCAAGATGAGAAAATCAGTCGAGACACAAAAGAACAATAGAGAGAATTTGAGAATTTACTTATATTAACTTATATGCACTTAATTTATATTTTAGTAATAATCCTTTTAGTTTTTTGCATTTGACTTTTGATCTTTATAATTCCATAATTTATAAATATTAAAATAGCCTTAACATGTAATAAAGACACTCCGATAGTATTTAATTATGAAATAGTAAATATAAATCGATCTTACGATAAAATTAAAGAAACATTTTTATGATTTACTTATTGAGTATTATTTATCAATAAAAGTATATTATTATTTCTCATACATTAATAAATTTATATAAAAAGAAAACAAATAACCATAACTAAAAATATATAAATGAAAATACCAAATACAAAGAAAAGAAAAAAAACGGTTACTCTCTAGAAATTCTCTGTAGATTATCTTCTCTAGAAAAATTCTCATCTGTAAACTTGTGAATTTTATTCTAGTATTATTTGCTTTCATCTTGCTATCTACACTGTCTGGTTATCACACGTTACTATGGAGTCTGATATTATACGTGGCCTTTTAAATTGCAATCTTACGGAAGCGGAAGCCAATCTTGTTGATATTTTGGAATCGGATCTGCGTGATGGTATCAATGATTGTGAAAACAGCGTATATGGATTTTACACCTGTCCCAGTTTCTACAATTTATTCATCCGTATCTGTTGAGCCGAATGTTGATACTAGTTCGGACAAGGCAACTGCACTTAAATTCTTTAATTTTCAAGTGGCGGATGGATCTCAAGTCAAGGAGTCGACAACTATTCTCAAGAAATCTGTTAATAAAAGATCTTATCCCTTTAGGAGTGATTCATCTTTTTCTAGTTCTAATAAGAAGTTATCTCTTTCTGATTCCGGATTGGATACTTCTCTTACTCAACCAACGGTGGAGACTGCTCGGCAATCCCGCCAATTATCATGAATCTGCTCAATTGGAACTGCCGGGGTCTTGGACTAGGTTTCATTTTGGTGGCCTCATACGTTGTTAGACTTGTAGCATATTTGGACCGGTTTTGGTCTGTTAGTTTCTTTTGGACCATCTATTTGGCCCATTTGCTTATATAGGTTACTGTTGTATTTTCCAGACTTTTATTAATAATATTGCTTATTCACAAAAATATATATATATAAATAAATTATATGTCATCCAAGTTTAGCATTTAAATCATATTTTTATGAATGTATTTTTTTAATTTTATATATAGATATATTTACCTTAATATAGTGATCATATTTTTACCTTTTCGTGGCATAAACAATGTTGGGTTGAAGTTGAATTAAGTCTCAACCTTCTCATTTTAGTTTCTATTGTCAATGAACTAAGGAGAACTCATAAAAATATGAAAAGAACTATATAATTAAGCGAAACTTACATTAAGAACTTTCAACAACAAAGCAACATTCTTGATAATTGTTCAATTATGTAATGTCTTGCTAAACATGTAGATGAACATAAAAAATGATGTTAGTTGATAGACAGTAGAGAATTTGTGCAAAATGTGATTTTCTTTCTTAAACATCAAAATGTTAGTAAAAATGAATTTAGTTTAGATGAAAGACAATAAAAAAATGATAATGGTTTTAAAAATATAAAGGGATATTAAAAGTAAAGTAACTCCAACAGATAGTATTAAAATACATTTATGAGTGTCATTATTTCTCAAAAATTATTTACTCCATTATTTTTTAAATTAGTTTCTAAATTATCATTATCATCAACTATTAGTGTAGTCTTATCATCGCTAAGTTTCAAAAAAAACTATTACTGTAGTCTTAAAAAGCTAAATGCTTTTTTTTTAATAATTCTTGAATCTTTTAAATATATTTCCACTTATTTTTAACTCTTAACTTGTTTTATAATCAAATGGGAACGCTTACAAATATTTTGTAATTGTTACAACTTTTATATGTAAATATTGTTTTTTGTTCTCATACTTTTTATATATTATTATTATTTAACTCTCATGATTAATTGATGTTCAGTAATTAGACTCATGTAAAAAATAATCATCCATGTTAACATCTTTAAAGCTAAATATTATTTAAATAAGTGTTGACTATTTTAAAAAAGAAAAATTGCCAGTTTTTTAAACTCTCATAGTATACTAAAAGTCATGTAATTCCAAGACGCGATCTCAACTCTCGTTATTTCACGTTCATTGTTTCTCAAGTTTTTTGCTTGCTTTTAGTGTTTATAAGATTATTATTAGCCATCATTACTATCACAATATAATTTTTAAATCTAAACATTATTTTCAATCTTGATTGAACATCTTAAAGCTATTTTTTGTTATTTTTAACTCTCAACTTATGTTATAACCAAATTAGAGTTATTTCTATTCCTAGAATAAATAGTCTATCATACTAATCAATTGAAGCAACTTATAACACTGACTGAAAAATAGTATAACATAATATAATTATCATAAAACTAGCGATGAGGTGAGTTTCGAACCCAGAACCTTGTGGTCTCTAGCAAGAGCCTTAACCACTAGGCTATTCGATTAACTCATGCGTGGTGTCTTTTAAGTTATTTTAAAGATTAATGTAATCTAAAATTCATTTACTAATTTAATAAGTATAATTTACTTCTCATGAAATACTAAAAGTTATGTAACTCCATGAGGTGGTGTTAACTTTAATTATTTTTCAAGTTTTTTTGTTTACTCTTATTGTTTATAGAACTATTTGTAATTATCATAACTATCAACTATTAGTACAATTTTTAGCAACTTATCTATTGAAATTTTTTTGGAATAATATGGCTTTGGAGAAACTGTATTACCATGATATTAAATTATTCATTGTTTATGCCAAATTTTGTAAGGACACCATAATAAAATCATGTGTAGTGTCTTTTAATTTACCTTAAATACTAATCTACACTATATTTAATTGGGGAAGGGGGGAATTAGTTATTTTTGTAATGAAGCCCCATGTTCTCTAATTCCCTTGATTGTAGGAACATTCATAAATAAAAAATAATTCAATATACTTTTATATAAATTAGTTTAAACCTACACTATATTTAATTGGGGAAGGGGGGAATTAGTTATTTTTGTAATGAAGCCCCATGTTATCTAATTCCCTTGATTGTAGGAACATTCATAAATAAAAAATAATTCAATATACTTTTATATAAATTAGTTTAAATATAAATTTGAACAAATACTTTTACGTGACAAATTATTAAAAATTGTTTTTCATAATTATGAATTTTAAATTTTTTATTTAATGATCATTATTAGATGCACAAGCATCGCTGTGCCCAAAATACTAGTGTAACCTTAAATATCATTTACTATATTAAGGAGTGTACTCACATTTTCTTCTACTTTTACTTTAAAAATAAATACGGATTATCATCTTTTTTACAATAATATGACTTTAATGAATAATTAAAATAATAATTAGATTTTTTTTGTAAATTAGTGATGATGTGAGTTTGCAAAATAATAACTACAATTACGTGTTAAATTTATTAGAATTTTAATTCATAATTAAAATAGTGGAAGTTACATGACTGTCATTATTCCATCATTAGGGAGTTACATCACTTTATTGGAGAATAAAAATAATGATTGTATTTATCTATTTACTTATGATAATGTTTATTTCATTTCTTATTATGATCAATTTACCTATATTTCTCAATAACTAAGCATTGATTATGTATAACTTTTAATTCAGTTTTAAACTTTGGATAACTTTATATAATTTGTGTTTATTTTAATTATTTCTTAAACTTTGAATAAGTTTAATTATATAGTATATGTTCAAGTTAAATACTATTTTTAGGAGTTATTGTTTCTTATTTCTTGTTAATTATTACTTTTCATGATTAATAGATATTTTAAAATAATTTTTTAATTATTTAACTATAATTATTTTTATTAATTTTATTTTTGAACAATCATTATTTTCTCTACTATGATTAGTTATGATTTTCATAATTTTTTTTTATTAATTATCACTTGTCGTGATTAATTGGTGCTTTGAGCTAATATTTTCAATTATTTTTCAACAATCACTACTTTCTCTTCTTTGATTACTTATGATTTTTCATAACTAATAATGGGTTCTTAATAATTAATTTCATGAAAAAAATACTTTTATAATTAATATATCAAATCTAAATATTATTTTTTAGTACTTTAGATGGTTTAAAATTTCTAAAGTAACATGTGCTTTTCAATAATTTAACTATAATCATTTTCATAACTAATGATAGGTTCTTTTTAGTTAATTTAGTGTGAAAAATAACCTTCATAATTTAAATGTTCATTCTAATTAGATTAATGGGGAAGGGGTAATTTAGTCTTAACAAAAAAGGGAAGAAATATATTACCTCATTCACACTTTTAGAAGTATTATAAATTATAAATTATAGATATTATAGATATAGATTATAGATCATATCATTGGTGAAAAAAAAGGAAATAAATGTTAATTCAATTATAAACTAGTTATTATATAACAGACTTTTGCCATTCGGCAGGGTATCCACTCTCCCGGGAACCGGACCTATAGGTTACCGGTCTTATCCGGTCCGGACCGTTAACCATATCGGATATATTTTTTGAACCGGTACCGTGCGTCCCGTTTATATTCGATAAAAAGCATATACAATAGAAAAAAAACCTTTAAAAAATGTTCAAAATCAATAATATAATATATAAAAATTAACATCGAATATGTCATCGGATCCTTTATCTGGTACTTTACCGGTAACTTATTGGATGTCGGTTAATTTTTTTACCCGTTCCCGGACCGTTATCTTACCGAATCGATAAACGGACCGGAAATTTCAGACGGGGTACCGGGCGGATCTCGGTTCTCCCAAACCAATAACAGCCCTACAAATGACCGTCATGAAATCCAAACCTTTTTTTTATATAATTAGCGATATATATTATTAAAGGACAAATCAAACAACCGAGTAAGAGCACTCACATCAGCTCCCTCAAAAGTTATTTTTAGACTTGAAAAACTAAGAATATAAAAAAATAGTGCTACATCAGCTCCCCTAAAATAACTTGGGCCCACAAATTTTTTTTCACACACCAATGAATGGTACAAATATTCACCAGTGCCAATATTACAGTTACCACAAATTTTCTCTTCTTCCCTCAAAGAATCTGCTCACTATTTTCGATCTCTCCAAAATTCTGCCGCCATTGTCTTTGCTAATGATTTCAATTAAATCAATTTATTTTTTATTTAAAGGTTGAAAGGCAAATTGTGTTTTCAAGTAAGTAATAGTATTGAAGTTATTGAACTACAAAATAGATTAAAAATTACTTTTAAATTTAAAATAAAAGAATTACCTTATTGACATCTTATGAGAAAATTTACAATTTATTCGTAAGTTATTTGAGTCACATACGCGCTTTAAAAGATACAGTTGTTGAAAATTTTAAAAATATTTATATATTTGAAATATTAGTTTTAATGCTTGGTGAATAATAAGGAAGCTGCTAAAGCACAAACATAAAATGCTAGTGCCAAAAATAAGAAAATGGCGGTTACGAGTGAATTATAGAGAAAAATATGAGGGAGCTGATGTGAGTGCTCTAAGAATTACAGTAATAGGGCCAATCAAGCAAAACTGGGCTAAGGCCACAGTCGGATCCAAAGAGATCCATTTAAGCCTCATCTGGAACAGCCCATTGCCCTAAGCCCTATCAAATAACCTAAAATTGCTCAAACTAAAAATAACAAAAGTATTATATGTACCATATGTTCAAATTTAAAATTCAAAATTGTTAACCAAATAATGAGATATTACATCGGGACAGAAATTAAATACAAATATTGAATAGTCAAATCACCAAAAGAAATCCATAATTAATATTAATAATGCTACAATGAAGTCCTTCTAAGCTTTGAAATATGAAAATGAAGATGTATCTTCTTTAATATACCAATTTCTTTCCACATGAGCTTGTTAACTTTCTTCTATATCCTTTTTGCTTTATACGAAAGGGTGAAATTATAATAAAACATAAATTATTTAGAAAGTAACACTTCTAAGTTCAGCAGAAATAATAAGTTGTCGTGCATAGAATGTCGCAATCCTCTAATTATTGAAATAATCTTGTTTTTATTTTTAGGGGAATCAATATACACATACACAAATAGTGTTTTTTTAGAAAGTTAAATTACTATTTTACTTGTAGATGAAACTTCCTCATATATTAAATTTACAAATAAGAAATAAAATAGTCATTTTCCTTCTTAAAACACACTATTTGGTATTGTTTGGGTGTGTATAACAACTCAGTTTAGATAGTTGGATTAGTACTTGAATTAAGCTAGTGAAAGAGCGATGAATACGTGCTTTTTCGAATTAAAAATATTCACTTTTTTCCTCCACTCCTTATTTTACTTCAATCATATTGTGTGATCAAAACCATCAATTCGATACTCAGCCCCCTAAGTTTATTTATAATATATAGTCTTACCAAACCTTCAAAATTATCGACCTGGTACTCAGCCCAGCCTTAACCCAAAAAACAAATTTGTAATGGTTTTACCCTTTGGTAATAAAGTAAAGCCACTTAAAAAATAAAAAGTAAAACTCAGTATATATGTTAACTTTTTAATCAATTATTTTATACATTTTTGCTTTGTCTTTTTTTTAATGACTATCTATAATAATTGATTAATTCATATTTTTATTGATTTTTTGTTTGGTTAAATATTGATTATATTCTAATATTTAGTTTATTATTAATTGATTATATTTTAATTAATTCTTAAAATAAACACAATAAAAACATAATAAAAAAATAAACTAAGTCTTATATAAATATATTTATGAGTAGGGTCCAAGTATGGTTTACCCTGTACCCGTGACCATACCAGTATACAGGTGGGTTGAGAAATGGAAAACTCTTAACCCGTTAACCCGACCCAAAACCAACAGCAAAAAAGAAAAGCCACCGCATATGGGATTGGGTTAGGTACCCGTCAAGTTACATTAAAATTGTTATCTCTACTTATCAACTATAAACTACTTACTATATAGGAGACTTTTGCATTAATTAATGGTCATTCCAAAATTAAGTATTTTGACTTGAAAAGTTAAGCGGGACAAATCGACAACTATCAATGACAATAATGATGACGGAGTACGGTATACACATACATGTAATTAAAATTGCTCTAACTAAAAACATCAAGAGTATTCTAAGTAAAATATGTTCAAATTTAAAATTCAAAATCAGTAATTAAATATAAGATATTAGTTCTAGAGAGAAATTAAATACAAAAACTGAAAAGTCTTAAAATAAAATCACCAAACAAATTCATGATATTAATACAATAAAGCTAGAATGAAATACTTATAAGCTTTAAATATGAAAGTCAACATGTATCTTCTTTATTACCAATTTCTTTTCAGTAACTTTTACCTATATCGTTTTTCCTTCATTGAGGGGACAAAATATTATTACAGCAAGAATATAATTACACTATTATAAAATTACTAATTTGACTTAATAAAAGTATTTTATGTGGGGAATGTCTAATACAAATACAGATGTATATTGTTCTAGGTTTGAGTTGTATATTATTCTAGGCCCCGTTAGTTCTTAAGTTTTTGTATATTTCTATACATATATAGCATGTAATTACTTTGTGATTAATACAAGAATATTATTATTCTCATCAATGTCCTTCCTTATATAATTTAAAATATTTAATAGCCTTCCTCAAACTTAATGAACAAGGCATAAAATTCAAATAATTAAATTTAAATAAAAAATATATCCATTAGTTAACACAATAAAATTGCCATAACTATTGTTTTTTTGAATAAAATCTAGATGATACTCTAGTTTAAGAGTGTCCAGATTTAATGAATGTGAGTTTGCAAGCATAATATATCAAAATATTATCTTATATTAACAGTCATTTCAAAATTAAGTATTTTGACTTGAAAAGGTAAGCAGGATAAATTGACAACTATCAATGACATGAATGACGATGAGTACGGTATACACATACATGTAATTATAATTGCTCTAACTAAGAACACTAAGAGTATTATGAGTAAAATATGTTCAAAAATTCAAATCAATAATTAAGTGTAAGATATTACTTCAAGAGAGAAATTAAATACAAAAACATGTAATTAAAATTGCTCTAACTAAAATCATCAAGAGTATTATAAGTAAAATATGTTCAAATTTAAAATTCAAAATCAGTAATTAAATATAAGATATTACTTCAAGAGAGAAATTAAATACAAAAACATGTAATTAAAATTGCTCATCAAGAGTATTATAAGTAAAATTTGTTCAAATTTAAAATTCAAAATCAATAATTAAATATAAGATATTACTTCTAAAGAGAAATTAAATACAAAAATTGAATAGTCTTAAAATAAAATCACCAAACAAATCCATGATATTAATACAATAAAGCTAGAATGAACTTCTAAGCTTTAAATATGAAAGTCAACATGTATCTTCTTTATTACCAATTTCTTTCCAGTAACTTTATCCTATATCATTTTTCCTTAATTGAAGGGACAAAATATTATTACAGCAAGAATACAATTACACTATTACAAAATTACTAATTTGACTTAATAAAAGTTTTCTATGTGTGGAATGTCCTTCCTTATATAATTTAAAATATTTAATAGCCTTCCTCGAACTTAATAAACAATTCATAGAATTCAAATAATGAATTTTAAATAAAAAATATATCCATTAGTTATCACAATAATATTGCCATAAGTATTGTTTTTTTGAATGAAATCTAGATGATACTCTAGTTTAAGAGTGTCCAGATTTAATGAATGTGAGTTTGCAAGCATAATATATCAAAATAATTTACCTTAATCTTTTATGTAATATAGCCTTTAATTACTCAATGTGATTTATTTCCTTAATAAAGGATTGGAAAATTTGAGCCTTAAACCATCATTAGCTATTTAAGTTGTTCAATTCTCCAACAATTTATTCAAACCCTTCAAACTCTTTTAGAATTGTTTATAGTTTATTGTTGAATTATGGCCATAATTAGTCATGATGAAAATTCTTCTGAAAATTCAAGCATCTCTGCAACCACAAAAGGATCTTCTAGCAGAGATTGTAATGAAAAGAATGGAAAAAAGAAGGAGAAGTTGATAGAGGGCACCTCTGCCCCTCTGCATGTATTAGATAATAATGCATCCTCTCTGTTCAATCAACTTTCCAATGCTAGTACTGCCAATATCTCCAAGCTTGAGCTAAACTTTTTTGATCAATCGAGAGTCGCGAAATCTGGATCCAGTAAGGCATGGGATTTGAGCGAGGCGGGAGGTTCTGAGGGAGGTTCTGAGTCGAGAACTTTCGCGTGCTCTTACTGCAATAGAAAGTTTTCAACTAGCCAGGCGTTAGGAGGCCATCAAAATGCACATAAACAAGAGCGTGCATCGGCTAAACGTCGCCATGACATAATGGATGCTCCACCTTATAGCCATCCACAACCTAATGCATACCACCCCTACTGGTATCCATCTCTCTCGCACACGCCCCCTTATGCATCATATAATAGATCGCTTGGAACCAACCATGAGGCGATGATCTACAAGCCACCTCAAGCATGGCCATCTCCACGTTACAATCTCGCTCCCAGTGAGAGTACTTTTTCAAGGCCGTACATGCCTGCTAGACCAATACTACCATATGAGACAAATCACGGGATGAACATGGACTTTTTCAAAACACAAATGGATGGCTTTAAAACGGAAAGAGGAGGTGGAGACAATGTCGGTCCCTCAACGTCCTCCTTCATCAAGCCCAAACCGCAGTTGGAGATAATAGATGACGAACAAAAATCATCTGAACTTGATCTTACTTTAAAGCTTTAGATTTTATTCCTGAAAGTTTTGCTTGTTTAATCAAGTCATGTTTCAAGGTAAACTGTTTTGAGCAATTTGTTGTTAACATAATTGTGATGTCTTTATCTTGTTTATTATTGGGTCATAAAATTTGGTTCAATCTTTTATTTGAGCATTGCCTATTGTCCTCATTACTTCTATATTAACTCAAAGTTGATATTCTTTTTATGAGACTGTTCTGTAACTTTCAGCTTTTAACTATCGCATATTAAAAAAAACTTCATTCTACTTATCTGTTTCGGCTTCTAACTCAGAGCAGCGTCCAGTGTCCAGCCTGCATCGCTAAAGCCTGTAGCCGATCACTAATATCTCCTGCAGCTGGAACTGGGTGGCGTTACAATGGGAATAGTATTGGAAGTGTTCCATCTCATGTTATGGTAGCCTCTCCTAGTGCAGATGTTCCTTTGATTCCTGAACGAAGTTGAAAAATGCACCAGATAGAATGCTTGCTCAGAACTTTAGAACCCGATGCCCGGTAGAGAAAGAAAGAGATTTGTAGTAACGTTTGTTTTAGATTGTCTGTGTATTCCTTTGTTTCTGAAGGATAATTCTTGCCTGTTACACTATAATCAATTCATTTGTATTATCTTTCATATCCCAATCAATGAGTCAGTAAGCTTGCACTACAACTCAAACAAATGACGAAAAAGTTGACCTTACGTAGATTACACAATGGAAACAAATTTTGGTGTTTTCTTGAATATCTACAACACCTAACTTTATCCTTATCATACAGCACCTAACTCACTTTAGCAAGCGAAAACCCTCTCTATTCTCATGATATAAGTGAGGAACGTCGAACTCTGAGAAAGGTTTTGGATCTTATCCTTGCATGAGCCTTGAGGGGGCTCTCGTCATTGACTTGCTCAGCTGTATGATGAAGGTCTGCATCAACTTATTAAGAGACATGAGATAGACATAATTCTTGAAACTGTCTGAATTTGCTGGTCATTCATCCCGTGAGTTGAAACGGTATCCGCCAAATGTGCAAAGTCCCGCAAAGATGCAATCAGAAATTGAGTAACCGATTACACAAAATGAATCTTTAAGAGGGGTTACCTCATCCTCTGAAATATGGAAGAAGAGATGGGAACAGGTCTTCCTAGCAATCTGCGAGTAATCCTAATAGACCACTGCATATATTCACTCTCTGTATCGTCTTCTGCCTCCACAATGTTAAATCGACCACTCGTTGACCTCTGATTGCATTTTTGTGATTATGTCAACACCACCATCGAGCCCACGAGCCTTCCTCTGCCATGCCTGAACATTGTCTGGGATGGTTTGAACCATGCCAAACTGCTTTAGGCAACGATCAGGGAGGTGCCTTTCTGCTTTCTCAAAACAAATCAACATTGTCTTAGCTCTCCCTCAAATGAGACTGCTTTGAATGCTTTCTGGTATAACGGTACAACTGATATTGCATAAGGACACCAATCAACCTAAAACAAATAAATATAGATTCAATTTGGAATATTATTCATTCACTAATAGAAAGGGTAAAAATGAGGCTGCAAATTGGGTTTTTTTTTATTTGCACTAACATCAGATGACGACAAACAATCCAAT
Source organism: Echium plantagineum (assembly GCA_003412495.2). NCBI lineage: Eukaryota > Viridiplantae > Streptophyta > Magnoliopsida > Boraginales > Boraginaceae > Echium > Echium plantagineum. Next base: position 11,071,031 of record CM016567.1, on the reverse strand, counting down.
GTTTTTCGATAAAGGCTATATCACGATTAGATGTGGGACCATTTTGCCTCCCTTTCAATCTAAGAAAAAACGGAAAACATTCGGGGATGGGTTTCTGGTGAAGTCTGGGCAGACCAATATCCAGGTGATAGTAACTCCAGCACTACAAAGAGAAGATGCTTAATGAATTTGTATTCTGTATCTGAATCATTGGCAAAACCGAAAAGATATAGACCAGCAGAAGATACTGTAAGCTGCTTCTTGATCCCATTAGCAGAAATGGCAAAGAAACCTCACCTGTAGCAAAGTCAACAACCACTAATATTGCTCTGAGATTGGAGGGAGATGTTACCAAGCGTTCTATACAAGAAAGCCAATGCTGCTGTAGCCCAAACATACTTACCAGCTTTCTCAAAATCTTCAAACAATGGCAGGTACATAACAGGACCTCTGTTATCAGTGGTGGTTGAGAAGATGGTGCTACCAACCAGATAAAGAAGGTAAGCACCCTTATAACACTCAACTTCTTCTATTAAGGCATCTTCTCGACAGTGGGAGAAGGTCTTCTTAAGTTAACTAAGCTTCACCATCCCCCCACTTGTATTTCACGGATCTAGCCATCAGTTGGAAGCCCAATTGGATAAGCTACATCTTCAAGAGTAACTATCATCTCTCCAACAGTTAAATGAAATGTGTTTGGTTCTCTTCTCCATCGCTCAACCAATGCAGAGATCAGAGGGTTATCTAAACTAATTGTAGGCATCAATCTTAAGTGGCCAAATCCAGCCTTCCTTATTAACTCAAGCTGGTTATGGTGAGGATCCACCGATCAAGCTTTGAAGTATGTTCATGGCATCTAAGAACGCCACGCTCCTGTCGGTTAGAATTTGATTATATCAATTTATTACATCCAATAGAAACAAACTGATAAATAAAATTATTTACCTGTCCTCCCAAATAGCAGCTGACACATAATTTTCCTGATCGTACAGGACACAATCATAAAGGGTCCAGGATTATTTGAATAAAAAGCTGTTGTTACCACTAGCTACATTCGTCAAACTGAAACTCGATCAGGAGTCTGTCGATCAATAATCTCTATTTACTTAGTAAAGTTCAAACACAATTTAAGATAAAGTCATAGGATGTTAATAAGCAAGCTCATTGCAAGTTGCAACCAAATGCAGCAATGTGCAAACCAAAACATCATAACAAGTGATTCCGCTTCTAATGACTGACAAAAGTAAACATTGGACGTAAAGTGATACTACTCTTGTAAAAAGGCTCAACTTAGGTAAATTTGTGCTTCGGATACTGCCATTTCGGGAACCCAATTACCTTGAGATGTTACTCTCGTCAAAGTTTTTTCCTTGGCACATTACAACTTGGTCACCAAGACCCCAACACTAGAATGTTTATTTCTTCAAAGAGTCACTGCCACATGGACCCAACATGGTCTCAGGAGACTCAACACACTACAGTCATCATCGTAGATCAGCCATAATCATCCAATTCACAAAGCCAGAAGTTTTATGTCTTAGGTAATATTAGAACCCGGGTTATTAAAGTTGAGCTCTAAAAGATTTATTCACTGAACAAACAGTGGAACTTAATGCGAAAATATTAAGGTTAAAGAAAAGCTAACTTCTTGATACTTCCCTGATTAAAATGAATAAATGGTGAATGACACAACCTACGCTTCTTATCTCTTGTGAAATAATAAATAGTTCTTTACGCTCCACTCTTAGGTCAGTTCGGAAACAGCCTCCCTGTTACCATAGGGGTAAGGCTGCAAGCTATCTGATCCCCTTACCCCGTCTAGGGGAGCCTCTTAGGAGGCATTAGGACATGTTGATGTAAATTAGCATGCTAATAGTAAATTACAGCAAATATATTATGTTTATGTGTATATATATATTCATCAAATGTTTCACATTTTAACAAGCATCTCTTATTGCAATAGAATTATAGCACATATAAGATAAATTGAACTACCCATTTGTTCAGGAAAGGTAGAAGGTTACCTCAATGCCCACATTATTATCTTTGTAAGGTTTCAAGATTGGACTTTTTTCATCACTTGAAGCAAACAAACAACAAGCGAATTTTGATATATGAATCTATTATAACACAATGATTAATATCTGGTATTTCCAACAACAAAAAGAAAGACTATTTTAGAGAGCACTTGAAAATTATGAATGCTACGACGTCATAAAGAGTCGAGCGAAATAAGGGATTACAAATGGATTTGATAAAACTAGAGTTGTGTACAACACTACAACTCTTGATCAATCTGAAGCAAATAAAGAGGTTTCAGGAATGATCATCACAGAATAATTACTAAAGAAGTGAATCGAACTCAGAATCAAGACGAAAGAAATGCCAACTTGAACCATTAAAAGCTCGATAATAATCATCAAAATCTGCACTGACTGGAACTTCAGTAGTGAACTTTCTGACAGCCAAAATATGTTTTCTTGGTTGGGAAATTGTCGAGGTGTTACACAATGACATATATTGCTCATATTCATCAAAGCTGTTCCCAAATAATACAGTACGATTCAGCATATCCGCTCTCCAGTTTGCTTGCAAAAGATTGTCGTACAACTCAGCCTCGCAATGTGGCATGAAGAAGAATGTCGGCTTCATAGCCTGACGCCTACCTTGTTCATTTAGCGATAAAACAGAACAACCTAAGGAATGCAGAACCTTAGACTCTGTCAAAGAGATAACCGGATCGAAAACCTCAATGTCCCCTATCCACCCGAAGTTCCTCTTCATCAAGATTACAACCCCGAGCTGCAACCTCGGAGGATCATACGATTCAATGCTGCCTATGCCATACACTACCATTTTCATACTAGATTCCGAACCCAACAAATTAGTAATTCGATTTAAAAATTCAGGACTTCCCATTTGATTCAATAATGATTTCCAGAACTGGGAGTTTTCCAGTTTCCGGATGCAAATTTCCATCTTCTGCAACAACTTCATCTCTCTTTCGGGATTTGTACAAACATCTTCTGGAGCCCATGAACACACTGGTTCTTCATCTTTGGATGAAACAGACTTCTTTAGTTTCATCTTCTGTTTTCCCCGACGAGGCAGCACGACGGTCCACTCATTGGTTGCATCTGATTTTTCCCCAACAACCATAGCTCCTCGCCTGAGAAGCTAATCGCCGCCGCCTGGCCGGAGTCGCCTTTAACTGTGTGTTTGTTTGGTCAATTTGGGGGGGGGGGCTACTTGATAGGTCGAATTTGCTTTTAGTTTGATAAGCAAATTACAAAATTAACAGATCAGCTAGGTAGTGCTAGTAATGGACGGGTAATCTCGAACAGCTCGTTAATCGACTCAGTAAAATCCGATTTTTCACTCATTTTATACTTTAAGGAACAAGCATAAAAAAATGGATCACACTGCAAGTAATTTTTTTGGATATAATCGAAACTCCACTTGTACCTTTATCGAGTAATACATGTATAAAAAATTTTATTCAATAGCTTATTGGATAAACGGGCTTGCTCGTTTGTTCTTTTATATTATATTTATATATATAATATATATTATACTTTAATCATAATTAATTTTAACGACTAATATAAATAATTAATTTCCAGATTTACATATCAACAACTAAATACTATTGGAAACCCTTTATAGGTTTGTAAATAGAATTTGGATAACGCACTCGTTCGTTGCCCGGCTCAAAAGACCCAACTCGATATCCGCTTGTATCTTTATCAAATAAAGAGGATAATATGTTTGCTACCGACTCGATAGCACCGGACAATTACTAGTTCGGTAAACCTCAAACTCGGCCGAGGACCCAGTTGAACGGCCACTAAATTTAAGGACACGTTACAATAATTATTTCAAAAAAATTAATTAGATTATAATATCTATATTTGGAATATTCACTATCACAGTTTAGCTTTCTATGTTAATCAATTCATTTATGAATTTTCATTTAAGATACTTAAAATTGTTAGAGACTATGTGGGATTAGAGTTGTTATCAATTCGAGCTATTTATTTTTGTTAAATCAAGAAATAAATTCACCTTATAGTAATTTCAATTAGTAGACAGCGGTTGTGTGTTTAGAAGTGATTAACAGACAAACTCTAATCCCCTTATCATAGCTCAACTGATAAAAAACTAGAATGTATGGAACTAGAAGAACATCTCGCCATAACAGTGATAATCTATGACATCATAACTTTTAACAACTTAACTAATTAATATATACATAATGTTGTTATGGAGCAATTGCTCAATCACTACAGTAGCTCAGATATCAAGCAACATTATGAAAATGGATACACAATATAAATTCGCATGGTCTTTCTAAGAGATTGGCCTTTTTCATTTTGAGGTTGTCGACTTTAGAATTACAAATATTATTATACCCATCCCTCAACCATCATCTAGTTTGTTCTTTTGATATTCTTTCAATATGCAACAATTTCATTTTTTTCTTTAAACTATAAATTTGTGATTGTCATGAAAAACGACCGATGACCCCTCCCTCCATCTATGATTTCACAAAATTTTGCGATTGTCACAGCAATGGCAAGTCGCCCCTCCCTCCGAACCTCCGCCTATGATTTCATGAAAATTCGATAATTGTCATGGCAACAGCGAATCACCCTTCTCGTCGTGACAATGACCGATCACCCCTCCTTCCGTAAATCACCCCTCCCTCTGCCTATGACTTCATGAAAATTCGGTGATTGTCATAACAACACAGATCACGCCTCCCTCCGCCTACGGATTGGTGGTAGTGATGGCAGATTTGGTGGACTAATTGAAGGCAAATTGATATGTTGGAAATGTGGTGAAAGACACCAGCAAATAAAACGAAAGAAGTTCCCATTCATTTATAATGTAGTGAACACTTGAAACTCTTTCAACATTACATTTTTTGACACTTAAAAGCAGAGAAACACACCCTAGACATCTTCTTCTACTACCAACATTTAAACAGACACAGACAAAAACAAAGCACATAGAGAAACACTCAAAGGCTCTTTATTAAGGAGGTCAAACAAACATCACACTTCATCATCATGTTGAGATGAAGGGGGTAGTAAAACCTCCTAAAAACAGACACAGACTCTAAAGACAAACACTATTTTATTAATTAGTTATGTTTTTTTTCTTGATTTTGGGCTCAAGGGGATGCATCATCTCTCTGCTTTAGGAAGGTTGTTAGTCTCTTCATTTGCAAGTGCATGGGTTGCATTTGCAGTTCTCTCCACACTTGCATGCATCATTCTCTGCAGACTCACCCATCTCTCCATCCTCATAGGATCTGCAAAACACCCCAACAAATTATAACAACGAAAAGAACCGATACTTGAAAAGGTAAGGTTGCATACTACCCGACCCCCTACCCTGTTTAGACTCGAGCTTCGAGAGCCTCTTTAAGCTATTTGGAATAAGGAGTAAGGTTGCATACTACTGCTCCACATTTAGACGAGAGCTCCAAGAGCCTCTTTAAGATACAGACTACCGACCCCCTTACCCCGTTCTTTAAAGCCATTGAGAGATGTTAATGTTAATGTAACAATAAATCGATAACAAACTAATAAAAAAAACTTGATGCTTACTGCTTGGCAGGAGCAACACCCATAACAAGGGTCTGGGTGGTGGCAGCCTCCTCTCTGTAGCTCATATCAGGGTACATCTTGCATCTGCACAAGAATTAACCACTAACAATTAATGATATTGAAAAATAATTAATTATAAACAGTAGCTAGTGTAGACAGATCTCCATCAAAATCAATCAAACTAGGCATTCAAAAGAACATATAATTGTTGATTCAGATGGCAGATGAAACCATATTTCAAATAGACAAATAGTACTATAATTATTCCCTCCTTCCCTAATTTTAACTTTTATGGTCAAACTTCACAAAATTTCAATAAATCATAAGAAATAATATAGTCATGTGATCTTGTTAGATTCGTGTTTTGTTGACCATAAAAATCAAAATATACGAATAGTACGTATTTGGTGTCAAATATTACATGTCGTAAATTAGTCTCCAAAATTACAGTCCCAACTAAAACAAAGTTAAACTTGGACCAAGTGTGGTTACTTTTTTCTTTCGATAACATTTATGTCATTTTCGATATTATCCTACAACACTTTTATGTCAAAAAGTACCTTAATGGTATTTTAAGGTCCGATATATTACTGTCCGAACATATCCTTTTCCAAAATTGTTATTTCGGCACCATAATCCAACAGTTGTATCACCTTCGACTTTCGTGATTAATTCGTAAATGCAACAAAATTGTAACACGTTCCATTATCTCGGACCAAATCGACAATTACGATTTCAAAGAAAACAAACTGCACCAACAGATCAAATTTCTGAAATGCTAAAATCATAACCATCTAGATCACTAAAAGCTAAAAATTCCAGCATTCACATGCAACATGACAAAATCAAGAATGACTCAAAATCAAGAAAACAACAAGAAAAAAGAAAAGCATACCCTCCACAGCTGGAGCCACACTTGCAGGCAGAACCACATCCACAGTTTCCATTGCAGCAAGACATTTTCTTAAGTGGATTAAAGTATATGTTGAGATTGAATATTATTAAGATGGTTTGAAAGGTGAAATGATATGATACAATAATTGTAGGAGTGACCCTAATTTATAAGGGAGTGAAGATAGGGGTAGGTTTGATCGTGGCCGTCCAAGTTGCATGATCTTTGGGAAATTGTTGGATTATCAATAAATGTAGGTCCCCACCGTTGTTTGCTGCCTTATCTCTTGGCCACTTCTAGCCATTACTCTGTTACGTATTTTTGTAGTTTTGCAATTTGTGAATCTCATTTACTTACACGAATTTTAACGAAAAATGATATTGATTCTACTTACTGTTTACATGATTTGAATAATCATATGACTTTTTTCCACCAATGGTTTTGTTTTACATCCATTTTTTCATGATTTTTATATCCCTGACGTTCTCGAACATATGTGAACTAGTAAATAACTACGACTATCATACTAACTACCAATATCCTCATCTTTTTAATCAGCTCTCTTAAGGAATGAGTTGATATAAAATTTAGTCCTTTCACCAAATGAGATACATATTTCGATTTATATCTTTCGTATACTCCATATCAAGATGTATGAAAGTTTTTATTTTTGTAAATTATCGATGAATATTGAATACAATGATATGACAAATAATGAATACATAAATTATTAACTAATAAATAGTTAAAGTAAAATATGAGACATTTGTCTCTAACACGACAAGTATGGAAGTTTTTAGTGTAATGATTTCATAATTTTATTACTCCCTTCGTTTTTTTTTTATTTGTCGTCCTAGCCTTGGTTTGTTTCTAAATATTTATCTTCCTAGCATAATTAGCTGTAAATTTACATTTTCAATGTACCTTTTTATTATTTTTCTTATAAAGTTATCAACCATCAATTGATTGTCATTTTACAATTTTAATGTAGTTTTTGATAACTTTTCATTTTTTTTTAACAATGTGTAAATTGCTAGAATGATAAATAAAAAAGAATGGAGATTATATTTTGTACCCCACAAGTTACTGAAAAGGTCAAACAACTGCATTTGTCTGTAAATGAACAAAGTTCAAACAATTTTATTTGTCTGTAAATGAATAACATTAATGGCTACATAAGGGTTAGTTATAACTTCCAATAATACCCTATTAACATTTTTGTCTTATGATAAATAGTCAACTTAACGAATATTATGGAATCCCCTAAAATTTTTAGTAAATTTATATTTTAATCCTTTGGTTACAACATTTTCACTTTAAAATAAATTTGTAACAATTAATTGTAATTTGTGACCCTTATTAATAGATACGAATTCATCTCTTTGATTTTTTTGCTTTGGAAAAAAATAAATATTCTTTTTACACTTTGTAATAGTTTCTTCAAATCAAATATGAATAGGGTCAATTATTTTATTCATGAAATAATGGCATCTTTAGAGTACTAAATTGGATTATTGAAATGGAGTTAGGGTTGAGTAGGGCTGTGAGTGAACCTGAAAGATCGACTCGATTCGCCATATTCGATTCGAAAAAGATCGACTCGTGCTTCGATTCGTAACTTCAAATATAGAATCAAATCATAAAAATAGTGTTCGGGCGAACCGAGTCGAATAATTCGAACATGTTCGACTCGGTGCCCAATAGTGTAAATAATATAATATATTAATATTATATAATTAGTGTTTGAGTGTTGTATAAATGGACCAATGTCCATATCTTATTTTATAAATGGACCAGCCCTAAACTAACCTAATGTATTCATATTTAAATAGAAAACCCTACCCTATCTCTCATTCTCTCAATCTCTCATTACCTCCTCTCTCTCTCAGACTCCGCCTCTCTGAAACTCTCTCTGTTCTTAAAATTTATTTGAATATTCTTCCCTCAGTCACTGCAGCCTCTCTGAATAATGTCATATAGTGCGTTGATGTCGATGTTTGAAGGTGCAAACTCGATTTTTGACTTGTTTTGATGTTTGACTTTTGTTGACTGACTGAAATTTTGTTCGATTGTCCATGCATGTTAATATATCACTTGTTTTAAGGTGTGTAATTACTTGGATTACGATTTTATTCGATTAATTTTGTTTAGATTTAGGTTTAAACAAGTTTGACTTTTGTTGACTCTATGAAATATGTTTCGATCTGTTATCTATGTTAGTTAAACAAGTTATTAATGTGTGTAATACCTTCGATTAACATGTAATCGTAATAATATCGTCTAGATCTAGGATTTTAGTGTTGTTGACTTTCGTTGACTTCATGAGAACTGCTTCAATTTTATGTACATCTAGGGTTTATGAGTTGATTTACGTATTTGTGGCATTAGATTGTGTTTTGTGTTTTTAATTTTATGTAGATCTAGGGTTTGCGTAATTTTGACTTTTGTTGACTTTGTCAAACTGTTTTAAGGTCAACATGTATATATAATAAATTGTTGCCTTCAATTTTGTTTTTCTTCAATTTTGTATATATATGTAATATGTTGTACCAGTTTAATAATTGTTTCTTCTAATAAATTTGTATATTAGGGACTTAGGGTTTTCAATTGATTAATTATTGAATAATTATTGAATAATTGTTTTGTTATTGAATACTTGTTTGAATTGATTAATTGTTTCAATTTCACTATTCATTCCCTGTTTCTTGTTTGATTCTTGTTTGATTACTGCTTTTCAATAGATTAGTGTTCTGATATGGAACTTTCTTTTGTTGATTCTTCAGAGACCCCATCTCTTAATAATGATGCTGAGATGGGCTCTGATTCTGAACCATCTGACTCAAGTTCAGAGACTGATGAGGCAGTGGCTGAGCAGGAGGGAGTTCATTTGTTTTGATTCTTGCAAAATGCTACTGGTAATTTTACTTCTGCTCTCTTTTCTATTTTAATCTTTTTTATCTTATCTTCTGGTAATTTTTAACTTCTGCCCTTTTTTGTTTTGATTCTTGTAGTTGCTGCTGAACTTGTTCCTGCCCAGAATGTTGTGGCTTCTAACAAGCCTGTTGGAACTGCTGCAAAAAACATAGCCAGCAACAGTAGCCAGCCTCCGAAAAAGAAACAAAAACGGATTCGAAGAACATGATTGATGGCTTCAAAATCATGTCTTCTTTGTTTCTATTCCACTTCAATCCTCTGCTATTCAATCTTCTGCTATTTTGTTTGTTTTGATGGCCTATGAATTGTGTTATGATGCCTTGAACTTATTTGGGACTATGTATTTGGGAACTGTCGGAACTTGGAACTGTCGGAACTCGGAAATGTCGGAACTGTAGTATCTTTTGGTTGGCTTCTTTTTCGGCGATGATGATATTTATATGCTATATTTTGAACAGAGTAACTGATCCGGCAAGTACCTTGGTATGGCAACTCATTCATGTTTTGCAATCATGGCTTGTCGGACTGTGGCCTGATGAATGCGTTTATCTGAGCCGTTAAGTAATTAAGTATGAATTTTAGGAATTTCGTATTGTAAGAACTTTAGTATTTTCTGGGTACTTTGGATATTTTGCCTTAAATATTGCATTGATCATATTCATAGCTTCTTTTTTTGTATATGCGAATCGGAGCGAACAGAACATGTTCGAACATATAGAATCGAACAAAGTCGAGCATCAACCTCATTTTTTCCCTTCGAATTAGAGCAGAATAATAAAAATCAATGCTCGTGCCAATCGAAGCGAATCGAATTAATGCTCGAAGTACAAACGAGTCGAATTAGAATAGGCTGCTGTTCGGTAGAATTCGGCTCGTTTACAGCCCTAGGGTTGAGGTGTATGGACTACAGAGCTAGCTAGTTACCCTAGAAAATACTTATATGAAATGTGTCATGTACTATGTAAAGAAGGAATGATGGTATGCTTGATCAATTATATACCCAAAGCATATATAAAAGATTTTGGGAGAATCTATTTTTCAATCTGTCTAACATTATAATTGCTCGATGGACTTAATGTGTGATTCCCCATCTAGTGGCTCTTTATATCATTATTTATGATCATTGAGTCCAATTAAGATTAAGAACATTATTATGTAAATATATTAACAATGTGAGAATATCAAGAGTTTTTTTTTGGATTAAGACTCTTATTTGATTTTCCAAACAATTTGATTTAAGTCTTCATTCTTTCATGTAAATTCGTATATTATTGGGTGACTATATTTAAGATGAACTTACGTTACTTCATCATATATGTTATTCTTAATTTACTCTTAACATGAGGTTTAGGGGCATTATGTTTTCCGCACTTATGTATTACATAGTCTCTAGCCTTTATAAAAAAAAAAAAAAATTATGTGAATATTACATTACATTTATTTTCACATAATTTTGAGATAATTACTTTATTCCATTATTAAGAAAACTAGTTAGTCACCACAGTCCACAGTGACCTAGTTAATGTTTAAATGGATACTTTATCTCATATTATTATGTTGTGCAAAATTTTGAGTAATTATTTATGTCTATTATTAAGAAAACTAGTTAGTCACCACATTGACCTAGTTAAATGTTAAAATAGATATTTTATCTCATATTACACCATTAATTTACTTTTAGGTGCTTGTTAGTCACCACAGTGACCAAGCTAATGAGTAAATTAATATTTTATCTCAACTAATAGTTATATCAACTAATGAAAATATTATGATAGCATGCAATTTAGTAGTTCTTATTATTTAGAACATACATAAAATGTTTTTATGGAGGGGCATGTTTATAATTTAACTTCACTCTGATGGATTAATCATATTACATATTGATATAACATCACGTGAATAATTCATATTGCTCAAATATGTTGATTAACTTTGTCCACAGACAAATTAATTCACCTATTTGAACAATAATCAAGAAATTTATTCAATTTCTATGTTAACTATAATTTTAAATATAGTAACATCAAACAACATCATCATATAATTTTAGGTGACTACCACAGGAGCGCCTGAAATTATGTTGTTCAAATTATTGTACGTGTTATTTTAAGCTAGATTTGTCGAATATTAAGGCAGTTAGTGGTCACATGATTGGTTACCCTAACGAATTCATCGGCAATGTTAGATTATATATATATGAATGGTAAAATCAGTGGGAGTACTAGATAATGAGGATAATCCTATTGATGAACACATTCACAATAAGGATAATCCATAAATTATCACTACCACTATCATTGCACTATCACCATTCAGAATGTTATTGAAGTACATTTATTTTCAGAATGACATTGAAAATTATAAGAAAATGTATGTTATTCCTGAAGATTATTATTTTATCTAATAAAATCTGAAGGTTTAAAGACAGTGACGGATCTATGTTCAAATATAATTTTAAATTCTAATTTTACATTAATTTTTCTTTATACATATATAATTTTACATTATACATATATAAACATCTAACTTTTCCGCCACTGGTTAAAGACTTGGTTTCTTATTCACAAACCAATAAGAATGATAGGATAACGAAAGGTTCAAAACACATGGACCTTGATTCCTTATTACTTAAGCAACATGTTATTGTTATTGTAAGCATAGATAACAATTATTGAGCTCTTAATACATTTTAACATCTTTAATGTCTGTTTTCTAATACCTGATGTTTAGAATAATGATAACAGACACTGTCTTCACTTAGAGACATGACGTGACCATTATGTTATTCTCAGTTACGGTCTAGCTATGAAAGTTATCGATGTTGTAGTACATGGAAGTAAGCAAGTTGCAAAATAATTTGTGCACGCCATGACTCTCATTTGTAACTTGATTAGTCAAGACACTTATGGTACCGAAATAAACGAGTGATTTGCATATCATGCGCGCCTTATGTTCTTACGGAAATAATAAACAATCCTCTGAAAGACCAAGTGGGAGACTGTAAGAATATTATTATTATATTAATAATATCCTCATTATGTTGGTCATTAATAGTTAGAAAACATAATTCAATATTAACATGATTATCACTTTATGAAAATATAAGTAACATACCTCCAGCCATTTAGACACAATTGAGGTATCGTTCCGAGCTTGCCCAAATGAAAAATGAGATGGTATCTTACTCTTGCCCTATATATATGAAATTTACTTTATGTGTTATTCGTTATGTGTGATGATGTCTTTTGATGGATAAAAGGATCTATATATAGGTAGAGAAAGGACCATATCATCTCAGACTTAATCATAATATTAACTCTCCATCAAAGCTAATTATTGTGAAAACGTTTGAACGGTCATAACGTTTTAGTATCGGTTGTAACGGTTCATAACGGATTTGCATTATTAATATGATAATAAGTATCCTACTAAGACCAATATTAATGTGGTTTAATTCAATTTATTTGACTTAATTTGAATAATATAATGTATTAAATATATTATTCTTACATTCTCCCACTTGGTCTTTAGAAGGATCTATTATTATTTGCATACTAAAAAAAACATAAGGCGCGCGTTATATGCAAATCGCTTGTTTATTTTTGTTACCATAAGTGTCTTGACTAATCAAGTTACAAATGAGAGTCATGGCGTGCACAAATTATTTTGCAAAATGCTTACTTCCATGTACTACAACATTGATAACTGTCATAGCTAGACCGTAAGTGAGAATAACATAATGGTCATGTTATGTCTCCAAGTGAAGACAGTGTCTATTATCATTATTCTAAACATAAGGTATACATATTAGATTACAGACATTAAAGATGTTAAAATGTATTAAGAGCTCAATAATTGTTATCTATGCTTACAATAACAATAACATCTTGCTTAAGTAATAAGGAATCAAGGTTCATGTGTTTTGAACCTTTCGTTATCCTATCATTTTTATTGGTTTGTGAATAAGAAACCAAGTCTTTAACCAGTGGCGGAAAAGTTAGATGTTTATATATGTATAATGTAAAATTATATATGTATAAAGAAAAATGAATATAAAATTAGAATTTAAAATTATATTTGAACATAGATCTGTCACTGTCTTTAAACCTTCAGATTTTATTAGATAAAATAATAATCTTCAGGATACATTTTCGTGTAATTTTCAATATCATTATGAAAATAAATGTACTTCAGTAATGGTGATTGTGCCATGATAGTGGTAGTGATAATTTAAGAATTATCCTTATTGTGAATGTGTTCATCAATAGGATTATCCTCATTATCTAGTACTCCCACTGATTTTACCATTCATATGTAATTTAGCATTGCCGATGAATTCGTTAGGGTAACCAATCATGGGACCACTAACTGCCTTAATATTCGACAAATCTAGCTTAAAATAACACGTATAATAATTTGAACAACATAATTGCAGGTGCTCCTGTGGGTAGTCACCTAAAATTATATGATGATGTTGTTCGATGTTACTATATTTAAAATTATAGTTAACATAATAATTGAATAAATTTCTTGATTATTGTTCAAATAGGTGAATTAATTTGTCTGTGGACAAAATTAATCAACATATTTGAGCAATATGAATTATTCACATGATTTTATGTCAATATGTAATATAATTAACCCATCAGAGTGAAGTTAAATTATAAGCATGCACCTCCATAAAAATATTTCTATGTATGTTCTAAATAATAAGAACTACTAAATTGCATGTTATCATAATATATTGACAGATAACTAATATTTTCATTAGTTGATATAACTATTAGTTGAGATAAAAGTATTAATTTACTCATTAGCTTGGTCACTGTGGTGACTAACAAGCACCTAAAAGTAAATTAATGTTGTAACCATCATATCTCAAAATTTGCACAACTTAATAATATGAGATAAAATATCTATTTTAACATTTAACTAGGTCACTGTGGTGACTAACTAGTTTTCTTAATAATAGACATAAATAATTACTCAAAATTTTGCACAACATAATAATAGGCTTGAGAAAACCCCTGTGTGGCGATAAAGAGAAACTATGGCCAACATAAATGCGGAAAATAAATATAATTTAATGACTTTAATAATAGGCTATGGTAACGTCCAAAAAAAAAAAAAAAAAAAAATTATACCTCAATCATTATGGTATTAACTATAAATTGTTACATGCAATTAATTGTAATAAAATAATCAATAAGATATATATTTTTTTATCTCGTAAAATATGATTGTTTCGAACGGTTTGAATTATGTAAAACTGGTTGCGTAATAATAGTTTTCGTTTTCAAAGTCTTGTATCAAAATACCTTCTTACCATAAGACTTACAACAAGAGAAAGTGCCCGTAATTTGGATTCACTTATATTCAGTTAAGATCTTCAATCAATACCACAAGCTTTCAAAAATTCTTTAATTGATACACATATTGGCTCTGGACTGAAACAATTTGTAGTCTTCATAATTTCAATTGTGAACATTGTAACATACAATCATTGCAAAAGGCAGTAGCCAATGTAATATGCATCCGATCAGGTGACCTTCATTAAGCCTCAATAAATTAAGAATAACATATATGATGAAGTAACATAAGTTCATCGCAAATATAGTCACCCACTAATATACGAATTTACATGAAAAAATGAGGACTTAAATCAAATTGCTTGGAAAATCAAATAAGAGGCTTAATCCAAAAAAAAACTCTTGATATTTTCATATTCTTAATATATTTACATAATAATGTTCTTAATCTTAATTGCACTCAATAATCAGAAATAATGATATAAAGAACCATTAGATGGGGAATCACACATTAAGTCCATCGAGCAATTATAATGCTAGACAGATTGAAAAATAGATTCTCCCAAAATCTTTATATATGCTTTGGGTATATAATTGATCAAACATACCATCATTCCTTCTTTACATAGTACATGACACATTTAATATAATAGATACAGTAATGTAGATGATCATGCATACTCTAATTACATTCCTCTCATATTATGAAATAATATAGTACAATAGTGCATGAATGAAATCTCAACAACAAAATGGAAGAGACAACCATCAATAATTTAAATTTGAAATAGTAAATATAATTTTTTTTTAATGCCTCTAAAATTAAAAGTAATTGGATTTATTAATATTCATTCATAGACGGGTAAACATATATTCATCTTCCCAAATGAATGAACACAAAATAATATTACATTATATTATTGAAAAAATATATACTTCATATGGGATTGTAAATGAAAAATTAGAAATTATTACCACAAACTTCAAACTTTCATCAAAATAGACTATATCCAATGCACATACTTCAATTCATTTGTGGATTAAAATAATCATATCTATGGAGCATTATATGCAGAATATATCATCATATCTACATGGC
>CM016567.1:10721626-11055103 GCA_003412495.2 Echium plantagineum | reverse complement strand
CGAGTACACGTCATTAGATACATAAGGCTTCCTATTATTCGAGAGTACTCAAGTTGTGACACTGTTCTCCTTTATTTCTCGTTAAATGATGACTTATGTCGATAGGAGTCTTAGACACTTCTGAATGATCGCGACTAAATTTACTCAAGATTGTGTCAACATAGTGCGACTGACTCAGAGTCAATCCACTTGGAGTTCTTAAAATTTTAACTCCTAATATGACATCAGCATGTCCTAAGTCTTTCATGTCAAATTTTGAATTTAACATGTCTTTGTTGAATTGATCATATTGGTGTTGCTTCCAACTATAAGCATGCCATCAACATAGAGGCATAGGATGATGTATCCTTCTCTCGTCGTCTTTACATAGACACATTTATCCATTCATTTATCTTAAAGCCATTTGATAACACAATTTTATCAAACTTTTCGTGCCATTGTTTTGGCGCCTGCTTTAGTCCATACAAGGACTTCACAAGTCTACAAACTTTATCTTTTTTTCCTGGAACAACAAACCCTTCAGGTTGTTTCATATATATTTCTTCATCTAAATCTCCATTTAGAAAAGCCGTTTTTACGTCCATTTGGTGTACTTCCAGATTACGCAAAGCCGCAATGGCCAATATCATTCTTGTTGGACTATGAGTCCGTAAACACCTTGTTTTAATGATGACTTAAACATTGATTTACTATCTAACATGTTTGCTTAAATGAATACAAAGATTGTCATGTTAGAAAGAAGGTTGCCGCCGAATGCAACCTTATGATCCGCATCAAGCTCAACAAAGATCAAGTGCGGTGATGAAGAAGAAGAATCAACCACACACTAGTCATTGAGGACTTGAAGAAGCTAAAAGAAAAGAATGACGACCAAGACAAAGAGTAGACATTCAACTGTCATGAAAAGGACAAACAACAAACAAACACAAGCTCAACGACATTCAAGAACGTTCAAGATTTCTATCGAAGAAGCTATGGATGCAAAACATACACAAAGGTAAAACTTAGCATTCATTTTTAGCTTAAAGTTTCTTGAATAATCTTAGTTGAAGCGGTATATATGAGAGATATTTTACAAATCATTTTTGACAAAAAGACGATAAGAGTGTTACCGATTTTATATATGTTCTGTCTAAAGAACAGTTTTGAAAATCTAAATGTTTACAAAATTGAGGTTTGAATACATTTTATTAAAGAGGATGAAAAGAGCTTTCCAACGCATTTTGAATCATCAAAATCGGAGTCTTAACGAAGCGGAAAATGAAGTTTTAAGATTTTCCATCGTACTCCGAGATCGTCATCGTGAGATCCATCGTGAGATCCATCGTGAGAATGGGTATCACGATGGGAGCCCAAAATCTGCCAGAAAGTTGATCGTGAGACGCATCGGGACCTTTGTGTCACGATGGGCCTCACGATGGGGTTCGAAAATAGCCGTTTTATGACCGTTTAAGCTCCAAATCAAGCCTATTTCAACCCCATTCAACCCCATTACATCCTATGCCTTCTACAAACGTTTTCATATCTTTCCAAGGCTAAAATCTCTCATTCAAACACAAATACTCTCCTAGATTAAGCTTCAAGTTTGATTATCATTGTATACTTTAATCTAGGATTGAGGTTAAGTTTTATATCTAGAGTTTGTGTTTAAGAAGGAGCATTCAAGGTGTTTGTTGAATTGCTCAAGAGAGAAAACAAGATTCAACTTCATATCCACTCAATTAAGGAGTTGTAAGATTGTGTTATACATTGTAATCTCATTGTAGCTCATTGAGGAGCATTTGATTTGGGATAAAACATTCATCTCTATATAATAAAGAGATATCCCATTAAGTTAGGATTTGATCTTCATACTAGAGGCTTGAGGGTCCGAGGTGTTGTGAGACTTACTCAAGCTAGGAATCGGGGAGATTGCCGTAGTGTTGAGGCTAGTGCTCAAGCAATAGGACATAGAGTGCTCGAGGTAGTGGAGTTGCATCTCCGACTTGATAGGAGTAGTGAAATCCGAGGAGGTTGTTCTTGGGTTCCTAATTGGGAATTAGGAGTAGAAATCCTGGAGTTAGGCTTTGGTTTCTAGCTTGGGTTAGCTAGAAGATTAGTGGATTGCTTGTATTGGATTCCGGGGGTTCCCCTTACTAGTGATCACTTACCGAAATCCCGAGGTTGGAAAGCCGAGGGTCGAGCACGTAGGGAAACCGAAGCTCGCTAAAATCGCGTTTGCATTTCTATCCCTACTCTTTTACTTTCTCGTCTATATTTGATTATATGCTAGAATTGCTAGGTTTCCATAATATGTATTACGTGCGTTGATAGATTCGATTGTGCCGTAATATATCATAAGTGATCACACATTCCATAAAAGAGGTTAATTTGGGGTTTCGATATTAATAATTTTATTAATCCGAAATTGGCTATAATTCCGCTATAACCTAATTCACCCCCCCTCTTAGATTGTCATATAGGCTAACAATTCTTATGGACGTAATCCTGGTAACTGGAGAGTAGGTATCGAAATAATCCAATCCCTCTTTTGTCTGTTTCCACAGATCACCAGTCTTCCTTTATACTTATCAATCGATCCATCAATTTTCAGCTTCTTCCTAAAGATCCATTTTGAGGAAAGAGGTTTGCAGCCTGGAGGAAGATCTACCAATTCCCAAGTATGATTCTGAAGAATCGATTTAATCTCGCATTGAATTGCTTCCTTCCAGAATGGACCTTCCCTTGATGTTACCGCTTCATGGTAAGTCCTTGGCTCTCTTTCTACCAAATATGTAAGAAAATCAGGTCCAAACGACTTCTCAATCCGAGCCCTCTTACTTCGTCGAGGTTCAACCTCAACTTCCTCACTATCTTCATTTATAGTTTCTTCGTTACCCATAGTTTGATCGTTGGGATCTGCTTCAGCGGAGGTGTCATGATCAGCTTTAGATGAACTCGCCTCTTCTTTAAATTTTAGAGGAAAAACATTCTCAAAGAATGTTGCATTTCTAGACTCAAGTATAGTATTCTTTTGTACTCTTGAATTTTCTGATTTGTACACAAGAAACTTATAAGCATTACTGTTTTGTGCATACCCAATGAAAATTGAGTCTACTGTCTTGGGTCCAACACCTACTTGTTTAGGTAGTGGAATCATTACTTTGGCAAGACAACCCCAAGCCTTCAAATGACTATAGGTTGGTTTTCTACTTTTCCATAACTCATAAGGTGTTTTATCTTCATTTTTACGATAAACCTTATTCAGAAGGTAGTTTGCCGTTAAGATTGCCTCCCCCCCACATTTGTGGTGGTAATCCTGAACTTATTAAAAGGGAATTCATCATCTCTTTTAAAGTTCTGTTTTTCCTCTCGGCAATTCCATTAGATGTGGTGAGTATGGTGCTGACACTTCATGTATTATGCCGTGTTGTGAACAAAAGCGTCCAAATGGTGCTACATATTCACCACCTCTATCACTTCGTATAACTTTGATTTTCTTTTCAAGTTGATTCTCAACTTCTTCTTTATACATTATAAACTTTTGTATGGCTTCATCTTTACTTTTTAATAAGTAAACGTAACAAAACTTTGTGCTATCATCAACAAAAGTTATAAAATAACAATTGCCTCCTCTTGATGGTGTAGAACTCATATCACACACGTCGCTGTGGATTACATCAAGAGGTCTTGAATCTCTCATAACAGCCTTAAAAGGCATTCTTGTTTGCTTAGCTTCAACACAAGTTTCACATTTGTACTTTGGATCAAATTGAAACTTTGGTATACATTCAGTTTTTACTAGTTTCTTCAACGAATTGAAATTTACGTGTCATAGTCTAGAATGCCATAAGTTAAAAGGTTCAATCAAGTAAGCAGAAGTAGTAGCCATTTTATGCATATTGGTCATTGTCATTACATTGAGCTTGAAAAGGCCATCAAACACATAACCTTTTCCAACAAACATTCCTGCCTTAGATAGAGTAAGCTTATCAGCTTCTATTACAACACGAAATCCGTGCTTACTAAGCAGCGAACCAGAAATGAGATTCTTCCTAACATCTGGAACATACAACACATGATTCAGAGTCACTTCTTTCCCGGATGTCATCTTAAGCACCACAGTTCCTTCACCCTCGATCTTAGAAGTCGAGGAGTTGCCCATATACATCTTTTCACCATTAGTTATTGGTTTGAAGTTGGTGAAGAAGTCTCTGGATGAGCAAATGTGCCTGGTAGCACCAGTATCGATCCACCACTCTCGCGGGTTTGAACCCACCAGATTCACCTCGGAAACAACGGCAGACAAGTTAATATCATTTCCCCCGTTAGTTACAGATTTTACCATGTTGATTTCATAAGCATTTTTCTTTTTCTTAGGAAAACGACATTCAGTGGACTTATGTCCTTTCTTATCACAGTTGAAGCACTTCCCTTCAAACTTCTTTTTGAATGGTGTTCCTTTGGCCCTAGGTGCGTACTCTTTCTTCTTGCCTTTGAAGGTTCTTGAGCCAGAACCATTTTCCACAACATTTGCCCTCGCTTCTCCCGAGTAAGCTTTTGCACCATTTTCTTGTGCGGCAATCTCCTTCTGGTTGCCTTCCTCGATTTTAAGACGTAGAGCAACCTCCTTTACAGTCATCTCTTTTCGTTTGTGTTTAAGATAGTTCTTGAAGTCTTTCCAACCAGGAGGTAGCTTCTCAATTACAACAGCCACTTGAAAGCTTTCGCTTATAGCCATACCTTCAGCTTTTATTCCAGCAAAGATTACCTCTAATTCTTGCACTTGGCTTTCTATAGACTTCCCATCAACCATCTTGAAATCCAGAAATTTCCCAACTATGAACTTCTTCACCCCAGCATCCTGAGTTCTGTACTGGTACAAACAGACTTGGCAGTTGGTAGACTACGATACACCTCGTAAAGTGGATTAGACAACCCATTCAGAACATAATTTCTGCATAGGTAGTCGGCATGCTTCCATGCCTCAACAACAGCCACCCATTGAAGGTTAGTTTCACCTTCTTGAAGCATAGGCGCTTCCTCAGTCAAGTATTTGCACAAACTCATAGTCGTCAAGTAGAACATCATCTGATCTCTCCAACGCATAAAGTTCGTACCAGAAAAAGTTTCTGGTTTTGCCTCAGCATTTGTCATCACCATCGGAATGTTGTTGAAATTCTGTGGTGGCACAGTTGGACCAAATCCAAAACCTGGAGGAAAAACAGACCCTCCAGAACTTTGTCCAATATTCATTGTTGTGGTAACAACAGTAGAGTCAACCATCGAAACGTTTGAAGTATCGATAGTCGAGGCATCAACCGTAGAGGTTTCAACACCGCTTGAAGACATTTCAAAGTTTCTGTTTACGTTCTGTATGAAATTTGTTTTAAGCTGTAGGGAAGAGACACTAAAAACAGAACTGTAACAGAGAACTTTTAGCAAAAAGTTTATCACACTAAACATAAAACTAACCAAGGCTTGTGCGAACACAATCTCCTTAAAACAAATTTCCTCTCTACCCGTAGGTGCTAAGGTAATCCGAAAGGATTTGTTTCCCAGGATACAATGGTTATACCAATCACGGCCTTAGAAGCACTCTAAGCAGTGTATTGCGAACCGATTGGAGCAAGAACTATCACCAGAAAATTTTTATAGGAAAAATATTTTATGTTTTTGTTGTTGTGTTTTCTGAAGTGGGGTGGAATTGGTTTTTATAGCTGGAATTGGGGAGTGGTGATCAATCACTCCATAACTCCTACCATCATTGTATTAACTCTAAAGTAGTTAATACAATCATAACCCCTAGTAAATGCCTTACTAAATGCAAGACCGTTACGAATTTCAAAGGTTGAAGCATTTCAAAAGTCGGACTAAATGCAATCATAACCCCCTAGTAAATGCCTGACTAAATGCAAGACAGTTACGAATTTCAAAGGTTGAAGCATTTCAAAAGTCGAACTAAATGCAATCATAACCCTCTAGTAAATGCCTTAAATGTGGGAGCTAAACATTTTTCTCACTACACTTACTTAGCAACTTATTTTGCATTCATTTTTCCAACAAAAAATTCATGCCACTTATGCATTTTATTATAGTATAGATATAGATATTCGAAATAATGAACTTATCATCGTGCCTGATTGTTGTTTATTATGCTAAATCTGAAATATTATCCTTGCTTCCATCAATTGTTGGTTTATTAATTAATTTTACAATACTTAACGATAGATTTTCTTTTTGTAATATGATATTATTTTGTGACTGTGATTGATAAAAAAGAGGTTGATAATATCGAACATTATTACCACTTTCATGATAATTTTGATTAAAATCGATGAGCGGAGTAATAAACAATTAAACATGTGCACTAAAAAATGATAGACGGAGAGCAATTAACGGTAATATGGCGCCAAAAACCGTGTTGCTGAACACCAAATCAACTGTCCGTAACTACCACTCATTATTTTCTGCTTCAATCAATCTTATTTTATTATATGAAATTCATTCCAATCACGCAATTATGAGATTAGAGGTTCAATATTTATGTCACAACATTTTAATATTATCCTTCGAATCATATTTTCTTTAGAAATTTACGATTAGCTTTTTATGTTTCTTATTTTCGATTTATTCGAAGCAGAGAATTCGTTTTTGGATTAATTTGTTGCTGGATACTCCCTCCGCCGCTTCAACAATGTCCGGTTTTAAATTTTGATGATTGTCTTTTCGATTTTTCTTATATAATGTTGTTATTGATATGGAAAGATTGGAGATATAATATTAGTCGAAAATTTACAAAATCCTACTGTTGTCGATGTACATTACTATTACCACGATCATGTTGACTAAAAAAATGTATATGTTAATTAAATTTTGTTAATTTTGATTATCGAAAATTGATATGAACAATATTTTGAGATGGAGGAGAATAATTTAGTGTGGTGGATGAATGATTAAAGACATTTTTTCTGTTAATTAATGTAGTGATTTTGGCTTCGTTTTCTCAGGAGTTACTGGGGAAGAAAATGCACCATAACAATCCACCGGAGCATCGTCGTCCAGGGTGTATGAAGGGAATATTTTATCATTTGCAGAACCACAGAAAAAATTTTGCCAAGAAAAAGCTCCCTCGGAGAAGGAGCTCCGATAAGAAATGGGTTGTCGGTAAGATTGCAGCGATTAAATTTGTACGTTTCATATAAGTGATGTTTTTATATTCATGTTGGTAGACTGGTAAATGGCAAGAATTGAGTGAAAATTAGATAATTATTAGTATCGGAATCAGATAAATAATTGGATTGTCGTATTGGATCTCGTCATAGTTTGAGTAAACAAATTTATTTATCAAGACCTTAGAACAGTAATGAACTAAATATCCATGAACTTGCATGTAGACGAGGATGATGGGAGCGGTACGACAAGCCATGAGAATGGAGAAAATAGAGAATCATGTGATATTAGAGTGGATAAATCAGTTGTAAGTCATTTTTAATGCTGTCTGGTAATTTATTGATTGTGTGTGCACCAGCATTACATTGTAGTTGTCTATGGTGTTAAACTTATCAGGTTGAAACAGACTCAGAAGGAGGTTCAACGCGTAAAAGATCAGTGAGGTCGCGGTTAAGGTCAATGATCTCAGTAGAGGAGGCGAAAAGAAAGTTCCGACATAAAAGAAGTTCTTCCTGCCCTGCTCAGTCTCGAATAAACCGAGATAAGCCTATCATTCAAAATAGTTCTGTCCATCCCCTTGACCCACTCGATAAGTCTGATGTTCTAACGGATGAAGATAGCAGCGCAGGGTCTTCTCCGAAAGTCCAAGAAGGAATGGAAACTACTCCAAGAACACCTGATCTTTGTCCTGCAATGGGTACTATGAACTACTCGAGTCAGAGTGAGGTCGATTGTAAAGGCAAAAGACCAGTAAAAGACCACACGTTTCTTGAACAGGACTTAACTTATGCAATTGATCGTAAAAGAGCTTATGCAATTGAGCATAGAAGAGCTGCTACATTAGAAGAGTCAAGGCTATTTTTAGATGCTTTGGACTTACTTAACATGAGGAAAGAATTATTTTTGGATGTTTTACATGATCCAAAATTATCGTTAGCTCATCATTTAGATGAGAAGAGATCATCAAAATCAAGGGGAAGCTTAACCAAGTCTTTGTCATTACCTAGTCCCGGATTATTCGAAGGGAAAGATGTTAATTGCAAACATGAAGGTCATGCTCTAACCCAGGGAGATACTAAGTCACTACATGAGACAAACTCTGCAAGAGAATTAAGTGGTGAATCGATCCCATCAGGTTTACGTTCAGAAGAGGCTACTCCAGAACAACCTCCGCGGCAGCCTAAGCCTACGGAAGCTCCAGTTTCACCTCGTCATCTAAATACACGGAAAGAGAAAGTTGTTATTAAGAGATTTAAGAACCTCGGAGAGAGAATTAGACATGCAATTAAGGAAAGTAGAAAGGAAAGGCAGCACATAATTAAGGATGCGGTACTTCACAAAGTTCCTCATGGTAGAAAGTTGAGGGGATTCAAGGGTCAAGGGGACACTAGTGAAAAGCCACCAAAAACATTTATGAAAAACAATCTTGAACAGAAAAGCTTCAAGAGGGCAACATCTTTTCATGACTCGGTTGAGATGTATAATCGATTACTAGATTCAGATGCCAACAGAGATGCAAAAGGCAAGGAACCTGAGACACTTAAGTTGAGAACTAATGCTACTCCATTGCCTATTCAGAGCATTCCAAAACGGCTAAATAGGATCTATTCTTCACCTGATCTTGCGTTCTACCATGGTTTACAAATGGAGGAGGCTCTGGATTCTACTGGTTGGGAGCCCTCCGTTACTAGCATTTTTGTGGATCCAATGTTCAGTGAGGGGATTGTTATATCTGGTAAACATTCAGAATCTAGTCCAAGTACTGAAAATCAAACTCAGATCGATAAAATCTCTAAATGTGAAAGCCAAGAAAGCTCTTTAGGTGTTGGTGATGCAACATCAAAACGTGAAAACGTTGAAAATGCCAGTAAAGATCTGGGTAGTTCATCAAAACGTCAAAGCCAGGAAAACTTCGAAGATGTTGTTGAAATATTGGATAAAATACCAAAATGTGAAAGCCAAGAGAACTTCACTGATGCTGGAGTCAGCTTAGGTAGGATTTCAAGATGTGAAAGTCCATCAAACATCGAAGATGTTGATGAAGGTTTGGACAGAACGTCTATATGTGAAGGTGGAGAAAACTATGTCAATGCCGGTTTTGGTGATGCAGGGAATTTGAAGCGTATAAACAGTGTGTCTAATATTGACCTTATTGCGGACAAATCAAATTCAAGTTATCAGGAAGATGTTACTGATCCTGCAAATTATAACTTACAAGGTACCTAGATTATTTGTTATATTTATAATTATCTGTTTCGTCGTATTGCATGTCACTTTATTTGACTGAATAGATTTATCGTCCTATTCCAACCACATCAACATATAGATGCAAACACATGTGTGACCAGATTGAATGAAGGTTTCTATAACTGTTATTAGAAAGTATGTGTATAATATATGTTTATATTCATGAATTTGTGTCTTAATCGATGTATGTGGTTATTGTTGGTGTAAATAAGCCCAATGTTAGAGCTTTGTGCAACAAAGATGTATGGATGAAGTACTAAGAGCCTGTGGGTGTATAATGTATATCAACCGTTGAGTAAATAGATCTTCATGTTAGGAATCAAGAGTACGATCAAGGTCCAAGCATGTTGTTTTAAGAAATACGTTATGCACCTGATCCAATGACAGGAACTGTAGTCACTCACTGATGTTTGGCATTTTTACATGTTGAACATAATCCTAATAGCTCATTAGTGGACAAGTTTAATCTTTTTGTTATGTTACATGTGGATGCTAGATGACAGATTGATGTCACATCACCTCTCAGTTGATGGAGAGGATCGTCTAGCGTCTCAGGAACATGAGTTGAGCACAGATGATATCGGCATACATGAGATTGAGAGAGGATTTTCAGCTACTCAGTTCCATGATACTAGTGTTTCTGCAGTTCAAGTAAAAAAGAGGAGAAGAGCAGAGTTCGACTATGTTAAAGGCGTGCTGGATTTAGCAGGCTTCAGCAGGAACGAGTACCTCGGATCTTGGTATTCTCCTGGACAACCGGTGGACCCTGAAATTTTAGAAGAAGTTAGAGGGGTATTAGTTGTTCATCCCGAATTATCTGAAATTGAAGGTAGAAGTTACGACTATATTCTTTTGTTTGATATAGTGAATGAGGTCTTATTAGAGATCTACAATAAATCCTCTTCCTACTGGCCGAAGCCCTTGTCTATCCGTGCCTGCATTCATCCTATGCCGATGGGTTATCATGTTGTTGAAGAGGTATGGGCAGATATTGATTACTATTTGCGATGGAAACCTACTACGGATCACGCATATATTGAAGATGGGGATGCTGTGGCCCAAGACCTCTCAAAGTATGATGGTTGGATGAATCTCCAATTCGACTCAGAATGTGTAGGGCTTGAATTGGAAGATTTATTTTTTGATGATCTTTTAGATGAAATTCTATCAGACCTTACAAATTAAATTAGCCAGTTTTCACAATTAATGGTTGTTTTCCGCAAAATGGTGGTTTAAAATATATAGTTTCACTTGTTTCAAAGGAAAACAACGTACATAATCCCGTGTAGAGTTAGTTAGTTTAACTTGAACAATGGAAGAGTTCTGTAAACATTTAGAACTATCAATTGCAGTTTGTTTTAGTTTTAGATAAATTCTCTAGTTTTATTTGCAGCAATGCTCAAAACGACTAGCTCTTAGAAGTGTTTTTGTTTCTTCTTTGGTTCATGTATGCCGGTTATAAACAGCAAGCTCAGTAGTGCATTGAGCTCTGCCAAATATATTCCTCCTACCATGTGTAACATAGCTTCCGAAACACGATAGCAAAGCTCACTGTTCGCTCCAACTTTTCCCGTTTAGCCGAGAGCCTCTTCAAGGATTGATGTGTAGTAATATTAAACATTCCATGCCCATCCTGAAGTGACTTTTCATCTTTCCCCTTGCAATTTCAACCCCTCTTTATATGTTGATATATTCCTGCTTTATTGAATTTGAGTAGTTGCTTGTTGAATGATCTCTTCTTTCAGTTGTCTTCTCTAATATGCATCAATTATGCTTCCTTCTCCACTTGCCATTGCAAATATTCCATAAACTGTCCGTTTTAGGTAACTAATAAACTAAATAAATTCAATTTTAGATGTAATTTGCAGTCTATGATTTAGGCTATCAAGGAATATAATAATATTGTTTCGAGACAACTACCTTCAACTTTCATGATCTTGGATGTTTTACGAATCAAATGCAATTGCGAGAAATGATCACTTTTTCTCGAATTTAATTGTGATATCGGTTCTGAAATATGTTATTTATATGATGAAATATGTAACTTAAACTTTCCCTTTTATCAAAATCATGGGTTGACTATGAAATGACTTTAATACCTTCAATAGTATTAGACCCGTAACATCGCGGTGTCTACACTCCAATCACCTCACCTTAATTTTTACAGTTAGCTATGTCCTGGAAGCATATGAGATATTTTATGTACTTAGATATTTAATGCCTACTAACGCCTGAGGCCTTTACCAAGGAAAAGGCTCATCCTTAATGACTACTAAAATGAAAATATCAACCATGCTCAAACTACTGAAGAAGAAAACAATAACTAATACTCCCTAAGTCCCTTAAAGATTGTCACATTTTGACTTTTGGTGGTCAATAAAACACAATTTAAAACATACTGTAAATATTTATTATTTTACATGCGAAAAAATTATAAAAAGTTAATAATTGAAAAATATATATTGAGACGAATCTAACAAGGTCCCACGAGACTATATTATTTATTATCGTTTAATGGGAATTCATGATCAAATTTGTAATGTTTGACTAACAAAAATTAAAATGTGACGATCTTTTAGAAACAGATGCAGTAATTAATCAGTGAAGAATGATCGACATTAAGTGGTGAAAACCGAAAAGTAGTTCATGAAATTGGAAAGGACAGATTCCACATTCAACACTAAATGGAGGAAATTGAAGAGAACCCCACCTCACTATGTGTATGTAGTACTCTACTCTATGCATAAATTTTCATCTGCCCATGGACATAGCTCAATTATTAAAAAGATTAAGTATTGTAATGACAATCTAGTCTATTCTCGCAGTGTGAGTTCGAGCTCTATAAGGAACATAATCTCGTATTAAAATAGTAATAGGTAAACTCAAATTTCTGACTCTTTAAAGTACATCCTGCAATTTATCTCCTCATGTGTCTCATGACAAGGAACGACGGGACATTGAGGTGAACGACGACCGGACATTGAGGTGAGAGATTCATTTCTTTTATACATAAATCTCCAACTTTTAAACAAACCTTAGCTTGGAGGATTAAGAGCCTATTGTTTTTTTCGTATTGTTTAAACCAGAAAATGAATCATGTGTCAATTCATCAGAAGATTTGAAAGCGAAAAAGTAGGTCCCTCAATATCAAGAACCCATGTGGTCACTCAATAAAGAGAATGGCAATAATAGACTTTTCAGTGTTTTATGTATTTTTTTCGGTTGTATCATATCTAAACACGCATGCAAGAATTCCAAAGATTCTTAATTAATAATTCAGTTATTAGATTCTTTTGTTTTTTGATAAATACTTATTAGATTCTTGTTAAGAGAATAATCACATTTCATTTTGGGGCCTCATTATAGGGTAATGTCTCCAAAGTTATAGATGACACGAATAACTCTCTTTATAATAAATCATATGGATAGGAAAGTATAATAAAAAAATGATACTCTCATTTTAAGCTTTTGTTGCACCTTGTTTTAGATTACATATTGGCAAATCACAACATGTATCTTAGAAGGGGAGAAGATTTGGGTTGTCTGTTTACCACTCCAATACGAGATTTCACTTTTTTTTACGAAACTCGAATCCATATCGTATGAAAAGGCGAGACTTATCACTCAATCTCTTAACCAACTGAGATGTGCTCCGGAGGCAGATAGGAAAGTATAATATTGATAGCGGTCCCAGTAAATCGAAAACCACCAAGAACCACATCGGTTTATTCAGGTTGGTGTGCACTCAATAAGCCTAACTATTTAGAGAACCAATTTCTTCTTAGCTAGATAATTGATTATACCTGAACTGTTAAGCTGATAAATAACCGGAATTTTAGGTATATTGAAAATGCCCAAAATTTGGACAGAAATTCAAACCAAAATATCCGAAGTTCGGATGGAAAGACTGTACCCAACTTTTTTAATACGTTAATACCCACCGGATCGAAATAGGGACAAAGTATTAACAGTGTGCCCGTTCGGTTATATTTTGAGCCAAAATTTAAACCGAACCCATTTTGTTAGTTCTCCGGGAGGAAGAACCTAAATCGGTTCGGTTTCGATCAGTTTCAGTTCGGTTTTGGTTCCGTTCTTGGTTTTGGATATTTTTTGGGTCTTATCATTTTTAGTTAATGTGGTTATGTTTTTGCTCAATTTTATTTAAATGGTATTATTGTTTTTCAAAATTAAGCTCCAATATTATAATTTACTTATGTAATTTCATTAAATTCGTTTTAAAATTAATTCTAACAAATTGCAGTCACATATGATTACGGAACTTAAAAAAAATTAAGCTTTAATACATTATCATGTAAGTTTAATACCTTCCGTTCCTAAAAGATTTATACATTTTGACTTTTGGTGGTCAAACTTTAAAAAATTTGATCAAGAATTCTCATTAAACGATAAGGAATAATATAGTCATGTGAGATCTTATTAGATTCGTCTCAATAAATATTTTTGAAATATCAACTTTTTATAATTTTTTCAAATGTAGAAGAAGAGATATTTATATTTTAAATTGTGTTTTGTTGACCACAAAAAGTCAAAATGTACCAATCTTTTAGGGACGGAGGGAATATTATTATTAGCTTACATATCTATTATCACATTACATCAATAACGAATAGACTTAACCCTCTTGACAATTATTATGTACTGAAGTCATTGGTTCGTTCGGTTTTAATAGTTTCTCTCATTGACCGAAAGGCCAAACTGAAATCAGTTCGGTTACAATCGATTCCACAAATTTGATTACGATCGGTTCCAAACATTTGATTATTTTCGGTCCAATTTGGGTCGGTCGAGTCGGTTTCAAATTTTGTGCACACCCTACCGCGTATACGTAAGTTGCTTGTCCAGTCTTGGTCCGAATTCGGTGCCCAATCCTATAATAGGGTCCGTTTCCATTTTTAAGTGTTATCCCTAGACGTGTTAAACGAACCGGGCCTGACCGGGCCGCCCGAGGGCCCGGCCCGTTAGTCCGGCCCTGGCCCGGCCCGGCCTCTTCAAAGCCCGGCCCCAGCCCCAGCCCCTTTACTAAGGGGTCGAATAGGGGCCTTGGGTTCAGGCCCCAGGCCCGGGCCTGGCCCCAGCCCCCTCAGAAGCCCCCGGGCTTTAGGCCCGGCACGGCCCCCAGGCCCCTCAGGCCCGGTACACGCGGTATACCGTGTAATTTGACACGGTATACCGTGAAGGACCAGTAGGTTAATGCCATTTTGACACGGTATACCGTGTAATTTCACACGGTATACCGTGTGGAGCATACAACATCAGTTTAAAACAGACAAACAAGTTCAAACTCAAATTCAACACACAACTAATAATCATTCAACATAAGTTCAAACACAAATTGACGATAAAACATAAATATAAATTCGACATAAGTTCAAACATAACTTCATACATAAATTCGGACCCAATGTTTTCATGAAATAAAACATAAACTAATTATCATTATCTTCATCGTCATCCTCATCATCATCTTCATTCTCCTCATCATCATCATCTTGGTTCGCCTGATTCGCTCGATTCCAGCCTTCCTCGATCTTGTCCGTGATGTCGATAACCCTCTTCGAGACCACCTTTTGATCATTGACCAACCACTGCATATGATTCTGCATCAACCCCATGTTGGCTTTCATCGTCGCCACATCTCCTTTAATCCCATCAACATCCATTCTAATCGTCGCCATATTTCCACATAAAGATTCCAACAGTTCCCTATCTGTTTGCCCGGGTTGTGTTTGCCAGGGTTGTGCAGAGGAGGAAGATGCCCCGGCCCCGGCGCCGGTGTCTTGTTGATAGGGTAACCACGCAATATCCAATTATCATCAAAGGCAAATTGACTAGGAGGGGGAGGAGGGGCTCTACATCTATTGGCCTGCCATATTTCTGCTAGGTGGTCCGGAAAGTTGTTATAAACTTCGTCCGAAGTATAGACGGAGTTATTCCACATGTAAACCTTAAGAGCATTTAGTGATGTCCTTCCCAACTTCAATGATTGGTGAAATTGAGTAGGTTTGCAACCTCTCAACGGGACTTGATTCCTATCAACTAAGATTTTGGAGATTATCATCCCATATGGACACTCGGTCTTATCCATTTGCCGTTGCATATGTTTTAGCATCAATGAGTTGTTAACGATTAAGAATGCACCAAACCATCATCGCATGAATATGCGAAATTTGACTAGCATTGTTGTTGGTCGGCAATATGATGCTATTTACTACTCTAAACACCACCTTTCCCAACCCGGACAAGTGTTGCTTATACGCGTATTTAGTATCACTACCCATGCCATTATTTAGGAAGTTCACACATGTTTGTTGATTTACCGGCCAATTAGACGACCACCCCCTTATTGGATAATCACTAACTCCGGTGGTACACAAATGAAACTCATCAACTAAGTCCGCCCCTCTCAAGTTCCACCCAAAACCATTAACTTGATATACAACTCTATCGGTAAAAAACGTAGCCGTTTCGTAAAATTGTTTAACTAAGTCGGGGTACCATTTATCATGAAACTTACAAATATCGCTAAGACCCGACACATCTAACAATTCAAACAACAATGGGATCAATATTTCGGTTTGGTCAATGTACCTTCCCGCAAATGGAACCAAAGTTTGCTTTTTTGCAACCACCACTTCCTCCTCCATCTCCGCCATCTCCTCCTCGCTTTCCGAAGTTGAATCCTCTATCACACGTTGTGGGGGTGCTGCATTTTTCCTCCTACTCCTACCTTGTTTGCTTGATTCGCCCAAATTCCTTTTAGGTGCTTTTTTGGGAGCCATAGTGAATTTTGGTTGATTTTGTTAAGAAATTGGATGAATTGTGGTGTTCTTTTGTTGAAATAGTCAAAGGGTGATGATTGATTATGGAAATTGTGGAGAAATTAGGAGGATTGAAGAAAATATTTGAGAGAATTCGAAGTAGGGTTTGAGAGAAATTTAGAAGATTTGTGATTTTTGGTGTTTGAATGTTTCAAACCCTATTAAAAAAAGCTGAAATACGATTACACGGTATACCGTATAAGGAACACGGTATACCGTGTCAAAATGGCCAAACCCTAGTGGTCCTACACGGTATACTGTGTCAACTATACGGTATACCGTATATAATACGCGGTATACCGTCTAGGTTCACGGTATACCGTGTTGTTTACACGGTACACCGTGTACTGGACACAGTATACCGTGTACTATGTTTTTTCTCATATCTTGGTTTTTAAGGGGAATATTTGAAAATAGAAATGGTGTTTATTATTAACCCGTTCACAGTTTATTGGTCCGTGTAAACTATCTCTTATTGGTCCGTGTAAACTTTATTCTGATGAGCGATATTTTGACATAAACTTAACGGTCTACGATGATGAATTATACCTTGCGAATTCATGATGGAAATGCAGATGATGCCGGCTGATTTTGTGACCTTCGACTACGATCACGAAAAGAGTCGTCGTCACTCGTGTATTGTGTTCAACGTCCACGTGTATGAGGCGAATGGTTGCGAGAAATTAGTTGATAGAGATTTATAATATTTAAAAAATGTAAATGTGAAGCCCGCATGAATAATATTAATATTTATTATATGAATAATATTAATATTTATTTTTATTAATTATTATCTATTAATTTCTTACAAAATAGTAAACCTCAATTTTTTCTGACTCACGGTATACCCTGTAGTTATACACGGTATACCGTGTGAGCCCGGTAGGCCCGTCAGTGGAGGGGGCCTGGGCCAGATAGGGGCCTCAAATTCCTTAAAGGCCCGGACCGGCCCGGCCCGGTAGAGATGAGGGGCCTGCACGGGCTTCGTGCCGGGCCCGGGCCCGGGCCTTCCTTAACGGGCCGGGGCTGTCCAGCCCGGTTCGTTTAACACGACTAGTTATCCCCATTATCAAAACTGAGAATAACACTAGTAAAGTAATACTATTTCGCTATGTAAATTTTATTCTTTACTTTATTTTTATCTATTAATATTATGCGCTTTTTAAGAACATGATTAATAAAAAAATGTTATTGAAGGCTTCAAGCTATATTAACTAAGCTGAAATGCTAGTGATAGAATCCTAAATGATTGATATATTTTGATTTTTGTTAGTTTATAGAATTTGATCTTGAATTCTCATTAAATGATAAAAAATAATAAAGTCTTATGAGATCTTGTTATATTCGTCTCAATATATATTGTGAAAATATCAACTTTTTATAATTTTGTTGCATGTCGTTTTAAATCGTGTTTTGTTGACCATTAAAAGTCAAAATGTACCAATCAGGGGTAGCGGGAGTAATAATTACTCCATCCATTCTTTAATAATTTGTCACATTTTGATTTTTTCGTGGCAACAAAACACCATTTCAAACGTAATATCTCTTATTCTACATGAGAAAATATAAAAAGTTGATATTTTAAAATATATATTGAGACGAATCTAACAAGGTCTCATATGACTATATTATTTTTTATCATTTCATGAGAATTTTTAATCAAATTTTTTAAAATTTGACCACCAAAAATTAAAAAAAGATGATAATCATTTAGGCCGGAAGGGAGTATAACTTACAATAATAAAGTACATGTAAAATGAATTTACGTATTATTTGAAGCAAAATAAAGGAGGAAATTGGGTGGCCAGTATTTTCTAGGGTAACTAGCCAGCTCTGTAGTCCATACACCTCAACCCTAACTCCATTTCAATAATCCAATTTAGTACTCTAAAGATGTCATTATTTCATGAATAAAATGATTGACCCTATTCATATTTGATTTGAAGGAACTATTACAAAGTGTAAGAAGAATATATATTTTTTTCCAAAGCAAAAAAATCAAAGAGATGAATTCGTATCTATTAATAAGGGCCACAAATTACAATTAATTGTTACAAATTTATTTTTAAAGTGAAAATGCCAATTATTGTAACCAAAGGATTAAAATATAAATTTACTAAAAATTTTAGTCGATGTGGGATTCCAATCTTCCATAATATTCGTTAGGTTGACTATTTATCATAAGACAAAAATGTTAATAGGGTATGATTGGAAGTTATAACTAACCCTTATGTAGCCATTAATGTTATTCATTTACAGACAAATAAAATTGTTTGAACTTTGTTCATTTACAGACAAATGCAGTTGTTTGACCTTTTGAGTAACTTGTGGGGTACAAAATATAATCTCCATTCATTTTTATTTATCATTCTAGCAATTTACACATTGTTAAAAAAATGAAAAATTATTAAAAACTACATTAAAAATGTAAAATGACAATCAATTGAAACTATATAATCGGTTGGTTGATAACTTCATAAGAAAAAGTAATAAAAAGGTACATTGAAAATGTAAATTTACAACTAATTATGCTAGGAAGACAAATATTTAGAAACAAAACCTTAAGGCTAGAACGACAAAAAAAAAAAAAAACCGAAGGGAGTAATAAAATTGTGAAATTATCACCCTAAAAACTTCCATACTTGTCGTGTTAGAGACAAATGTCTCATATTTTACTTTAACTGTTTATTAGTTAATAATTTATGTATTCATTATTTGTCATATCATTGTATTCAATATTCATCGATAATTTACAAAAATAAAAACTTTCATACATCTTGACATGAAATATACACAAAGGATTTAAATCGAGGTATGTATCTCATCTGGTCAAAGGACTAATTTTTTTATGGATTCATTCCTTAAGGAGAGCCGATTAAAAAAATAAGGATGTTGGTAGTTAGTGTGATAGTCATAATTATTTACGAGTTAAGTTATGTTGGGAACATCACCAATATAAAATCATGAAAAAGTATATGTAAAACAAAACTACTGGTGGAAAAAAGTCATATGATTATTCAAATCATCAAATCATGTAAGCAGTAGAATCAATATCATTTTTAGTTAAAATTCGTGTAAATAAATGAGATTCACAGTTTGCAAAACTACAAAAAAAACGTAACAGAGTAATGGCTAGAAGTGGCCAAGAGATAAGGCAGCAAACAACGGTGGGGACCTACATTTATTGATAATCCAACAATTTCCCAAAGATCATGCAACTTGGACGGCCACGATCAAACCTACCCCTATCTCCACTCCCTTATAAATTAGGGTCACTCCTACAATTATTGTATCATATCATTTCACCTTTCATACCATCTTAATAATATTCAATCTCAACATATACTTTAATCCACTTAAGAAAATGTCTTGCTGCAATGGAAACTGTGGATGTGGTTCTGCCTGCAAGTGTGGCTCCAGCTGTGGAGGGTATGCTTTTTTTTTTTCTTGTTGTTTTCTTGATTTT
Source organism: Echium plantagineum (assembly GCA_003412495.2). Lineage (NCBI taxonomy): Eukaryota > Viridiplantae > Streptophyta > Magnoliopsida > Boraginales > Boraginaceae > Echium > Echium plantagineum. The sequence continues at coordinate 11,035,399 of CM016567.1, read as the reverse complement.
GAGTCATTCTTGATTTTGTCATGTTGCATGTGATTGTTGGCATTCTTAGTTTTTAGTGATCTAGATGGTTATGATTTTAGCATTTCAGAAATTTGATCTGTTGGTGCAGTTTGTTTTCTTTGAAATCGTAATTGTCGATTTGGTCCGAGATAATGGAACGTGTTACAATTTTGTTGCATTTACGAATTAATCACGAAAGTCGAAGGTGATACAAATGTTGGATTATGGTGCCGAAATAACAATTTTGGAAAAGGATATGTTCGGACAGTAATATATCGGACCTTAAAATACCATTAAGGTACTTTTTGACATAAAAGTGTTGTAGGATAATATCGAAAATGACATAAATGTTATCGAAAGAAAAAAGTAACCACACTTGGTCCAAGTTTAACTTTGTTTTAGTTGGGACTGTAATTTTGGAGACTAATTTACGACATGTAATATTTGACACCAAATACGTACTATTCGTATATTTTGATTTTTATGGTCAACAAAACACGAATCTAACAAGATCACATGATTATATTATTTCTTATGGTTTATTGAAATTTTGTGAAGTTTGACCATAAAAGTTAAAATTAGGAAGGAGGGAATAATTATAGTACTATTTGTCTATTTGAAATATGGTTTCATCTGCCATCTGAATCAACAATTATATGTTCTTTTGAATGCCTAGTTTGATTGATTTTGATGGAGATCTGTCTACACTAGCTACTGTTTATAATTAATTATTTTTCAATATCATTAATTGTTAGTGGTTAATTCTTGTGCAGATGCAAGATGTACCCTGATATGAGCTACAGAGAGGAGGCTGCCACCACCCAGACCCTTGTTATGGGTGTTGCTCCTGCCAAGCAGTAAGCATCAAGTTTTTTTTATTAGTTTGTTATCGATTTATTGTTACATTAACATTAACATCTCTCAATGGCTTTAAAGAACGGGGTAAGGGGGTCGGTAGTCTGTATCTTAAAGAGGCTCTTGGAGCTCTCGTCTAAATGTGGAGCAGTAGTACGCAACCTTACTCCTTATTCCAAATAGCTTAAAGAGGCTCTCGAAGCTCGAGTCTAAACAGGGTAGGGGGTCGGGTAGTATGCAACCTTACCTTTTCAAGTATCGGTTCTCTTCGTTGTTATAATTTGTTGGGGTGTTTTGCAGATCCTATGAGGATGGAGAGATGGGTGAGTCTGCAGAGAATGATGCATGCAAGTGTGGAGAGAACTGCAAATGCAACCCATGCACTTGCAAATGAAGAGACTAACAACCTTCCTAAAGCAGAGAGATGATGCATCCCCTTGAGCCCAAAATCAAGAAAAAAAAACATAACTAATTAATAAAATAGTGTTTGTCTTTAGAGTCTGTGTCTGTTTTTAGGAGGTTTTACTACCCCCTTCATCTCAACATGATGATGAAGTGTGATGTTTGTTTGACCTCCTTAATAAAGAGCCTTTGAGTGTTTCTCTATGTGCTTTGTTTTTGTCTGTGTCTGTTTAAATGTTGGTAGTAGAAGAAGATGTCTAGGGTGTGTTTCTCTGCTTTTAAGTGTCAAAAAATGTAATGTTGAAAGAGTTTCAAGTGTTCACTACATTATAAATGAATGGGAACTTCTTTCTTTTTATTTGCTGGTGTCTTTCACCACATTTCCAACATATCAATTTGCCTTCAATTACTCCACCAAATCTGCCATCACTACCACCAATCCGTAGGCGGAGGGAGGCGTGATCTGTTCGTTGTCATGACAATCACCGAATTTTCATGAAGTCATAGGCGGAGGGAGGGGTGATTTATGGAGGGGAGGGGTGATCGGTCATTGTCATGACGAGAAGGGTGATTCGCCGTTGCCATGACAATTATCGAATTTTCATGAAATCATAGGCGGAGCCTCGGAGCGAGGGGCGACTTCTCATTGCTGTGACAATCACAAATTTTTTATGAAATCGTAGATGGAGGGAGGGGTGATCCGTCGGTTTTCATGACAATCACAAATTTATAGTTTTTTCGTTTTTTTGTAAATTAGTGATGAACAAATTTATAGTTTTTAAAAAAAAATGAAATTGTTGCATATTGAAAGAATATCAAAAGAACAAACAACTAGATGATGGTTGAGGGATGGGTATAATAATATTTGTAATTCTAAAGTCGACTACCACAAAATAAAGTAAGACCATGTGAATTTATATTGTGTATCCATTTTCATAAGAGAAATTTGGCAAACTACCACTGTTGAGAAGTGTTATTTGCAAAAAGACATGGAATCTTTTTTATTGGGAGAATACCACAAAATTGATGCAAATTGACTAAAGTGCCCTTAATTAAAAAAGCTGTCATAATTGTTTGGGCCCACCTTCTCTTTCATCAAAAGTACACAATATCTTTCTCTCTCTCCATTTGTACCCTATCTCTCTCTCTCTCTCTTCCTCTCTTTCTCTCTCTCTCTCTCTCTCCCTAACCATCTCGGCTGTGACTTATTCCGGCGACCAGAATCTCGCCGGAATCTTGATTTTTAGTTGCATGTTCTTTATGTTTTAGCTCCAGATTCACTTTGTCATTTCCTATATCCTTGCTTTCTCTATATCTTCATACCCAACAATAAAGTTCACATTTTTGTAGGAATCTCGCCGGAATCCAGCACCGTTTTCGTTTTTTAGGTGCTTATCATAATCATGGAACTGAACTCTGGGAAAAATGGTATCTTTAATAAATTTTCAACTTTTTTATATATTTTCTTGATATTTTTGCTATAATATGTTATATTGTAAACAAATTACAGTATATATTGCCTTGTATGTGTTTGAATTAATGCCTGATTGAATTTTAATAGATTTTAATGGATTATAATGACAGATTTATAGTATTTTTCGCTGATCTGGTAATATATTGCAGATATACTTCTCCTTCTTAATTACAATGGGCAATGGAAGAATGATGATGGAGTTATTTGGAGGTATGAAGCATCTAAGACAAAGTATATTAAAGTTCCACTGGACACATCATATTCTTCGCTTATTGAGCTCATATATGTGTCAACTGGATTCAGCAAGGTTGATACTACTTTGTCTATAGCTGGTTGGAATTGTTATCCTGATAAACAGATAATGCCACCTTATGATATTTTAAATGATGAAGATGTATCAACATTCATTGACTTGTATAGAAGACGGGATAAGCCTATACCCTTGTGCATCAGTACGGGTAAGAGGAATTTGAAGAAGAATGTTTGTGTCAAAGATAAGGAAATGGAGAGTGTTCCAACAAATTTGAAAGTGTGTAAGGAGTTTGATCGTGTTCATAAGGCCCCTGTTGGTGAGTTGAGGCCCCCTGTTGGTGAGTTGAGGCCTCTTGTTGGTGAGTTGAGGCCCCCTGTTGGTGAGTTGAGGCCTCTTGTTGGTGAGTTGAGGCCCCCTGTTGTTGATAAGTGGCCCCCCGTTGGTGAGTTTAGGCCCCCTGTCCAATTGAAAAGTCAAAGTGTTAATCAAGATTGTAATGTTCCTGTTGAAGATATGTTTAAACAGAACCTGTCACCATTTGGTCTGGATGATATTGAGGTTGATTTGAATGTACATGAGGGTGATAGTGATAGTTCAAATGATGTATATGCATATGATGAAAGTTCAAATGATGAATTTGGCTATGATGATGTATTTGCATATAGGGGAGATTTTGTTGATAGGGATCGTGATGCTTTCCAACGGGCATACGAAGATGATGCTTTTGTTGATAGGGATTGTGGACCATCAGGACCTGCTGCTACTGTGTTTTCATCAAGCACTGGTATGATTATTTGTAATATCTTAAAATTGCATATAACTGTGTGTATAATATAACTGTTTGTAATGCTTGTAATGTGTTATAATCATATAACACCAATTATAACCAATTATAATTTCATATAACTGTTTGTAATGGCTTGTAATGTGTTATAATTGGTTATAATGTCTTATAATTTGTTAAATTTGTTTTCCAGGCAATGATGACCCGAATACTCCTAATACTGGACCCTCTGGACCTGCTGCTACTGTGTTGTCGACAAATGTACACCAATATAAAGATTTTAAGGTTGGGGAGATATGTGAAGACAAGGAATCAATTATAATTCGATTGCGTGTGTTGAGTATGAAGGCTAACCGTGAGTTCCGAATAACTCACTCTGATAAAAGTAGATTAAGAGCTGTTTGTACGGAGACAGGATGTTCTTTCAAGTTTAATAGCATCAAAACAGCTGCATTGGGAAATTGGGTGGTTCGTAAATATGTCAAACAACATACCTGCTCGTTAGACACGAGGGTGAAGACAGGTCGGGGAGTTGCTACAGCTAAGGCTATTGCTTATATGGTCAAGGATGATGATTTGGCCCCTGTCAAAATAAAGGATATGTTACGGAAAAACTATGGCATCAATATTACTTATTGGAAAGCATGGAAAGCAAAAGAAATTGGGTTGGAATTCCTTCGTGGTGGAGCTGCAGAATCCTACGCAAGCCTGCCATCGTATTTGTGGTTGTTGGAGAAATGGAATCCAGGTACATATTCTAGTTATGAGACGAGTGAGGATAGACGTTTCAAATTCTGCTTTTTGGCATTGGGTTCATCTGTGATTGGCTTCAAATCAAGCATTCGGCCTGTTATAGCTGTCGATGCTTGTCATTTGAAAGGTCGCTATAGGGGTAAATTGTTTGTTGCAACAGCCATGGATGGCAATCGTCAAATATACCCTATTGCATTCGGAGTGGCAGCTAACGAGAGTGATGAGTCTTGGTCATGGTTTTTCAAAGAATTGCATAAAGTTATTGGGGGGCAGGAAGATTTGGTATTTATATCGGATCGGCATCCATCGATAGAGAAGTGTTGTCTTGAAATGTTTCCGGAAGCTGTATATGGGATATGTATGTTTCACTTGGGATTAAATGTTGCTGCCCGTTTTAAGGTAAAGCCTGATGAGTTCTTATACACTTCAGCAAAAGCATATACGGAGAAAGCTTTCGAGGAATCCATGCACAAGTTAAGGAGCACGAGAAGGGAAATATATGATTACTTGATGGGTGCCGATCCGAAAAAATGGGCCCGTTGTTTTTTCCCAGCCAGACGATATAGCATCATGACAACGAATATCGCGGCACCCTCCTCTCAACATCCTTTAACCTCTTATCAAAATCATTCAATTTTAAATCAATTTTTTCAAACATTTTTTCAAACTTCTTGTTCAAATTCTTGATCATTGGCAAAATAACCAACCCTGATCCACTCCCTTCTCCATGTTCATTAATATCTTCTTGTGGAGGAGAAGGTGTACGTACCACTGAAATAGTAGCAGTCCAATCCACTGCATTCTTATAGTAACAAAGCTCAAGCTCACCAGGTGTTGGCACCATCTTCTTAAAAGGAATCTGACATATGAAATTATATGACATTATATGAGATTATATGACATTATATGAAATTATATGACATTATATGATATTATATGAGATTATATGAGATTATATGACATTATATAACATTACATGACATTATATGACATTACATGACATTGTATGACATTGTATATTATACAAAACTAAAAACTAACCTCTTTACGATAAAAAATATTAAGTTTGGCCATAGTGTAATCAGGTTTCTTGTTTGTTCTCCATCTCAGAACACGTGGAGAAGGGGCTTCTGCATTAGGCTGTGCCAATACCTCAGTATAATCAACCCTAAGGCATTCAAACACATAGGCCTGCATGATATATGGGAAGGTACCAGTCTTTATCTGGACTGATCCAACTGGGTTCTCATCCCTCCTCGAGAACCCATGAGTCCATTCCCTAACAATCTCCTCATACAACAACCTACCCCACGGAAAAGAATTAAATCTAGCAGGATCATCAGCAAGGATCACTGGTATGTCAGATAATGAGTTGCATGGTTGTTTCACAAACACCATGCTATACAGCAAGAATATAACAGCTACTTTGCGGGCTAACACACTGTCTGGATCAGGGATAGCAATTTCATCCAATTTCCTAGAAAGTCCCCCAAATGTAACTCTAAACTTACCACTGGGGGTAAGAAATAACTTACGCAAATCACTTTCTTCTGGATCCAGGGGTGGATAAATGCCAAAGTCAAGACCAGACAACAACGACACCTCTACTGGACCAAATTCAAAAATCCTACCTGATATTTTGAACCCTAATATCTTGTTCACTGGACCATAATCATGCAGTACAGATCCAACCTTCATCAACCACCCCAATGTTGGACCTTGTACGTCCACATTCTCAAGTTTGAACAGTAAATCAATCAAATTGTATTCCTTACACATTTGATTAATATTGTCTTCAGATAATAATGTACGAACATGTTCCAGGCAAGTTGTGTTTGCCCAGTTGTTTATGGTTATTGTTCGAACATTAATCTGCTCCTCTTCAGAATCACTTTCATCTATTAACTTCTTACCCTTATCTGCTTTACCCTTACCCTTTTCTGCCTTAACCTTAGCCTTGTCTGCCTTACCCTTCATATTGTCTGCAAGATATAATAACACATGGTTATTACAGAAGATTATAACCTATTATAAACCGTTATTACATATTATTCAACATATATACCGTTTAAAAGATAACCTTGTATCCAAAACCCTTGTCGTTTATAGAACTTTATAGAAGTTATAAACTTCACAGCCAAAAATGAGAAATAAAGAACATGCAATCACAAATCTTACTAAAAACCCATTGTCGTATATGAAAGTTTCAAACTTTATAGCAAAAAACCAACAATAAAGAACATGTAATTACAAATCTTACTGATAAAACCCTAAAAATTTGATAAAACCCTAAAAATTTAAAACTTTGTAGCCAAGAAGTCGAACAGTGCAAGAATGGAGGAGTCCAGTACCAGCAATAATAACTTAAAACTTCATAACATTCATCTACAAAACCTTCTATAAAAAGCCAAAAAGACCCAAAAAATACCTTAACTGTAAACAACAAAAAAATACGGTTTTTTGTGAAAAAAAAAACAAAATAACTTAAAACCGCATAACAAGAACATAAAAACCTTCAATAAAAACCCCAAAGAACCAAAAAAATATCATAATTGAAAAAAAAACGGTTATTTGTGAAAAAAAAACGAAAATAACTTACATTTCTCGACTTCTTTAACAGCAACCCTGAACTTGGGAGGAATGGAGTACGATTTTGGAGAAGATGAGAAGATGAGAAGGTTTTGCAGTGGGAAAGTTTGGAGAAGATGAAGAATTTTAGAGAGATGGGAGAGGAAAAGTTTTAGAGAGAGAGTGAAAAAATCTGAAAAGGTGAAAAGTGATTTGAATTGAGACCCGTGCTTCTATTTTGGTAACCGTGTTTACGGTTTTGTCTGCGGGGGGCAATTTAGTCAATTCGCATCAATTTTGTGGTATTCTCCCAATAAAAAAGATTCCATGTCTTTTTGCAAATAACACTTCTCAACAGTGGTAGTTTGCCAAATTTCTCAATGTTTCTTGATATCTGAGTTAGTGTAGTGATTGAGCAATTGCTCCACAACAACAACATTAGTTTCATCACGTCATGTATATATTAATTAGTTAAGTTACGATGCCACACGTTATCGCGGGATGTGCTTTGTCTGATTAGGGATCAAAGTTTGTTCGTTAACCACTTTGAAACACAATTTACACTCTAATTCTTTATCAGGTGAACTATAATCTGAGGACAATCCCTCTTTACTATAAATTACTATGGGTGAATTTATTTCTTGGTTAACGAAAATAAATAGCTCGATTTAATAACAACTTTAATCCCACGTAGTCTTTAATAATTTTAAGTATCTTAAATTGAAAATTCATAAATGAATTGATTAACATAGAAAGCTAAAACGTGATAGTAGATATTCCAAATATAGATATTATAATCTAATTAATTTTTTTGAAATAGGTATTGTAACGTGTCCCTAAATATAGTGGCGGTTCAACGGGTTCCTCGGTCGGGTTTGAGTTTTACCGAACCATTAATTGTCCGGTGCTATCGAGCCGGTCCGCAAACATATTACCCTCTTCGCTCGGTAAGGACACAAGCGTGTATCGAGTCGGGTCTTTTGAGCAGGGCGACGAGCGAGTGCCGGATTATCCCAAATTCTGGTTTAAAAACCTTTTTTAGGATTATTTCCAACAGTATTATGTAAATCTGAAAATTATTTTCAATACTAATTATATATATTAGTCATTGAAGTTAATTATGATTAAAGTATAAAATATATTATATATAAATGTAATAAAAAAAATAAACGAGCAAGTCCAAGTTTACCCAATAAGCTATCGAGTAAAAATTTTACACATGTATCGTTCGATAAAGATACAAGTAGAGTTTCGATTCTATCGAGGAAAAAATACTTGTAGTGTGATCCATTTTTTATGCTTGTTCGCTAAGTATAAAAAAGGTAAAAAGTCGAATTTTACGAGTCGATTAACGAGCGGTGGGAGATTACCCGTCCATTACTAGCACTACCTAGCTGATCTGTTAATTTTGTAATTTGCTTATCAAACTAAAAGCAAATTCGACCTATCAAGTAGCCCCTTGCCCAAAATTGACCAAAACAAACACACAGTTAAAGGCGACTCCGGCCAGGCGGCGGCGATTAGCTTCTCCAGCGAGGAGCTATGGTTGTTGGGGAAAAATCAGATGCAACCAATGAGTGGACCGTCGTGTTGCCTCGTCGGGGAAAACAAAAGATGAAATTAAAGAAGTCTGTCTCATCTAAAGATGAAGAACCAGTGTGTTCATGGGCTCCAGAAGATGTTTGTACAAATCCCGAAAGAGAGATGAAGTTGTTGCAGAAGATGGACATTTGCATCCGGAAACTGGAAAACTCCCAGTTCTGGAAATCATTATTGAATCAAATGGGAAGTCCTGAATTCTTAAATCGAATTACTAATTTGTTGGGTTCGGAATCTAGTATGAAAATGGTAGTGTATGGCATAGGCAGCATCGAATCGTATGATCCTCCGAGGTTGCAGCTCGGGGTTGTAATCCTGATGAAGAGGAACTTCGGGTGGATAGGGGACATTGAGGTTTTCGATCCGGTTATATCTTTGACAGAGTCTAAGGTTCTGCATTCCTTAGGTTGTTCTGTTTTATCGCTAAACGAACAAGGTAGGCGTCAGGCTGTGAAGCCGACATTCTTCTTCATGCCACATTGCGAGGCTGAGTTGTACGATAATCTTTTGCAAGCAAACTGGAGAGTGGAGATGCTGAATCGTACTGTATTATTTGGGAACAGCTTTGATGAATATGAGCAATATATGTCATTGTGTAACGCCTCGACAATTTCCCAACCAAGAAAACATATTTTGGCTGTTAGGAAGTTCACTACTGAAGTTCCAGTCAGTGCAGATTTTGATGATTATTATCGAGCTTTTAATGGTTCAAGTTGGCATTTCTTTCGTCTTGATTCTGAGTTCGATTCACTTCTTTAGTAATTATTCTGTGATGATCATTCCTGAAACCTCTTTATTTGCTTCAGATTGATCAAGAGTTGTAGTGTTGTACACAACTCTAGTTTTATCAAATCCATTTGTAATCCCTTATTTCGCTCGACTCTTTATGACGTCGTAGCATTCATAATTTTCAAGTGCTCTCTAAAATAGTCTTTCTTTTTGTTGTTGGAAATACCAGATATTAATCATTGTGTTATAATAGATTCATATATCAAAATTCGCTTGTTGTTGTTTGTTTGCTTCAAGTGATGAAAAAAGTCCAATCTTGAAACCTTACAAAGATAATAATGTGGGCATTGAGGTAACCTTCTACCTTTCCTGAACAAATGGGTAGTTCAATTTATCTCATATGTGCTATAATTCTATTGCAATAAGAGATGCTTGTTAAAATGTGAAACATTTGATGAATATATATATATATATATATATATGTACATAAACATAATATATGTGGTGTAATTTACTATTAGCATGCTAATTTACATAAACATGTCCTAATGCCTCCTAAGAGGCTCCCCTAGACGGGGTAAGGGGATCAGATAGCATGCAGCCTTACCCCTGTGGTAATAGGGAGGCTGTTTCCGAACTGACCTAAGAGTGGAGCGTAAACAACTATTTATTATTTCACAAGAGATAAGAAGCGTAGGTTGTGTCATTCACCATTTATTCATTTTAATCAGTGAAGTATCAAGAAGTTAGCTTCTCTTTAACCTTAATATTTTCGCATTAAGTTCCACTGTTTGTCCAGTGAATAAATCTTTTAGAGCTCAACTTTAATAACCTGGGTTCTAATATTACCTAGGACATAAAACTTCTGGCTTTGTGAATTGGATGATTATGGCCGATCTACGATGATGGCTGTAGTGTGTTGAGTCTCCTGAGACCATGTTGGGTCCATGTGGCAGTGACTCTTTGAAGAAATAAACATTCTAGTGTTGGGGTCTTGGTGACCAAGTTGTAATGTGCCAAGGAAAAAACTTTGACGAGAGTAACATCTCAAGGTAATTGGGTTCCCGAAAAGGCAGTATCCGAAGCACAAATTTACCTAAGTTGAGCCTTTTTAAAAGAGTAGTATCACTTTATGTCCAATGTTTACTTCTGTCAGTCATTAGAAGCGGAATCACTTGTTATGATGTTTTGGTTTGCACATTGCTACATTTGGTTGCAACTTGCAATGAGCTTGCTTATTAACATCCTATGACTTTATATTTAATTGTGTTTGAACTTTACTAAGTAAATAGAGATTATTGATCGACAGACTCCTGATCGAGTTTCAGTTTGACGAATGTAGCTAGTGGTGACAACAGCTTTTTATTCAAATAATCTTGGACCCTTTGATGATTGTGTCCTGTACGATCAGGAAAATTATGTGTCAGCTGCTATTTGGGAGGACAGGTAAATAATTTTATTTATCAGTTTGTTTTTATTGGATGTAATAAATTGATATAATCAAATTCTAACCGACAGGAGCGTGGCGTTCTTAGATGCCATGAACATACTTCAAAGCTTGATCGGTGGATGCTCACCATAACCAGCTTGAGTTAATAAGGAAGGCTGGATTTGGCCACTTAAGATTGATGCCTACAATTAGTTTAGATAACCCTCTGATCTCTGCATTGGTTGAGAGATGGAGAAGAGAACCAAACACATTTCATTTAACTGTTGGAGAGATGATAGTTACTCTTGAAGATGTAGCTTATCCAATTGGGCTTCCAATTGATGGCTAGATCCGTGAAATACAAGTGGGGGGATGGTGAAGCTTAGTTAACTTAAGAAGACCTTCTCCCACTGTCGAGAAGATGCCTTAATAGAAGAAGTTGAGTGTTATAAGCGTGCTTACCTTCTTTATCTGGTTGGTAGCACCATCTTCTCAACCACCACTGATAACAGAGTTCCTGTTATGTACCTGCCATTGTTTGAAGATTTTGAGAAAGCTGGTAAGTATGTTTGGGCTACAGCAGCATTGGCTTTCTTGTATAGAACGCTTGGTAACGTCTCCCTCCAATCTCAGAGCAAAATTAGTGGTTGTTGACTTTGCTACAGGTGTGGTTTCTTTGCCATTTCTGTTAACGGGATCAAAAAGCAGCTTGCAGTATCTTCTGCTGGTCTATATCTTTTCGGTTTTGCCAATGATACTGATACAGAATACAAATTCATTAAGCATCTTCTCTTTGTAGTGCTGGAGTTACTATCACCTGGATATTGGTCTGCCCAGACTTCACCAGAAACCCATCCCCGAATGTTTTCCGTTTTTACTTAGATAGAAAGGGAGGCAAAATGGTCCCACATCTAATCGTGATATAGCCTTTATCGAAAAACATTGGATTGTTTGACGTCGTCTGACGTTAGTGCAAATAAAAAAAAAAACCAATTTGCAGCCTCATTTTTACCCTTTCTATTAGTGAATGAATAATATTCCAAATTGAATCTATATTTATTTGTTTTAGGTTGATTGGTGTCCTTATGCAATATAAGTTGTACCGTTATACCAGAAAGCATTCAAAGCAGTCTCATTTGAGGGAGAGCTAAGACAATGTTGATTTGTTTTGAGAAAGCAGAAAGGCACCTCCCTGATCGTTGCCTAAAGCAGTTTGGCATGGTTCAAACCATCCCAGACAATGTTCAGGCATGGCAGAGGAAGGCTCGTGGGCTCGATGGTGGTGTTGACATAATCACAAAAATGCAATCAGAGGTCAACGAGTGGTCGATTTAACATTGTGGGGGCAGATGACGATACAGAGAGTGAATATATGCAGTGGTCTATTAGGATTACTCGCAGATTGCTAGGAAGACCTGTTCCCATCTCTTCTTCCATATTTCAGAGGATGAGGTAACCCCTCTTAAAGATTCATTTTGTGTAATCGGTTACTCAATTTCTGATTGCATCTTTGCAGGACATTGCACATTTGGCGGATACCGTTTCAACTCACGGGATTAATGACCAGCAAATTCAGACAGTTTCAAGAATTATGTCTATCTCATGTCTCTTAAGAAGTTGATGCAGACCTTCATCATACAGCTGAGCAAGTCAATGACGAGAGCCCCCTCAAGGCTCATGCAAGGATAAGATCCAAAACCTTTCTCAGAGTTCGACGTTCCTCACTTATATCATGAGAATAGAGAGGGTTTTCGCTTGCTAAAGTGAGTTAGGTGCTGTATGATAAGGATAAAGTTAGGTGTTGTAGATATTCAAGAAAACACCAAAATTTGTTTCCATTGTGTAATCTACGTAAGGTCAACTTTTTCGTCATTTGTTTGAGTTGTAGTGCAAGCTTACTGACTCATTGATTGGGATATGAAAGATAATACAAATGAATTGATTATAGTGTAACAGGCAAGAATTATCCTTCAGAAACAAAGGAATACACAGACAATCTAAAACAAACGTTACTACAAATCTCTTTCTTTCTCTACCGGGCATCGGGTTCTAAAGTTCTGAGCAAGCATTCTATCTGCACTAGGAGAGGCTACCATAACATGAGATGGAACACTTCCAATACTATTCCCATTGTAACGCCACCCAGTTCCAGCTGCAGGAGATAATAGTGATCGGCTACAGGCTTAAGCGATGCAGGCTGGACACTGGACGCTGCTCTGAGTTAGAAGCCGAAACAGATAAGTAGAATGAAGTTTTTTTTAATATGGGATAGTTAAAACCTGAAAGTTACAGAACAGTCTCATAAAAAGAATATCAACTTTGAGTTAATATAGAAGTAATGAGGACAATAGGCAATGCTCAAATAAAAGATTTGAACCAAATTTTATGACCCAATAATAAACAAGATAAAGACATCACAATTATGTTAACAACAAATTGCTCGAAACAGTTTACCTTGAAACATGACTTGATAAAATCTAAAGCTTTAAAGTAAGATCAAGTTCAGATGATTTTTGTTCGTCATCTATTATCTCCAACTGCGGTTTGGGCTTGATGAAGGAGGACGTTGAGGGACCGACATTGTCTCCACCTCCTCTTTCCGTTTTAAAGCCATCCATTTGTGTTTTGAAAAAGTCCATGTTCATCCCGTGATTTGTCTCATATGGTAGTATTGGTCTAGCAGGCATGTACGTCCTTGAAAAAGTACTCTCACTGGGAGCGAGATTGTAACGTGGAGATGGCCATGCTTGAGGTGGCTTGTAGATCATCGCCTCATGGTTGGTTCCAAGCGATCTATTATATGATGCATAAGGGGGCGTGTGCGAGAGAGATGGATACCAGTAGGGGTGGTATGCATTAGGTTGTGGATGGCTATAAGGAGGAGCATCCATTATGTCATGGCGACGTTTAGCCGATGCACGCTCTTGTTTATGTGCATTTTGATGGCCTCCTAACGCCTGGCTAGTTGAAAACTTTCTATTGCAGTAAGAGCACGCGAAAGTTCTCGACTCAGAACCTCCCTCAGAACCTCCCGCCTCGCTCAAATCCCATGCCTTACTGGATCCAGATTTCGCGACTCTCGATTGATCAAAAAAGTTTAGCTCAAGCTTGGAGATATTGGCAGTACTAGCATTGGAAAGTTGATTGAACAGAGAGGATGCATTATTATCTAATACATGCAGAGGGGCAGAGGTGCCCTCTATCAACTTCTCCTTCTTTTTTCCATTCTTTTCATTACAATCTCTGCTAGAAGATCCTTTTGTGGTTGCAGAGATGCTTGAATTTTCAGAAGAATTTTCATCATGACTAATTATGGCCATAATTCAACAATAAACTGTAAACAATTCTAAAAGAGTTTGAAGGGTTTGAATAAATTGTTGGAGAATTGAACAACTTAAATAGCTAATGATGGTTTAAGGCTCAAATTTTCCAATCCTTTATTAAGGAAATAAATCACATTGAGTAATTAAAGGCTATATTACATAAAAGATTAAGGTAAATTATTTTGATATATTATACTTGCAAACTCACATTCATTAAATCTGGATACTCTTAAACTAGAGTATCATCTAGATTTCATTCAAAAAAACAATAGTTATGGCAATATTATTGTGATAACTAATGGATATATTTTTTTATTTAAAATTCATTATTTGAATTCTATGAATTGTTTATTAAGTTCGAGGAAGGCTATTAAATATTTTAAATTATATAAGGAAGGACATTCCCCACATAGAAAACTTTTATTAAGTCAAATTAGTAATTTTGTAATAGTGTAATTGTATTCTTGCTGTAATAATATTTTGTCCCTTCAATTAAGGAAAAATGATATAGGATAAAGTTACTGGAAAGAAATTGGTAATAAAGAAGATACATGTTGACTTTCATATTTAAAGCTTAGAAGTTCATTCTAGCTTTATTGTATTAATATCATGGATTTGTTTGGTGATTTTATTTTAAGACTATTCAATTTTTGTATTTAATTTCTCTTTAGAAGTAATATCTTATATTTAATTACTGATTTTGAATTTTAAATTTGAACATATTTTACTTATAATACTCTTGATGTTTTTAGTTAGAGCAATTTTAATTACATGTTTTTGTATTTAATTTCTCTCTTGAAGTAATATCTTATATTTAATTATTGATTTTGAATTTTAAATTTGAACATATTTTACTTATAATACTCTTGATGATTTTAGTTAGAGCAATTTTAATTACATGTTTTTGTATTTAATTTCTCTCTTGAAGTAATATCTTATACTTAATTATTGATTTGAATTTTTGAACATATTTTACTCATAATACTCTTAGTGTTTTTAGTTAGAGCAATTATAATTACATGTATGTGTATACCGTACTCATCGTCATTCATGTCATTGATAGTTGTCAATTTATCCTGCTTACCTTTTCAAGTCAAAATACTTAATTTTGAAATGACCGTTAATATAAGATAATATTTTGATATATTATGCTTGCAAACTCACATTCATTAAATCTGGACACTCTTAAACTAGAGTATCATCTAGATTTCATTCAAAAAAACAATAGTTATGGCAATTTTATTGTGTTAACTAATGGATATATTTTTTATTTAAATTTCATTATTTGAATTTTATGCCTTGTTTATTAAGTTCGAGGAAGGCTATTAAATATTTTAAATTATATAAGGAAGGACATTGATGAGAATAATAATATTCTTGTATTCATCACAAAGTAATTACATGCTATATATGTATAGAAATATACAAAAACTTAAGAACTAACGGGGTCTAGAATAATATACAACTCAAACCTAGAACAATATACATCTGTATTTGTATTAGACATTCCCCACATAAAATACTTTTATTAAGTCAAATTAGTAATTTTATAATAGTGTAATTATATTCTTGCTGTAATAATATTTTGTCCCCTCAATGAAGGAAAAACGATATAGGTAAAAGTTACTGAAAAGAAATTGATAATAAAGAAGATACATGTTGACTTTCATATTTAAAGCTTATAAGTATTTCATTCTAGCTTTATTGTATTAATATCATGAATTTGTTTGGTGATTTTATTTTAAGACTATTCAGTTTTTGTATTTAATTTCTCTCTAGAACTAATATCTTATATTTAATTACTGATTTTGAATTTTAAATTTGAACATATTTTACTTAGAATACTCTTGATGTTTTTAGTTAAAGCAATTTTAATTACATGTATGTGTATACCGTACTCCGTCGTCATTTATGTCATTGATAGTTGTCGATTTGTCCCGCTTAACTTTTCAAGTCAAAATACTTAATTTTGGAATGACCATTAATTAATGCAAAAGTCTCCTATATAGTAAGTAGTTTATAGTTGATAAGTAGAGATAATAATTTTAATGTAACTTGACGGGTACCTAACCCAATCCCATATGCGGTGGCTTTTCTTTTTTGTTGTTGGTTTTGGGTCGGGTTAACGGGTTACGAGTTTTCCATTTCTCAACCCACCTGTATACTGGTATGGTCACGGGTACAGGGTAAACCATACTTGGACCCTACTCATAAATATATTTATATAAGACTTAGTTTATTTTTTATTATGTTTTTATTGTGTTTATTTTAAGAATTAATTAAAATATAATCAATTAATAATAAACTAAATATTAGAATATAATCAATATTTAACCAAACAAAAAATCAATAAAAATATGAATTAATCAATTATTATAGATAGTCATTAAAAAAAAGACAAAGCAAAAATGTATAAAATAATTGATTAAAAAGTTAACATATATACTGAGTTTTACTTTTTATTTTTTAAGTGGCTTTACTTTATTACCAAAGGGTAAAACCATTACAAATTTGTTTTTTGGGTTAAGGCTGGGCTGAGTACCAGGTCGATAATTTTGAAGGTTTGGTAAGACTATATATTATAAATAAACTTAGGGGGCTGAGTATCGAATTGATAGTTTTGATCACACAATATGATTGAACTAAAATAAGGAGTGGAGGAAAAAAGTGAATATTTTTAATTCGAAAAAGCACGTATTCATCGCTCTTTCACTAGCTCAATTCAAGTACTAATCCAACTATCTAAATTGAGTTGTTATACACACCCAAACAATATCAAATAGTGTGTTTTAAGAAGGAAAATGACTATTTTGTTTCTTATTTGTAAATTTAATATATGAGGAAGTTTCATCTACGAGTAAAATAGTAATTTAACTTTCTAAAAAAACACTATTTGTGTATGTGTATATTGATTCCCCTAAAAATAAAAACAAGATTATTTCAATAATTAGAGGATTGCGACATTCTATCCACGACAACCTATTATTTCTGCTGAACTTAGAAGTGTTACTTTCTAAATAATTTATGTTTTATTATAATTTCACCTTTTCGTATAAAGCAAAAAGGATATAGAAGAAAGTTAACAAGCTCATGTGGAAAGAAATTGGTATATTAAAGAAGATACATCTTCATTTTCATATTTCAAAGCTTAGAAGGACTTCATTGTAGCATTATTAATATTAATTATGGATTTCTTTTGGTGATTTGACTATTCAATATTTGTATTTAATTTCTGTCCCGATGTAATATCTCATTATTTGGTTAATAATGAATTTTAAATTTGAACATATGGTACATATAATACTTGTGTTATTTTTAGTTTGAGCAATTTTAGGTTATTTGATAGGGCTTAGGGCAACGGGCTGTTTTAGATGAGGCTTAAATGGATCTCTTTGGATCCGACTGTGGTCTTAGCCCAGTTTTGCTTGATTGGCCCTATTACTGTAATTCTTACTCGGTTGTTTGGTTTGTCCTTTAATAATATATATCGCTAATTATATAAAAAAAAAGTTTGGATTTCATGACGGTCATTTGTAGGGTTGTTATTGGTTTGGGAGAACCGAGATCCGCCCGGTATCCCGTCTGAAATTTCCGGTCCGTTTATCGATTCGGTAAGATAACAGTCCGGGAACGGGTAAGAACATTAACCGACATCCAATAAGTTACCAGTAAAGTACCAGATAAAGGATCCGATGACATATTCGATGTTAATTTTTATATATTATATTATTGATTTTAAACATTTTTTAAAGGTTTTTTTTTCTATTGTATATGCTTTTTATCGAATATAAACGGGACGCACGGTACCGGTTCAAAAAATATATCCGATATGATTAACGGTCCGGACCGGGTAAGACCGGTAACCTATAGGTCCGGTTCCCGGGAGAGTGGATACCCTGCCGAGTGGCAAAAGTCTCTTATAGAATAACTAGTTTATAATTGATAATTAACATTTATTTCCTTTTTTTCACCAATGATATGATCTATAATATATATCTATAATATCTATAATTTATAATACTTCTAAAAGTGTGAATGAGGTAATACATTTCTTCCATTTTTTGTTAAGACTAAATTACCCCTTCCCCATTAATCTAATTAGAATGAACATTTAAATTATGAAGGTTATTTTTCACACTAAATTAACTAAAAAGAACCTATCATTAGTTATGAAAATGATTATAGTTAAATTATTGAAAAGCACATGTTACTTTAGAAATTTTAAACCATCTAAAGTACTAAAAAATAATATTTAGATTTGATATATTAATTATAAAAGTATTTTTTTCATGAAATTAATTATTAAGAACCCATTATTAGTTATGAAAAATCATAAGTAATCAAACAAGAGAAAGTAGTGATTGTTGAAAAATAATTAAAAATATTAGCTCAAAGCACCAATTAATCACGACAAGTGATAATTAATAAAAAAAAAATTATGAAAATCATAACTAATCATAGTAGAGAAAATAATGATTGTTCAAAAATAAAATTAATAAAAATAATTATAGTTAAATAATTAAAAAATTATTTTAAAATATCTATTAATCATGAAAAGTAATAATTAACAAGAAATAAGAAACAATAACTCCTAAAAATAGTATTTAACTTGAACATATACTATATAATTAAACTTATTCAAAGTTTAAGAAATAATTAAAATAAACACAAATTATATAAAGTTATCCAAAGTTTAAAACTGAATTAAAAGTTATACATAATCAATGCTTAGTTATTCTCTCTAGAGTCATTTTCAATATTTGGGAGTCCTTTTCTCTCCATTTTCTCTCTAGTTTCTCTCTAGAGTCATTTTCTCGCTAGGTTTCACACTAGTGTTATTTTCTCTTTCAAATCTATTGATTTTTCATTTTTACCTTATGATATACACACAATTGGAGGCTGTTATTTCGAATCAAATTGATTTGGTGGGAACCTATGGATTTCATAATCCATACATGGTATTACCATTGTTTCATCTCCCCAATTTTGGCCATTTTTACTTGGCGTTTGAGTCAATGCAATTGATCTCCCAATATTCTGGGCAGATCTTGTGCCACCGTAATTGGCTAATTTTGATAGCTCTATACAGAGCTCTCTTCCTGTCTGTTCTTCACCATCCACCACTCAAATATTTAAAACAGTATTCTTGCTTCAAGTGGTTTTATTGTCCCTTACTTGTCTCTACATCTAATAACATGGAGACACAGTATCGGGAGAGATCTTGGGTGGAGCATCGTGTATACATTGCCACAATCCAGGGGCTGGAGGAAAGATGGCAGCTGCCGGACGATCCCACCACACTTTTGGAGAGAGAAAAGGAAATAGCGTTAGATCTGGAATCCCCTAAATTTCCTCCTGGATTTGAAACGGTCATTAATGCTAATGAGAGTAATAAAGGGGAATTGAATTCTTTGAAATTTAAAGGAATTGATGGTCCTAGCATTGATGCTAATGACAACTTGACCATAATTAAAGCTAATGATGGCTACAAATTTAAGGAGCCAATTAAGTCAATTCTTTGTAAGGCATTCATTGACCTTAATGAGTATTTGACTGGCGCTACATCTAATGAGAAGGGCATTCAATGCTCTATTATTGACGCAAAGACTTCTGGTCTGAATATTTGCTCCTCCTTAAATGATAACAATAACTCCTCTAATCATGTGCTTAATAATGGAGACATGATTAAGGCCTCCCCGATCAAGAATGTATCTCTTTCTGCTGATGGATTGGATACCTTCTCTCAAGACACAACGGCTGAGACTGCGGGGCAGTCTAGCCGAGAGCCATGAATCTACTAGCTTGGAACTGCCGGGGTCTTAACCAACCCCGAGCAGTTAGGTCACTTGCCAGTCTAATTAGCAACAATAAAACTGGTTTGGTTTTTCTTATGGAAACTAAGTTACATACTCATGAGTGGAATCACATCAAACACAAGATTAAGAGGCCGAATGCTTTTACTGTTGATGCTCGAGGGCGCAAAGGAGGCTTAGCTTTGCTTTGGCCAAGAGACATGGAAGTACAAGTTATTTCTTACTCTACTCATCACATCGAGTCAACAATATCTAAGGACTGCTGCTCTTGGAGATTGATAGGATTCTATGGTCATCACGAAGTATGTAATAGGAAGTTTTCATGGGACCTTATGCGTTTTTTAAGTACTTCTTCTGTTCTTCCCACTTTATTCATAGGGGATTTTAATGAAATTTTATGCAATTCTGAAAATGTATCCCACCGTCGTCAACGACCTAATTGGCAAATGGAAAATTTCCGCCAAGTAGTTCGTGACTGTGGGCTTTTTGATATTGGATATTCTGGTTTTCCGTATACCTGGTGCAACAACTTTATTTCTCCTAATTCAACAAGGGCACGGCTAGATAGGGGTTTGGCTACGAATAGCTGGAAGGATTTATTTCCTAACTTCTCCTTACTTCATGGTTCGACTTATACATCGGATCACCTCCCCCTTATTCTGTCCGTGGGGGAACAAGTTC
Organism: Echium plantagineum; assembly: GCA_003412495.2. Classification (NCBI taxonomy): domain Eukaryota; kingdom Viridiplantae; phylum Streptophyta; class Magnoliopsida; order Boraginales; family Boraginaceae; genus Echium; species Echium plantagineum. Next base: position 11,014,736 of record CM016567.1, on the reverse strand, counting down.
ATTGGCAAGGCAAACACAAAGCTATATTCAGGTTTGAGGAAGGCTGGTGCCTGTATAAAGAAAGTTCGGAAGTCATTCAAAAGGCATGGGATTCTGTCACTGATACAGATCCGAGTCTAAGGCTTCTGAATGGTATCCGTCAGTCTAGACTTAACTTACTAGACTGGAAACGGACCATCCTAGGAAATGTGAAGAATTCTATCAGAGATAAACAACAACAGCTTGATTTTCTTCAGCAAGGCACTATCACAGATAGCTCCAAGAGAGAAGCTATAGTCCTTGCTAAAGAAATAGATAAACTACAAGAACTGGATGACATCTACTGGTGTCAACGTTCTAAAGTTTTCTGGAGGGTTAAAGGAGACAGGAATACTGCCTTTTTTCATGCCATCTCTGCTCAGCGTGGCAAAAGTAAAGCTATCACATCACTGCAGGATGATACAGGGCAATGGGTTATGACAAGGGAGGGCTTACATAATTTGGCTGAGAATTTCTACGTGAAGTTGTTTACTTCACAAACGGGAGCAGACTCTTTTAGGCTATCGGAGTTGGGGGTGACCCCTTTTTCTCGAGAGGATATAGCCAAACTGGATGCTAATTTCACGGAGGAAGAGGTACGTAAATGTACCTTGTCAATGAAGGGAGCTAAGGCTCCAGGCCCAGATGGTATGTCTGCAAAGTTTTTCCAACATTATTGGCCTACTGTTGGTTCGGATCTCACAGGAATGGTACTAAATTTTCTCAATTATGGTAAATTTCTTAGGAAATTCAATTTTACCTTTATCTCTTTGATTCCTAAGGTGGAAAGGCCAGTGAATATGTCTCAATTCAGGCCAATTGCACTTTGCAACACCTCGGCAAAGATTATTACCAAATGCATTGCAATGAGGCTAAAAGATTATTTGCCCAAAGTCATTTCGAGTACACAAAGTGCTTTTGTCCCGAATAGACTTATTACGGACAACATCTTGATGGCTTTTGAAGCACACCACATTATCAAGAACCGTAAGACGGGTAAGCGAGGGCTTATGTCTATCAAACTGGATATGGTTAAAGCTTATGATAGAATAGAATGGTCTTTCCTCAAGGCCATGATGAAGGTCTTGAGTTTCAGCCCAAAGTGGATTTCTATGATTATGACCTACGTGGAATCTGTTACCTATTCCCTATTAATTAATGGGGAACAGGTGGGATATATCAAACCCGGACGGGGCTTAAGACAAGGAGACCCTTTGTCACCTTATCTCTTCATTATTTGTGCAGAAGGTTTGATTGCACTAATCAATGAGGCAGTTCAGCTTGGTCACTTATCAGGGATTTCTCTGGGACCAGGAGCAACTCCTTTGTCCCATCTGATGTTTGCAGATGATACCTTATTATTAGGGAAGGCTACTACAAATGAGGCAACAATAATCAAGCATATTTTGAGTAAATATGAGCATTGGTCTGGACAGCTTGTGAGTGTCCAGAAATCCAATGTCCTATTTAGCCCGAATGTGGAACAAGCTACCAGGAATGCTATCTGCGACATTCTAGGAATGCCGGAAGCTACCTCGCACGGTAACTATCTTGGCCTACCTACCACCATTGGCTCTTCCAAAAAAGAGGTATTCCAATCTGTCATTAACAGAGTGAAAACCAAGGTGACAAGTTGGTGTTGGAATATCCCGGGGTTGTAAGACACAATGAACTACGATAGTTCATATGTCTAGAAAACCCTAATTCGTTGATCGTTAGAACTTACACAATAGAACTAGCTCATAGAAGTATATGTTTAAAGATAGTGTGAATATGCTACAACTAACATAATCAAAGAGTGTGGCTACAAAGATATACCTTTGAAGCGTGAGCGGAAGCGATATGATCTTCAAGTGTTTATCCCCACACCTTGCTCCTTGCTTTCTTCTTGAAGAAATTTCTATCACCAAGGTGATATGGAACTACTATGAAATAGTCCACACCAATACCTTAGATAGCAATAAGACACACTTGGACTAGTGTGTGTTATTGAGGAGTGTGTAGTCTAACTACTATAGCAAACTATAGAACAATTTCTATACTCTAACACTTAGAGTTTTGCTAGAGGGTTTGAAGATGAAGTGTGTGTGTTTGTTTTTGTTCTCTAACAAGAGTTGTGTGATACTTAGCTTGATTCTCTACCCATTCTATATCATCTTATGATATAGAATGGATGATGAAACACATTATACACTAAACAAACACATTAACCATCCATATGGTTAATGCCTCTTGGTCCATGGAAGATTCTCTTACAAGAGTTCTTCCCAAGACTTACAAAGCCTTCCCAAGGCATAAAGTAGCCACCAAGATGTCAACCATTCATGATGATGGAATTAATTAATCTTAATTAATTAATTAAATCATATCTTATTTAATTAATTAATTAATTAATTAAATCATTTCAATAAATGATAATATATATATATATATATATATCTCACATATATATATACATAAACCCCAAATGGTGTGTCCGGAACCAATTCCGGGCCCACCATCGGTTCGGTCGGGACACGATCTCGATCGAACCGAAATTCCTCAATATGGATCAAATCCCTTATTCACTTTCGGGTCACTACTCGAAAGTATCTTCGGTAATTGTTACGTGTGTGACCTCATAGCCCGAGTAACGAAGGCATCGGGATTCAACGTATAAGACCGTATACACGAATCCCGAAGATCATCGTGAGAGCCTAGTCTACCATTCGATGACCCCCGGCATTATCTCGGGTGAGACTACTGATAGTTCAGATAACTATCGGTTGTTGAACCGTATATATAGATGATATAGTTCACGGGCACTAATTGAGGAAATTGACACATCAATTTCCAACACTCCCACTTGCCCTTGGACTATTACCAATGTCTTGGATGTACACTTGCATCCTTGTCACATGATTCCCTTTGTCCTCGGTTTTCGTCATAGGCTAAAGCAAGAAAGCGTGTCGCCAACTCCTATGACATAATTTCTCGGAACACGAGATAGTCTCACTCCCGTTCATAACGGGTGAATTCATAAGTAAGACTCACTCTCCGAGTGGCCAGAAAAACCTTCCCTGTATACCAGGGTGGACAAAGACCCTATCAATGCATCACCGATCATCTCACCACTACATTCACATAAGACCCAACGTACCCCATTACCACCAGTAACGGATGGGTCCGGAAGTAGTCAAAGCCTCATGCTCACGTAGCATGAGAATGATATGCATGTAGGTCTCGGAACCTCTATCATATGGCTCGTGTGAAATATAGGACACAAGATCTCTTCTATAATTTCACAACGGTCACTGTCCAGTACCATGTCAAGACTCTCTTGACAATGAACCCATGTAATGATTTGGACCATCCTTTTGACTTAAGAAACAAAGTCAAACGAATCATTACACACTAGTTTGGTTGTGTCCGTTCCCAAAACGCCGGGACATACCACTAGGGACAATGTAATCACCATAGTTCTTGTCTTGAAAAAGGGGTTCCTTAGCCAATACACTTATTGGCTCCTCTTCAAGAACTCGTGATTACATGGGAATTAAAATATTTATCATACAACTATGATTAAATATTCAATTGTTTATTCAAGTGCTATAAAAGAATAGGCAATCAATAAACAAGAAGTAATACTTTTATTCAACAATAAGAGTTTTACAAAAGTATACTTCATACATATAAATCAAATAAACTGAAATAAAGCTCCCACTAAGACTAAGACCACTCGGACCTAAGTCTAAGTCCAATAGCTGAAGTATGGAACTCATGTTTGGTCTGAGGTAATGGTTTAGTCAAGGGATCAGCTGCGTTGTCGTCTGTATCTACTTTGGATACTTTGATGTCACCTCTCTGGAACATTTCACGGACGAGGTGATACTTCCTGAGGACATGCTTGGACTTATGATGAGCCCTGGGTTCCTTAGCCTGTGCTATGGCTCCAGTGTTATCACATAACAACTCAATTGGACCATCAGCGCTAGGAACTACCCCAAGCTCAGTCATAAACTTCTTAAGCCAACATGCCTCCTTGGCTGCTTCAGAAGCTGCAATGTACTCGGCCTCCGTAGTAGAATCTGCAACTGTGTCCTGCTTGGAACTCTTCCAACAGATGGCTCCACCGTTCAGGCAGAATACAAACCCGGTTTGAGAACGAAAATCGTCTCGATCGGTTTGGAAACTGGCATCGGTGAAACCTTTTGCAATCAACTCCTCATCTCCGCCATATACCAGAAACATATCCTTAGTCCTTCTCAAGTACTTAAGGATAGATTTCACAGCGGTCCAATGGATGTTGCCTGGATTCGCTTGATATCGGCTGGTCAGACTCAGAGCGTACGATACGTCTGGTCTAGTGCACAACATGGCATACATGATAGATCCTATGGCTGAAGCATACGGGACTTTACTCATGTTCTCCTTCTCGACGTGAGTGGTGGGGCACTGACTTTTGCCGAGAATAGTGCCAGTTGTCATAGGCAGTATTCCCTTTTTGGAATCGATCATATCGAATCGTCTCAGAACCTTATCAATATAAGTGTCCTGTCTCAGGCCAATCAACCTATTGGCTCGATCTCGATATATCTTGATTCCAAGGATATACTGCGCCTCTCCTAAGTCCTTCATTGAGAAACACTTACACAACCATGTCTTGACTGACTCAAGGAGTGGTTTGTTGTTTCCAATGATCAGTATGTCATCTACATACAGGACTATAAATGCAATGTGGCTCCCACTTACCTTCTTGTATACACAAGCATCCTCCTCATTCTGAATGAAGCCAAATTCTTTAATTGCTTCATTGAATCGGAGGTTCCAACTGCGAGAAGCTTGCTTGAGTCCATAAATGGATCTCTGAAGCTTACATACCTTCTTAGGTCCTTTCGGACATGTAAAGCCTGGAGGTTGTGTCATGTACACATCCTCCTCAAGGTTCCCATTAAGGAAAGCCGTCTTTACATCCATTTGCCATATCTCATAGTCATAATATGCGGCAATGGCTAAGAGGATCCGAATAGACTTGAACATGACTACCGGTGAGTAGGTTTCATCATAGTCAATACCATGAATTTGTTTGAAACCCTTCGCCACTAGTCTAGCCTTGTAAACATGGACATTTCCATCTTTATCAAGCTTTTTCTTAAAGACCCACTTACACTCGATAGGTCTAGCACCTTCGGGTAAGTGAACCAATGTCCAGACATCATTCTGGTACATAGAGTCTATCTCGGATTTCATGGCTTCAAGCCATGACTCGCTATCTGGCCCTTTCATTGCGGCTCCATAAGTATAAGGCTCGTCGTCTTCTATCAAGAAGGATTCCCATACCATTTATCGGGAACATGACGAGTCCTACTGGATTTCCTAAGGGTCGGTACTTCTTCAGGAGTTTCATCTACCGTGGATCTATGGTCCAAGATAGGATCCATCATGAATGGAGGATCTACTTCCTGAAGTGAGTCTGCCGAGTTCGTTAACTCAACTTGCTCATTTGATGAGACACTTGGGTTCAATAACCCATCTCTCTCATTCAATGAGTTTCTTGAGTTCGACAACTCAACTTGCTCATTAAACGTGTCGAATGAGTTCATTAACTCATTCGGCTCATCATCTTGAACTTCTTCAAGTTGTACCGTATTTCTGACATTTCCTGATAAGAACTCTTTCTCAAGGAAATGTTCTGTCCTAGCCACGAAAATCTTATTTTCTTGCTTAAGGTAGAAAGAATACCCTTTGGTTTCCTTTGGATAACCAATGAAATGGCACAAGTCAGCCTTTGGGCCTAGCTTGTCTACGTTCAATTTCTTGACGTAGGCCAAGCAACCCCAAACCCTGAGGAAGCTTATCTTGGGACGTTTCCCAAACCATATCTCATATGGTACTTTCTCAGCTGACTTGGTTGGACAATTATTTAAGGTAAGTGCGGCAGTTTGCAACGCGTAACCCCAGAAGCTGACATGTAGGTCGGTTCGACTCATCATGGATCGCAAACTGTCTAACAGAGTGCGATTCCTCCTTTCGGACACACCATTATGTTGTGGTGTTCTGGCTGGTGTGAGTTGTGAAACAATTCCACAATCTCTAAGATGAGCGTCAAACTCGTGGCTCATATATTCGCCTCCTCGATCGGATCGAAGAGTCTTAATAGTCTTGCCGAGTTGATTCTCTACTTCATTTTGGAATTCTTTGAACTTTTCAAAGGCTTCACTCTTGTGCTTCATTAGATAGACATAGCCATAACGGCTAAAGTCATCCGTGAAGGTAATGAAGTAGGGAAAACCACCTCTTGCAGGAGTGTTCATTGGACCACATACATCGGTATGTATTATCCCCAATAAATCACTTGCCCTTTCACTCGTTCCAGTGAAAGGTGATTTGGTCATCTTGCCCAAAAGGCATGATTCACATTGGTCATATGATTCAAAATCAAGTGACTCAATAATTCCACTTTCGTGGAGTTTCTTGATGCGATTTTCATTTATATGACCAAGTCTGCAATGCCATAGGTAGGTAGGATTCAAGTCGTTAGGCTTGTTCCTTTTAATATTTACGTTATATACCTCATGGTTCTCATCTAGTATGAAAAGACCATTTTGGTTTGAAGCTTTTGCATAAAGTAAACCATCACGATTAATAGAACATATATTCCTTTCCATAAGGATGGTAAAACCATCATTGTTCAAAACAGATATGGAAATAATATTTCTAGAAATAGTAGGAATACAATATACATTATTTAAAACTAAGACCATCCCGGATGGTAGTTTTAAATCTATCTTGCCCACGGCAACTGCAGCAACCTTTGCTCCATTGCCTACCCGCAAGTCCACCTCTCCCTTCCGAAGGGCTCTACTGTCATGTAGTACCTGCATATTTCGACAAATATGAGAACCACATCCTGAGTCAAGTACCCAAGTAGTGTTATTGGAGGTGATGAAAGCTTCAATAACGAATATACCTGTCGGAAGAGTCCCATTCTTCTTATCTTCGAGGTACTTCTTGCAGTTCCTCTTCCAGTGACCAGGTGTATTACAATAATGACACTGGTCAGTCCCCTTAGGACCTTTAGCCGGAGTTTTGGAAGTCTGGGCCTTGACTGTTCCAGTCTTGGCCTTTCCCTTCCATTTCCCCTTGCCTTTCTTAAAGGCCTTCTTGTTCTGAATCATCAGAACAGAGGGAGTAGGGGTAGAGCTCTTCCCACCCTTCAACGCAGTATCAGCCGTGCTGATCATGTTATGCAACTCCGACAACCACTTATCGAAGTCATGCATGTTGAAGTTCATGACAAAGTTACCAAACTTGTCAGGAAGGGAACGGAGGATTATGTCAACAGCCAAATCCTTGGAAAACTTAGTTCCCAAAGACTCAAGTCTCTCGATGATCCCAATCATCTTGAGAACATGAGGACTGGCCTGTTGACCATTGGATAGTTTGCAATCCATGAGGGCACAAACAGCTTCGTACCGCTCATTTCTTGCCCGCTTCTGGAACATCTGTTCCAGTCTGCAGTACATGTCATATGCTGCCACATTTTCGAACTGAATCTGAAGATTCGGTTCCATGTTGGCCAGCATGAGACATTGGACATCCAATGCATCGTCCACGTGTACATCATATGCACCACGTTCTAGCTCATCGGCATCCTCATGGGGCGGAGGAGGAAGTTCTTCCTTAAGAACATATTCGACTCTCTCGTGCTTGAGAACGATTCTCAAGTTACGAGACCAGTCGTTGAAGTTATTGCCATTGAGTTTACACTTCTCAAGTGTAGATCGGAGTGAGTTTGAAGTTGATTTCTTAGCAGTTGCCATCTAAAACATGCGAGTATGAAACGACGTTCAGTTTAATTTATATGTAAAACATACGATACAAGTAAAGCATGCTTGAAACAATAATACGAGTACCAACAACCCCTCGAAGTGTACAAGTATACCAAGACCCCACGGACTTGGGTATGAGCGGCACACGCAATCATCCTCATAGTCCAATCCATGGGTAAGTTCTACTAGACTATCATATATCAATCATCCAATGATTATATATGACTCTTGGCGTCTATCACTAGTCGTTTTAAGACACTATAGACTTCCTTTGCCAAACGGGCCGGTTCGATGGGCTAACCTGTAGCCACGTTTTAAGCAACCTTAGTTCACCATAAAGGGACGGATTACATTTGCCGGTTCGATGGGCTAACCTGTAGCGCATGTAATCCCATTGCCTCCTATTCCTATGAATCAAAGTGCCCATCTAGGGATGATCCACCCGAAACGTAGGAAAGTTTGACAACTTTGAACTTAAGTTTGGCAAACACTTAATTATTACGTGGAGGGGTTTAGATTAAACATGTAATCCACATTTCATGCATATCACATAAGATATACATATACTTCAAGAAAATATATGTAAGCATGAAACATGGCATGAATAATAAACACTTTAAAGGGACGTGATATGGCCTAAAAGACATTAAATAAAACTAGTCTAACTTGTTCTAAACTAAGTCCTTGGTCTCCGTCTTCTTGGACATCGCCATGCTCCAAGTCCGTCTCTTCATGTCTTGTTACATAATCAACTTTCGCATTAAATGGCACATGCGCCGCGAAAAAGAAATAACAATACAATAATTTAAAACGACACATGCGTCGTATTTCAATATCAAGGACAGTACGCAGACTGTATTTCGAATAAATACTAGGCCATATCAAATCCCCATTCCATTCAGACTACAGTTTATATATGTATAACACATTATACATAAAACACATAAACATGCTAGGAATGGAATAAAACACACAAGCAACACACAACTCACACACATACTCACACTCAAATAATGTGAATCATAGTCATATATGCATATCATAACCTTTAGTTGTCCAACAACTAACATAGCCAATTATCGGAAGTTTTACCATAAGTTCAACATTTTGAACTAATAACCCAATTACATTCAAAGAGACTTAGCATAAGTTTAAGGTTTGAAATTCATAATAACTCGAACCACAAACTTCCTTTCGATACTCAATTAAACAATTTAATTAGTACCGATAGGATAAAATCAACACTTTGACATACATGCTAATTTTAAACTATTTTAAACTTCTCAAAGAATGTTTTGGACTTATAAGATTATTTCCAAAACAATCTCTAAATCACCCATAACAAACCGAAAACGTCCATAATCATCAAATGACTTTGGACTTAATCGATTCGTTTTGTTTCGAAAACATCGGGCGAAACAATAGTCCATCGTGAGCTCCATCGTGAGCCATAGCTCACGATGGAGCCACGAAACAACCTGTCCAGGGTGTGCCAAAGCACGGACCAGGGAGCAGCCAGGCGCGGACAGGAGGCGCAAGGACAGGATCCTGCCGAAGCCTCGGCAAGCCTTGGCATCCTGGGGCGTGCGAAGACGCGTCTAGGGGGGCCGAACCAGGCTACGGGCCATGGCGTGCCGCGTCCAGGGGAAGCCGATGATGCGCGCTCTAGTGGAGCCGTGTCCTTGGCTTGCCTGGACGCACGCGTAACTTACGTTTTGTCGGGGAGGGTTTTCCGAATACGAAAATCGGCTACGATTCATATATCGACATATATACTATATGGTACTACTTTAAACACTTCTAGAACATGTTAAACGTGTAATATAGCTCATGATACCATGTTGGAATATCCCGGGGTTGTAAGACACAATGAACTACGATAGTTCATATGTCTAGAAAACCCTAATTCGTTGATCGTTAGAACTTACACAATAGAACTAGCTCATAGAAGTATATGTTTAAAGATAGTGTGAATATGCTACAACTAACATAATCAAAGAGTGTGGCTACAAAGATATACCTTTGAAGCGTGAGCGGAAGCGATATGATCTTCAAGTGCTTATCCCCACACCTTGCTCCTTGCTTTCTTCTTGAAGAAATTTCTATCACCAAGGTGATATGGAACTACTATGAAATAGTCCACACCAATACCTTAGATAGCAATAAGACACACTTGGACTAGTGTGTGTTATTGAGGAGTGTGTAGTCTAACTACTATAGCAAACTATAGAACAATTTCTATACTCTAACACTTAGAGTTTTGCTAGAGGGTTTGAAGATGAAGTGTGTGTGTTTGTTTTTGTTCTCTAACAAGAGTTGTGTGATACTTAGCTTGATTCTCTACCCATTCTATATCATCTTATGATATAGAATGGATGATGAAACACATTATACACTAAACAAACACATTAACCATCCATATGGTTAATGCCTCTTGGTCCATGGAAGATTCTCTTACAAGAGTTCTTCCCAAGACTTACAAAGCCTTCCCAAGGCATAAAGTAGCCACCAAGATGTCAACCATTCATGATGATGGAATTAATTAATCTTAATTAATTAATTAAATCATATCTTATTTAATTAATTAATTAATTAATTAAATCATTTCAATAAATGATAATATATATATATATATATATCTCACATATATATATACATAAACCCCAAATGGTGTGTCCGGAACCAATTCCGGGCGCACCATCGGTTCGGTCGGGACACGATCTCGATCGAACCGAAATTCCTCAATATGGATCAAATCCCTTATTCACTTTCGGGTCACTACTCGAAAGTATCTTCGGTAATTGTTACGTGTGTGACCTCATAGCCCGAGTAACGAAGGCATCGGGATTCAACGTATAAGACCGTATACACGAATCCCGAAGATCATCGTGAGAGCCTAGTCTACCATTCGATGACCCCCGGCATTATCTCGGGTGAGACTACTGATAGTTCAGATAACTATCGGTTGTTGAACCGTATATATAGATGATATAGTTCACGGGCACTAATTGAGGAAATTGACACATCAATTTCCAACAGTTGGAAGCCAAGACTATTATCGAAAGCAGGTAAAGAGGTGTTTCTTACTTCAGTGTTACAGTCCGTCCCCACTTACATAATGCAATGTTTTAGGCTACCAAAAAATACATGTGCGAAAATAAATTCTATTCTAGCTAACTTTTGGTGGGGATCGGACAACAATAAAAGAAAAATACATTGGTCTTCTTGGTCTTCACTTTGTGATCCAAAGGATATGGGTGGTTTGGGTTTCAGAGATGCCGAGGATTTCAACACGGCTTTGTTATGTAAACAAGCCTGGCGACTCATCACGAACCCAGAAAGTCCACTGGCAAAGGTCTATAAGGCTCGATATTTCCCGGCAGGAGACTACTGGTCGGCACAACTTGGTGTTAACCCCAGCTACACCTGGCGCAGTATCTTATCTGTAAGGGACACATTAAAACAAGGCATCAGTTGGATAATGGGCAATGGGGAGTCAATTCCCATTTGGGAGCACAGTTGGGTTGTTCATGGAGATATCAGGAAAATTATCACATCAACAAATCCAGATATGAGTCAGTTAAGAGTCAAAGATCTAATTGACACAGATATGGAGGTATGGAAAGTTTCACAGATTAGAAGCATATTTTATACTGTAGATTCAGAGGCTATACTAGACATGCCAATTCCAGATCTAAGTACTTCGGATGTACCGAAGTGGACACAGAGTAAAGATGGCAAATTCACAGTTAAGGGCGCATACGAGTTCATGCGACATAATCGAAGCAATCAAGCTCAGCATATATCAAGCAATATCCAGAATATAAGCTTCTACAAGAACTTATGGCAACTAAAAATTCCACCGAAAATTAGATATTTTTTACATGGGGCAATCAGAGATAAATTACCAACAACAACAAATCTGGTCAAATGGAAAATACAGATTTCAGAAATGTGTTGCTTTTGTGATAGTCAAAACGGAGACATACTTCATGTGCTTAATAATTGCATTTTTACAAAGGAAGTGTGTTTTCATCTAGGCATTAGCAGAGACACAACAAATTATACCAACTTTCAGGATCTATTTGAAAGGTACAGGAAAAAGCTTCCTCCTGATTTATTTAAGAGATGGATTATATGCTTGTGGGACATATGGCATCAAAGGAATCGAAAGATTCAAGGTGAAAATATAAGAACTCCAAAAGAAATTGTATGTTTTGGAACCTTTTACCTGGAAACCTTCGATTCAGCCCCTAATCTCCTTAAATCCATCCAGCCTCCAAGAATCTGAACAAGCAGCTCGCCATTTTCGATTTTCACGGCTGCTAGAAAGTTTATGCTTAATTGGTAGTGGTGTTAGGTTTAATGAAGTTAAGGTGTAGTAGCTATAGTCCAGGTTTTCTACCTGAGACTTTAACTGATGATAGGATTGGGCCGAACTCTTAATCCATGTTGGATTTAAGAATTTATTTGAGATTTTGTTGGTTATTTTATCATCAGCTGGACTCTGGTCCATAGTTGTATAAGTTTGTAATTATTATTTTTTTCATTTCTTTAATGAAATTCATCGCTTATTACCAAAAAAAAAAGTTATTGAGAAATATAGGTAAATTGATCATAATAAGAAATGAAATAAACATTATCATAAGTAAATAGATAAATACAATCATTATTTTTATTCTCCAATAAAGTGATGTAACTCCCTAATGATGGAATAATGACAGTCATGTAACTTCCACTATTTTAATTATGAATTAAAATTCTAATAAATTTAACACGTAATTGTAGTTATTATTTTGCCTGGATTCGAAACTCACATCATCACTAATTTACAAAAAAAAAAAATTATTATTTTAATTATTCATTAAAGTCATATCATTGTAAAAAAGATGATAATCCGTATTTATTTTTAAAGTAAAAGTAGAAGAAAATGTGAGTTACACTCCTTAATATAGTAAATGATATTTAAGGTTACATTAGTATTTAAGGTAAATTAAAAGACACTACACATGATTTTATTATGGTGTCCTTACAAAATTTGGCATAAACAATGAATAATTTAATATCATGGTAATACAGTTTCTCCAAAGCCATATTATTCCAAAAAAATTTCAATAGATAAGTTGCTAAAAATTGTACTAATAGTTGATAATTATGATAATTACAAATAGTTCTATAAACAATAAGAGTAAACAAAAAAAACTTGAAAATAATTAAAGTTAACACCACCTCATGGAGTTACATAACTTTTAGTATTTCATGAGAAGTAAATTATACTTATTAAATTAGTAAATGAATTTTAGATTACATTAATCTTTAAAATAACTTAAAAGACACCACGCATGAGTTAATCGAATTGCCTAGTGGTTAAGACTCTTCCTAGAGACCACAAGGTTCTGGGTTCGAAACTCACCTCATCGCTAGTTTTATGATAATTATATTATGTTATACTATTTTTCAGTCAGTGTTATAAGTTGCTTCAATTGATTAGTATGATAGACTATTTATTCTAGGAATAGAAATAACTCTAATTTGGTTATAACATAAGTTGAGAGTTAAAAATAACAAAAAATAGCTTTAAGATGTTCAATCAAGATTGAAAATAATGTTTAGATTTAAAAATTATATTGTGATAGTAATGATAGCTAATAATAATCTTATAGACACTAAAAGCAAGAAAAAAACTGGCAATTTTTTTTTTTAAAATAGTCAAGACTTTTAGTATACTATGAGAGTTTAAAAAACTGGCAATTTTTTTTTTAAAATAGTCAAGACTTATTTAAATAATATTTAGCTTTAAAGATGTTAACATGGATGATTATTTTTTACATGAGTCTAATTACTGAACATCAATGAATCATGAGAGTTAAATAATAATAATATATAAAAAGTATGAGAACAAAAAACAATATTTACATATAAAAGTTGTAACAATTACAAAATATTTGTAAGCGTTCCGATTTGATTATAAAACAAGTTAAGAGTTAAAAATAAGTGGAAATATATTTAAAAGATTCAAGAATTATTAAAAAAAAGCATTTAGCTTTTTAAGACTACAGTAATAGTTTTTTTTTGAAACTTCGCGATGATAAGACTACACTACTAGTTGATGTTAATGATAATTTAGAAACTAATTTAAAAAATAATGGAGTAAATAATTTTTGAGAAATAATGACACTCATAAATGTATTTTAATACTATGTGTTGGAGTTACTTTACTTTTAATATCCCTTTATATTTTTAAAACCATTATCATTTTTTTATTGTCTTTCATCTAAACTAAATTCATTTTTACTAACATTTTGATTTTTAAGAAAGAAAATCACATTTGCACAAATTCTCTACTGTCTATCAACTAACATCATTTTTTATCTTCATCTACATGTTTAGCAAGACATTACCTAATTGAACAATTATCAAGAATGTTGCTTTGTTGTTGAAAGTTCTTAATGTAAGTTTCACTTAATTATATAGTTCTTTTCATATTTTTATGAGTTCTCCTTAGTTCATTTGCAATAGAAACTAAAATGAGAAGGCTGAGACTTAATTCAATTTCAACCCAACATTGTTTATATGCCACAAAAAGGTAGAAATATGATCAATATATTAAGGTAAATATATCTATATATAAAATTAAAAAAACATATTCATAAAAATATGATTTAAATGCTAAACTTGGATGACATATAATTTATATATATATATATATATATATATATTTTTGTGAATAAGCAATATTATTAATAAAAATCTGGAAAATACAACAGTAACCTATATAAGCAAATGGGCCAAATAGATGGTCCAAAAGAAACTAACAGACCAAAACCGGTCCAAATATGCTACAAGTCTAACAACGTATGAGGCCACTAAAATGAAACCTAGTCCAAGACCCCGGCAGTTCCAACTGAGCAGATTCATGATAATTGGTGGGATTACCGAGCAGTCTCCACCGTTGGTTGAGTAAGAGAAGTATCCAATCCGGAATCAGAAAGAGATAACTTCTTATTAGAACCAGAAAAAGATGAATCACTCCTAAAGGATAAGATCTCTTATTAACAGATTTCTTGAGAATAGTTGTCGACTCCTTGACTTGAGATCCATCCGCCACTTGAAAATTAAAGAATTTAAGTGTAGTTGCCTTGTCCGAACTAGTATCAACATCCGGCTCAACAGATACGGATGAATAAATTGTAGAAACTGGGACAGGTGTAAAATCCATATACGCTGTTTTCACAATCATTGATACCATCACGCAGATCCGATTCCAAAATATCAACAAGATTGGCTTCCGCTTCCGTAAGATTGCAATTTAAAAGGCCACGTATAATATCAGACTCCATAGTAACGTGTGATAACCAGACAGTGTAGATAGCAAGATGAAAGCAAATAATACTAGAATAAAATTTGCAAGTTTACAGGTGAGAATTTTTCTAGAGAATATAATTTAGAGAGAATTTCTAGAGAGTAACCGTTTTTTTCTTTTCTTTGTATTTGGTATTTTCATTTATATATTTTTAGTTGTGGTTATTTGTTTTCTTTTTATATAAATTTATTAATGTATGAGAAATAATACTTTTATTGATAAATAATACTCAATAAGTAAATCATAAAAATGTTTCTTTAATTTTATCGTAAGATCGGTTTATATTTACTATTTCATAATTAAATACTATCGGAGTGTCTTTATTACATGTTAAGGCTATTTTAATATTTATAAATTATGGAATTATAAAGATCAAAAGTCAAATGCAAAAAACTAAAAGGATTATTACTAAAATATAAATTAAGTACGTATAAGTTAATATAAGTTATGTTTGGGTCAACCTGTGAAATTATATATGCTTCTTTCTTTCTTTTAATATCAATATATATTAATTTTTCATTGCAATAATTGTTTATTCATAATTTCTTTTTAAGATTTCTCAATCATACGGTTGATCCTCAAATAGGATATGTATGTATGTACTTAATGTCGTATACATATATGGTAACATATGAATGAAAATTATTTCAAGTAGTAAAAATTTATTTAATTTTGTTGTAGTGTGTCTCAATATCATAATCCTTTTTTCATATAGGAATTGGCCAATATTTGGTTTGTACTTTTGTATGGCTCATCCAAATTGTAGTCAATTACTGTTTTTATATATTGTATATATTTACCATCACATATATTAGTACAATGTAGTTGTTTAATATTACTTAGAAAATACACTTAGTAAACATATTCTTAGTAGAAAACAACTCACGCAGGGTCAATTTAGTAAAAACAACCCACAAAAAATCTCATACCCCTCTTCCACGCGCCCCACCCATCATCAAAACCCACCCCCACCCCACCAACCCCCACTACCCATTAACCGCTAACTATTGCAAAAATCCCTACGATCATTCCAAAGCTTCATCCAAACCCCACAAAAATTGCTGATTTGTTATTTGAAATCCGAAAAAGTTGTTCCACAAATCATCCAACATCTGGAAACCCCCTGAAAATCCCACAAAGATGCATCCAGAGTCATCCCAAATATCAAAACCCTTCAACAAATCATCGAAATTCTTCAACCAATTTCAGAATCCCACAAAATCCTTTCAATCCGGATAACGAAAATTGTACGACAATGTCAACTTCAACATCTTCATCTCCGTTTGCTTCATCAGATGGTATTGTCTTGTTTGTTAACTTGCTTTGATTTGATAATACACTGTTGTGGGGCATATATTGTGTCTCATTCTTGTGTAAATCTCAAATTCAAAGGCTTCTTTGTGGGGTTTATATCGTGTTTCATTCATGTTAACACACTTTAATATTTGAAATTGTGGAGGTTTTAGTAGCAATTTTGATTTTAGTAGAAGTCTAGTATGTTGTAAAAAGTTTACAATTGAAATTTCTAGTGAGGGCTTTATGAGGTTGTTATTTTGCTAAGATTGTGTAGATTTTAGAGGGCTTTCTTTTGGTGGGTGTTGTTAAAATTCAATTTTATGTTGTCTGGAAGGAAGGTAAAATTCCATTGTTACCTGAAGGTATAATTTATCATGTTACTAATCTCAGAGTAGCCAACATTCAAGGATAAAGCTTTACAACATTTTACTAAAATGATTCATTGTTGCTTTATTACGTACTGTTTCGTGGAGATTTTAGTAGGGATTTTGGTTTTATTGTGTACCGTTTTGTAACGGGTAGAATTTGATGTCATATATACCTGATTCTTATGATTCTGATCAATCTTTCTTCTAATGAGCAGGACTTCGCAAACAACGCATGAAAAGAAAACATGATTTGGTTGATCCAGCTGTTGTTGAGGCGAAAAAAAAACAGTGACAAGGGACGCATCCGAATAAAGACTAAGATTGGAAAGGTTTACGGAATGGTTTCAGATGCAAGGCCGATGTAAAAAGATATAAGGAAAGGGAAAAACATTTGAGGTTATGTGGTTTTGGAGCTCTATTGGAGATCTGTAATTGGAATGGGATATCCACATTTGTTAGGTGGGTGGTAGAAAACTGGGAAGTAAACCATGGTCCTCAAATTCGACTCTCTAACAGTGAGGTGTTGAAAATAAAAGAAGAAGATGTACACCGGGTGTACCATCTTCCACGAGGGGATAAGGCGATAGACTTAGTTGGATGCAGTAATGAAGCTATTGCTAAGTTTAAAAAATAATTGGGGATAAAGGATAAGGACAACAAGTTTTCGAAGACAGTCCATTTTGGGGAACTTGAACTGGGGTTAAAAAAAAATTAAAGGACCACTTTAATAGACAAAATGTGCAATCATGTACATCATATATTGTTTACTATGTCCATTGAATAGCAACCAAGTGGACCTAAGGTATGCTGAGGTATTGGATGACTTGGAAGATATCGCCAAGTACAATTGATGTCGGCATATACTAGTGCACACGACAAAGGGGATCAAAAAGACAAACATGCTGAATCATTTGTAATACTTGTAGTAAATTATGTCATAAACTCAATATAATAACTTCATTTCTTCTTTTAACAAGATAATAAATTTTTAAATCGTCGAAATTAAAATGTTAGGTAGTAGGAGATTTAAAAAAATATATATATTTTGAATAGAAGAGTGGGAATACTTTTTTATATATAAACTATTGATTAAATAATTATTGAAATGTAGCTTTTGAGTCCTAGACATTATATATAGTATAGGTTACAAAGTACATTTTAATGATAAGAATTAGATAGAGAGTCAAGAAAATAATAATATTTAAAAATATATTCGGTCTTAAAAGTTACAAAAATAATAAAGTATTTATGACATATATTGAATAATAGTTGTAACTTACCAAATATTAATATTATTATATGAGACAATGAAGTTTTTAATAAGTTATATATTTTCAAAAATAATGTACGATATTAATGTATATGGAACACCTTGATTGATCTAATATGTTAATATTTCTTATTCCTTGTCTATAAATAGATATGTTAGATTGGTTATTTTATTATAAGAATACTAGTACAAAAAAGGGCTTAGACGGCGCTAAAAAAGCCCTTAGACGACACCAAAAAGCACTGCTAAGAAAGGTGCTATCTAAGTGAAAATGGCTTAGATGGCGCTCCCGCATAGCACCATCTAAGTCTTAGACGGAGCCCAAATGAGCGTTGTCTAAGATAGGCCTTAGACTGCACTACACAGGAGCACCATCTAAGTGGAAAAAAATTTAAAAAAAATTAATTTTTCATTTTAGATCTATTAATACAAAATTGTGCAAAAATATATAAAAATTACAAAATACCAAAATAATTATCTTCAATTAAATAAAATACAAAATACATTTTAAATCATAAAATTGAAATGTGATAAAAATTACATAAAATCATAAAATAAACATAACATCTTTAGCCACATTTTTCTTCTTCATTCTTCATCCTGAAAAGAAATATCACAACATTGTTCCAATCACTGATATTCGATACATCCAGACTACTAAAAGGCTAAAGACTTCATTCGAACTTTAGAGGATGCAAATTATTAACTATCATTAATATTACTTTAGAGAATGAAAGTTACTAACTAGACTATAAGGTTCAAGAATTAGACCTTTTGGCCAACAATATCATCATAATCAACAAAATGTTGCCTGCAAATTGAAAATGAAAGCTTCATTATGTGATTTCACGGATTGGTAATCAATAATAAAACGGTAAGCGTACAAGAGAATAAAAATACTCACCCACCAACAAAATATGCAGTACTATCTTTCAATGAATTGCGATAGCTCTGCCAACAAAAATAAGATAATAATTAAGTTGAGAATATATGGCTTATTCTTAAAATAGTTCATTATCTATGAGTTTCATTTAGACTCCAAGTACTTCGTGAAAGAAGATAAGAGGTTCATAAACAATTAGCCCTTCGATAAGATTGCATTTCCTCATTCTTAGCATCATCTCTTTGGTCATGCATTTCTTCAATATCATTATCAGCGACGTTATCAAGAATATGTTGTATTATCCAAATATACACATTCGAGCAACATAACAATCAACAATGAAAGATCCACACAAATTTATCGCACCTTCTAACCTTTATGAAGATTGCAGATTCAATTGAAGACCTTCAGGTCAAATAGACTCATCTTGGACCAAAAAAAGGAATCAAATTAGGTTTATAGATGATGAGAATTTGAAATTAGGTACATCAGTATTCCAAAAAAATCATTTGACATTCCAAAAAATAAAATAAAACCTACAAAATTTACATCTCCCATATCTCACTAAAAAATCAAATAAAAATCTTACAAAATTAACAAAAATATTAACAAAAACACCAAAATTAATCGATTTGAAACCATTTAGATATGACAAATTAGAAAACACACCAAAAGTAACAGTTTCCAAAATTTTGAAGGTAAAAAATCGCAACTCAGATCTGAACACTTAACATTCAAATCAGAAAACGTGAAATTTAAGGAAGAATGAAATAAGAAACGTACATATATACATTCTTCAACATCTTCGCTGGGTTGTTCGATATCAATGTTTTTGCCCGGGGAGGTGGGAAGGCGTGGGTGGAGTGGAGGTTTCTCAGATGGCGAAGGTTATGGAACGCGTATGTTTGCCGTTTAGGGGTTTGGGGAGGGGAGTTATTTGGGGTGATTGAGGGAAGGGGAAGGCGACGTGGTGATGATTGAAGATAGAAGTAGGGTTCAATTGATTTGGGGTAAGGAATAAGGGGAGATAGTCGTCTGTTTTGTTGGGCCAAGTATATGTGGATATGGGTTTTAAGTTGGCAAACGCTCATTGGGGCGCTGTCTAAGGTATTCACTTAGACGGCATTCAATGAAGTGTCGTCTAAAGGCCACTTAGACGACGTTACACGCGAGTGCCATCTAAGTTCACTTAGACGGCGTTTATTTTTTTGGTGCTGTTTAAGTGGTGTTGTCTAAGCCCTTTCTTGTACTAGATACATCATTTATAGAGGTGAAATTAGTTTAGAATTTGTTTGTAGAGTTTAAGTTAAATATATTTATTTTGATTAGTTCAACTATTAGATATAAATATGTGTTAATGGCACAATCGATCACTCATGCTTCATAACTTTCATCATTCGATCACTCATGTTTCATTTTAACCTTTTTGATCACTCATGTTTATTAATCATGTCTCAGTTGGTTTGTGGGTGAACTTTTTCGTCAAACTCAATTTTCGTCCAAACAGTGTCTTAATTCGAAAGAAGTAAAATAGACAATTTACGTTAAAATTTGGTTCTCCTTCTCCAAAATTAATCTCTCTACCTCCTATCTCAAGATGCCATCACCACCGCTCACAATCCCTAATTTCAAAAAATTACCAAAACCCTATTGCCGCCCCTAACTCTCCAAACGCTCATCATTGATTGGTCCCACACCTTCCTCCACCTAGTCTCACATGGTAGAAGAAGGCCCAAAAGATTTAGGGTCGAGCAGCTCTGAGATGGAAGGGGAACAAATCGAGATTTAGGACTATTTATATAGTTGAGGAGGACGTTGCAGCCAACAATGGTGGTCATGGGCAGTTAATAACGACTCAAAAAACATCTCCTCCAGAAACCACATCAATACGAAGCACGGTTCTTCGCGTCTCAAGGAATCCTTGTTGTGTTAGGATTCTTAGTTCTCATTGGAAATCTGCTCATGGAGACCCAATTGCAACTAATTTTCCAACTTTATTGGAATCATTAAGCTCCAAATCTGTACCTAAGTTGTAGGTTCAGACCCCTATTATGATTAAGGCAGGTTGTGATGTGAATGCTAGCTCGATTAAGGTTGTTGAAGATAGTCATGGAGCATAATTGTTGAAGGAGGACGCAACAAGGTCTAGTCATGAGGTCCCTCCTCCATTTTATGCCTCCGACACTAATTATGTTTTGCCTTCAACAATTCCACTAGGATAATATTAGTGCCTTCATCACCTTTCGCCTTCCGTTTGCAAATTGATTATCAATTTGAAAGAAGAACGATTTAGGGTTCTTAATTAAGCTGTTTCAATTTAAGGGTTACGAATTTAGGGGAAAGGTGTATGTTGTTTAATTGAGTCAAAAATGATTTTAAAGTAAATTTTCTATTTTATCCCTTTCGAATTAAGACTTTGTTTGGACTAAAATTGAGTTTGACGGAAAAGTTTACCCACAAACCAATTGAGATATGATTAATAAACATGAATGATCAAAAAGGTAACATGAGTGATCGAATGGCGAAAGTTATGACATATGAGTGATCGATTGTGCCATTAACCCTATAAATATTATGTATAACTAAAACGAATAATTGAAATACTTCAAACTACAAATGTTTTATAAAAAAATTGAAAGTTTGACCTCACTAATATCCAAATACGAATGTTAAATATAAGTAATTTTACTTTTATTCAGCTAATATTCAAGTGCGAAGCACGTAATATAGTATTAGTAAACAAGATAAAGACATCACAACTCTGTCAACAACAAATCGCTCGAAACAGTTTATCCTGAAACATGACTTGATTAAACAAGCAAAACTTGTAGGAATAAAATCTAAAGCTTTAAAGTAAGATCAAGTTCAGATGATTTTTGTTCGTCATCTATTATCTCCAACTGTGGTTTGGGCTTGACGAAGGACGAAGTTGAGGGACCAACATTGTCTCCATGTCCTCTTTCCGTTTTAAAGCCTTCTATTTGTGTTTTGAAAAAATCTATCTTCATCCCGTGATTTGTCTCATATGGTAGTATTGCTCTAGCAGGCATATACGACCTTGATAAAGTACCCTCACTGGGAGCGAGATTGTAACATGGAGATGGCCACGCTTGAGGTGGCTTGTAGATCATCGACTCATTGTTGGTTCCAAGCGATCTATTATAGGATGAGTAAGGGGGCGTGTGCGAAAGAGATGGATACCAGTAGGTGTGGTATGCATTAGGTTGTGGATGGCTATAAGGAGCAGCATCCATTATGCTATGGCGACGTTTGGCCGATGCACGCTCATGTTTGTGTGCATTCTGATGGCCCCCTAACGCCTGGCTAGTTGAAAACTTTCTATTGCAGTAAGAGCACGCGAAAGTTCTCGAATCAGAACCTTTCGTGTCGCCTAAATCCCACGCCTCACTAGATCCAGATTTAGCGACACTCGATTGATCGAAAAGGTTTACCTCAAGCTTGGAGCTATTGGCAGTACCAGCATTGGAAAGTTTAAGATTGAACAGAGAGGATGCATTATTATCTAATACATGTAGAGGGGCAGAGGAGCCCTCTGTCAACTTCACCTTCTTTGTTCCATTCTTTTCATTACAACCTCTGCTAGAAGATCCTTTTGTGGTTGAATTTTGAGAAGAATTTTGTTCGTCATGAGTAATTATGGCCATAATTCAACAAGAAAATATAAACAATTCTGAAAGACTTTGAAGGGTTTGAATAAATTATTGGAGAATTGAACAACTTAAATAGCTAATGATGGTTTAAGGCCCAAATTTCCCAATCCTTTATTAAGGAAATATGGAGTAAATCACATTGAATAATTGAAGGTTATATTACATAAAAGATTATGGTAAACTATTTTGAAATATTATGCTTGCAAACTCACATTCATTAAATCTAGACACTCTTAAACTAGTGTCATTTAGATTTCATTCAAAAAAACAATAGTTATGGCAATTTTATTGTGATAACTAATGGATATATTTTTTATTTAAATTTCATTATTTGAATTCTATGCCTTGTTTATTAAGTTTGAGGAAGGCTGTTAAATATTTTAAATTATATTAGGAAGGACATTCCCCACATAGAATACTTTTATTAAGTCAAATTAGTAATTTTATAATAGTGTAGTTACATTCTTAATGTAATAATATTTTGTCCCCTCAATTAAGGAAAAACGATATAGAAGAAAGTTACTGGAAATAAATTGGTGATAAAGAAAATATATGTTGACTTTCATATTTAAAGCTTAGAAGTATTTCATTCTAGCTTTATTATATAAATATCATGGATTTGTTTGGTCGTTTTATTTTAAGACTATTCAATTTTTGTATTTAATTTCTCTCTTGAAGTAATATCTTATATTTAATTACTGATTTTGAATTTTAAATTTGCACATATTTTACTTATAATATTCTTGACGTTTTTAGTTAGAGCAATTTTAGTTACATGTTTTTGTATTTAATTTCTCTCTTGAAGTAATATCTTATATTTAATTACTGATTTTGAATTTTAAATTTGAACATATTTTACTTATAGTATTCTTGATGTTTCTAGTTAGAGCAATTTCAATTACATGTATGTGTATATCGTACTCCATCGTCATTCCTGTCAGTGATAGTTGTCGATTTATCCCCCTTACCTTTTCAAGTCAAAATGCTTAATTTTGGAATGACCGTTGCCGATGGCTCAATAGCCTAGTGGCATCCGGCCCAACCTTTCATATAAGAGGTCATGGGTTCGAACCTTGTTGGAGACATATTTGTCTCATATTATACTCTAACTTTCTATTAGTTAGCAATTTCTGTATTCATGTTTGTAATATCATTGTAGTCACAATTCATCGCTAATTATCAAAAAAAAAAATTTTGGAATGACCGTTAATTAATGCAAATGTCTCTTATATAAGTAGTTTATAGTTGATAACTAGAAATAACAATTTTAATGTAACTTGACGTGTACCTAACCCAATCCCATACATGCTGACTTTTTTTCTTTGGTTTCGGGTTTTGGGTCGGGTTAATCGGTTATGGGTTTTCGACTTCTCAACCCACCTGGATACGGGTAGGGTCACGGGTACAGAGGTAAACCATACCTGAACCCTACTCATAAATATATTTATATAAGACTTTGTTTGTTTTTTATTATGTTTTTTTATTGTGTTTATTTTAGGAATTAATTAAAATATAATCAATTAATAAATAAACTAAAAATCAATATTTAACCAAATAAAAAAAATTAATAAAAATATGAATTAAATAATTATTATAGATAGTCATCAAAAAACAAAAGACAAAGCAAAAATATATAAAATAATTGATTAAAAAGTTAAGACATATATTGAGTTTCATTTTTATTTTTTAAGTGTCTCTAATTTATTATCAAAGGGTAAAACCATTACAGATTATATTTTTTGGGTTAAGATTGGGTTGAGTATCAGGTCGATAGTTTTATGGGTTTGATAAGATTATATATTTTCATCACTCTTTCACTAGCTTAATTCAAGTACTAATCCAACTATTTTTTTTTTATAACGAGCGATATATTAAAATCCAGAGACGGGAAAAATCCAAACTGTTACACAAACCAACCTGAACACTAAACTACTAATATTGGGCCAAGTCTACAAGAGCATCAGCTCGACTCAGTCCATAAGATAAGGGTAATGGCGGCCCATGGTCAACCTGAGCCCAAAACCATCCCCTAAATAGTCTTACTTTAGAATCCTTTGCTTCATTACTTTCATTCCTCACTGGATGCAGGGAGCTTTGGGTTGTTGACCAGTTGTTATACACACCCAAACAACACCAAATAGTGTGTTTTAAGGAGTGAAATAACTATTTTGTCCCTTATTTGTAAATTTAGTATTTGAGGAAGTTTCATCTGCGAGCAAAATAATAATTTAACTTTCTAAAAAAGCACTATATGTGTATGTGTATATTGGTTCCCTAAAAATAAAAAACAAGATTATCTACTCTATATTTAATTAAGGAAGGGAGGAATTAGAAGTTAGATTTACATGAAAATGAAGTCCCATATTCTCATATAACCAATGAATAAGTGATATATGTTTTTATTAAAAAAATAACTTTAATTAACTATTCATCAAGTAACTTTAACTAATTGTATATTTTTGTATATCTACTCTATATTTTATGGGAAAGGGGAGAATTGGAAGTTACATTTAAATGAAAACGAAGCCCTATGTTCATATAACCAATTAATAAGTGACATGTATATTTATTAAAAGAATAAGTTTCATTTAACTATTCATCAAGTAACTTTAACTAATTGTATATTTTTGTATATAATATTAATGTATTTATGTTCCTTTAAATTCAATTTTCCATTGTATATATATAAAGTTTTTTTTTCAATATCTAATTATTAATTATACAAAAAAAAGTTGTACAGGAAAAATAACTTTTCACAGGCTAAACTGCGTACAAACGGCTACTTTCAGAGGATTACGAAGTTCTATCCACCACGTACAACTTACTGTTTCTGCTGAACTTAGAAGTCTTAAGTTTTAAATAAATTATGCTTTATTATAATTTCACCCTTTCGTATGAAGAAAAAAACATTGTAGAAGAGAGTTAACAACCTCATGTGAAAAGAAATTGGTATATTAAAGAAGATACATCTTCATTTTCATATTTCAAAGGTTAGAAGGACTTCATTGTAGAATTACTAATATTAATTATGGATTTGTTTTGGTGATTTGACTATTAAATTTTAGTACTCCCTTCTTCCCATTTTCTCATTTGACTTTGCACGACACGATTTAAAACGTAAATATCTATAATTTTACATATCTAAAATTATAAAAAGTTGATATTTCAAAAATATATATTGAAACGAATCTAACAATATTCAATTTGGTTATATTATTTCTTATAGGCTATTAAAAATTAATGGTCAAATTTTTTTAATTTTGACTCCAAAAATAAAAAGTGGAATAACAATTTGGGAAGGAGAGAGTATTTAATTTCTGTCCCGATGTAACATCTCACTATTTGATTACTAATTTTGAATTTTAAATTTGAACATATCGTACGTATAATATTTTTGTTATTTTTAGTTTGAGCAATTTTAACGATATGTACGTGTACGTGTATACTTTAAATTATTTGACATTCAAGTCATTGGTGGGTGTCGTATCTCAATTACCTTTTCAAGTCTAAATACTTAATTTTGGATTTTATGACGGTCATTTATAAGGCTGTTATTGGTTTGGGAGAACCGAAATCCGTCCGGTACCCGATCCAAAATTTTCAATCTTTTATCACTCGGTAAAATAACTAAAATTATGCTTTATTATAATTTCAGCCTTTCGTATAAAGAAAAAAGAATATAGAAGAAAGTTAACAACTCATGTGGAAAGAAATTGATATATTAAAGAAGGTGCATCTTCATTTTCGTATTTCAAACCTTAGAAGGACTTCAATGTAGAATTTTAATACTCTTAATTATTGGTGATTTGACTATTAAATTTTAGTATTTGTTTTTGTCCCGGTGTAACTTCTCATTATTGATTACTAATTTTGAATTTAATTTGAACATATGGTACGTATAATATTTTTGTTATTTTTAGTTTGATCAATTTTAATACATGTACGTGTACATATACACTTTAAATCATATGATATTCAAGTCATTGGTAGGTATCGTATCTCAATTACCTTTTCAAGTCAAAATACTTAATTTTGGATTTCATGACGGTCATTTGTAGGGCTGTTATTGGTCTAGTAGAACCGAGATCCGCCCGGTATTCGGTCTAAAATTTGCGGTCCTTTTATCACTCGGTAAGATAACGGTTCGCGAATAGGTAAAAAAAATTAACCGGTATCCGATAAGTTACCCGGTAAAGTACCCGATAAAGTATCCAATAACATATTCGATGTTAATTTTTATATGTTATATTATTGATTTTGCCCATTTTTTAAAGGTTTTTTCTATTATATATGCTTTTGATCGGATATACTCGGAACCAGTCCGGAGCGGTATCCAATTGATAAGTTAACGAGACGGTATCGGTCCAAAATAATATCCAATATGATTAACGGGCCGGACTGGGTAGGACCGGTAACCTATCGGTCCGGTTCCCGGGAGAGTAGATACCCAGAGCGGACCGATAAGTCTAGGGGTGAGCATGGGTTGGGTTGGTCGGGTTTTGGCTAAACCCAAACCCAACCCAATATTTATCGGGTCTTAAAATTTTGACCCAAACCAATAATTCTTCGACCCGCTGCTTCGGGTCCTCCGATTTTCGGATTGGGTTGGGCGGGTCGTTCGGGTCAGACGTCATTAATTTTAACAATTTAAATTATATATAAAATAACTTATAAATTACAATAACAAAAATCATAATGATTGTATAATCGTGTAATACCATTAGTAACTCATTCAAAATCCACAAATTGAGTATAAAAAATTAATAAATATTGCAACATTATTATGGTTGTATCATATTGCAACTTGTATTCCTTAATAATCGTTTAGATCTTGGGGAAAAAATCAATCTTTACTAGGTTTAATTAGCATTTTCATGAAAACATCGAATGATCTAGTGGTTAGGAGGTCTTCCAGTGACTTCGAGATCCTGGGTTCGATTGTAAGGGGCGGTCGGTGGGTTTTAAAAAAAAAATTAGCATTTTCATTAGCAAATTAGAATAATGAATTAGATTAACATATCCATGTGGGTTGGGCTCATGCTCTTTGCATATTATGCTCGATTAGGACCCTTGTACTTAGGAAGTATAAGATTCTGAAATTTATTCATCAATGCTTTTTATCATCTTCATCACCAACTTCATAAACCGTGCACCATCGTTTATTGAGTACCAACCCAACTACCCAAGGGCAGATCTAACAAACTTAATATCAGATGTAAC
Source organism: Echium plantagineum (assembly GCA_003412495.2). Classification (NCBI taxonomy): domain Eukaryota; kingdom Viridiplantae; phylum Streptophyta; class Magnoliopsida; order Boraginales; family Boraginaceae; genus Echium; species Echium plantagineum. The sequence goes on along the minus strand of CM016567.1, from coordinate 10,986,836 downwards.
AAACATAATATGGTGGTTAAAGATATATATTAAGATTTTTTATAAATTTTTTCTACCACTAACGATATATTTTCAAAAAATTATCTATTATGAGACTAAAAGAAAATCAATAAATATGGATCTAAAATTTGTTCCTTCCAAAGCGTAGTATCTTATTAGTTCTATCATGATAAAATTGTAAAAAATATGGTTGTTGTGTCTAAAGGTCAATACTATAACTAGTTAATTATTAAAACAGAGTTCTAGGGGTTATAAGCTAATAAAAAGAAATGTAGTCCGTAGGAGTTGAACAAGACCTAAAAAGTACACATATTTCCTAAACTATCTATGTTTTTTGTTGTTTAATCGAACTACCTTGACAAATAACAAGCATGTCCATGTTACCATGTAGAGAGTCAATGTTAATATGTTATCAAACTATCGAGAAATTTGGAAGAGTGCCCATTTCCCTTTTTTTATAAAAATTTCTACCCTCTTCCATAATTTTTTGGATTTTCCTCCCTTCACCCATGATTTGACTAAATTACGTTTCCCTAACTTCTCAAATCCTCTTCTAACACCCTGTATCTTGTTCCTCACATCTCCACTATTCCATCCTCACATCTCCACTATTCCACACGTACCACCATCACCATCACCAATATCAACCATCATACACTACCACAACCCATATCATCACCACTAAACACCAAATCACCACCAGTATAACCATCACCACCAAACTGTAGTCCCACCACTATCAAGCACCACCCACCCACCCAACCTCAAAATCGCGACTACCTACCCAACCATACCTCAAAAATGTTATCCCCATCTACCCTACCATGCCAGATCTCGATCTCCAAAAAAAATGTATGTGTGCAAATGAACTTTACCATTCGATTCAAGAAGTTTGGTTTGAAAAGTTTGATAGAGACTTATTTCTATATAGATCGAACGAAACTTGAACCTCATCTTTAGGTTTGACTGAATTCGAACCGAGTTTGATTCGGCTCGAATTACATACATTTATATAAAAAAATCAATTTATTTTCTTATTTTATCATGAACATGACTGTTTGATATAAAATATCAATTATATGGTCTTATTTTTACCTTTTTGTAATTTATATCAATTTGTTTAACGACTTTTACGTGTATATAATACAATTAATAATTTTTTGTACAAATCAAATATATATCAACTAATAAGACTCCAAATTTATTAGTTTGATCATATAGAGAATCAAATTTTACATATTTACCATCACAAATTTGCTTATACCTTAGTAATTGTGAATATCAATTCCTAATCATATGATCATTATTATCTTGAAAGTGAAATGGCATAATCAAAATATGAGAGAGGCCTTAGAGGTCATAATGTCATATGATATAAAGATTGGATAAAATTGCAAAGAAGATAAAAAGGAGAGAATTTATATGCTTCACTAGTTGAATTAAAGTGGACTTTATGTTGAACCCAACACTTAGCTTGCATACTACTCCAACCAATACTTAACCGAAAGCGCTTATATTCTTACATCATATGTGAATAATATATGATATACTGGAGGCGATAAGAATGGTATATATGCAATAAGATTGGCTAGCTAGGCAACCTTTTCATATTGTCAAATTACTAAATGCATTTTAAGTGCGTCTGATGATACGTGCCAGAATATGTCTTGCACACTTTGTCTCGAAATTTATTTGGTCGATGTATGTTAAGTGCGTTTGCTAACACGTGCGATCATGAAAGACGATTAAATTTATTTGGAAGAAACAAGCTGATATTCATTATTGTTATGATATCCAGGAGTCGATCTTACTCCCACATGTGTTCCTTATCAAAGATGATGGTCTCTGATCTATACAGACTACTGTCAAGGTTGCAGATGCTCCACAATTTATTTGTCTTTCATCACTATATATGATTCTCCATCTCGTATACTATTAAATTAGTTGTCCATAAGTCGAGCTAACATCTTTTTAAAAGAGATTGAAGTTGTTCATTAAGAAAATTCATTAGAAGAATCTTAAGAACCAATTAAAATCGAATTTTTCGAACCGAATGAAACTTTAATTTCTATCAATTGAACTATCACTCTTAATCATGACGCTAAGTCAAGAGTGCGTATCTTAAAGCGATAGCAATGGTAGATTATCGTAATATGAATTATCAAACAAAATAAAGACAAAGTACGTAACAATCTTTAAAAGAAAACTATTACACCCTCTTTTTCTTTGAGTGGTAACTATAATAATCTACCAGTATTTACCGGCCAACCGCCAAGATTGATCTTAATTAAAACGACTCTTGACACAGGGGTAAAATGGTCAATACAGTGGTAATAATTTTCAGACTCTGAAATTCTTGCCAGTAAAAGTCTGGCCAAACTGCCAATCAGATGGTGCCACGTTGACGGAGGTGGATGAGCGGTGGTCACTGGCCTTTACCCTGAAGGACAAGGCCTGGCCCACAAGGACTGAGTTGGATTGCCAATTTTGCCCCCAGTTGCGGCTCATTTGCATCCATTGAGTATTGGTTCCTTTAATGTAGACGCTCTGTATATCCCCTGCACCTGCGACGTTGGTTACCAAAACCAAGTTGAAGTATTTGAAGCCGTTGATTGTGAATCTTACTCCTCCTGATTTTACACATGGCACCCTATGGAAAGGATCAATTAAACACGAAACTAAAAGACGTTTGTTGAATTAATTATGTCAAGACTAGTTCCATCGAATTACATATATAGTGAACATATTATTAGTTATTGTATCTTTGGATTAAAAAAAGTTACATTAAAGTTTACGTAAATAATAAAGAGTTTGGTAAATGTCATTAAGTTTTTCTACCACTAGAGGTAAAAATCTGTGGATACGCAACTCACATCACATACATGTACTAGTTCCTATTAATTCTCTGTTTGGTTAGGGACTTAGGGTGGCTATTTAATACGTACCCATGATGGTCCATTGCGTAGGGTGGGTGGGTGTGGGGGTGGGGGTGGGGGGTGGGGGGGTGAGGGGGTACGTGAACTCCATAACGACATGCGTTGGCCACGGGAAAGCTATGTTTGGTATAAAAACAAGATGGATGAATAACCAAGGGCAAAAGTTAGCCAAAGATTTTACTATACATACTAAATGCTAGCTTCTACATAAGACTCAACCATATTGGTCACAAATATTGTTAATCATCCTTTTTTTTCCCAAATGATAAAAATTACAAATATTCGAGAAGAAATACACATTACTATGAAAATGGGAGCCTAAACTCCAAATAAACACCTTGGTCTGATCCAAGATGTTGTCTTGAAACGTTCCGGAAATCGTCTCGTTATCGTGTATTGTATGTGTTTATTTGGCATTTTGAATACCGATATAATAATAACTGGGCCAAACCTACTTCTAAGGTAAAATGTACAGGACACACCCTCGGATGTGCAAACGAATGCAACGAAATGTGTATTGAACATTTTAGTCAAGAGACTTGACGTACATCGACACATTTTTTTACTGAAAAATCTTTTTTCTTTTAACATTATACAAAATGTGTCTTGAAAATTTATGACCATAATATATGAGATACTTAAAATTAACCGTAACCGTACGTCTATACCATCACTAATGCACCGGATACCGTACGAATACGAAAATAGAATAAGCCAAAAATAAAGAAAGAAGGTAAAGTTGTACCAACCTGCGAAAATTAACAGGGACAATACCAGCTCTGTACTGAGCAATATGAAGGAACATGGGCATGGCTAGGTCGAAATGCGGACGTGGCGGGTTACACCATCCTCCATTGTCGTTAGGCAGAGCGTAGTTCGGGGGGCAAAAGTTGGTTGCAGTAATGGTGATCGATGGGCTACCAGGGTTGCACCATTTTGGGTCATTTACAGAGTCACACTTGAGCTCAAAACAAGCTCCACAACTCAACCCATCGTTGAATAATGCTGTGCTTAATGCTGCTGTGTTTACTCCATAGCCTTGGCTGTACAGGTTCCCATATCCACATGCCCCACCTACAATATCAAAATCCCAAAATCATTGTCCTATTCGATTTTAGATTATCCAAATTAACAAATTTAGTAAATTTGACATGTAATTAGTAAACGTCAATTAAAATGAACGTGTCAATAATAAAGGATATTAGCAATTTTAAGATTTATATACGTGGTATTATCAAACATTATAGTTATGTACTTATGTATAGTGGTTTATGGGAGGGGAAATTGGAAGTACCCATGGTGCCAGAAGCGTCTGCGCCGCCATAGAAGGTGGCGTGAGCGCTTTCCCATGGACCACCGGTGTAGACTCCGGGGATTTTGGCAGTGGCAGCATTGAGAAAACAGAGTAGGAAAGCAATGTAGATAAACCCCTTGGGAGTCATTTTAGGCAGAGGGAGGTAGGATTTGAGGTGAATGGAGGAAAAGGGAGGGAAAAGGGGTATTTATGAGATGAGGGAATCGTAGGGGTATTGACGTAATTTTGGTTGTGTTATTAATGCAAAATGGAAAAATTGATTATTTTATCATGGTTTATTTTTTAAAAAAAATTTGTTTTTTGGAGGAATTTTATTCTTCTCCATCTCTATGAGAGGCTGTTTGCCGATCAGATGAATTGTAAAACGACAAATGTAATGTAGTAGCAGTCATATAAGAGCAAAGGTCGACGACAACGAACGAAATCAGAAACAACTTTATAATATTTCAACAATATATTATTTTGCATGCACGCATTCGATAACGTTGGGATGTCGATCTCCGTCCTGCTACTAAATTATGTCCCCATGTTTTTTTTTAATAATTTTGTGTATTTAATGTGGAGAGGTATAAGTATGTTGATAATATAAGTGGATATTTACGATAATGTAAAGAAATAAAATGAAATGAAATTGCATGTGAAGTGGCCTGAGGGCTGCTTGAATTATTGCTCAACCTCACATGCAATTGGTCCGACTCTTTGATTACGAATTTGGTTTATTCCAAAATAAGCAACTATTCTGTCATTTCAGTATACCAATTTGGATTTCTCAATTATTTATCTGGTTTTCCCTAGATGAATAGTTAATTTAAATCAAAATATTATAAAACATTAAATATACAAATATCTGAAATCAAAATTTTAAATCAAGTGTTTTATACATATAAATTAGCACGATAATTACAATTATCATATACAACAATTAAAGAGTAACAAATAAATAAATGACTAACTAAAGTAAAAATCGTTAAAATACATACTACAAATATAGTAGAGATAATATGAAACCATTATACTTTCAACTATAATTAAACCGAAAACCTCCTCATAAAAGGTCCGCTCAGATACTTCAAGTATTTTAGTATGACAAATTAAACATAATAATATTGGAGAGTGATGAATAAAAGGTGTAACAATTGATACCGACTTGGATAATGATCACTACATGGAAACCGTAAAATTGCTCGAATAATTTTGAAACGATATTTTGTTCTGTATATAGATATTATGATATGATTTTATAATTCGATTTGTTTGACTCCCAATTTTTGCTTTTAATAAATAAGAAATTGTTTGATTCCTTAAAATGGCTTTCCATCATTCTTTTTGGTACGTAGCTCATATGAACGAATCTAGCGTTTGAAGAATGGTCAATATATCATTTTAATTCTTATTCTTTGCTAGTTTACGCGTTACAGCATCACTTAAATGAGTGTGTTGTTTAATAATTTTATATTCCGTACATTCTAAATGTCCTATTTAACCCGAATGTGGAACAAGCTACCAGGAATGCTATCTGCGACATTCTAGGAATGCCGGAAGCTACCTCGCACGGTAACTATCTTGGCCTACCTACCACCATTGGCTCTTCCAAAAAAGAGGTATTCCAATCTGTCATTAACAGAGTGAAAACCAAGGTGACAAGTTGGAAGCCAAGACTATTATCGAAAGCAGGTAAAGAGGTGTTTCTTACTTCAGTGTTACAGTCCGTCCCCACTTACATAATGCAATGTTTTAGGCTACCAAAAAATACATGTGCGAAAATAAATTCTATTCTAGCTAACTTTTGGTGGGGATCGGACAACAATAAAAGAAAAATACATTGGTCTTCTTGGTCTTCACTTTGTGATCCAAAGGATATGGGTGGTTTGGGTTTCAGAGATGCCGAGGATTTCAACACGGCTTTGTTATGTAAACAAGCCTGGCGACTCATCACGAACCCAGAAAGTCCACTGGCAAAGGTCTATAAGGCTCGATATTTCCCGGCAGGAGACTACTGGTCGGCACAACTTGGTGTTAACCCCAGCTACACCTGGCGCAGTATCTTATCTGTAAGGGACACATTAAAACAAGGCATCAGTTGGATAATGGGCAATGGGGAGTCAATTCCCATTTGGGAGCACAGTTGGGTTGTTCAGGGAGATATCAGGAAAATTATCACATCAACAAATCCAGATATGAGTCAGTTAAGAGTCAAAGATCTAATTGACACAGATATGGAGGTATGGAAAGTTTCACAGATTAGAAGCATATTTTATACTGTAGATTCAGAGGCTATACTAGACATGCCAATTCCAGATCTAAGTACTTCGGATGTACCGAAGTGGACACAGAGTAAAGATGGCAAATTCACAGTTAAGAGCGCATACGAGTTCATGCGACATAATCGAAGCAATCAAGCTCAGCATATATCAAGCAATATCCAGAATATAAGCTTCTACAAGAACTTATGGCAACTAAAAATTCCACCGAAAATCAGATATTTTTTACATGGGGCAATCAGAGATAAATTACCAACAACAACAAATCTGGTCAAAAGGAAAATACAGATTTCAGAAATGTGTTGCTTTTGTGATAGTCAAAACGGAGACATACTTCATGTGCTTAATAATTGCATTTTTACAAAGGAAGTGTGTTTTCATCTAGGCATTAGCAGAGACACAACAAATTATACCAACTTTCAGGATCTATTTGAAAGGTACAGGAAAAAGCTTCATCCTGATTTATTTAAGAGATGGATTATATGCTTGTGGGACACATGGCATCAAAGGAATCGAAAGATTCAAGGTGAAAATATAAGAACTCCAAAACAAATTGTATGTTTTGGAACCTTTTACCTGGAAACCTTCGATTCAGCCCCTAATCTCCTTAAATCCATCCAGCCTCCAAGAATCTGAACAAGCAGCTCGCCATTTTCGATTTTCACGGCTGCTAGAAAGTTTATGCTTAATTGGTAGTGGTGTTAGGTTTAATGAAGTTAAGGTGTAGTAGCTATAGTCCAGGTTTTCTACCTGAGACTTTAACTGATGATAGGATTGGGCCGAACTCTTAATCCATGTTGGATTTAAGAATTTATTTGAGATTTTGTTGGTTATTTTATCATCAGCTGGACTCTGGTCCATAGTTGTATAAGTTTGTAATTATTATTTTTTTCATTTCTTTAATGAAATTCATCGCTTATTACCAAAAAAAAAGAAAATTATGAGCGTAATTATTGTAAGATGTTGGATAGAGCTGTACATGGACGAGTTAAGCTAAAGTCAAATAAATTTTTATCTTAACTTCGTGACTATTCAGAGTCAATACAACACAGGGGCGGATCCAAGGGGTGGTCCCTGTGTGCACTGGACCACCCTAAATTTTTGGAATAAAGTTGTAATAGCCTACATTAGTTAACAAGTATGCCCCTTAGCTCAGTGGTAAACGTATCTCAGTTCATCCAAAGTGTGCCTGGGTTCGATTCCCACGGCTCCTATTTTGCGTTTTTTCTTGCTCTTTTTCTCTTCCTTATCTTATTTTGTCCTTCATTTGCTTGTTTTACTTCTTTTAACTGTCACTCATATTATATATTGCTAGCTTAGTACCTTATTATATTTCTATATATTCAATTGCAATTCTATAATTTCATTATTTAAAAGATTATTGCACAATTAATTTTTACAAATATTACTTTCACTTTTTGAATGAACTTTTCTTATTAATTTCTTACAATTTTGTTATTTAATTGATTGCACATTTAAATTTTACTTCTTTTTTTATAATTTTATTATTTCAAGGATTATACATTTAATTTTTACTTCCAACCAGCCTCTATGTGCTTTAATTTTTAATATTCTTTTCCTATGATTTTATTATGTAAATAATTTCACATGTAATATTAGTTATTATTTCCTTTTATTATGTATAGTTATAAAAATTTGTTTCATTTCTAAATTATTTTAGTTTGTAATTATTGAATGACCTAAATAATATTCAATCTTGTTATTATAATGACTTAATATTAATTTAGTTTAGTAACTTTTATTCTATATTTATTATTTTTCTTCACATTGATTAATAGAAATAATTGAATGGTTGAAGTCAACAATTGATTCTAGATTATCTTTTGAAATAATTGAATTATAATTATATATTTTCCTTAAATATTTAGTTTGACACATTTAAAAATATAGGTTATTCGATAATTGTTTTTTCGTCCTCTTAAAAATTAGTCTATAAAAATTGGGGACCACCCTAAAAAAATTTCCTGGATCCGCCCCTGATACAACAATAGGTGACTTGACTCTGAATACCTTACATGTATCAATTTAATCGATTTTTGAAGTTGACAAATATATTGTTAGGGCTATCTTAATTAAATGCTTGCTTTTAGTGTAAGAATTGTTGGTACATAGCATGTACGAGTTAGACCATGTGTTAACAACAATGATGGTACATAGCATGTACGTGTTGGATGAAGTTTTTCACTAAGCCAAGTGTTAACAACAATGCATTTAATGAGGCTATATTCAAATATGCATTGGACAAAAGATTAATCAAGAACCAGCTCCTCTAAGAAGATCCGTAAGTGATTAATGCTAAATCAGAGAAGTTAATGATACGGACTATCACCGAAGGCCAAGTTAATTCGTAAATAAATGCGGACAAGGTGTGGACAAAGGCAAGCAATTAAGCATTAAATGGGAGGATCTTTGTCAATCAAGGTGCGGACAAAGTCAAGCAATCAAGCATTTAATAGGCGGATCTTTTGCGGACAAAGTCAAGCAATTAAGCATTTAATAGGCGGATCTTTGACAATCAAGCATTCATTGACGATTGGCTGAATTAAACATTTGAGGAGCCCGAGCCTAGTATAAAAGGAGACAGTGTATCATACTTGTTCTCACACACTTTTATTCGATTGTATTCATATACATACCCAAGAGCTTTTAAGCGAAGGTTTGTATTAGTGTTCTAGGCGTCTTTGTATAGAAGCATTATCTAGCTTCTATACTGACTGTACAGTTGCTATTCTATAGCAACAGTGAGGTGTTGTAAGTTTGAAAAACCATCTTATAGACGTATAGGGAAGCCTATATTGAAAAGGCATAGTTAGGGCGAGAGAGAGTATGTGGGCATACTAGTAAGTCCCTCCTTGTAAGCGACCTTTTATATAGTGGAGTTTTCCCTTGGGCAGGCTGCCCCCCAGAGGTAGGTGCATTGGCACTGAACTGGGTTACCATTTCTGGTGTGTGATTTAAATATTTGTCATATATCTGTTAAACCTATTGTCATAACAACTGGAATAACACACGGTGTGAAGAGTAAAATTACAATTGGTATCAGAGCCAAAGCTCGATATACAGAGTTCACAAAGATCCATACTGTTCACACAACGAGATGACACACTCGAATCAATCACTCAGACCACCAGATCTAAATGGTAGTAACTATACTTTTTGGAAAAACAAGATGACAATCTTTCTCAAGTCACTTGAGAAAAAGACATGGATGGTGGTTGTAAAAGGATGGGAACCACCCACCAAGATAGTTAATGGTCAAATTGTGCTGAAAGACGAAGAGGAATGGACCGATCACGAATCGGATCTGGCACTGGCAAATAATCGAGCCATGAATGCATTAGGTTCATGTGTTGACGAGAATGTTTACGAGCTGATTACCATGGAAACAGTAGCCAAAAACGCATGGGACATTCTACAGAATACCTATGAAGGAACAACCCAAGTAAAGATAGCTCGTCTACAACAATTGGCATCAACATGGGAATCCATGAAAATGAAAGACGATGAAACCATCAAGGAATATGGATTTCGGGTAACCAAAATTGCCACTGAGTGCGCCTCACTTGGAGAGCCAATAAGTATGGAAAAGATGGTCAGAAAAGTACTTAGATCTCTGCCAGCTAGATTTGCTGGAAAAGTTCTGGCAATAGGGGAAGCTCAAGACTTGACCACGTATCGGCTAGATGTTCTCCTTGGGAATTTGGATACCTATGAGAAGGAGCTCAACATTGAAAATGAAGGGAACAAGAGTCTAGCTCTCAAGATTGATTGTAAGGATGTTACCTCAAAACCAGAGTCCTCAATGGAGAAAAGCCCTGGCCTTACTGAGCAGATTGGAATGCTGGTCAAAATTTTTAATAAAACGTTTAAACGTATCAACAAGAAAGGGAATGATTCTCAAGAATACCAAGGGTCCCGAGAAAAACGAGAAGATAAGTTCTCCAAAGGAGGTGAGAACAAATTCTCAAAGGGAAGTAGCTCGACATACAAAAATGGGAACAAAGGAAAAAGCATCCAATGTCGAGCATGTGAAGGTTTTGGACACATTCAATCAGAATGTCCTACATTTTTTAGAAGGCAACACAAGAACTATTGCACCACCTTCTCTGATGACTCAGATGATGAAGAAGATGATGATGAGGTAATTGCTTTCATCACAATAGCAAATGTACATGATCAGGAGAAACCGGTTGTTGATAACAACGGGAACGACAGCGATGAAGAGGCTGAAATCACTCATGAAGAACTGGTGGCTGACTATGAGAAACTGTTTCATAGCTGGACTAAACTAACTGAGGCCTATCTTGCTATCACAACAGAGAAAGGCAAAAGTGATGAAAGGAATAAGGAATTGCTTCAAGAAAACAAGTATCTTAAAGATAAGATTGGAGTCCTCGATGGGCAGGTCCAGACTATGGAAAGAGGTATTAAGATGATGAACTCAAGCACAAATCTTCTCGATGAAATACTGGAAAAAGGAAGACCCCATAAGAGTACCAGTGGGATAGGTTATTGGGAAGATCAAGGATATCATCACAACCAGAGAAACTCTAAACCCAAGTGGAGATGTTATCACTGTGGGAAAAAGGGACATATAGCTCCTTATTGCTACAAATTGTATGGTAAGGGAAGAAACAGGTATACACAGGATACCAAAAAGACTTGGAAACCTAAAATAAAAACTATGTGGGTTCCCAAGAAACAGACTATTGGAAATGTTGTCCTTACCTCTCTAAAAGCTACAACTTGGGAAGGTTGGTATTTTGATAGCGGTTGCTCTCGACACATGACTGGTAACAGTAGTTATCTATCAAAAATAAAGCCTGTGAAGCAATCACATGTCACATTTGGTGGAGGGGCCAAAGGAACAATTGTAGGAAAAGGTGTACTAGATGTCCCCGGCCTACCACAGTTAAGCAATGTGTTGCTAGTAAAAGGTCTAACAGCCAACCTCATCAGTATCAGCCAGCTGTGCGATGATGGCATGGATGTACAATTTAGCAAGAGTGCTTGTGAAGTAAGAGACATAGATAACCATCTGCTTATGAAAGCTGAAAGATCCAGTGACAATTGTTATCAATGGCCAACACAGAAGGCCTTAAGTTGTCATACTACTCATGAAGCAGAGTTATGGCACAAAAAATTGGGGCACACTCACTATAGAAACCTCCAGAAACTAGTGCAAAAAGAACTGGTCAGAGGACTTCCTAAGCTAAACATTCAAACAATTCAATGTTCTGAATGTCAAGTTGGCAAGCAAGTGAAAGTGTCTCACCAACAGTTACAACAAGTGGTGTCTGATCGACTACTTGAACTAATGCATATGGATCTGATGGGACCCATGCAGGTGGAAAGTATTGGAAGAAAAAGATATGCCTATGTGTTAGTCGATGACTATTCCAGATACACATGGGTGGTGTTTCTACGTGAAAAATCTGAGTGTTTTGATGCATTCTACAAGCTGGCAACCCAGGTTCAAAATGAACAAGAGGTCAAGATCATTCGCATCAGGAGCGATCATGGTAAAGAATTCAAGAACAGCAAATTCGATGACTATTGTACCTCTCAAGGAATTCACCATGAATTTTCTGCTCCAATCACTCCACAACAAAATGGTATTGTGGAAAGGAAAAATCGAACTCTTCAAGAAATGGCAAGAGTATTACTACATGCGAAGAATGTTCCTTTGAAATTTTGGGCTGAAGCTATCAACACTGCCTGTCATATTCACAATCGCATCACCCTTCGGCCAGGCACACTGCAAACACAATATGAAATATGGAGGGGGAGAAAGCCGAATGTACAATATTTTCATATTTTTGGCAGTGAATGTTACATTCTGACTGACCGAGAACATAGGCAGAAGTTTGATGCAAAAGGAGAGAAAGGCATCTTCCTTGGATACTCCTCAAATAGTAAAGCTTTTCGAGTATTTAATATTCGAACCAACACTATTATGGAATCCATAAATGTGAAGATAATGGATGAAGCAATACAAGATGAAGTGGTTGATGCCATACCTATTGAAACTAGGGATACACCTAATAAAGAAAGAGGATCGTTCTCAGAAGATACTGAAGAAGATAATTCCTCAGTCTCAGATGATACTGAAGATACTGAATCAGCCAGTGTTGAACCTCCTGCTCGTATCCAAAGGTATCACCCAAAGGAAGCAATTATTGGGGTCATTAATGAAGGAAGAATCACAAGAAAGAAGGATAGAGTGGATTATAAGAAGATGGCTGGAATGTTAGGTGAAACATGCTTTATGTCCAAGAATGAACCACAAAACATAAAAGCAGCTCTTCTAGATGAACACTGGATACTAGCTATGCAAGAAGAGTTAGCCCAGTTTGAAAGACAAGAGGTATGGCAATTGGTCCCTAGAACTCCTGGGTTGAATGTTATAGGAACAAAATGGATTTACAAAAACAAGAAAGATGAACAAGGCAACATTGTTAGAAACAAGGCAAGACTTGTTGCCCAAGGGTATACTCAGGTTGAAGGGCCTGACTTTGAAGAAACATTTGCCCCTGTAGCCAGACTTGAAGCTATTAGACTCATGCTTGCTGTTGCTTGCCATTTAAAGATTAAATTGTATCAAATGGATGTAAAAACAGCATTTCTAAATGGAGTTGTTCAAGAAGAAGTGTATGTTGAGCAACCCAAAGGATTTGTGTGTCCTAACAATCCTGACTATGTGTACAAGTTGAAAAAAGCCTTGTATGGATTAAAGCAAGCCCCACGTGCCTGGTATGAGAGACTCACTGAGTATCTTTTGAAACAAGGGTATACTAGAGGAGGAGCAGACAATACACTGTTCATACATAAAGAGAAAGGAAAGCTACTTGTGGCACAAATATATGTTGATGACATCATCTTTGGAGGAATGTCAAACCAGTTGGTACAACAGTTCATTCAACAAATGGAGTCAGAATTTGAAATGAGCATGGTAGGAGAACTGAAACACTTTCTTGGGTTTCAAATCTATCAAAAGAAAGAAGGTATATACCTGAACCAAGCAAACTATGCCAAGAATATCATTTCAAAGTTTGGAATGGACTCTGCTAAAGAGAAAAGGTCTCCTATGGCTACTCACATAAAAGTCACCAAGGATGAAAAAGGGAAAAGTGTTGACTCAAGTTTGTATAGGAGTATGATTGGTAGCTTATTGTACCTCACTGCCAGTAGGCCTGACATCACTCAATCTGTAGGAGTCTGTGCTAGATATCAATCAGATCCTAAAGAAAGTCACTTGTCCTTGGTTAAAAGGATCATCAAGTATGTCAAAGGGACCTACATGTATGGACTGTTCTATACAAATGACACTGGAAATAGCCTGATTGGTTATTGTGATGCTGACTGGGCAGGAAATCTTGAGGATAGGAAAAGCACCTCTGGAGGCTGTTTCTTTATGGGAAATAACCTAATCTCTTGGTTCAGCAAGAAACAGAACTCAGTGTCCTTGTCCACAGCTGAAGCTGAGTATATATCTGCTGGAAGTAGTTGTACACAATTGCTATGGATGAAACAAATGTTAAAAGAGTATGGAATTGACCAGGACACCATGACTCTCTATTGTGACAACATGAGTGCTATAAGCATCTCCAAAAATCCAGTGCAACATAGCAGGACAAAGCACATTGATATAAGGCATCATTTTATTAGAGAATTGGTTGAAGAAAAGATTGTGCACTTAGAGCATATTGCTACTGACAAACAATTAGCTGACATATTTACCAAAGGGCTAGATATAAATCAATTTGAGTATCTAAGAACAGCCCTTGGGTTGTGTGTCATGGAGGAATAATCTCAAGATCAAAAGTTGTTATAACTGTTAGTGGTCATTTGTTATAACAACTGGTACGGAGACCACGAGGGTACAAAAGTTACAAAATTGGCGGTTTTATTTTGAAAAAAAAAAAATTTTTAATTGCGTGTCAGTTATTGGACAGCTTTATGATTCAAAAAGGAAGGCGGTTGGATTCTCAAACACCATTCACCATTATTACCAAAAACAACTTCCTTCCTAATTTCATCTCTTCCAAAAATCAAAATCTCTCTGATCAGAAGAAACCAACAGCCCTAGCAATTGCAATGGCACCAAAAAGACGACCTTCCACTCCTTTTTGTGCAAAAACCTTCTTCGAAGCTGTTCCGCTGCAAATGGTCACACCCGAGGATGAAATTAGGGCTGCCAGGGAAGAAGAAGCAGAGGCTCTCAGGGCAACCAGAAGGGAAGAAGCAGAGGCTGTAAGAGTTGCTATGGAAGAGGCTGAGAAACGGAAACGGGCAGAAGCAGAAAAGGCTGAAAAAGCCAAGGCAAAGGTGTCTGAAAAAGAACCAATTTTGCGACTGACTTGGAAAGATGACGGTATGCCCATAAACCCGAATGTTGAAAATTCTGATAAAAATGTTGGGGAAAATGTGGGTGTGAACTCTGAGGATGCCACTATGGCTAGTGTGTTGGAGACTCTTAAAACTCAGCAGGTCTTCACTAGGAAGAAGAGAATTTTGATGAAAAAGGGGAAACCTGTTAGAGTTAAGAGGGTTGATAGAGAACCTGGAATGTCCTCAAAAGGAAAATCCAGGGTAGATGATGTGCCTCCAACTGTTGAAACAAATGTGGAGGTTGAACAGGATGTGGATGTAGAGAAAGGTGATGATGTGGAGACTGTGTCCTCTAAACCTGGTGTGGTTAGAAGAAGAACCAGGTCTAGTATGAAGGGAGTAGAACCCTCTGACTTAGATGAGCTGAATGATACTCTTGAGGAGATAGAGAAGAGGGCTGATAAGACTACGAAAAAGAAGCAAACTGCTAAGGGGAAGGAACCTATCTCAAGCAAGAAGAAGGAAACCCCTCATGCCAAACCATCTGCCTCAACATCTGGTAAGGCTGCTGCTTCAGTCCCTAAGCCCACTGCCAAGGGAAAAGGATCTGATAAAGGGAAAACTGATACCCCTGCCTCATCCAAGAAAAGAAAATTAGTTGATTCAAGTGATGAGGAGTCTGAAAAGGGGAAATCACAGTTTGATGTAAGCAGGGGGAGAATTAATAAGAGAAGAGTGGCACATGTTGCTGATGCTCCCTGTGATGGTGTGGACTTTGGAAGTGCTGACCAGAGAACAAAATGGAAATTTGTGTGTGCAAGGATTATCTGGCCAGAAAAGCACCTATCTGACACCACCTTGAACAACTGCACTTACATGAAAGTGTTAGAAGCAAGTGGTATAACATGTATGCTGGTGAGAAGGAAGCACTGGGCTAAACTGGTAAAGGAATTTATCAGTGCTATGACTGTTGAGATCAGGGATCCTACTCATGAAATGTTCTACAGGGTCCATCTCAGAGATTATGAGTTTATTTTCAGTCCCACTGTTATCAATGACTTTCTGAAAAGAGAAGATAAGGGAAAAACTGGCCAGCTGTTGAGGTTGAATGATATTGTGACAGAAATCACAGCAGGGGGAGTAACTCAATGGCCATCTAAGGGCTTACATCTACCAGCATCTGCCTTGAGCCTAAAGTACTCCATTCTTCACAAGGCAGCCATATGCAGCTTGGTCCCATCAACAAACAGCACAAATATCAGTGAATTCATGGGAAAGCAACTGTTTGTGTTGGGTACTGGACAACTCAACTTTGGCCAGGTCATATTTGATCAAATTGTGGACCATGCCCTGTCTTTTGCAAAGAACAAGCCAATTGGGTTCACCAACTTGATCTGTGGCATACTGTTGGAGTAGAGGCCTGATTTGCTAAGTGAAGAGGATGGACCTGGAACAGAATCCAAGGCAGTCATCATCAGTGACAAGCTGCTGCATACTCACAGGGCTGATATTCCAGTGGAGAAGGTTGATCAACCACCACCTTTCACCTCCAATGATCCCACAGCACAGATTCTCATGGCTGTCTACTTGGCTGATAAGCAAAGACTAACAGAAGAAATCCAGGCCAAGAAGCAGCAGCTTGCAAATGTGGACAGGAAGATCAAGGAGTTGGAGAGGACTGGTAGACCAAATGTTGCTACCAATGTTGCTGACACTGAACCAGTTAATGACCAGTCAGATGAGGAGTGAAGAATGTGATGAAGACCCTCTATTTTGGCTTTGGTTATGTTTTTATGCCAAATAGGGGGAGTAAATTGGGAACACTAAAAACTCTATCTTTTATTGTTATGTTGTTTATGTTGAAGACTTTATGTGTGTGTGTTTCTATGTTTCATGTATCTTGAACATGAACAACTATTGTGCTCACTATCTAATCAGTGGAGTTGATATCTCGTAAGAAGACTGTTGATTAATCACTAAGCTTGGATCATCCTACCCTACAAAACAACAGGAGGTACTTGTCATGAAAAACTTACCCAAAGGGGGAGCTTGTTGGTACATAGCATGTACGAGTTAGACCATGTGTTAACAACAATGATGGTACATAGCATGTACGTGTTGGATGAAGTTTTTCACTAAGCCAAGTGTTAACAACAATGCATTTAATGAGGCTATATTCAAATATGCATTGGACAAAAGATTAATCAAGAACCAGCTCCTCTAAGAAGATCCGTAAGTGATTAATGCTAAATCAGAGAAGTTAATGATACGGACTATCACCGAAGGCCAAGTTAATTCGTAAATAAATGCGGACAAGGTGTGGACAAAGGCAAGCAATTAAGCATTAAATGGGAGGATCTTTGTCAATCAAGGTGCGGACAAAGTCAAGCAATCAAGCATTTAATAGGCGGATCTTTTGCGGACAAAGTCAAGCAATTAAGCATTTAATAGGCGGATCTTTGACAATCAAGCATTCATTGACGATTGGCTGAATTAAACATTTGAGGAGCCCGAGCCTAGTATAAAAGGAGACAGTGTATCATACTTGTTCTCACACACTTTTATTCGATTGTATTCATATACATACCCAAGAGCTTTTAAGCGAAGGTTTGTATTAGTGTTCTAGGCGTCTTTGTATAGAAGCATTATCTAGCTTCTATACTGACTGTACAGTTGCTATTCTATAGCAACAGTGAGGTGTTGTAAGTTTGAAAAACCATCTTATAGACGTATAGGGAAGCCTATATTGAAAAGGCATAGTTAGGGCGAGAGAGAGTATGTGGGCATACTAGTAAGTCCCTCCTTGTAAGCGACCTTTTATATAGTGGAGTTTTCCCTTGGGCAGGCTGCCCCCCAGAGGTAGGTGCATTGGCACTGAACTGGATTACCATTTCTGGTGTGTGATTTAAATATTTGTCATATATCTGTTAAACCTATTGTCATAACAACTGGAATAACACACGGTGTGAAGAGTAAAATTACAAGAATCAATCATGTAATAAAAAAAAAGACCAATCTCATTGAAATATTTTACTCTTTTGGATGCAGTAGTTATAATGTCTTCTCAACTTTATGATTGGCTGATACCATAATTCTTCTTGTTACATACTCCTTTTTCTCATTACTATAAATGGTGAACTAGCCAACCATCAATGTCCAAAAAAAACTCAGTCAAAAGCAAAAATGTGAACAACTTAAATGTAATATAACTACAGTCAGCTAGACTGCTGATCATTAAACAAAAAGTGGTGAGGGTAAGGGTGGGTGGAGAGGGTGCACTTTAGGGAGAGGAGGTTAAACTAAAATCAGGATGGATTTTATTTCCATAGCTTACGTTCGATATCAGATCAAACGTGTGTTCAGTATTATTTTTTCAAAAAAAAACTTAACGCATGTTTCATGTATTCAGTAAATTGGCGTCGTGAATATATGTACGACCTAAAACTAGAAAGGCAAATCTTGAAAGTAGATAATCATGAAATTCATCAACTACAAATATGTGCCTAGTCACTATATCATCATCTTCATCTTCTTCATGCTGATAAGTATATTTATTGGTGGAGCTTCATAAATATTTTGGGCAAAGACAACTACTACCAAGGCCACATATACACATATTATTGTTCCATTATTTGATCAGTCATGTGAATGTGTCCCTCCTTAGACCACTCTTTTGAGTACAAGTGTTGTTATTTGAGAAACCTGTATGACACCAAACAAGGCCTCATTTAAGAAGAATTCAAGAATATATGCAAGATGTCGATAGCCTAGTGATATCCGATCCAACCTTTTATGTAAGAGGTTATGAATTTAAATCTTGTTAGAGACAGATCTGTCTCATATTATACTCTAACTAGTTAAAGAAATCTGTATTCATTGTTTGTTATAACTGTAATCATAATTCATCTCTAATTTACAAAAATAATAATAAAATATATACGCAAAGTGCGTGGCTTTGATGACCGTGCGTGCCTGCGTGCATCACAATTTGAGAACATGTAAGCCTCTTTTATATACTATTACAGATATATATATTTACAAATAAAATGAAGAGTCAATTTTACAGAGAATTTTTTTAAAATATATCCACACTAATTCTCATTTAGACAAGCTGGTATCTAGGAAAAAATATACTATCCACTGATCGCATATAACAGAACTCATATCACAAACAATAAAATACATAACTACTTTCAGACATTATACATGCATATATCAGCGGCAGAGCTGAGTACATAGTCCCTGAATCTGAGATGTAGAGAGGTTTCCCAAATTATATGTTCCCGTTTTGTTGTTGTTCGAGCATGTTAACGTAAGCTGGCTCACTGTTTGCTCAGACTGTGGAAAAAAGTGCAAGTGTGGTGAGTGGCATTTCGACAGAGACTCCCGCACTATCATCAATAATTAGCTAATACTTCGTCGCAAGGTAGAAATTATCTCATGATAAATAATTTGAAAGTTTGCCATGTGATGTGCAAACTGTAATCTGATGGAAGAACACATTTATGCGTGCTGTGCATTATTTCAGCTAACTTTGTAATGTGTGAAGGTCAATAATGAAATGTAGTGAATAGCGGCCGTAAAGGAAGCTCAACTACACTTACAAGGCATGAGATGTTTTCATTGTTGCAGTTCCATAGTGAAGTCTCTATGCAACTCAAATTGTGGCACCAGGAGCAGTGGTCGTTCAAATTGACATCACGGAGGAGCATGATCATGCCACCTACAAACCTACAAAGTAGCTTTCAAGTCAGCATGGGTAGCACCATAGCACCCAATGGTAACAATGATTTACAAACTTCATTCCAGCTGGCTACAAGCATTCAACATATCGTAATAAGTTTCATGCTTCCAAGATGTAATCAGAAGCATGACATATCTTAACTAGTTTCATGCTACCAAGTCGAATGAGTGTAGATTAAAACTGCTAACAAATGCTTCACCCAGAGACTTCTGGACATACAGGATGGCTCGTTTCTCAGAGCTACCACTTTAACGGAATTGCAAAAATCAAAATTTTGATTAATGAGGGCAAATAATCATTACACATCATTGCAGATGCCAATTTCGTGATGGAACTTCTAAAAATTTAACAAATTGATTCATCACAGTAACATTCATACTGTAAAAAATACAGTAAGACGATAACCAAAAACGATAGCTTACACTAGATTGGGGGCCTGTTGATAAACAGATTAACAAATAAGGGGCACCATATTGAGAGGGTGTTTAGCCTAGTTTTTTTTACTTCGTACATTTTAACATGTGAAGAAAGGGCTAGGTCTTAGATTCAAAACTTACCACAAGACCAAAATAATAAAAGAAGCAATGCATAGAAACCATTGGTACTTCTTGAATTTAGATCTCCTCGGTGTAGAATGAGCTGAGGCTCCGCTAACCCATCCAAAGTGAGGGCGTATCAGAAATACAAACCCCAGAAGAAAACCAGATAGAAAACCACCGATATGAGCAAAATTGTCCACATGAGGTAGAATTCCAACCGCTAGATTTATAGCGATGATGACGATAAGGGTTACAAGAACGCTAAACTGAAAGAAAAAAAGTGCAAGCTCAGTGAGAATATTAAAAGGTTCATGGGCAAGTGCTGCCTGCCACAGTTTTAGAAGTTTCAAGTAAAGAAAAGCAGCAAAATTACCTTATTCTCGTATATGGTCCAATTTGTGATGAGCTCAGACAGCATGCTGCCAAGCAAGCCAAATAGAGCACCAGAAGCACCAACAGATATATTTGTCTGAATGAAGAGTGCCGACAACAAACTACCACCAAGCCCAGCAATAATATAGATCAACCCGATACGTACTGTCAAAAAATGAATATGAACAAAATGACTCTTACCCATGTTTATGATTAGTCAAAGGTCAAAGCTAACATTTAAGAAAACAGCGTACGCAGAAGGTATATCATCACTAATTCAAGTTCTCGAATTGGCTATGAATAATAACAGAAAGTACTTGTAACAAATTCTAGACATACCAAATCCGAATTCTTGCTCAAGTCGGATGCCAATCACTAAAAGACTCAACATGTTGGCTAGTATATGAAAAACTCCTCCATGCAACCAAATGCAAGTGAATAGGCGCCAAATCTGATGTTTGTTAACCACTTTATCGACATCTAGGGCACCCATCTTCTCTAGCCTAAAGAATATCAAACAAAACAAGGTTTCTTAGACAAAGCTAAATTAATTGTCCCCCTTATGGGGTTACCATTAAAGAATGTTCACGACCACAAATATATCAAAATTGCACAAGAAAGATGCATCACATAGTGGGTGTTCGGCTGAGCTTTTTCGGAAATTTGTATAAGCAAGACACAGCTTGTAGTTTATGCTTTTTCTGCGCACGGTAGATGATAAGCTAGACAAAATGCTCCCCAAACACCCAGATTGTTCTCATGTTGTAGCATGTGGTGATTTCTCATACTTCGAGAGTATGCAGGAAATTTAATGCCAGAACTAATACATATACAAACAGACAACTGCATCTGATTCCAATATAGTGTATATACTTATGAAATAAGACTGACAAGTGCAAAAGATCACATATTATCGTAAGTGACCAGTCATGTGATATGCCACATAAATAAAGAACTGATCTTAAAACCCCAACCCTTCTCCTTCTCTTCAATTTCATAGCCCTTTAGTGATACCTGCGTTTTCACTAAACGAAAATATATGCAAAACCATCTTATACATACTCTAATTTATCTCCAAAATTGTCATAATTGTCTAATAAACAAACTATACTTCAACGCGAGTTGTATCATTTTATCCACTCTAACTGACTCATAAAAGGACAACTTTCGCTCCAGCTAAATCCAAGACTTACCAATTTCAAACTATCACAATAACTGTTAGTAATTAGTTTTCCAGTTGGAAAAACTCCAATGAAATGACAACCCATTTCTATCATCCTAGGGAAGCATTATCCATGTGATATTCAACATCAATAATTTCTTTTGCCAAACCAAACCAAGTCTTATCTGACTAACTGGGATCGGTTACATTAATACTGCGTCTCTAGTTTGTCATATGTTGGGTCATTCCTTCTGTTAAGCTCATGAATCCCAGTTCCATCCATATACTCTCCGTCCAACTCTTATTCAGTCTACCTCTGCCTCAACGTCCATTTGGTAGCTAAAAATAAGTTCTTGAACCAATCCTAATCAATTCAGTTAGCTCACAAAAACCTTCTAATCTCAAACCGAAGCAGACAATCCACCAACCCTACAACCAAAAAAAACAAAACTTCATGTCCTAGACTCCTAGTGATTAATCATTTAAGATAATATGATCATGTACAGACAATAGATGCACCATTCAAAAGCTACAAAGCTATGACAGTGACCAAAGAAGAGTTGTACAAATTAGAAAGATAAGGTATTGTTTGGTTTGGTTATGTCCTAATGATTAATAACAATAAAGATTCAAACTTTAAACAAAATAAACATAAACATAATCGAAAAAAGAAAAAGGGTAAATGAAAAAGAGGCTCACGTGGAAGAAGAAGGTCCAAGAAGAGGATTTTCCTTCATGGGCTGAAACGAAAACCTCCCCAAAAAGTCAGCAACACAAGAAACCGAGTTCTTGTGACAATTATTAACAAACATAGTGATAACAAACATAACAATATTAGCAACAATGAATAAAGGTACAAGCCAAGGAGCATGTTTCTTGAATTGCTTAATTTCAGTGTAAGGTACAACTGGTGAAGCAGCAGTTGGATGAATTATGCTGTCTCCACTCCGCCGTGATGTGTCCCGCCGGAGAGGGAGCTCCGACTCCGGCGTGTAGCGTTTGGACATGGCTACAGAGTGTAATAAAAGTGGAAGTTAAGGAGGTAGTAAATTAGTTCTTGAAAATGGAGTTTCTTTGTGGAAAAAATGCAACAATGTCTTCAAATGTTTGTCAATGAAGAAATAAATTAGAATTATTGAAAATGGGGTTTTGTACCAATGTCATCTAGACTATGATATTTGGTTGAAATTATTTTGGAGGCTTATGTAGCCATTTATAAGGTGTTCCTTTTTCTTTTCTTTTTTGTAAATCACCGATGAGATGGGTTTGGGACCAGAACTTTATGGTCACTAGTAAGAGACTTTTCCACTAGGCTATTCGATTAACTCATTTATAAATTGTTCATGATTTTCTGAATCATAAATTTATGTTTGTTTACGCGTTAGAGTCTTCTTTTATTAATATATAAAATTATATAAATTTGGATTATCATTTTAGTAAAGGAGATGTTGATTATATTAAATTTATATATTAAATTTTGGATTAAAATCGTTATTCTTCGAGTAATTCTCATATTCTATACAACTTGTAATATTTTTGTGGGAGAAATGCAAAGTAGGTGTACCTAAGACATAAATAAGAAAATTGAGGAGATAGTTTTAAGGTTAAAGTCAATGATTTAAGTTTGAAGATATTCAGAAAAGGAGGAGATTAGTAGTTGTTGCTTGTGAATGCGAAATGCCGGCTGCTAATTCTATAAGTAAAAAACTTTATGGACAAGAATAAATAATCTTGTGTTCAAATGCTCAAAATGTTGAATTATTAAAAAAATCCATTGAGTATAATAAATATGTCCTAGGACTTTATATATAAGCCAGATTTTTCCAAAAAAAAAAATTAGATTGTTGTTCTAAAATGACTAATCTACCCTTGAAAAAATCAATATCATAGCATTTTGACAAAAAATTTATAAGAATGTAGCTAAAGGGCTTATTTAAAAATCATTAGTGACTAAATGATACAATACTTGTTTAGGTCATAATCATGGTTCAAACTTCCGATACGAAACGATCGAAACAGCTGGAATTTTTTCTTTTTCCAAGTTACCGAAACGAAACACAAGTGAATTTCGAAAGGTGATAGTTTCGTGGAAACCATTCCATGTTTCGCCATCTTCTAAATTTTCAAAAACTTTTTCATTCAAATTCAATTGATAAGCCTTATCAATTGAACTTTACTAAAAATGAAGATTTAATATCATGAGTTGACATTGGTCAAAATTATTGAACAACGCAAACGACTACTATTTGAAGTTTTTTTAAAAAAATTATGTTTTATCTTTGAATATTTCGAATGCACTTTCATATTTGAATTAAAGACGTTCAATTTTCATAACTTAATTCATGTGATATAAATTAATAGTGTTAAAAATTTATTTTCACATGTTTTCGTAATTTTACAGTGTTTCCGCAACGTTTCTTATGGTTTTCGAATTCTTTCCATATTTATGTTATCCGAAACTATGTCTCGAAACGAAATTTTGATCCTTGGTCATAATTGATGGTTATTATTATATTATTGCATATATTAAAAATGTATAATTATAATTTATTATGCTAAAATGATAACTATTTTTAAATAAAAAAAAAGCTAGAACGTCAATTAAAACATCTGAGGGAGTATTATATTAAAAGGTTGAGCTATAGCCTATATGTTTGATACATTAATAAATAAATAAAAATACTATAAAAGATTTTAACGCACAACTAACCATCAATTTACACCAAATTAGGAGTTTTAAAAGCGAATCACAACCCGTTCGAATTGGTTTTCCACAATTTGAGTTCTGTCATCATATCAACTTTCTAATATTTATTCGTATTGTATATACAATCATGAATTACTAGTAAAATCTTCATACTGGTGTCATATTAACAATCGTATTTGGTTCTTTAATTTGGACAAGATAGATAAAATAAGGAGGTGAAACCGACAAAATACTAAGAAATGTCACCTTTTCAATATAATAAAAGGATATGTATAGCGTATGGTAATTAAAAAAAAGACCAATTTATGTATCTTTTTTTGATGATTTACATATACACAAAAGACAAATTTATTGAAACAAATTTATGGCCGTCGCTCGACACATCGGACAAGAATTGTTGTGCAGCAACCAATTGGTCAAACACTCTGTATGAAATTCATGTTTGCATGTAAGAGTTCCCACTTCCTCATCTTCCTCGAACTCACTCAAGCATATTGCACATGTTTCATTGTTTTCAGATGAATTCTTGTCTTTCTTGAACATCCTCGTCCTAAGATTATCCATCACCAATCTTTCAGTCATTCCATCTTCTTGCACTTCACTCATAAATTCATCCATAAATATCCTCCATTCTTCATCTAAATCAGTTTCTTGATCATAAATATCAGCATCCATCACAAATCTTGATTCTTGATGAGCAGATTGAAATCCATGAGAATAATAGTCAGTATTTCCAGAAATCACAGCAGGTGGTGCTGGTACATGGTGACCGTGATCATGCTGAATTTGCATTGTCGATGGAGGAGACTCATGATAGTAGTAATGGGCATTAGCGGGGTGATACGGATAATGCAGAATGTGGGTAATTGTTGTAACACGAAAAAGAAGAGGAGGAGGTGGTGGTGCAAGAGGTTGTTGCATGCCTCTATGATCACGTATATTCAACATAGTAGTTGCTGAGTAATTCTCTGATTTTCTTGATGATTTTTGCTTTTTGGGTGGTTTCAAGCGAGATGATTGAATAGTGTTAATACTTTGAAGTATTTATAGATGTGGAATCTAGAACATTATTGGACTAGAATTAGGAAACTAAATTGTACAGTTATTGTGCAACGTAAATTAGAAGCCTAGATTAGGAAACTAAATATTACCATTATTGTACAAAGTAAATTAGAAGCCCAGATTGATTTGGAGTTTAACTGTCGTAACAAATCTTAATGTAATTAGAATCTTCTGCTGGTCTATCGTTTTTGGGCTTTGTTATTTAAATTATCAACGAATATGAATGCTCTATTATTAAATAAGATTTTTTAATATGTTTATTATTCATTTTAGAATTTAAACCGAACCTACTCATCGATGTATCAATCCATTACTCAATCATATCCTTATTTAAAGAATTCGATGGGCACGGGTACTACCTGTGGGTTTTTTACCGACAAATAATTTTTATTTGTTCCATAGTCAAATTACTAATAATAAAGAAAATATATTAAATTGAAAACAAATATCGTATTAAAATATATTTGTTAAGAACATGTATTAGAAGAAATGCAAAATGAACAATATCAAACTGAACATGCACAAAAAAATTGTCAAAAAAATAATGACTAATTAAATAGACCAAATAAGTTAATTATAAATATATGCATATGAAAGTTTTCTCTTGGACTGCACGAGAAACAAGAATCTTTGGCCTTTGAGCTTTTCGAGATTATTTCTTTATTCGTTTAATATAAATTTATTATAATATTTAAAGTATATTAGTATATATATGTATGAGTAGGGTACGGACAAGGTTTACTCTATACCTATTACCCGACCTTACTTACCCGTGTGGATTATGAATGGTAAAATCCCACAATCCGACCCTTACCCGAGATCATAAGAAAACCTGGACCCAGGGTAGGGTTGGGTGAGGTCAAAAACTCAAAATTGCCATCACTTTTTAATGGAAAAATCCTCTGTTGTTTGAGAATCCCAGCAGCAAGCAGACACCAAAACACAGGTTTTATTGTTTAATTTTTTGATTAAATAAGAAAAAGTTAAATTTAACGTTTCCAAAATCCACTTTGTGCTCATGGTTGCTGCATGATTCTTTGTTTTCTTTCTTGTTTTTGGTAAAAATACAATCTTCTAATTTATGTTTGATCTTTTTCAGTTGTCTGTTATCTGATGTGCAAGCAACAAACTTTAGCAATAACCAAATCTTGAATATTAGTGTTTTAGCTACTAGTAGTAGGAAAAGTCTGTGGCAAGTGATCAAACGGTCCTGGTTTCGATACTCATCTCATCACTAATTTACGAAAAAAAGTAGTACAATTTATGGTCATAGTAGTCCGTGTATCTTACAAAAGCGCGGTTTCCTTTCTGACTGGTTTACTTTGATCATCGTGCAGTTATTGTACTCTGATTTCCTAGGCTTATTTCATGATCAAAATTCAAATGGTTACAAACATCATTGAATTACCTGGTGACGTTATATGCTATGTGCAGATACCAAAATAGTGAAAATTTATGCTTCTTCTGTGATATAGTCAACACCCAAAACCTTCCTCTCATATATTATACTCCCTCCGTTTCTTTTTATTTGATTGTTTGAGCATTTTTTCTATGTTTCTTTTTATTTGATTGTTTACAATTTCAATGCACTTTTTACAATCTCAATGCACCTTTTTACAATTTCAATGCACCTTTTTACAATTCCAATACACATTTTTACAATCCCAATGTAATTTTTCACAATCTCTTAATAAAGTACTTTTTCCCCAAACACTCAAATAAAAAGAAACGGAGGGAGTATATGTTCTTGGTACATAATTGTTGGTACATGGAAATTGGGAAAAAATTTCTTATAACGAAATGTGTATATGTGTTAAGAACCTAGCAGTATATGGTTTGCAACAATATGAATAACAGACTGATTTGATCAAACTATGTACTAACACGATGGTGTAAAGACTCATGTGCAATTGGAAGAATATGTATAGACAAGAAGTCCAATTGTCTCAATCAATTGGAGTTGAATCTGCTGCCTATTGGACAAGACAATCAATAATGGATTCTAGATGTGTCAAGCCGTCATTCCTGGAACAACTCTATGGAAGGCTTGACTGAAAGATTGTGTTAGAATATTTCTTTAATTTTAACTGGAATCATGGTTGATTTGATTGGAGGATTGTTTTGGAAACAATCAAGGTTACAATATCAACAAAGAAAGGAAAGCAAATCAATCCATACACCGAAGTAGAAAGCATCACAAGGAATATCAATTTACTCCTTTTTAGAGAATTCTAAATTGATCTAATCGAAGATTCTAAGGAGTGTATCAAAAAAACCACTCGGGAATGTGCCTATAAATATCAAAGGCAGAACGACGATGAAGATCATCGAATACACAAAGAACAAGCTTGTTCGTTCTTTGCCAATTAGAAGTAAGTTTCTTATAGACTGAATTATATCTTAAGAGTTATTTTCTTCTAGGCCGTTTGTCACGTTGTTAATTCTCTTGAGTTAACATACCCTGCTTATTATACATTCATAGTGATCAGTTCAACATCGGGATGATGTTGGCTCAGCAATAGAATTCAATCTAGTAGAAGAGTCTAGTTAAGGGCATTTAATATAAGTCCATTCTTGTAAACGAACTTTTTATAGTAAATTCTTTTCTGGGCAAATTGTCCCGCAGATATAAATATCAAGTTGATACTAAACTGGGTTATCACTTTGCGTGTCATGTTTTTGATCTACCTGATACATTGTTGTATCTACTGTTATTACAATTGGTCTATTTTCTTTCACTAAATCAATTCAAATTTCAATAATTTTTATGAATATTATATATTATTCTTAATTACAATATTGAAATTGATAAGTCCATAAAACGATCATCAAATACCCAATTTTCAAAAATTTATCGATAAATTAATGTGATGTGATTTATCAATCACAATTCAGAAAACAATTATCAAATATGTGAATCTCGAAGATTTATTAGTTTCTCATGTGATATATTTAGATCTCAGTCCTGAAGATAATTACAAAGTTTATAAATTCATGCTAAGAATGATATTTTTATATGACGTGTTTGTAAATTATATGAATTGTAAATTTATGATGTCTCTGGACCATGTTATTAGAATATTGTACATACAAAATAGAAAACTTATTTTCTTGCAATTCCATTTAGGAACAAATTATTAAATATCTAAATTTTGAAGATTATAGGTAAACTAATGTGATATATTTTGATTAAGGTCTAAAACCATTCTCGAAAATAATTACTCAAAAAACAAATATTTCATCCCTGAAGTGATGAAAATATCTCTAGATTATTGACATTCAAGATTAGTCTAAAAGACTTAAGAAAATATTTATTTTATTTTATTTTCAAGTGTTTATACTCACAATCAGTCTGGAAAACTTGATTATTTTGAAGTGTTTATTTTGGGGTGGTTATTTTAGAATGTTTTACTACTAACTAATTCATCAAACCAAGTTATAAGAATGTTATTACATTAACTTACATTTACATGTAAAGATGGGGAAAATAGTTAGTGATAACCGTAATATATTGCAACTCTTGAAGAGTTTCCAAAAATTGCAGACGTCTTGAAACACAAGTTGAGATGAAATATTATGGATAGGTCACATTGAAAACCTCAAATCTTGTAATATTGGCAAATGTGAACGAATGCTCACTAATGACAAAATGAAAATAGAACAGAATTACATGGTCCTGAAATACCACATATATGTGGTATTGAAGTAGTGATATATTAAGTTGAACATAGAAAACTCGATATATTATTTTGATTATCTAGCTTACCCTCATCATCAGTCACTGTATCATCAAATGTGACATCACTTAAAGATAACACATTCGTGCAATTTGCCACTTTCATTACATTTGAAGCAGGCTCACCAAGTAAATTTGCAATAGGTTTTTTCAGGGTCTAAACCTCTTAAACTTCTTAAGGGTAACTCATTAGAATACAACCTAAGTAGCTCACTGCTTGGGGAACTCACAATAACACATGCCGAATATTTTTTGTAACTGCCATCTTCCTAAATTTATCCATATCAGACCTAGATAAAACAGGTGTCAGCCATGTCAATCCATAACATGCTATACCATAGAGATATAACAGACTACAATCCATATCATAACCATTTCTTAATGCAAATTTATTATATCTTTAAGATCAAAGTCCTCAATTTTAACGCCCCTTACATGAACTTTCACATAAAAGTATTTCTCCTACACTTCTGCAAAATATAGGAAAAGAATGACAAACCCTAATATTAATTCTTATGTTCAAATATTGCAGTCAAATAGCCACAAACATTTAGATAAGTCAAAAGCCCCAATTTTTAGTTCTTATGTTCTAAAACCCTAGAATCAGGAAACAATACTAAAATCACCCAATTCAATAAAAAATTAAAAAAATTTGCCATCAATTCCCGAGATAAACATAGACACCCCCAATTTTTTATTCTTAGGTTGTCAAACCCTAAAATCTGGAAAATCCTAAAATAATAAATAAATCAATAAACATAGACACCCCCAACTAGTAAAGTAAAAAGCCTCAATTTTTAATTCACATATTATGAAACCCTATATTCCAACTTTCTAGTAACTTAAAAATTGGAGACATCACATATTTTAACACAGAAAAAACATTAGATATGAACCATAATATAGGCAAAAATCCAAGTCGTCCAAACCCCGCCGATTTCTCAATACCGTCCATGTCATCTGTGATTTCTAAAATTACTGATTCAACCGCCTTTAAGAGTGTGAAAGTGAAGAAGCAATGTTTGAGAGCGAAAGTGCTTCTTTGAAAATGGAGTGTTTGATGATTTATGAGATAAAATGTGTTTTATGTTTGTTTTGGGTTTAATTTCGAATTAGTTTGAGATCAAATTATAATTAAACATAAAACTGGAGGCAAATTCATAATTAATTGAAAATTTTAGACCAAATTCGACTTTAAAAGACTAAAATAACCTTATTAAAGGCGCACATGGGTGCCACGTGAGTTGACCGGCAGTTGACCACCCGAAAAAAGTGGCCGACTAACCAAAAGAGAGACTTTTTAAAAAGCGAGTGATCAACCAGGACACTTTGAAAAGTGAGCGCCCAAAAACCCTATTTAAAATATATTACTCCCTCCGTCCCTAAAAGATTGTCACATTTTGACTTTTGGTGGTCAAACATAACAAAATTTGATCATGAATTCTCATTAAACGGTAAGAAATAATATAGTCTTGTAGGACCTTGTTAGATTCGTCTCAATATATATTTTTAAAATATCAACTCTTTTATAATTTTTTACATGTAGAGTAATAGATATTTACGTTTTAAATCGTGTTTTGTTGACTACCAAAAGTCAAAATGTGACAATCTTTTAGGGACGGAGGGAGTAGTATATATATGTACGGGTAGGGTAAGGTAGGGTTTACCCTATACCCACAACCAGACCCTTACCCGTGTGGGTTTTGACGGGTAAAACCTCACAACCCGACCCTTATCCCAAAGCATCACACAAAAAATCCGACCCATCAAGGTCGGGTTAGGTTGGGTCAAAATTGCCATCACTCTTTTAAGGAATGGGAAAATGCTCTGTTGTTTGAGAGTCCCAGCCGCAAGC
Organism: Echium plantagineum; assembly: GCA_003412495.2. Classification (NCBI taxonomy): domain Eukaryota; kingdom Viridiplantae; phylum Streptophyta; class Magnoliopsida; order Boraginales; family Boraginaceae; genus Echium; species Echium plantagineum. The sequence goes on along the minus strand of CM016567.1, from coordinate 10,955,795 downwards.
AGACACCAAAACAGAGGTTTAATTGTTTAATTTTTTTATTAAATAAGAAAAAGTTAAATTTAACGTTTCCAAAGTCCACTTTTGTGCTCATGTTAGCTGCATGATTCTTTCTTTTCTTTCTAGTTGTTGGTAAAATACAATCTTCTAATTTCTGTTTGATCTTTTTCAGTTGTCTTTTATCTGATGTGCAAGCAACAAACTTTAGCAATAATCAAATCTTGAATACTAGTGTTTTAGCTACTAGTAGTACAATTTAGGAAAAGTCTGTACAATTTAGGAAAAGTCTGTGGCAAGTGACCAAACAGTCGTGGTTCCGATACTCACCTCATCACTAATTTACGAAAAAAAAAGTAGTACAATTTATGGTCATAGTAGTCCGTGTATCTTACAAAATCGCGGTTTCCTTTCTGACTGGTTTACTTTGATCATCGTGCAGTTATCATACTCTGATTTCCAAGGCTTATTTCATGATCAAATGGTTACAAACATCATTGAATTACCTGGTGACGTTATATGCTATGTGTTGTCCTTGTTAACGTTGAGAGATGCGGGTAGAGCTAGATTAGTTTCAGCTAATTGGAGAGACCTCCCTGATTACCGAACAGCTCTCGATTTCGATACCCTTAATGTTTTGGGACTGTCTTCTTCCGTTGACGGACTTCTATATCAGTCTAAGTTCGTGAAATTCGTTGATCAGTTCCTAGAGGCATGGCGCGGTCAGAAAATAAATGTGCTCAAGGTTAAGTTTGGCCTTGGCAATGCATACGGTTGTCATATTGATAGGTGGATCGCTAGCGCTATTAGAACGGAAGTGGAGGACTTGACAGTCAATCTTTCATCAGTAACTTACAAAGATGAACTATATGTATTCCCTTGCCATTTCTTTAACCGGCTTGAAACGGAATTACATTTGAAGCATTTATGCCTGGAACGTTGCAGACTACCACTTTCTTCTGCATCTTCAGATTGGCTTAGTAATTTAACAACGCTCAATTTGTCGCATGTGCCATTGCATCAGACTGACATGGATTGTATCTTGTCTGCTGCTCCGAGTCTCAACTCACTTCGCTTGGAAAGATGCTGCTTTGAAAGAATTTGGTACATTAGCATAAGATCAGTCAATATGAAGAAACTTGTCATCGAGGAGTATTTACTAGGCGTCGAGCTTTACTGTCCCAACCTAAAGTTTTTTGAATATGTTGGCCACGCAAGGAATTTAACGTTTCATGACGTGTGTTCCTTGAGTGAAATGCGTCTGTGGCTTTACGGCCAAACTGGAGGCTGCTCCTTGATATTTGATGACCTTACCAAACGCGCACCCCAACTTGAAGTTCTATGTCTTTTGCTGAGGACAGAGGTTGTTCAATATCCTACGAATATCATATCGTATTAATATTTTCATCTATTTATTCTGCGTTGATGATTTCTTGTTTAAATTCAGGTACAACCAATCCCTGTAGCCTCCGGCTTTACTAGATATTGTCTAAAGAAACTGGATCTAGACATGCTTATCCCATATGGTTTTGACCTTGTCACAATAACCTATATGTTAAATGCTTCTCCATTCCTTGAGGAGTTACATTTGAAGGTTAGTTCATCTGAAGCATTGTTCTTCTATGTACCTTCATGCTTAGTATAGTGTTGGCCTGTATAGGACTCATAATGCCTAAGCTACGCTAGCATTGACCGATGTCCTTGGACCAATTACACCAAGGAACACCCTCAAAAGTTATGCAAAGTTGATTTTTAGGTAACGGGGACCCACAACTGCTACTTATTGAGTCATCTAGTGCTCCAAACCTAACTCTTGATTATATTAATACATTAAATTCCTTTACCTAATACTTTATTGAAGTTCCCCACTAATTTTGTATAGATTTCTTTTCTTTCAAACAGTTGTATATGCGTACCAACACCAGGAAAGGTATACACAAAGTCCATCCAGAATGCCCCCATCTTCGGTTGAAACAAGTCAAGATCACCCGATTCACTCGGTGGCAAGCAATGGAGTTGACAAAATATCTATTGAGAAATGCCGTGGCACTAAAGCAAATGGTAATTGTATCAAACGACTTTACAATGCGAGAGGAACATGTTGCCCTACTAAAGGATATAAACCCAATGGTAGATTTGGCCATACTCAAGCTTAGATAATATGCTACAGGATGAACCGAGTTGGTTTCCCCCTGTTTTTATTGTTATGTTTATTATCTGTTTAGGAAGACTCAAGATCACATTACACTTCTATACGATGTTTTAGTGTTATATTATTTATCTATTTTTCCAATCTACCTAGCACTCTCATACATTTTCACCCTTCTCTCAGCAAGCAAAGAGAGCGAGCGCAACGTCAGAGAGTAAGGGACACACCCTAAACCTACCATAGCAAGAACTTAACAGCGATATGAGTCACTAAACAGGGTCAATATAACTGCGGCAATTTTAACAGCCAAAAGATTGTGCACTTAAACAGTTACCCTACAACTACAACAATCAGGGACACGAGTCACTAAACAGGGTCAATATAACTGCAGCAATTTTAACAACGAAAAGACTGTACACTTAAACAGTTACCCTACAACTCCAACAATCACCAATGTTGTATACTATAATTGCAGATATAACTGCAACAATGTTATTCGAATCAAACAGGTTTAAGCATGCCTTTCTAGTCCCGTAGATACGGATGATTCAGGGCATCCTCAGCAGTCATCCTTGTACTTGGATTATATGTAAGCAATCCCTGAAAACACAGATTACATAAAACATGTCAGTTATGCTACCATAAAATGAAGTCAAAACTAAAACTTACCCTCAGAAGATCAGTCCCATCTTTGTCAAGAATTGTTGGGTATTCAAGCACCTATATGCATTTAAAGAGCAGTTAGTATAGCAAAATTCGAAGAAAAACTAAGTAAAATTGAAATCCGGTTGTTAACCAAAGTGAACATTCATTGCAGCTCGTTCATACTTGCTGAGGATAAACAACAAGTTCTTTGGGGAAGTGGGGTAGATTTGACACTCCAGGCCAATTGGTTTCACTTGCAGTGCCTAATTTTCTTTATAGCAACATTAACAAAAGAACAGTAACATCAGAATCAACATTGAATCAAATTAAGAACAAGCACAAAAGGATCATAATATAGCACATACGTGAAAATGGCTTCAATCATGGACAAGTTATTTCCATCTGCAACCTCAAAAATAGGTGTGGATTCCAAAAGCTCACCAAATATACAACCTACAGACCACATGTCAGCAGCCACAGTGTAGTTGCAACCAAGCAATATCTCAGGAGCGCGGTATTGAAGGGTAGTAACCTGTTTATCACAATTATAAGAAAATCAGGTTGCCCATTTGCAATGCATATTATTGAGAGCATGTATCAATCTTACTTCAGGCGTAAGACTAATATCGGGATACCATCCACGGCTCAACCCAAAATCTGCTATCTTTATGTCATTTTGAGCATTGACCAAAATGTTCTGTGGTTTTAAATCACGATGCATGATTCCTCTTCTATGAAGATAAGCTACTGCTGATAGAATCTGATTAAGACAGTTCTAAAAACAAACAAGGATAACTTAGGAAAAATCTAAAAGCATATCTATTTGTCTGTCACATAACTGATTGCGATTGTATAACTCTAACCTTCAACTCACGAGAGTCCCTAAACATTTCTGGGTTATGCTGAATACGTGTATTTAGATCGTATGGTATATATTCCATCACGAGCTGAATAGAAGTTCCTTGAGAGAAAACTCTCTCCAGCCTAATTGAGTCCAATCAAATTAACATCATGGTCAAATTTTGAAAAATATTGCTGCATTAATTTCATGATAATAGTACACTAAATACCTGACAATGTTGTCATGTTGAATATCATATAAGATTGATACCTCTCTTGCTATGCTCTTATTAATTTCATTGTCCTCCAGCCCAATTACTTTCATGGCATACACTTTATTATCATTTATATCCTTTACCAAACACACATCGCCATAAGTACCTGCCCCCAGATTTTCATCCACAACTTCATAGCGTTCCACATCATACTGTCATAACACAAAAGCACATATCAAAAAGCTACACGATAAGTCTGTCCGAGAAAGAGAATTAATTGTTTAACATAAAAAGTAAGCACAATAGACAAAAATACTATACATACATCAACTTTTGGACTTGTATTCTGAAGATTGCTCGATATGATATTTTTCACTTCCCCAAAATGTTGTTCCATAGTCTTTTGTAAGTGATCCAACTTGCTTACTACTGCTTCCATTTCTGCATGACTAACATTTAACACAATCAATGCAATTTTTTACACAAGTGTCATTTGTGAACCACAGATTAATTTACCATGTCTAGGCACGTTTCATATACTACTCCTTCCAATAAAAGATATATATGTTTTTGCATATTGAGGTGAGCTTTCAACATCAATTATTCTATATTTATTAGAGTAGTCAATCATCCGAGGGAACGGAACCAAACAACTCGCTCAGTCTACTAAAATCAAAAACCGAAAAGCCATCGGTTTCACTAAAATTCCAAGCCAGTTATATCAAACTCACCAAAATAAAGATCAATTATATCAATTTCAGTCAAATTTACCAGGTCTACATATCATATCATATCATATCTAATGAATGTGTAATACAGCCTAACTTGTGCTTTGCATTGCAGTTTATCCTAAATGATTGATTTGTTTGCATATTGAAGTAGAGCTTTCAATATCAATTATTCTAAAATATATCTTCGAATATATTACAAAATAATATTATAAAATATTTGTAAAAAACGTATGCAATATAAATTTTGTAATTATTAAAACGATGAATAGTTAGTAATTAATGATCAAATATCCAAATTGATATTCGAAAAAGTTAATCATCCAGAAATATTAGTGCTAATATTTTATTGCTCCGTTTTAGGCCACAACACGAATTAAGTCGACCAGCTCGACTGGGTTTTCGAGAAATCGAAATCGATTCCAATATGCTTCACTAAAATTTCAGTCCAGTTATATCAAATTAACCAAAAATAAACATCAATTACATCAAATTCAGTCAAATTTTCTATGCAATTTTAGTTAAATTCAGCAAATTAAGGTCAACTTAGCAAATAAATTTAATAAGTACTCCCTCCGTCCCTAAATTATTGTCACATTTGACTTTTGATGGTCAATAAGGCACGATTTAAAACATAAATATCTCTTATTTTACATGTGAAAAAATTATAATAAGTTGATATTTCAAAAATATATATTGAGACGAATCTTACGAGGTCCCACAACACTATATTATTTCTTATCGTTTAATGAGAATTCATGATCAAATTTTCTTGTAATTGACCACAAAAGTCAAAATGTGACAATCTTTTAGGGACGGAGGGAGTACTATATTAAGTTAAACAAGTCCAACAGATTATGATTGATTCAGAAAATGCAAACATCGGTCCTCGAAACATGAACCAAAAAGAAAATCGAATCAACTTTCTCAAACTCCAAAAATAATACTCCCTCCGTCCAACTCGACTAGTATCTTATTGCTCGGTTTAAGGCGGAATTAAGTCAGACCAACTCGACTGGGTTTTCCGAAATCGGAACCGATTCCAATATGTTTCACTGAAATTTCAGTCCAGTTATATCAAATTCACCAAAAATAAACATCAATTATATCAAATTCAGTCAAATTTTCAATGCAATTTTAGTTAAATTCAGCAAATTAAGGCCAGCTTAGCAAATAAATTTATTATATTAAGTAAAACAAGTCCACCAGATTAAGATTAGTTCAGAAAATGCAAACATCGGTCCTTGTAGAAATATAGAGGGAGATATTTTATTGATGAATAATTGTTGTTGTGAATACATTGTAGAGATCACATATATTTATAGGTAAAATATAACCTAAACGTAATGCTTATGTGGGTTTATTACCCTAACAACCTAACCCTAGTCTCTACTATGTGGGCTTATGGGCTAGTCACCTATAACCCTAACACCCTCCCTCAAACTCATGGTAATTTTATAGAATTTCCATGAGTTTGCAATACAAAATTAATAAGTAATAAAAAAAATATAAGTTGGATCAAGCCAGATCCATGATCAATGCGTAGCGGAATCGCCAGAATACGCCTATTGCCAATCAATAACAGCCAGGAACGCCATCCTTTTCGAACCTGTCAGATCAGTGCGTGTCGGATTCGCCAGACTACGCGTAATTTGCCATCAATAACTGTCAGGAACGCCATCCTTTTCGAACCTGTCAGATTAGTGCGTGTCGCTAACAACTGTATCATCCCGATACATAACTACGGCATCATCCCGATGCGTAACTGCAACATCATCCCGATGTCTGACTAAAGTAAGATCCCGATACATTATATATTAGATGATAAGAAAAAGACTTTAGGGTTACTAACGTGTGAGAGGTTAGTAACCTGACATTCAGTTAAGAGCAAAAATAATGCTCTTAACAAAACCGACCTAGCTCTTAAAAATAAAATTGAAAAAGATCAAATCCCGCCGGTGAGTATTACATAATAGAAAACCCACCGGCAGGGCAGCGGAATGTGTATTTATGCCTCAAGAATCGATAGGCTCTGATACCATGTAGAAATATAGAGGGAGATATTTTATTGATGAATAATTGTTGTTGTGAATACATTGTAGAGATCACATATATTTATAGGTAAAATATAACCTAAACGTAATGCTTATGTGGGTTTATTACCCTAACAATCTAACCCTAGTCTCTACTATGTGGGCTTATGGGCTAATCACCCATAACCCTAACAGTACTCGAAACATGAACCAAAAAGAAATTAGAATCAACTTTTCACAAACTTCAAAAATAATATTAAAATATGCAGAGAGAGAGAGAGAGAGAGCAGGCTGGCCTCGGGAATGTTGACTAGGTAGTGAGGAGTGTTGACTAGGTAGTGGATACTGGAGAGTGAAGAGGCGAGACTTGTGGCACACTTTTTCTAATACTTATAGTTGTTCAGTTGTTCTTCCTTTTTGAAAAAATTCAAATCACGTTTTTGCAAGAGCGAAATTACTGTTACGTGCCCCTATTGGCAAGTGTAATGTTTAATGAAGTTTGATTCTGTTTTACACCCACCCAAATAATAACGAACTTGTGTTTTTGTAATAGCGAAATTACTGTTACGTGCCCCTAATTGTAAGTATAGTGTTTAATGAGGTTTTATTAAGGGATAAAATAGTATATTCAGTCACTAAAAACACTTTGGGTGTATGTTTAATGTTTCCATTATTTAATAGTCTCTGATTCAAAAGGCTTGTTATTTTTAGTTTTGAGGATAAAATTTTACGTCATCTGATTCATTAGTTGTATTTGTAGTTTTAATTTATTGTTTCTAAATAGTTGTATTTTTAGTATAGTTAATTGTAGTTTTATATTTTTAATACTCCCTCTATTTTTAATTTATTTGTTCACTTTCTATTTTGGGATTCAAACTTTGAAAATTTTGACCATGAATTTCTATTAGACTATAAAAAATAATATAGTCATATGAGATGTTGTTAGATTCGTTTCAATGTATATTTTTAAAGTATCAAACTTTTATAATTTTTACGCATGTAGAATTCGAGATATTCGCCGTGTCTCGACAACCGTGAAACTCAAACCAAGCCAAATAAAATGGGAAGGAGGGAGTATATTTTTTGATTACTTTGTATTATGATTATCAATCAACCATTTGTATAGTTTCGATTGTTATTTTATATTTTCAATGTAACTCTTGATTATGGAGTACTTTTTTTTTTTTAATGTATGTACAAATGGCTTGAAAGACAACTAAAAAAACGGTGAGGCATAGTGTTTTTTCAATTTGAAGAATTAGAATCGTTTCATTAAATTTAAAGTGATATCATTTTTTTTCTCTTGTTAATTTATTTATTTGAACTAATTTCATGCTTTATTTTTGCTCATTACCTAATTTTATAATTTTTTATTTTATATTCTATTGATTACTTGTTTAAATAATTGTTTGTCTATTTTATAATATGTTGTCTCGCAAATATTTATCCGGAAACAATGAAAGAGACAAAAAAACGTGAAAATGAATTGGTTATATTACAAAGACGAGCTCTTGAAATTTTCTTTTCTAAAAGTAATCCTATAGCTAGTGATCAATTAAATAAAAAATTTGCATCAAACAATGCTCAAAGATATCATTTTGTATAATCTTGTAATTTTTATGTTTCATTTCAATGAATAAAGATGAGTTTTCTCGAAAATCTAAATCCCCTGAATGATTTATCTTTTCAATTTACCTTTTCAATTTACCCCCTGAACGATTTATCTTTTTAATTTACCCCCTATTTTTTTCGTTCCGCCCCCTGAAGTATTTTTTTCGCCAAAAAATTGAATTGAGGTAAGGGCAAAATCGGAAATGCACATATAATTAGTTTTTGAGACAAAATTTATAATAATTAAAGATGCCGGGCTCACTAATAAAATTCAAAAAATTATCTTCATTAATAAATAATTAAAAAAATCCCCCTCCTTCTTCCCCACCCCACCCCTACCCAACCCCCCACCCCTCCTTCATCTTCCCCGTAACCCCCCCCCCCAACCCCTCCAACCCCCAACCCCTCCTTCATTCAAAATAAATCTAACTAGCTCAATCTTCTAACCAACCAGTAATTACAAAATTAATAATACCACAAATCAAAATTAACAATTACCAGAAGCGGTGGCCATTATCACCAATCACTGAAAGCGAAAGAGAAACAAGATTATATAAGAGATCTCTAGCCGATGGAGAGGGATTGAAATTGATCGCAATCTACCACTGGGGATCCAGAAGCTGAGTATTGAGACGACGATTAGGAGGTGGATTCGCCCTACTAAGGTCTGTGTTAGGATGGTTTTTTTCGAGTGAGAAGAAACTTTCGGGAGAGATCTTTGAGGGTTTGGGTAGTGGGATTGATGATTCGTGTTTTGGGGGGTGAGGTGGGGAAGGAGGGGGATTTCGAGTTCCCTGTTTTTGATTTGGGGGGTGGGGCGCGTGGGGGGGTGGGGGGGGGTTAAGGGGAAGATGAAGGAGGGGTGGGGGGGTTGGGTAGGGGTGGGGTGGGGAAGAAGGAGGGGGATTTTTTTAGTTATTTATTAATGAAAAATAATTTTTAGAATTTTATTAGTGAACCAGCATCTTTAATTATTACAAATTTTGCTTCAAAAACTAATTATATGTGCATGTCCGATTTTGCCCCTACCTCAGTTCAATTTTTTGGCAAAAAAAATACTCCAGGGGGTGGAACGGAAAAAATAGGGGGTAAATTGAAAAGATAAATCGTTCAGGGGGTAAATTGAAAAGATAAATCATTTAGGGGTAAATTAAAAGCGTCTCAATACTTCAGGGGGCCAAAAGAAAATAATCCTTATTATATATATCAAGGGCCAATTTTCATTTTTCGCACTAGACCCCGAAAATCTATTGACCGACCCTGAATTTGGCCAGCATCTTTGCATAAATATTAACATCTCATAAGGTAGGGGATTATTTACTTAATTCTTCATTAAGATGTTTGATATATACCTTACTCAAACTCATTCACTGAATTCATTTATCTAATTGATTGATTATGTCAAATGAAGAGTTAATTATTGATTTAGTCCGAGATAGAGACGTTGCAAGTTCGAGATAATTATATTGTTGTAAATTAGTTTTTGAAGGTAAAGTGACATAAATATTATAATATAGTCTATATAAATAACAAATGTTGCACTATGATCCAAAAAAATAAGAATGAATAAACAGTTACTTTAGGAAACAAAGGTTTCATTTCATTTTCTATTTTTCAGTTATAATAGTTAACAAAAACCAAATTCCTGCTTTCAGAACATGTTTGTATGTTCAAACCATAATATCAAATATACTCCTTCCGTCCCTAAATGATTGTCACATTTTGATTTTTAATGGTTAACAAAACAAAAATTAAAACATAAATATCTCTTATTCTACATGCGAAAAAATTATAAAAAGTTGATATTTCAAAAATTTATATTGAGACGAATCTAGTAAGATCCCACAAGACTATATTATTTTTTATCGTTTGATAAGAATTTATGATCAAATTTTATAATGTTTGACCAACAAAAGTCAAAATGTGACAATTTTTTAGGCACGGAGGGAGTAACTATTACTGACCTTGAATTATACTCCCTTCATTCCTAATAATTTGTATATTTTGATTTTTTTTGTTAAATTATACAAAATTTAACTTTGAACTTTCATTAATCGATAATAAATATAGTCTTCTGAGATCTTGTTAGATTCGTCTCAATATAAAAATTATTTGTCGGTAAAAAACCCACAGGTACTACCAATGCCCATCAGATTCTTTAAATAAGGGTAAGATCGGGTAATGGGTTGATACATCGATGAATAGGTTCGGTTTAAATTCTAAAATGAATAATAAACATATTAAAAAATCTTGTTTAATTAAAGAGCATTCATATTCGTTGATAATTTAAATAACAAAGCCCAAAGCGATAGACCAGCAGAAGATTCTAATTACATTAACATTTGTTACGACAGTTAAGCTCCAAATCAATCTGGGCTTCTAATTTACTTTGTACAATAATGGTAATATTTAGTTTCCTAATCTAGGCTTCCAATTTACTTTGCACAATAACTGTAATATTTAGTTTCCTAATTCTAGTCCAATGTTCTAGATTCCACATCTATAAATACTTTAAATTATTAACACTATTCAATCATATCACTTGAGACCACCAAAAAAGCAAGAATCATCAAGAAATCCAGAGAACTACTCAACAATTACTATGTTGAATATACGTGGTGATAGAGGCATTTTAATTATGCAACAACCTCTTGCACCACCACCTCCTCTTTTTCATCCCGTTCCTTTCTACGCGTATCACCAAGATCATGTTACAACAATCACCCACATTATGTATTATCCATATTACCCCACTAATGCCCATTATTACTATGATGAGTCTCCTCCATCGACAATGCAAATTCAGCATATCACCCTCACCACCATGTACCAGCACCACCTGTTATGATTTCTGAAAACACCGACTATTATCATCATGAATTTCAATCTGCTCATCAAGAATCAAGATTTGTGATGGATGCTGATATTTATGATCAAGAAACTGATTTAGATGAAGAATGGAGGACATTTCTGGATGAATTTATGAGTGAAGTGCAAGAAGATGGAATGACTGAAAGATTGATGATGGATAATCTTAGGACGAGAATGTTCAAGAAATACAAGAATTCGTCGGAAAATAATGAAACATGTGCTATTTGCTTGAGTGAGTTCGAGGAAGATGAGGATGTGGGAACTCTAACATGCAAACATGAATTTCATACAGGGTGTTTGACCAATTGGCTGCTGCACAACAATTCTTGTCCGATGTGTCGAGCCACGGCCATAAATTTGTTACAATAAATTTATTTTTTCGAGTCTTTTTATTTTATGATCTTTAGCATTTTGAGTTAGAGGTATAGTATTTATTATTGAGAATAATGTACATGATCAAAAATTGGTATGTAATGTATTATATGTTTAATTTTTAGATTATCAACTCGTATTACTCAGTTTTTTTTAGTGAAATTGATGCATGTATACAAACATAATAAATTGATGTAATACATACATACATACACAACACATAGTACTCATCATTAAATAAAAGAAGTATAACTCTGGGAATATAAATAAATACGAAATCCCATTATTATTCAATTTATATTAATATACGAATACTACTCGGAACAAAATTTAGGAATCTAACATAAATAAGAATGATGGGAACAAAAAACATTATGGTTTTATTAAAGTTGCTCCCCTTTAGTTATTAATCAGTTAAAATCAAACTCAATAGTAAATCATGATCTTGCAGTTTTTTAGTACAATCAAACACAAATCAACTAAAAATAAAACATTCAATTATTATCCCAAAATAGTTGTCCACTTTCATGCATCAAAATGGTCGACTATACTATTAACATGTTTGATGGATAGTCTCATCTCTATACTACTCACCCTGTTACTCCAAACTCCTCCCAAGCATTTTATCAAACAGTTGGGGAACAAATACAATTGACATATTATGTGCAAACCATAATAAAAAATAAAATCATAAAATATTTTAAAGTTCATCAAGATTGTCTTTGGTTAAATTATTACTGTTCAAGGCAACAAATAAATATTTTCAATATATCTCTAAATTGCTTAATACTCTCTAGTTATAAAAAAAATGAATAAATTAATCACCTCATAAAATTAACATCCAACATATGGAATTTTGGGATGCATCTGACGAATTAGTTTCCACTGCAATGCAATTTCTAAACAACACTAATAGTGAATCAATGATCTTTTACCTGGTATGATAATTTTCTCATGGAGAAAAAGCATAAAGTTGTTTATTAATAAAAAAGAAGGGTGAGAATATGTGTATTATAAAAGGTTAGTTTCAGTTACTTGTGGAAGTGGGTCTTAAAAGACGTGGGGCTTCATAGGCTGAACGTGGGACTTCACATAATTTTAAAAAAAAAACTAATTAAGGGCTTCATCCTTTATATATACTAGATATTTGTACACAGTCTTCTAGCCTGTGCGCGATCGTGCATCGTATTTATAATATATGATCTTTTATTAACAAATAAATATAATATTTCTATGTAATATTATTATTTAATTCATCTTAAATAACTAAATTTAAATTTTATGTTCAAAATAATATAATTTTTGCTAAATCATTTAAAAAAAAAATAAAGGTAAAATATAGTAATGTTTATGAGTAATTATTGTATATGTTTACAAAAAACTAAATAAATTTAATGAAAAATATCTCCTATATAGTAGGAGAACATGGGTCTTCATATTACTTTAAAATAACTTCTAACTCCCCCTTCCCCAATTATATATAGTAAGATAGTGTAGATTACTATAAATATAGCTAAGTAAATAATTTAGGGCCTGTTTGTTAAACTTTTTCAGCACTTAAAATTAATTATTAAGTACTTATTTTATTCAGTCTGTTTGTTAACCAAAAAATTTAAGTCCTAAATATTTTAAAATCTGATTAAGGAAAGGAAATTTTAAGTCAAAAAATACTACTTATTTTTTACCTCTTAATCAAATAGTTTCACAATCCTATTTAAACACCTCTTCTACCCCATTATATCCTCTCACACGTCTCTTTCTGTCTCCATCATAAGAGCCTCTTCCTTCTTCTACTTCTTCTCCACTTTGTTATCTCCATTGTTGAGGTGCTTTCTTCAAACAGGTTAGTAATTTTTTTCTCTTGCCAACTTATATATTTTCTCCTTTCTTTTTCTATTCTTTGTTTTTCTCTACATTCTTTTTCAATTTGAAACCCAATATAAATTTTTTTAAAGAAAATTCTATGATTATTTCAATTAACTTGTATGAGTAGTATTTTGATAGTCTTGTATAGTTTTTCATGATTATTAATTGAATTTCTTGCGCATATGTGCTTGAATTAAGAGATGATCTGTTGTATATGTTTCTTGCGCATATGTACACAAATATTATTAATTGAATTTCTTGCGCATATGTACACAAATATTAGAGACAATAATCATTAAGTGCATTGTTAGATGTTCTAATCAGACTCATAATTGTTTTATGTGATTAAGGTTGTTGAGCTTTGATTTGTCTTTAGTTTATTGAGGAATTAATTTTTGGATTTTAGATTTTTCTTTGTGTGATTTCTTTTCTGTTAGTTGTTCAGTTGAAAAAAAAAGTATCTTAAGTGGTTAGTTGACGGTCATAGTATCCAATCTACACTATATTTAATTGGGGAAGGGGGGAATTAGTTATTTTTTTAGTGAAGTCCCATGATCTTTTTAGACCAATAAGCAAGTGACACATATTTAAATTGCATACTAACTCCCATTTGGTTTCTCTTTTTTGACAATTTGCAAACTTCTATTATTATTTTATACTTTAAATTATTTAAGCATATCTACACTATATTTAATTGGGGAATGGGGAATTAGTTATTTTTTGAGTGAAGCCCCATGATCTTTTTAGACCAATAAGCAAGTGACATATATTTAAATTGTATACTAACTCCCATTTCATTTCTCTTTTTTGACAATTTGCAAACTTCTATTATTATTTTATACATTAAATTATTTAAGCATAGATGAATATATAGTTACATATATATAATTATATATTTATTCAATGAGTTATCATGCACATATTTTGAATTACACAAGAAATATTTTACCATCATAAATGCATGTAAAAATTAACATAACAATATATATTTTAAATATGATAAACTAACTAGCACAGATTGAACTGTGCTCAACCATCTAGTATATATTGTTGCTTGAAAATTTGGTGAAGTTTAATTTATTTCAGCTACATTGATTTTGTTTAATGTACAATTCATATATAATAAAATAAGGCCAAAATAGTCAATACAACTTAATTTAAGTCTTTTTTTAAAATTGTTATCAAACATCTAAATATTTTCAGTATTCAGATTCAGTTATAATTCAGATACAGACATTCAGTATTCAGTCACTTATTGTCAGACTTCAGAAAAAAAGAAGATAAATCCTTCAAGAAAAGAGTGAGAATTCATCAATAATCATGTCGAATGGAAGTGGTCACGAACGCATCTTAATTATGCGAGAATCTCTTGCACCACCACCTCCTCCTCCTCCTCTTTTTCATCCCGCTCCCAATCTGCATTATCCTTATCACCCCACTAATACCCATTATTACTACCATGAGTCTCCTTCATCGACAATGCAAATTCAGCATCATCACCCTCACCACCATGTACCAGCACCACCTGTTATGATTTCTGAAAACGCCGTCTATTATCATCATGAATTTCAATCTGCTCATCAAGAATCAAGATTTGTGATGGATGCTGAAATTTATGATCAAGAAACTGATTTAGATGAAGAATGGAGGATATTTATGGATGAATTTATGAGTGAAGTGCAAGAAGATGGAATGACTGAAAGATTGGTGATGGATAATCTTAGGACGAGGATGTTCAAGAAAGACAAGAATTCGTCGGAAAACAATGAAACATGTGCTATTTGCTTGAGTGAGTTCGAGGAAGATGAGAATGTGGGAACTCTAACATGCAATCATGAATTTCATACAGGGTGTTTGACCAATTGGTTGCTGCACAACAATTCTTGTCCGATGTGTCGAGCCACGGCTATAAATTTGTTTCAATAAATTTATTTTCTTCGAGTGTTTTAATTTTATGATCTTTAGTATTTTGAGTTAGAGGTGTGGTATTTGTTATTGGGAATAATGTACATGATCAAAAATTGGTATGTAATGTATTATATGTTTAATTTTTAGATTATCAACTCGGATTCCTCAATTTTTTTAGTGAAATTGATGCATATATACAGACATAATAAATTGATGTAATACATACATACATACGCAACACATAGTACTCATCATTAAATAAAAGAAGTATAACTCTGGGAATATAAATAAATACGAAATCCCATTATTATTCAATTTATATTAATATACGAATACTACTCGAAACAGAATTTAGGAATCTAACCTAAATAAGAATGAAAGTTCTCATCGAAACTAGAAAATCTATTAAAGATAAATTGAGTATTTATTACGATAGTCAAACAAACAAATAAATAATTTGTTTAATGAATAATTCATTCATATACAACAATTTTTTGATTACTATACGTTATATACATCTTTATGTTATACGTATTTTATTGGTTTCGACTTCCTTATTCCTTGTCCACAGTATCAAAAACGATTGTATATACAATAAGAACAAAGATACGAAAGCTAATATGATGGCAGAACTCAAATTGTGGGAATAATGCTAACTTAATTAAGGATCATTAGATCAAAGGATTTTTGTATTATTTGGATCCTATGGCTGAAATTAAATAGCGGTATTATTAGGATTGTAAATAATAAATTTTTAACTAAAAAACTTGCCCCAACGCGTGTGGCATACACATGCCCCATTAATTCCTCCAACTGTTATAATCATGCATTTATTATGTGTTTTGTTTCCTTTTTTTAATTTGTTGTTTTCATTTTTTATCTCTCATTTTTTTAAGGCAAGGTTTTGCCTGTATACAAAAGAACAACAAGTTATATTCATCGTAAATTGATTTTGAACCCTCAAAATGCAATAAAATTAAGGCGTTATTGACTGAGAACATCGATAAATTATGTTAGTTTATCAATAATTTGTCATATTTATTAGAATATAATAGAATAGTGGGTAATAGGTTTGTTGTATACATTAGAATATAATAGAATATGGTCCATTGATTTTGCTATATTGATTCGAACACAATAGAATAGTGGACAATGATTTGTTGCATTGATTAGAATACAATTGAATAACATCTAATGATTTTGACGTATTGATTATAATGAAATATAATCATGTCCAATGATTTTGTTGTTTTGATTAGAATACAATACAATAGTGTCCAGTTGTTTTCTTGTATTTAACTAGAATACAATGAAACACAATAGAATATCATCCAATGGTTTTGTCGTATTGATTATAATACGATATAATCATGTCCAATGGTTTTATTGTATTGATTATAATACAATATAATATATAATGTCTAATGGTTTTGTTGTATTTAACTAGAATACTACTGTCCAATGATTTTGTTGTATTGTTTAAAATACAATAGAATAGTGATCAATGGGTTTGTTGTATTTATCATAATACAATAGAACATCGTCCAATGATTTTGTTGTATTGTTTAGAATACAATACAATAGTGTCCAATGGTTTTGTTGTATTAACTACAACACAATGAAATAGTATTCAATGATGTTGTTGTATTGTTCATAATACAATAGAATAGTGTATTGATTAGAATACAACGGAATAGTGTCCAATAATTTTGTTGTATTGATTAGAATGCAATAGAACAACGTCTAATGATTTTGTTTTATTGATTTGAATACAATTAAACATTGTTTAATGATTTTGTTGTACTGATTAGAATACAATAAAATATTGTCTAATGGTTTTGTTGTATGGGTTTGAGTACAATAGAATAGTGTCCAATAATTTTGTTATATTGATTAGAATAGAATGGAGTAGAGTCTAATGATTTATATAAAAACAAAAAGAGTGAGCATAAGAAAATGCTATATTTTGGACGCTGATTTTTTTTTTTTTTTTTATGTTTCCATATAATTTTTCATATTTATTATAAATATAATACAAGAACGGCATAAAAAATGCTATATTTTGCAATATAAACTTATAAGTTATGAGGTTTTTGTTGTAAGTTTTGCACAAAAATCAAACATTTTGCTAAACTAACAACTGTGTAAACTAACAATTGGAAAAGAAAAGATAAGAAAAATCAAAATAGGAAAAATTTGTGATAAAATCACGTAATAAGAGATACTAAATGCTAATAACTACATGAGCTAAATTGTGGGAGAGTGCAGCACACACAAAAAATGGTTTGATGGGAGAAAATTGTTTTAAGGTGGAAATTAATTATTTAATTTGCCCAGAGTTAGCGCCATAATAATTATTTAGAGTTACTAGTATCATGTAAGTAGGGTTTCCTAGCAATTTGTACAATTATTATGAAATAGGGTAATTTTACAAGGATGCTCCTAATTAATGGCATAGCATATGAAATAAATGACAATCTATATTTAATGAAAGATGCATATTACTAAATGATTACATTTTACTTATGAGAATTTAATAGGGCTAAAGAGGAAAGTCAATAACATTGAAAATTGCAAACATCAACTATATTGGGACAAAAATTGTATCAAAGTCAACTATTTTAGGACGGAGTGAGTATTAAATAAGAACATAACAAAATTAGTTAATGATCTTTCATGTAAAAGTATTTATTTATATATATAAATATTTTATTATATAATAAAATAGCACATGTAAAAGTATTTATTCAGATTCAGACATTCAGTATTCAGTCACTTGTTGTCAGACTTCAGAAAAAAAGAAGATAAATCGTTCAAGAAAAGAGTGAGAATTCATCAATAATCATGTCGAATGTACGTGGTCACGAACGCATCTTAATTATGCGAGAATCTCTTGCACCACCACCTCCTCCTCCTCCTCTTTTTCATCCCGCTCCCTTTCTGCATTATCCTTATCACCCCACTAATACCCATTATTACTATCATGAGTCTCCTTCATCGACAATGCAAATTCAGCATCATCACCCTCACCACCATGTACCAGCACCACCTGTTATGATTTCTGAAAACGCCGTCTATTATCATCATGAATTTCAATCTGCTCATCAAGAATCAAGATTTGTGATGGATGCTGATATTTATGATCAAGAAACTGATTTAGATGAAGAATGGAGGATATTTATGGATGAATTTATGAGTGAAGTGCAAGAAGATGGAATGACTGAAAGATTGGTGATGGATAATCTTAGGACGAGGATGTTCAAGAAAGACAAGAATTCGTCGGAAAACAATGAAACATGTGCTATTTGCTTGAGTGAGTTCGAGGAAGATGAGAATGTGGGAACTCTAACATGCAATCATGAATTTCATACAGGGTGTTTGACCAATTGGTTGCTGCACAACAATTCTTGTCCGATGTGTCGAGCCACGGCTATAAATTTGTTTCAATAAATTTATTTTCTTCGAGTGTTTTTATTTTATGATCTTTAGTATTTTGAGTTAGAGGTGTGGTATTTGTTATTGGGAATAATGTACATGATCAAAAATTGGTTTCGACTTCCTTATTCCTTGTCCACAGTATCAAAAACTATTGTATATACAATAAGAACAAAGATACGAAAGTTAATATGATGCCAGAACTCAAATTGTGGGAAAATCAATCTTTTTGTCTACTTAAGCAAGTGTTTACAATGCCAAGAGCGATTCAGATTCGCTATCTACTTACAAAAAAGAGTACAACATGTATAGACAAATGAACCAATCTCAACTCTGAAAATTCATAGATAGATCTCCTACTTGTTATATTTACCAAAAAACATCAACTCTGTTAAGGTCAATGAATTATTCACCTAAGATTACAACAGTAATTTCCTCGCCTGTAATGGTTAGACACAAGAACAAGCCTCCATCTCCTTCATATATAGTTATCATAAGATATTGATCAGCAGGCGCTTCTTGGTGTTTCGTGACGCTTGAAGTCCAAAACTATTCCAAAGCTAGATTCTAATCAGTTTGGTTAAGACGAAGAAGACACGTCTAGCTTATCTAATGCTGTGCGGAAGCTAAGTCCAGATCCCACATGTCCAGAGGTGGGGCACACCCAAGAAATTATATTTGGACCCAAAACCTGTATAAATATGAATGGAAGGTCATGCTAAAGCTTTAAACAATGGGTTAAAGATCAAGAATTTCATATCTGGTAAAGCCACATCAGAGAGGAGTAGAGGACTTTGTATTACTTAACAATCTTACCGATATCAGATTCTCGTAAGCACCAAGATCATACGGATGTGAATAGACATAGCCTCCTTTTTCTGCCAAAAACATGGCTCTTACACCTTCATGATACTGTAAAATAGTGATGCAGAATTATTTCTCATTGCACTATCTGGGAATCAAACATGATAATAAACTTGACTTTTCAATGCACCTCGATCGTGGTCTTATTTTGCAAAATAAGGAAAATATTCCATCCTAGGAAATAGCACAGTACTGCACTTAATGGGACAAGCAACAACCCAGAAATGACCTGGAAATTAATATGTTTTGTCAATCATAAGGAAACTAATAAGCATTTTAAAGACAGGAGAAATATAGGTATATAAGAACATACATATATAGTTCTGAAAGAGACTTCCTCTTCGTCATCCTTCTGCGAATCCACGGTCAAGCTGCCCACAAGTAAAACCTGTAATATAAATACGGAATTAGAAAGTGCAGTATATGATCCTGAGTTCTCCTAGTCATGGAATGTAAGCTTGCTGATCAGAAAACGGTAAAGAAATGTCGAAGATCGCACTAGTGCAGTCACTACAGTTTTTATGCGGTCATTAAATACATATAAAAGCAAAGCATAACCAAAATTCCTATAATGTAAGTGTGAGGGAGAATCTCTACATACCAGTGAGTAAACGCATGCGACAACAGCATAGACCAGAAAGACAAAGAAGAGCTTATAGTTTGCATGTCCCACACAATTATTCAGCCATATGCAATGGTGATCCTTGTATCCAAGAAGAAACAGTTTAACACATTATCCAGGACAACATATAAAGAACAATAAATTTTAGATCGGCCATACCATCCGTAAGACACATCTATTACACACACGGCAATGATGTGTGCGCGGAGGCTTAGGATGTGAACACTTTTGACAGAATCTTAAATCACCACCCTGTAGAGAATCGTGTTAATAACCCATGAAATCACGACTTCAAACATGAAACTCTAAAAGTTCTCTAATTGCCAGGTTCAGGACAATTTTAACTCATACACTTCCATGTTCTTGACAGATCAGTCATTTAATGATATAAATGAAATGGTGTTTAAACTAACAACGTGTGGATAATACTGATGACCTATGGGCTTCATACGCATCAGATACAAGAATCGTTAAGCTAAGAAACAGTCCATTATCACATTACCACCATGAAAATTTGCAAATATTGAAATCACTATGCTATCAGATGAGCTGACCCCATAGTCTCTGCAACCTTAGTGAAACAATTTAGGTGGTTCAATTTTTCTAATCTATATTCTGGTTGAAATGTTCCACCAATCAAGCACTCAACTTACCAATGACTTTCTAAGATCCATAGAGGGCTTCTAGCGTTGAGCAGAATTTTCCGTATGATAAGACATCAAGGTAGCGTATTCTGACCCTCACTTACCCCACTAAGGCGGGAGCCTCTTTGCAGGCACTTGAATGTCCCTCAATAATTTAGACATTGGGACATCCCAGTAGCAATATACTTAAGTGAAAACTTGAATTGACACCCAACATAACTTTCTAAGACAATGGCAGTCCCATACATGAAAAAATCATAAGACAGAAGATTCCAACTTTGACATATTACAAACTCATATCCACATAAGAATGTAAGCAATAATGGAAACTAATGCAACTTTTCAATTACTATCTACAACAACGAAACGAGCAATCAATCCCATATATGAAAAATATTGACAAGATTACAACTTCAAATCAGCATGGACACGCTGCAATGTCTCTGAAGAGTCTCCCCTGCCTAAACGGGGAGCTAAGAGATGCATACGGGGGTAAAGGAGTCGGATAGTAAGCAACCTACAACTACTATAATTTAAAATCTATACCAACATAAAAACAATACACAAACAAAACCAAAAAGCTAATAATAAACACCAAAATCATATTTCACAAAAATTCCAAAATGAGCTGAAATGTCCAATAAGACTCAATATACCCACCTTCCGTTTGATTTCATGAATTGGGTTCTGAACATCTTCAATATCAGGCGTATACGAACCTGGGACCCGACCCGGATCGGTGATAATGGCCCGTCTATAGTTGAAAACACACATTAAAGCAATAAATGTAAATATTGCAGCGTTTAACAGACCCGGAGAAGTTTGTAACCCGAACCATTGATCAATGAAGACCAAAATGGTTGAGAAGTATATGTATATTATTGATGTTATCACTACGATTACGTGGAGGGACAATTTGCTGCGACCAAACATTTCTTGATTATTTTTCTTTATGAAGAAATGTCTGGACGATTTTCAAGAAGGTGGTGGCTTTTGTTTTGGGGGGGGGGGGGGGGAAATGGAGGCGCCGGCGTAAGGTGGTGGTACGACGGCGACTCCGGTGGGGGTGGGGGTGTTCCCGTTGGTGAATATTATATGCGATCTAGATGAATGCGATGTGGGTGGGGAGGGGTGGGGTGGGGGGGGGGGTATAGTTTGGGGCCCTAGGTAGTTGCCTTTCTAACTAAACATGGTTGGTCAATGGTCATTCTCCATTAAATTTTCTAATGATATGAGTAATTTTTGAACTAGAATATTTTAATATAATTATAAATTGGAATTTAATACATATATAGTACTCCCCCGTCCCTAAAAGATTGTCATATTTTGATTTTTGTTAGTCAAACATTATAAAAATTTGATCATGAATTCCATTAAACGATAAGAAATAATATAGTCGTGTGGGACCTTGTTAGATTCGTCTCAATATACTTTTGAAATATTAAATTTTTATAATTTTTTCGCATGTAAAATAATATATATTTATGTTTTAAAGCGTGTTTTGTTGACTACCAAAAGTCAAAATGTGACAATCTTTAGGGACGGAGGGAGTATTATTCTAAAATAATGAAAATGGTTTTTTTATTGTGAATGAAATATTCCCAAAATATTATAAAAACGTCAAATATGACAACTCGAATGATATTGAAGGATTGTGTTACATTCTCCACCAAAAGTTGCCTTATAAGCCAATCAAGAAACACAATCATGAAGCTTGAAGCTTCTAATAATAACATAGATTTAAAACGGGATTAAAACAGTTTGTGATATATTTATATTTCCAAATAATCAATAAACTATAAATTGGTCTAAATTGTAGTAGTTGAATTAAGTCCTAAAACGATCAAGCTCAACTCGTCAACTACAAGTTGTAATTGATACTCCTCCCTTTATTCCACTTTGATTGACGTTTTGAAAATACGTGTCAAACTTTGATTACAAATAACTTTATATTCATTAGTCCAAAAAATATAAAATTAAATTCATTTTTCAAAATACTTTCATAATATTATTTTCTTGTAATTTTTTATAATGTAAATATAAAGTAATTGATGATTGAAATTGTGTTTTGATAGACGTGAAGTCAATTAGAATGGAATGAAGGGACTATGTTAAGAATCCATGTTCATGCTAAAACAAATTTGTTACTCAATTTTATTTCAACCAAAGTTATATGTGTCACTTGAAGCTATAAAATTTATTAGTTTAGAACATCGAAAATCAAAATAAGACAATCTTTTTTGGAATAGAGGGAGTACCATATCTTGATGGGGAGTTGTTGTGCTCATAAAATCTGGAGCCATGTAGATTTTGTTTGGAGCCAGTGCTATCTTAGAGCATGTATTGATTTCAATCTTGAGCTTAGAAAAAATCGTATTTGTTTGAAGAATGGTATTAAATTTTGGAAATTGAACATGTTTACTGAGTACTCCAAGTCCAAGAATAGCTCATTGTACTCGTCCGAAAAGAGTTTTGTTTATAATACGTAACATCCCACATCACTTAAGCGCAAAGAGAAGCAGTGTTTGAGGCCTATAACAGGAAGCAACCTAGCTCCGGTAATCTCATACCTTTCTCGGCCTTTTGGCTAAGATCAAGTGTAGTATCTGTTCTTATCAGTTTAATATCTGATATGTGGGTTATTAGTCCACACGATATTGACTCAATTTTTTAAGGGGAAAGACTCGTTAAAGTAGCTTGCTATCTGGGTCTTTGAGTGTTGCTTTGGCGTTGCACTATTGTCTCGGTCCGGCACACCCCACCAATTCAAGTTTAAATTTTTGATCTTCATGCATGTGACTTATTTCTCGTGCTAAGATCAATATTAATAAAATTTACTTGGTTTCAAATTTGTTTTTAGAAACTGCAATAAGCAAACATGCAATAATCTTGATGCCAAGAAACGAACTTCGTAAGTGGTATTACGTAGATGGTAATAATAGACGAGTCTAGTGATATTCGAAATGAGATATCAAGTCATATCAAGTCGAGCCATATGTGATACTAGATACGTAGATGGTAATAATAGACGAGTCTAGTGATATTCGAAATGAGATATCAAGTCATATCAAGTCGAGCCATAGATACTAGATGGTGTCTAGCAAAATGAGACGAGATGAGTCAAGTGAAACGGGATATTAGATGTGAATCGAAAACGATATGAAGCATATAAATGTGAATCATAATCTTTGAAAAGTCGAGCAATTCAAGTCCTTGAATTGGATAAGAGTTGCAAATTAGTCCAAAAATTGACAAGGTGTTAAACTTGAATGTAATTGTGCAAATGGCTTCCACTTTCTGGGACACAAAAATTCCGTTAAATTTTAACAGCTCCGACATTATTTCGACTAAATTGCAACTTTTATCTAATTTCGAGAACTAATTTGCAACACCTAATATAAACTGTCGATGACTAAATGACAACCTCGACCCGATTTATGGGACCATTTGGACAATCCCTAAAATAAATTATTGATTTCAAACACTTACAAGTAATCCTTGGGCTCTATCATGCTATTTGCCTATTTTTGTTCTTCATTCTTCTTGTTGGACTAAGATGGTCGGAATTTGGAAATAATTACTGTACTTGAGTTATTCTATTGTTGATCAAATCAGAATCATCACATTTGCTTTTACCACCACCACCACAGCTACAGGTGTTGAAGTGATCATCAGCTGCCGTCGATAGTACGGTTACTGGACTAGAAGGGCCGCTGCCACCACCATCTCCACCGTTTATATTCTTGCAACGACAATAACAATAATCTGACAAGCTTCTATTTTCAATTATTGCTTGCTTCTTTTTCATCATCTCTTGGCACTTTAGAAGCTCCTCCTGGTAACCCAAGAAAATAAATAATTACAATTGATAAACTATGCAGGAAAATAAATAAATACAATGCATATCGTGTTTTGTTACTGGTGTGTTAATGTTGGGGAAGCTTTCGGCACCAGTGGTTACCACCAAGGTTGAGTCGATAAAGCTTTCAAGGCAGTGGTATCTTTTTTATACCACGACTGAACTCTTAAACAACTCAATTTCTATTTGAGTCGTTGTTATGACTTTTAGTTAATTATTCTTACACAAGGAGTACAATGCGCTGTTTTTTAGTCGACAAAAACTGCTCAATGCACCTTCTGTTCACTCGCTAGTACATTCGAGCGTGTCTTGTACACTTTATCACGGACAACTTTTGAGGCAATAGTCTCTTTATACCACGGCCAACTTTTAAACGGTTAGTTTTTATTATTTATTTCATTCGTTATCTCGTACATTATGTCACATCTCACCTAAAATGGTTAGCGGATGTTTCGTACATTCACTAGCACATTCTAGACCTTGTACACTTTGCGGTGAAATTTTTTTTGGCAACTTATTAGTCACACTACCATTAAATTTTTATGAGTTACAATGTTACAATAATAATGCATAGAGGCTTTTATAAAGATCTCACCTTCACAACATAATCTTGAGCATCTCCGGACAAGTGCAAGTGTTGTAACCAATCAGCCTTGTAATTCTTGAACGTCACCTCTTCATCAGAAGCAAACTTAATCACAGACATGGCGATAGCAAGTGGTCGAAACTCGAGGTACTCGTACTCTGAAATGATCATCTCATTTTATTTAACTATCTTGAAACAATTCTGAAGCTATTGAAATGGAAATTATCCTTACCTAGAAGAACATTGAGAAGTAACCCAGTGACTCGATTGATGAACTCGTTGGAGAGGTTCGAGTTCATGGAACGAAGGCTCCAAGTTAGCATTTCGACATAAGAAAACGGTGTAGTTGGTGTTAGCCTCCATTCGATGGCCTTGAGTAGTGTAAATTCCATGCGTTGGATCAATCCCCATTCAAAATAATGCCCCAAATCACTTGCCTGTTTCGTATTACTGTATTAATTGACACACATAACTTCGACTAGAATAAAAATATACTACTTAAAAGTATATTTTCATTAGTTAATAAATTTTCGTGACTGAAAAAAAACTACTTCCAATTGAAAATATGTAGTAGCAATAGTACCACATCGACGAACAAACAGAAGGTTACCTGAAATTGACATAGTCGAGCGATGCTTGTTTCGTTGAACTTTGCGGCAACAGATAAACAAGCAATAGATAGTAACTCGAACATCCAACTGCTCCATTCCTGAAATTAAATCATTACAAGGAAAAGTACTAAGGGAAGACAAGTAAAAATGAACCACGACAAGTAAAAATGAACATAAATAATATATGCCCTTCTATAATCTATGATCGCATGTGCATAGCAACTCTTACATGACATTTGTTGTTGGCAATAAACCGGTCAAGGTAATTGGTTGCGTTGCAAAGTGTCCCCAAAGATAAACCCAATCGTCTTTGCGACTTCAAAACATAATTAAACAGAATATAAACAAGATTTGAGTTAGGCATCTATAAATCGTGCATATATATATAGTATATGAGAACATTCAAAATATATAATCCTACTAAACTATATAAATATATGTATGTTTCCATTGGGCAAATTGAAAATTAAATAATGAAAAAATCCACCTTAATGAGCCAGCACACTGCTTTTGCTCTTTGTTTCCGGATAAAAATGTTTGAATTGAGATAATCTACATAACCTAAAGGAGGCATATAACTCATCTCCTTCTTTAAAATGACTACAAAAGCTTGTTCAATCTCTTCTTCCGATGGATCATACATCACCGGCGGAAGCATATTAAAATCTCCATTATTGTTAACCATGTCATCCTCCTCGTCATACTCGGTTTCCGGACTAGCATTATCGAACAACACTTCATCGCAGAGTAGGCTTTCCATTTCAATGTTGAGCATAAGATAGATATATATAAGTGATGACGACGATTCAAAGAAGAAGATTGATCAAGTAGTTGCAAGAAGTGATAACACAATAATAATGTACGTGGGAATTATATACTATCACACATTGTACTTGAAGGATGGAAATCGGACAAATAAAATAGGACATGTACAAAAACTGAGATAGTAATATGAGATCAAAATGGAAAGTGGTAGTAAATATATATAGGAGGTGTTGGTGGACGTGGGGTGGCCGGGTGGGGTGGGGTGGGGGGTTGAAAAAGGACACGACCTTCATGATGTGTGGGATTAATGCATGGTGAGAAAATAACGTATGTAGGAGATATTTGTGTGTTTTCACTGTAGTAACCAACTGCGTGATTGCACGAGGATAGTCCACTACTGTATATATGTTATATGTTGCTCGTCTTATTATTATTGCTACTTGCATTTCATTCTTTAATGTGCTAGCTACTTCCAGTTATATAGAGCACCTATGCCGAGCTAATTGTAAATTTAGTTCCAGATAGTGGGACGTAGTTGTATTTTAGTTCCAAATTAGTCTTTAAAAATGACAAAAGTGTTGTAGTATAATTTCGAGAACGACAAATATTGTACTCATTATAGTTCTAAAAAGATAGGGGCTAATGTACAATAATTGATACTTTTGGGAACTATTTCGTAACACTTAGATCATTTTCGAAGACTAATTTACAATAATTTTATACAAAATGAGACTTTGTCTCACTATCTAGAACCAAATCAACAGTTATGTCCAGTTATATATACATGCTACTATTATGGTTTCTTGGCTCCGTTGCATTGAGATATTTACTCCAACATGCTTGACTTTAATTTATGCACCCATATTATATTATCCCTACACTTTCAGAACCTTTATTAGGTTGTAATTGTGTAGGTATCATTGGGTATTATTGCCTAATTGCTTATATGTATAATTGTGCAGGCACTATTGGGTATTGGCCTGGACTATTCATTGCTATTAATACCAAAAATGAAAATGTTTATTATATGGATTCACTTCGAGTACGTCATGGATGGTCATCCAGAACGTGCACGTCTTGAGCTCATGATCAAAAAGTAATATATAACCTCGTAATCACTTCAATATCTTAAATTATAATTTTGATGATTCTTATTACTTGTTCTCAAATTTTTAATGCCATTAACTCATATCGAGCAATCAAAGAAGGAAATGTTTCAAGTGGAAAGAACTTCGTGAGGCCAATTCAATTGTGCGACATAGAGGTGCAATATTTTTTTCCCGTTGGTGCACATATTTTTTCTCATGATTGCAACATTTGTTGATGTTCATCATTTTGAGGCCAATTTAATTCAATGTTTCAGTGTGTAGGATGATGTTCATCATTTTGATATATGAACGAACAACTCTTGCTTTTGTGCACAACAAGAATGACATCAATAGTATTAGATTATAATCGAGTTAAATAGATTAACATGATAGCGTAATTGATGATTATGCCTTGTATCATACTATTAAGTTACCAAATTTGTCAAAACTTGTATTACTAGATCATACAACTACTCCAAAATAAGACAAGTTTGTCCTTTTTTGTCCTTTATCTTTAATTTTTTTCATTCTTCTTTTTTTACTATTCATTAATCTAAAGTTGAATAATTTAAGCACCATTCTTCTTTTCTTATTTGTCTTCTCTTATTTTCTGATCTTATCATTTCTTTTAAAGCATAATCTAGAGTAAAAGAACAATTTCAATTAGTTTTTACTGAACAAAAAGGACAAGTCATGACGATTTGTCATATCTTGTCCTATTTGTTAACTGAAATATCGAAAATCTGGGCCAGGCTAGGGCTTGTCACGATTTGTCGTTTTTAGTCATATGAGAAATGTTGATTTTGTCGTTTTTGCTAATTTTCCCAGTAGTGTTAGGCTTTTGTTTAAGTTTTGTATTGATGAGTTTGGTAACTAGGTTGTTGCCGTTGTCTTGTCTAGAGTATGAATAGGCTTTGTTTTAGTGTTGAAGTAACATACCATCAATCTGATGATTATCTTTATTGAATGTAAATGTCGAACACTCATGCAGATGCTAATTAGAAAGTTCATGTAATTAAATGTCTTTCTTTGTAGTGCCCAAAGCAGCCTCTTGGAAGTGGTTATTGTGGCTATTATGTATGTTTGTTCATTGAGGACATCTTAGAATCCGAGGCAACTACTGTTTCAGTCGCGGTTAGTAACTATTGCTACCTAGAAGTTCATACCATTATATCTAAGCATATGTCTAATAAATATGTAAGGGTAAATGGCACCATCGATCACTAACGTTTGCTAAAATTCTGCGTTCGATCACTCTAGTTCAAGTTTGAATGTTTTCGATCATCAACGTTGGATACTTTGTACAAAACGACTCATTCACGCGTTTTTTTGATAAAATGTGATTTTTTTAGTTTTTACATGGGTAATTTAGTCATTTCGCATAACATTTTAACACTACTTACTCTAACTTAATGTAACAACAATCATTTTTCCCTCCTATTACAACAATTACTCCATCATCATCTTTTCTCTTTAACAACCCATCTTTCTTCTTTAACAACCCATTTTATTATTGAACAAATGGAAGATATGCAGAAGATGGGCGAGCATAAAAGGGATGAAGATTTGCAGAAGATGGTCGAGCATAATTACCCCTGTAAATGGGTTCTTCCATTGTTCAATAATAAAATAGGTTATTAAAGAAGAAAGATGGGTTGTTAAGAAGAAAGATGATGATGGAGTAATTGTTGTAATAGGAGGGAAAATAATTGTTGTTACATTAAATTAGAGTAATTAAGTAGTGTTAAAATGTTATGCGAAATGACTAAATTACCCTTGTAAAAACTAAAAAAATCACATTTTATCAAAAAAAACGCGTGAATGAGTCGTTTTGTACAAAATATCCAACGTTGATGATCGAAAACATTCAAACTTGAACTAGAGTGATCGAACGCAGAATTTTAGCAAACGTTAGTGATCGATGGTGCCATTTGCCCAATATGTAATTATTAAACTTTTTTTTGTTTCACTTCTCAGTATGTGAAGAAAAGACGTTGCGCAAGATTTTCTAATGATAGAATTGAGCATGTTCAGAAAGAATGGCGTGGCTACTTGTTCAATAGGTTTTTGAATGATAGCACAAGTACTAGGATAGTACTCGACAATTAAACTATGTCTGATGGAATGATTGATTAATATGTTCAATAGGTTTTTAAATGATATCACAAGTACTTGTTAGTATTAGGTGTATCAAATTTGATGTTGTCACCATTATGTGTATTGAGAATGATGGAATGATTGATTAATATTCACTCTATTCCACTTTAATTAACGTTTTGTAATTCGTGTCAAACTTTGACTACAAATTACTTTATATCCATTAGTCTAAAAAATATAAAATTGATATGATTGAACTCGTTTTTCAATATAATTTCATAATATTATTTTTTTTGTAATTTATTATAATGTAGATATAAAGTAATTGATGATTGAAGTTATATTTCGAAAAGAGTGAAGTCAATTAAAGTGGAAGGAGGGAATATGTTTTTGAATGGTGAGGCATTGTTGTAAGAATGATATTTGGAATGATTGATTAATGAAATGAATCATTTTGAAATGAACGAAATTTTTTCATTTTTATATTTTTCATTTTAAATTTAAAAGCAGGTATGAAAAGAATTCATTATAATAAAAGGAATTATAAAAGAAAATATAGATAGCGCGTAACTTAGACAACGCTCGATGGAATGATGTCTAAATAGGAACTTAGACAGCACGCATACAAGCGTAGACAGCGCCTGTGTGAGCGTTGCCTAATCACTTAGACAGCGCAATGGAAGCGTTGTCCAAGCTGATTTCGCTTAGACAGCACCTCTTATAACAACACTCATTTGTGATGTCTAATAGTTTTTTGAGTGTTGTCTAAGCTCTTTTTTGTAGTAGTGACCCCTCCTCCAACCATTGTAAAACGAACCTCCTCTTTCCATTTGTGAATTAGAGGTTCAAAAGTTTTATAATTTTGACGAGATAATTATTGAAATAATCTCATTAAATGAGGGATGGCTTGATATACTTTGATCCTCGTAAGTGACAATGATGCGCAAATGGTCCTCTTAAGTGTATATTGTGTGACCAAATGGCCCTAAACTAATACTTCCATGAAATGTTAATTATACTTAGCTTTGGGCCATTTCGTAATTTTAGGCTTTTTCAAAATGATCGTAAATGGTTCCATTGTATTTTGTGTGGGTAACATGTCCTCGTAATAAGTGTACGTGTATTGCATATTTGTATGCTCAAATAATCCCTAAAATAAATTTGAATTATCGTTCTCCCTTAACATTTAACTAATACTCCCTCCGTTTCTTTTTATTTGATTGTTTGGGAAAAAAGTACTTTATTAAGAGATTGTGAAAAATTTCATTGGGATTGTAAAAAAGTGTATTGGAATTGTAAAAAGGTGCATTGGAGTTGTAAAAAGGTGCATTGGAATTGTAAAACGTTGCATTGAAATTGTAAACAATCAAGTATTTTGAAACAAAAAAAAAAGCTCTAAACAATCAAATAAAAAGAAACGGAGGGAGTATGTTAATTTAAGAACCGTTTGAGCACATGCAACATATTTACTAGGTCATTTGGGCATCGTTGTCATTTACGATGATCAAAGTGCAACGGTCACCCATTGGACCATCTCGACAATTATCTCTAGTTTTGACTATAAAAAATTCAACTCAAGGAACTACTAATGACGAAAGGGCAGAGGATCGAACTAGAACATCCAACATTGTACAAAACCTATAGCTATAACCACATAATCAAGGTTTCAAAACTATATGTGAAAGATTGAACTATCAACTAGCAATGGTGGACAATAACCTGATGCAGTAAAAATAGGGAGCTCATAGTTCATCACTGATAATGAATCTTCAATCATCATCTCGTCAAAATTAAGCTAATGACCCAACATTACATGTCCGCATTGTTCATCAATTAGCTTACACATCAGGAGAATCTATAGTGGAAAATTTGTAAAAGATCGTGGAATATCGCTGTTGAACCTTGCAATATCACCTAATTCTAAACAGAAATTTTTTTCGCCAAAAGACATTCATGTGCCGAGTGAAATCAATTTCAGTAACTGCAACTGTATCACAGGATTCGAAGGATGACATATTGATGCTTGGAACAACCACTAACTCTAGAATGGTTTCTGGACTGTTTCTCATGTCCATCGCTGCAACTAGCATCAACTGTTAAATGTTACGTATAACAAGATCCTAATGTATGCCCGTTCTGTGTACCTAAAGCTTCAACATACTTGATTACTTACATATTAAGAAATCGTGTTTACAATTATAACATGAGAAACATTTTACGCTACTTATAGTATTTCGGAATCTTAATACTTAATTCACTGCAGTTCATATGATGAAAAACTGAAACCATGTCTTCCTTCATTGGTGGATTTCAGCTCCAGCTTCTGGAAAGGGCTGCAAAATTGATTAAATTTAGCCCACATCAATTATATAGTGTCTTCGCATGAAAGAAAAAGAGGATAGTGTGAAAAATGAAAGAAAGGCGAAAATGCTAGTTGTGGTGATGTAAAAACCGATGTAGCGAACACTACAAGATAGTGAAGCAAATATGTCATATGAACCTCCACAGGAAAAAAAAAATATTAAACATATAACATCTACCTGCTATTAGGATCATAATAGAAACCGTTGATGGAACCATCGCTGCAAGAGAAGCAAGCATAATAGAAGCCAGCAATGGTTAATCCACAGTCTGTTCCAACATTAACAAAGTATTGCTCCTTCCACCTCTGCAATTTACAGTAAAAAAAACTTCACAAAACTGCACAGATTCTATATGCTTGCTAAAAATATATCAAAATGTATAGCTTCGCAAACCAGATCATTACCATGAATATGAACGGATAACTGCTTAGATCCAATGTTTTTCCTCCATCGACCTCGACTTGGTCCTAAAATTTAATGGTATCAAACATTAATCATATTCTCTTTATGTATACTGCACAAAAGCAGTCTTTTAAAACTTACTATGAGGGGTGCAAAAGAAGGGAATTTGGTCCAATGCTTTAAATCGTCATCTACACTGCTCAACATCAGAAGGAAGAGAAAGAAGGAACAACGGTAGAGGGACAAGAAGAAAAGAACAAGAATCAGCCGTGTAGTAGGTAATTCCTATAAACTTATTTCATTTCACTCATATGAGTACAAACCAAAAATTGAAGACCTACGTTGCTCCCCACTTGCCGGTATAGAAAGTATGGTTCTTAGTGTCCACAATTTCTCCTTCCCAGAAGGTGATGACCTGAGATACATGAATCGAAATTACTTATAAGAAAAACATGCTGATCCCAGAAGTCAGATCATGGTGTTAACTCAAGAGAGCGGAAGAGCTCGAGGTGAAATCGACATTTTAATTATTATTGGTGTGGCTGCATCCAAGCATTTTCTTTAGCAAAATGTGCGTATTATGTATTTAGTTATTTACATCCCTAACACCATTTCATGGCGTCAATGTTCGAGAGCAGCAGGAGAGAGAAGTGAAGGTGAATCTTAAGAAATAACTTTTACCGGTGTGTCTGCCATAGGAACATTTAGCGCTTCCATAGTCCCACAAAGATAGCCATGATCAAGATCACAACCTTGGATCCTAACATTTACCCTCCATGCTTCATCCTTTTGAAGATTTGAAACATTTTGTGTACCAGAGAAAGTCTGCAAGTTTAATTTGTTTTCAATGTTTAATGGAACCAAAGTCACTCAGTTAAACTACTACCTAAATGACATTAAAAGAACAATATCATGAAGCAAAAGGCATTTAAAACAAATATAGTACAAACGAAAAGATTCAAACATGTAATGTGTAGTTCATTCATTCAAACTCCAAAACTACTAAAATTTCATCCGATCCCAATTCCTCGGGATATGTCTCTGTTACCTCAATGTTACCAAACAAGACAGGAAAATAAACATCATACTAACACCATAATGTTTTCAGCAGGACGTTCTAACATTAACAAATAGAAACGGTCTTAGCTAACATGACAAGCAACAAATCTAACTACCTTTCGAGTATCCTATCCGAACAATCATATTCGGTAACAGTATTAATATAAAAAATTTAGCATAAAAACGAATTAACTACAACATCATAGTAACTAACTTAACCAATTAAATCAGGAATTAACTACAATTTACCTGTCCAGGACTAAGAAGTGTACAAGCTTGAGGTGAAGTGTTCGCAGGCGTTGGACCTTTCCAATAAACAGAATTATACTAATCAATTTATTAATAAATCTATGAAAAATCAGAATTATTTCATTCACATAATTAATAAGTCTCTAATTCAATGATAAATCAAGGAATAGTTAATTAAATGCTATATTCTTCCAATTTCACATATGAATTAGTATAATATCATAATGGATGAAAATGGAGTATTGAAAATGAAGGAGTACCTGAAGCTTGAGAAGGTGTACACGAATCGACAACTCTAACTGGCATTTTAACGACTTTCAGTTGCCGCCGGTAATACAACTGATTGGTTTTACAACAAAACTCCGCCCTAATCGACCGTAAGAAGCTCGATTGAATTGAATTATAATTTGACGGCTTATTTACTATTTGTCCCCTATACTATAAACTTTGTGTCAACGTGCCCCAATACTTTTGTTCATTTTTTAGGTGCCCCTGCATCGTTTCACACGTATTTTTTACTTTTAATCAGATAAAATGACTATTTTACTCTTGTTATTATTATAAAGTACGGGGGCAATATTACATATTTCATTTTTTTATTTGCTTCTTTCTTTTCTTGAGTTGATTTGGATTTATTTCCATGTGATTGTTGGTCTATTTTAAGTCAATTTGAATATATTTCGAGCTAAAATTGGAGTCCTACTCTTCAAGAAAGTTTTATTTTATTTTTGAGATTAGTGCTTTGGAGTCTTTTTCAAATGGATTACAATTCAAATTTCAAACTTTGTTAAACACTGTTCGATTTTCGAATCAATTAATTTTCTATTATTGATTCTAACCAAAGATGTTGAAATTATGTTCGAATTAATTATGTGAAATATGTCCTAAAATATCCCCTAGCTCCCTCCCACCCACATGTTAATTACTCTCTCATCCTAAAAGATTGTCCAATTTTAATTATTTTTTTGTAATTTAATTTATTTAAGTTCGAGTAAGTATATATAGATTGAATTGAAAGTACGGAGTAATATTTTTATGACAATTTTGTCGAAAGATTGTGTTTTCGGTTAATTTAGGTACCATTGTATGTGTTGATAATGAATTTAAATTATCCTGTAGAAATATATAGAGGGAGATATTTTATTGATAATTGTTGTTATTCTTACAATATAGACTTCACCTATATTTATAGGTAAACATTAAACCTAATTCTAACACTGCGGGCTTATGGGCTAGGGTTACTTGCCCATTAGCCTAACACCCTCCCTCAAACTCATGGTAATTTTATAGAATTTCCATGAGTTTGCAATACAACAATAGTAATAGGAAAAACAAAAACGTAAATTTGGATCAAGCCGGATCCATGATCAGTGCGTAAATTTGCCATCAATAACTGCCAGGAAAGCC
The DNA here is from genome assembly GCA_003412495.2 of Echium plantagineum. NCBI lineage: Eukaryota > Viridiplantae > Streptophyta > Magnoliopsida > Boraginales > Boraginaceae > Echium > Echium plantagineum. Next base: position 10,920,512 of record CM016567.1, on the reverse strand, counting down.
ATCCTTTTCGAACCTGTCAGATTAGTGCGTGTCGCTAACAGCTGTATCATCCCGATACATAACTACGGCATCATCCCGATGCGTAACTGCAACATCATCCCGATGTTTGACTAAAGTATCATCCCGATACATAACTACAACATCACCCCGATGCCTGACTAAAGTATCATCCTGATACATAACTACAGCATCATCCCGATGCCTGACTACAACATCATCCCGATGTCTGACTAAAGTATCATCCCGATACATAACTACAGCATCACCCCGATGCCTGACTAAAGTATCATCCTGATACATAACAACAGCATCATCCCGATGCCTGACTACAACATCATCACGATGTCTGACTAAAGTATCATCCCGATACATAACTACAACATCACCCCGATGCCTGACTAAAGTATCATCCTGATACATAACAGCAACATCATCCCGATGCCTGACTACAACATCATCCCGATGTCTGACTAAAGTAAGATCTCGATACATTATATATTAGATGATAAGAAAAAGACCTCATGGTTACTAACGTGTGAGAGGGTAGTAACCTGACATTCAGTTAAGAGCAAAAATAATGCTCTTAACAAAACCGACCTAGCTCTTAAAAATAAAATTGAAAAAAATCAAATCCCGCCGGTGAGTATTACATAGTAGAAAACCCACCGGCAGGGCAGCGGAATGTGTATTTAGGCCTCAAGAATCTATAGGCTCGGATACCATGTAGAAATATATAGAGGGAGATATTTTATTGATAATTGTTGTTATTCTTACAATATAGACTTCACCTATATTTATAGGTAAACATTAAACCTAATTCTAACACTGCGGGCTTATGGGCTAGGGTTACTTGCCCATTAGCCTAACATATCCACATCTTCTAAGTTGTTCAATTTAGTAGATATAGGACATATAATAAGTTACAACAAAAGGTACATGATCAAAATTATCTTATATTATTGCACTTATATAATGTCACATGTATTGTATATTTGTATTATTGTTGGTGTGTCTAAATCCACAAATAAAATTGAAAATCTTCATCAACATTTATATATGTCATAAACATATGCAAATAGATGAAGACAATAGAATTTTGGTAGCTAGCATTTGACATCTCTCTCATTCTTCATTCTCTAAGATACTTTATCACAAGTGGATCACATATCTTATGGTTTGTGAAAAGAAACAAACAAAAATGGAAGCGTAGTTAACGGTTATTATGAAGACTCTTAAAAGATATTATGTGAGAACAATAAAAGATTTGTGGGTTACACATCAAAATTAATAATTAATTATTTGTAGTTGGTATGAAGTTTTTGGAAGGATTGAGATAAAAGGAAGCTAGAGAACACAAGCATATGGCATTATCTGCAAGATATATATAATAATTTAGAGTATACTATTTAATCAAGACACATATTTGACTATGATGATAATTATGCAATGGGGTAAAGGGGATCCATGTTATGTTACGTTGTTTATGACAGTATTATGCAATTTTGAAAGAGCGAATTGCACAAATAGTTTTTGATAGTGGCATCGTTGCAGTTTAGGTCCTGAAAGTGGCCAAAAAGTCGCAGATTAGTCCCCACGTTAACTACTCCGTTTAATTTTTAATATCAACACGCGATGAGAGGTCAAATCTGGACCAAAAAATGAATGTTTAAGACATAAGCTCATTTTTAGTGTCTCATGAAAATTCATTATGGAGTTGAAATGAAAAACTTCATTAATTTCAAACACCAAAAATGGATTTATGTCTTCACAAATAATTATTTTGCCCTAAATTTAACCTCTCATCGCGTGTTGATGTTAAAAGTTAATGGAGGAGTTAACATGGAGACTAATCTGCAACCTTTTGCCACTTTCGGGGGCCAAACTGCAACGGTGCCACTATTGGGGACTAAATTACAACTTGGTGACACTATTAGGGACTATTTGTGCAATTCACTCTACTCTCAAAACCCCAATTCTTGGCCTAACTAAAAGAAAAGTATGAAATCGTCACACTAATACAATCCATACACACCTATTTTAGAGTACATGTAGGAGGTAATCGCGGGAAGGACTCATCACCTGATCATGGGATTAAAGCAAGCTTGCGTGTTAACTATTTCGAAACACAAGTTAGCTCGAACGTGGATTGCATAAAGAAGAATGGCTGCTATTGGTAATTTTACACTATCAGTTGAGCTATATTCGAGGCAAATTCTTGACCTATCTATTTGTATGTATTTTGGGGGATTATTGTTCGTTTTGCTCTAATAGAGTGTCACTCAGGAAACTCTAAGTCATTTGAAGTGTATAATTTACTAGATACTGCAATCTATTCCATCTCTCCCTATATATATAAACATGCATGATGCATGTGTAATAATATTGTTAAAATGCTTGTGATTCATGTTTCCTTGGTTGTTCCGCTTCTTTGTTTCGGTAGTTATGACACATTTTTCAATTTATAATCTTGTTCATAAAAACCTTTGGCAATTGACACGAATAGAAAAGATGAAAATTCTTGAGAAATAATTATATGTAGCAAAGTTAATCCATTGATTCGTGTTCATGTTCATGCTCGTGTGTATGTTGGCAGAGTTAATTGTTGAAATGGTCTCAATTTATTCGTATTTTTTGACAAATAACTATCAAAATAAAAAAATCGAACATTTTTTGCCAAAACCGAAACTTTTATCTAAAACAACTACCAAAATCGAACTCTTTTTACAAGGAAAAAAATCAAATAAAAAAATTGAAAAAAGAAAAAAAAAAGTGTATCAAAATATCGGGGTAATTTAATCATTTTGCCCCTTCAAGTTTCATTAAGGTAACCAACTTTTTAAACGTTTCATTTTTGCCCCAAAACTTCACAACTCGCGCCGAAAACCGTCAATGTTAACGGATTAGGGACCAAAATGCACCACTATACAAACTGTCAAACTTTTAGGGACCACTTTTACAATAGTATCACCTTGAGGAACCAAACTATACCAAGCCCCACTTAATGGAATCATTCCTACAATTAGCTCCATGCTCGCACATAATCTTTGAATTTTCTCTCACTGTACTGTATCCATGTTTGTGACTTGTGAGTTATGTGTATTTCAAAATATTCTAGCTTAATTACTTGAACCAAATAAATTGGCACTTATTTTGATGATCAAAAGAGTTTATTCCTATTTGATTTTTTTTTTTTACAAAATAAATAACAATAAAGTTTAGTCTCTTGGATCGATAGCTTTACCTAAAATTTACATGGTAAAAAGTTACTACTAATATTTTAATTTTCTTAAAACAAGTAAAATGAATATTCTGGACTCATAATTATTAAAACTCATGCAGTAGTCAGCTAGTGAGTGATTAGGAAATCAAGAAATTCCTTTGTCAATTACATAAATGTCATATATAATAATATATATATATATATATATATATATATATAGAATCGATCTCTACCTCAGTTTTCATTAAGAGGAATCATACAATATAATAAATTATCATCATATACAATAATCTTCATAATGTATACTACTTTAAATTACAATTGGTACTATATTATTGTAATGCTAGAAGTAGAAGGAGTTCCAGTAATAATCAAGGCACACACTTATTTTATGGAGTAATAACTACACCCAAAAAAGAATCAAATGAATATATTCAATAATCAAACAGCGATCATATATGAAATTGAGTTTGTTGTTACCTGAATTATTGAAATATCATGTAACAAAAATCTTGATTTAATAAATCCAACAAGAATATATATATATATGTGATGATCTTGTAAGTATTATATATAGTTTACTTAACCTTTGCAGAACCACCAAGTCTGAGCTCCAGATCTATATCATCTATGCAGCTTACTGTATGGTTCATCGTCCGTTGTTCATCATCTTGTTCAATATTGAACAAATTCAAAGCGGAAGCTGGATCAATTCGACGTATCTTGCATCTTCCATCCTCGTCTTCATCATCATCAGAAGCACATGAATGATTATTATTATTATTACTACTACATATGACTAAATTCAAACTAATTGATAAATCCGCCTTCACAAAATTTCTTTTATTAGGCCTAGCAGTCATGGTCGGCCCTTGTCCTTCTCTTGGATTTTGGGAAATTGATAAATCTGGTTTGGCGAAGTTTTCTCCTTTAGCCCTAGAGGACGTCGAAAGATGAGCTTGTCTTTCCGAATGATTCAAACCTGACTTTTGGTGAAAGATGGTACTTTCTTCTTGTACATATGGGAATAAATATTGGGTTTCATTATTATTAGAATAATCTAATCTTGAACTCGACGAAACCCTAATAGCAGAAGAGGTCGTCGTTGTTGCAACATCTTGATTAACAAATTCAAGAAAAGGGTTCAACGAAAAATTGCATGATGTTTGAGCTTCTAAAATATTACCTTGATTATTATGAGCTTGAGATTGCTTCAATCTAGCCCTATCTCTTCTATGAACATTCATATGACCACCAAGAGCTTGAGCAGACATAAAATCCTTATTGCAAAAGGTGCAAGAATAAGATCTTGGAGGCCAAATGCATCCTCCAAGACCTCCTGAAGAAGCTGCATCTTCTGCAAAAGCTTGCTCTTCCCATGAATAATCACCTCCTCTTGTACTACAAGGTAACAAATGATGACGACGACTTGTTCTTGATGATGATGGGAATATGTAAGAACTCAAATCTATGTAATAAGGGTTATGTTGTTGCTTTGTCCACATCCAATATTCAGTTTGCTCCATGTTTTTAGCTATATGCTGATGATGAGCTTCAGATCAATTGATGTAGGTGATTGATATAACTAGGAATTAGAGGGGGAGGGGGGGGGGGGGGGGGGGGTGTTATTGGTAGGTACTCAAGTGTTGGTGCATGCAACTACTCCTCTTTTGGTATTTTGTTAACCCTAAATGAGTTGAATTTTCCTACACATAATAAACTAATAATAAAAGTGATGAATAATCCCTATCTTCATTATTTTTTATTTGCATAGATGTGTGTTTTGCTGATGAGAATTTACCTTTTTCAAATGGCTAAGATTTGTTGAGTCACGCAATGTCTTAGTAGCTAGATTGATCGTTATTCGATCACATAATTGATAAAAGGCTTAATTTCATGGGGGTATTTGAACTATTAGAATTTTTTCAAATCGGTCACTGATGACCTTTTTATCCCAAATAAGTACCTGGACCTAAAAATTGGCACATAAACTTTTATTTTTCTTATTTTCCTAATTTTTTCAGACTTAAAATTTAAGGGATGAAGAGAATACATGGTATAAGTTCATCATGGAACAAGGCCAAGGGATAGAACAAAATTGAGAAGGCTAGGCCTCTAAGATGAGTTTGCATGGAATATTTTATTACTTTGGTACCTAAGGTGGCAAGACCCATTTCCATGACTCAGTTCCGCCCAATTGCTTTGTGCAACACCACTGTGAAAATCATTGCAAAAGCTTTGGCGAATAGATTGAAGAAAGTTCTCCCATCTATTATCTCGGAGTCGCAGAGTGCGTTTATCCCTAATAGGCTTATTACAGATAACATACTCTTGGCCTATGAGCTCCACCACGTTATTAAGAATAAAAAGACTGGTCGAGAGGGGTTTATGTCTATTAAATTAGATATGCTTGTAACAACAAATTTTCTTTAGCCTTGAATTTGATTGACAACAAGAAAATAAGCAGTCGCAATAAAATATATGTTTGATGATTTTGGGTACAATCTCTATTTGTTCCTTTGATTCTACTTCAGACTACAAGTCAAGGGCTTTCGCAGCTTGTTCTTGGACTTGCTTGTTGAATGTTTGAATGCTTGAAGCTTGAATACTTGAATATTCGAAGATTCAAAGGCTTGAATGTTGATGAATTCAGTTGCAGGTTTAATGCTGAGGAAGTGTTCTCTGATTTGTAGAGCTTTTATCTTCTTCTGCTTTTTGTATATCTTGCAAATGAATGATCCCCCTTCCAAATGAATGAGAATGCTCTATTTATAGGCAAACAAATCCATGGGCTTGAGCTTTGACTTGGGCTTGAGATTTGACTTGGGCTTGGGCCCTTAATAATTATTCTTTTTATTTAATTAAAAAGAATAACTATATGATTTGATTGATAATTATATCTTTTTATTTGTTTAAAAGACATAATTATCTATTTCATTAATTATTTCCACCTATTTATTTGGTGAAAATAATTATTTATTATGATCCCGATTTCTCATATGTCGAACCATAATTGCATGTAACCATTTATAATTTGATAATAAATGTCACACGTACATATTTGATTGGACCGTATGATTTAATTAAATAAATTCCGAAGTATAGTTTATTAACTTGGAATTTAATTAATCGGTATAATTCGGGTATTTATTGACTAAAAATTTCATTATCAACAATGCTTAAGGCGTATGATAGAATCGAGTGGAGTTTTTTAAGGGCTATGTTGGTACAGCTGCAGTTTAGTACGCATTGGGTTAACCTCATAATGAGACATGTGGAATCTGTAACTTACTCGCTTATTATTAATGGCGAACAGACGGGATATATCAGACCGGGGAGGGGCTTAAGGCAGGGGGACCCACTCTCCCCGTATCTGTTCATCATCTGCACTGAAGGTCTCATTTCTCTGCTGAGAAACGCTTGTGGAAAAGGGGAACTTCAGGGAATGAGATTCACTGGTGTTGAGCCTATTACCCATTTGATGTTCGCGGATGACACCCTTCTGGTGGGTGTGGCATCTCTGCGAGAAGCGGCATGTTTTAAGCGTATTTTAGGGGTATACGAGGAGTGGTCGGGGCAACTGGTGAGTCCCCACAAGTCTACTATCCTATTTAGCCCAAATGTGCATGAAGATACTCGGACGGCCATCTCGGATTTATTGGGCATTCCGGAGGTGGCGTCGCATGGCAACTATCTAGGACTTCCTACCTCAGTGGGGTCCTCCAAGAAGGAGGTTTTCACCTATGTCCGTGACAAGGTGAAATCCAAGGTAGAGCACTGGAAGCCCAGGTTGCTCTCTACCGGGGGTAAGGAGGTATTCATTAATTCGGTGTTACAAGCGATCCCCGTTTTTACAATGAGTTGTTTTTTACTTCCTAAACAATTATTTAACGAGATCAACTCTATTCTATCTAACTACTGGTGGGGATCAGATCCAGAAAATAAAAAAAAGATACATTGGATTTCCTGGAGTACACTTTGTAAAAACAAAAAAGATGGAGGCCTCGGGTTTCGAGACATGCACAACTTCAACCAGGCCCTACTGTGTAAGCAAGTGTGGCGGCTCGTCAGTGACCCTTCTTCCTTGTTAGCCCAAGTTTTTAAAGCTAGGTATTTCCCTCAGACTTCATTTTGGGATGCATCACTGGGAAATAAGCCGAGCTATACCTGGCGTAGTATCCTATCCGTCCGGGATCTCGTCAACAGAGGAACCAAATGGGAGTTAGCAAACGGGACAGATATTAATATATGGAAGCAACAGTGGGTCGAGCATACCAATTCCTACAAGCTAATTACACCAATCAATGAACAATTAATCGGGCTAACAGTAGCAGATCTCATAGACTCAGAAATAGGGGTCTGGAAGGTCCATTTGGTCAATTCGTTATTATGTCCAGTCGATGCCGAAGCAATTTTACAAATGCCCCTTAGACGTTTACACGCACAGGATAAGCCAACATGGATAATGGACAATAAAGGACGATTCTCAGTTAAATTGGCATATAGATTCATTCAAGATATAGCAGCCAACAATCAACAGAATGCAACAACCAGAGATAGGGACGTTTCAGTTCTTGGGCAGATTTGGGATATCAAATTACCATAAAAAATTAAGCATTTTTTGTACAAGGCGTGTTTAGATCGGCTACCTACTAAGCAAAATCTCTCCCTTAAACACATAGATCTTAACATCAACTGTGGTTTTTGCAACAATCATCCAGAAACAAACATGCACGTATTCTATGAATGCGCATACAGTAAAGAGGTCAGACATATTCTTCATATAACAGATCGGAGTCGAGATTATCGAGACTTTGGGGAGATGTATCAAGATCTGAGAAATAGTTTACCTCCGGATAGATTCAACCTCTGGGTCATTTGCATATGGGAGATTTGGCACCAGCGAAACCAGCAAGTATGGGAGGAAGCTCACCGAACTCCCCAACAGATCATGGACTTTGGGGTTTTCTTCCAAGATGCAGAAGCAAGGGCTCCCGACGTACTCCGGGACCTCCGTCCTCCAAAAGGAACATAGATCGACCTCCGGTCTTCTGGGTGGGGTTGAATCTCAGAGATTTACTTGGGGTTTCTTCATTGACTCCTCCAGCTCATCGCAGAAGAGGAGGCGGGTTTCTTTTCGATTGGAAGGGGTGGTGGCGATGTCGGGCAGTAAGTAGGAGAAGGGTGTCTCTCGGATCTGATAGGGAGGCGGAGAGGATGAGAATGGCAAGTGAAGGGTTTGATAAATGCTAGGTTTCAATGAACTAATGGGGTTATTAATAGGGTTGTTGTAGTGTGGATAAATATGGGCTGGAATACTCTAGTGGGCTCAGGCCTATTTTGATGTATAGAAGGTCCCTGATATTTATTGGTGTGTAGTTGTGTTCGATTTCCACTTGTATGCTACGCTTTGCTCGTTTTTAGAGCTTAATAATATATCGCTAATTTCCAAAAAAAATATACAGTATACAATATAATCTTATAGTTGTTTTTATTACAAGATAGTTGGACCGTGTGGGCCGATACGGTATACCGTTTGAGCCCGGCAGGCCCGCTTGCTTAAGGGGCCGGGCCGGTAAAGATGGACGGGCTTTTACGGGCTTTTACGGGCTTCGTGTCGGGCCGGCCCCTTCCTTAACGGGCCCGGGCCGTCCGGCCCGGTTCATTAACACGTCTAATTAAGATGATGTTTTCCAGTTCTCTTATAAAGTAATTATTAAGATGGCCCAATTATTTCCTCTAGATGTCCTTAAATTTTTTTCCATTCAAATATATTGGAAGTTTAAAACATATTAGAATCAATCGAATAGTTTAGTGGGAAAAGTTCTTATTAATGATCAGAGGATCCTGATTTCAAAACTCACCTCATCGTTAATTTACAAAAAATAAAAACTTTTTCGTGTACAAGAGTTTTGCTTAAATTCACCTTCACCTCATCAATGACCTTTTCAAAAGCCAAAAGTCACCTTAAAATTTTTACCAAATCAATTTATAAAATTAAATACTGTCTTTATCCTTAAATGATTGATATATTCTGACTTTCATGATCGACAAAATATAATTTAAAGTATAGTTATCTCTAATCCTACATGCAAAAAAATTATAAAAAGTTGATATTTCAAAAATATATATTGATACTAATTTAACAAGGTCCCACATGCCTATATTATTTCTTATCGTTTAATGAGAATCTTTTATCAATTTTTTTTTAAAATTTGACCACAAAAATCAAAATATATCAATCATTTAGTGATGAAGGCACAGTACATACTTGAGTATGATAATACTTAGATAGTTAGATATTATTAAATGAAATATTTAAACAATAACAATTCATTACTTACTAAATTGAGAAATTTTATTTGTCTGTCCAAATCTTCCTATTTTGTTGGTGGATGAAACTTTTTCAAACAAGTGTGTATAACAGCTGTAAATTAAATCGAGTTGGACTCTTTTGAGTTGGTATTTTACCGTTAGATTCTCCCTCCCTCTTTAATCTTCACCCAAATCCACATCCTAATGGACAGAGTACAACCCTCCGAAGCACAAGAAGACGACTGGGAAATAGTCAACGATGACGGCTTTGTGTACAAGCGTAAGAAGCGTCGACTCAGTCCCACCATTACAGCTCCTCCGCCGCCACCACCACCGGATCCAGCAATTGCGGAGAAGAAGCGCCGAGAACGGAAGAAGAAAACGCTCCTGAAGATTAAGGAGAAGTACCAAAAGGAACTTTCTCAGTGGGAACTTTTCTCGAACACCTTAAGGGCTATGGAAATTAAAGCCAAACCCTTTCAAGATCCGCGTCAGGATCACGCGCCGACTCCTGAGTGTGAAAGTTCTAATATTGCTCCCGAAAAAATTAGTGGGCAAGTATTAGATGAGCTTCTCCTTCAGGTACTAGTTCTATTTTAAAGAGATTGTCCAGTTCTGGGTTTTTATTGTTGAGTTTTTCAATTTTGACTCCATTTCAAAGAAATTGTTGGGTTGGACTTTTCAATTTGACTCCATTTCTAAAAAATTGTCGGGTTTTGAACTTTTAAGGTTGACTTTTTTCATTTTTGAGTTCAATTTTTTTGTATCTATATTATACAATGTTTGGTGAAAGTATTTGGAATGGTGGTATTTATTACTGTAGTTAATTTACTAATAGCATTTTTTAATTCGATGCAAGACTCGATTTTGACACCTCGTAGTTTAGTGGTTAAGTTAAGTTACTAATAACATGATAACGTTGATCCAAACTAAGTTAGTGTGTGTTAGTTAAGTCCAAAGTTTGTTAATTTTGACCTTCAAACTGAACTAAGTGTGTTAATTTTGACAATTGAAATCAAACTGGTCAATCTTGTTAAAATGGGGGGTTACTCTTTTTGTATAGGTTCAGCATCTTTTCAATTATCTAGTTCGTTATCTTGCATAGTCTTTCTGCTGAATTCAGCTTCGTTTGTTCTACAGTTGAGGAATATTCATAGCTTTGGAAGTGAATTGTGCAAATTTGAGTTACTAATGATAATTTATATTAACTTATAGGTTGAGGCGCAAGAAGCAATAATTCAAGATGTGTCGAATATGTGTGATTTAGCGGAAACATTATGCAACACAGAAGAAGAAAAATCGAAACAATCTTTCCTTATGCTTCCAATTTGGGATTATTCTCCTCGAGAGCTAATGACTTCTCTATGTGAAGATTAAGGAGTAAGTACGAATGTATGTACTGTTGCTAATCATTGTATACATATTTATCGACGAGTTTAGTTTATTCTATTAGTATGATGACAATTGTACACCTATTAGCTTATGTTTAGAGATTTGAAGGTTGTGAAAATGTACAGAATGAGGGATCTTTAGCCCTCAGAAGGTTGACATTTGGAATTAGGTCAATGATTTCCCACTACACTTGATAACGGGATGCTAATCGTGCAAATGTGAAATTAGAATAGCAAAGAGATAGATGATGTTGTAAAAAGATGATCATAGCAACACATGACATGCAGGCATTTGAGTCGGGTATCATCACCTCAGTCTGCGTATGAGTTTGTGTACATATGTAGTGGAGAGTAGAATTGGAACTGCATGACATGTAGGCATACGGTTCAATTCCTGATAATGTACTTCATCTCTTAGTTATTTTGCGTTATTGTTGACACTAGATTGTAGTTATCAACAGTGGAGTGGGAAAACTAGCTCAATGTTCCTTCTTTGTCGCACTGGCCTAGGCTTGAACTGGTCCAATCAATTATCCAATTGGTACAGGCTCGTTCAACTGGGCTCGCAGTGGAAGGAAATGAAATAAAATGATTTAATCTAGATATTTGAATATATTCCATCCTAAATAATGCTTAATTTTATAATACCGGAGCTACTTCTTTGAATTAGAAGTTCACGTCGATTAAGCAGGGCAGCTTGAAGCTTGGCTCATTTTTAGTGTAGCTCGGCTGAATACTATAGAGTTGAGCTAAGTCGAATACAGACTCGACTAGTCACTGAATTGAGCCAAGGCGTATCTAACTTAACCTTTGTTCATCTCATGTGTATCTCAAGAAACGACTACCATCACGAATGCAGAGAAACCTTGGCTGGAAAAAGACACGAAAATGTATTAATAATTGCATATGGGATGTAACAAAACATGGGTTGATTATGAAATATTATTTGAGCTTGAAATTCTCATTGTGTGTGAAAACAAAGCAGCCTCCCACATGAAAGCTACACAATCAAGTTGATATATTATCCCTTAACATAACAAAACATGGGTCGATTATGAGCTTTTGATTCAATTATCTTCTTCCAATATTTCTGTCCGGTTTGTAGGAAACCTATTTACATCTTCTATAATTCATCTCTTTGTTTAAAACATTGAAAATCTCAAATTTACTGTACTCATTCGAAATGTTATAAACGAGATTTAATCGAAAGATCTTGATGATTTTTCTCAAAATTGCCAACTTATTGCCAAATCATGCATCTTTATCATCAAATATTCATGCATCTAAGTATCAAATACCAACGTAGAAAACAGAAGAAGAAAACACAGAAGAATTCTTAACTTCATTCATTTCATGGAGGAGAAAAACTCATTGCAGAGAGTTTCTGTCCTGGTTTTCTTCACCTTGTTACTCTCATGCATCAAGAAAGCGACTGGGGCACCCCGTTGTCCGAATTGCGGGCAGACCCCAGTACCTTACCCGTTGAGCACGGGGCTGGATTGCGGTGATCAAGCTTACAAAGTGAGCTGCAAAGGCGGTACTCTGTACTTCAATGCTCTACAGAATGCTTCTTATGTAATAACATCAGTTAATTCTCAAACCCAAAAGTTTACTCTTCGTCCCCCTTCGTTTTTCCCAAACACGTGCTTATCGAGTGATTTACCTAGTGAAGGAATTGCATTAGACCAAAGTCTCCCATTCAACATCACAGGCAGCAACACTATTTTGTTGATGAATTGCACAGATAATATGTTGCATTTACAAGTACCAATAAATTGTTCATCGACTTGTGCATGTCACGCTTATATTGATAATGTTCCAGCCGCGAAGCCGTGCAATAAGATTCCATTGTGTTGTGCATTCAGAACTGGTGGATCTCAAAATGAGTATATTATCAGGGTTCATGATCATGGGTGTTTGGCTTATCAGAGTTATGTTAATCTAGATCAGTCTTGGCCTTACTCGAAATGGCCGCAGCCTGGGTTGGAGTTGATGTGGGAGACCCCTCCTGAGCCATTGTGTAACACGATGAATGATTGTCGTGGCCTACTGTACTCTAGGTGCTTGGATGACCCGCAGAATGCGGGGAAGAAGAGATGTTTCTGCAAGAAGGGGAGGTACTGGAACCCCAGCATGGGTGAATGTAGCAGTAAGTATATAATGATTCTATTTATTGGATTATGCATCTTATCTTCTCCTCACTATGTTTTTAATAGTCACTTTAAGTTTTCTTACTTGTCACACATGGTTTGAAACTTTCAAAAACGTTCACAGGTCAATGGTTGTAACCAAACGACAAAAATTTAAACGCTAACTAGAGTGCGAAATGGAAATATTGGCTTACTTTTGAAAAACATATTTGTAATATTCAAAATTGAAGGAGGGCGGATGCCCTCGGCCCTCAAGTTCCATCCCTGAATATATAGAATTATAGATAATGAGAAAAAGAATGTGAACTTTTTTTTGGAGTAATGATGTTTGCGGAGTACACAGTATACTAATGCACTTGCTTTGTTCTGCTTACTAAGAACTCGGTACTTTTAAGATGTACACGTTAATTGTTCTCTTAAACAATCTCCCGGACTTTGTAGAATGTCGTCATGGAAGTCCAAGTCCTTGCAAAATGAAGAGTAAGACAGTTCCAGCCGTACTAGCAACAATGGGCACTCTTATACTTGTTGCCTTGAGCGGATTTCTGGTATATGTTCAACGGTTGAGGGCAAAAAGAGAAGCTGTCAAACTTCTGGTGAAAGAAAGAGAAGAAATCTTGAATGCCAACAACACTGGTAAGTCAGCTAAGGTTTTCAGTGGCAAAGATATAAGGAAAGCCACAAACAATTTTCTCAAGGATAATTTGCTGGGCTCTGGTGGTTTTGGAGAGGTTTTTAAAGGTACCTTAGAAGATGGAAGTTATATAGCTGTCAAACGAGCTAAGCCGGGAAACACCAAAGGAACTTTTCAAGTTCTCAATGAGGTCAAGATCCTCTGTCAAGTGAACCACCGGTTTTTAGTTAGGCTTCTTGGTTGCTGTGTTGAGCTCGAGGAACCTCTGCTTATATATGAGTATGTACCTAATGGGACGCTCTTTGATCGCCTCCATGCATTTCACCTACATCAATGGGAGCCACTTAATTGGCTACGTCGCCTGACCATTGCCTACCAGACTGCAGAGGGGCTTGCCTATTTGCATTCTTCAGCAGAGCCGCCTATTTATCACCGTGATGTGAAGTCGAGTAATATCTTGTTAGATGAAAAGCTTGATGCAAAAGTTGCAGATTTTGGACTTTCAAGATTGGTTGAGCTAACTGAAAGGGATAACACTCATATTAACACATCTGCTCAAGGAACTCTAGGCTATCTTGATCCAGAATACTATGTCAATCTCCAGCTAACAGAAAAAAGTGACGTTTATAGCTTTGGCGTTGTTCTCTTCGAGTTGTTGACTTCAAAGAAGGCTATTGACTTCAATAGAGATGAGGAGCATGTGAACCTGGTAGTTTACATGAAAAGAGTTATGAATGAAGAGAGATTAACCGATGTCGTTGATGATATTCTCATGAAAGGAGCTAGCAAAGTAGACATAGATACCATGACAGCAATGGCGAATTTGGCAGGGGCGTGTTTGGATGATCGTCGGCAAAATCGGCCTTCGATGAAAGAAGTTGCAGATGAAATAGAGTATATCATTGGTATTGTTCAAGGTCATCAGGCTTCAAAGTGATTCAAAATGTAGATTATGTAATAGTCTTTTCTCATCGCCAGTTTCAATACATAACTTGAGCCTTCAAATTACTAGTTGCCTCACAATATTTTGGTCAATGTCAATTTGGTATTTTGGCATCTCATTATTATTTCTTTCTTTTTGATGCCCAACAACTAATTTTACCAAGCCTAAAACATGAATAAAGATTACACGAATCGAAGTTAGCCCCGGATGAACTTTTTAAACCTAGCTTACTTGTTAAATTAGGCATGAGCTCGGCTCACTGAGCTTTCACCCGAGCTGAGGAGCGGATTTACTACTTTTCGAGTGGTGGTTCAAATTATGTATTAAACTCTCTTTTTTCAGTATAAAAATATTTATAGTTATATATTTCATTTTTTGATGTCGAATCCGACCACGTTGGTCAAATAAGATAATTTTTCCTGCAAAGTTTCTATTTCCAGGCACCAAATTACACTGATTGGTCGAAGCATTTTTCACCAATTTACAAAGGAAAACACCTCAAAATTGTCATACTTCCTCCGATTTTTTAATTGTCGTTCTAGCTATTTTCATGTCAATTAATAAACAATCACATATTTCACATATGAATTTAATTAGCGAATAATTAATCAGTAATTACATTCAATTGATATTTATACTTATTAATTTGAATAAGTTAAAGATAGACTTCAAAGAAAATATAAAATATTATTTTGAAATATAAAACGCCAACTAAAAAAGAACGAGTATAAGCTTTATAATTTTTTTTAAAAAGATTTAAGGTGGTCTTGAACAAAGTGGCATCGGCCACTACCCGAGCTAATATGATCTAAAATCGAATCGAGACCCATACCACCTCGCTCAAACTCTTAATTTATTAGTTTTAAGTATAATCAATTTTAATTTACAAGACTAATCGTCACTATCATTAACCGTTACTTGACTAATAAGTGAACAAAAATCATTATTTTATTAGAGAAAATCATGTATGACATTTGGTGACCAATAAATTACCTTAGTTCTTATAGTTATATTACTACTCTTTTTGGAAGAAGAAAAAATGAGTTGAGATTCGGCTCATTAATGAGGAATTGGACTTGACATTCTTGCTATTTCTGGAATGCTTTGATTCATGTAAGCCCACTGACAAGCAGAAAGAGGATAAATTGGGGAAAGGTAAAGCAGGAGGAGGAGACCCTGCTTAGAGTAACTGCCCGAGAAGGTCAGCATCCTAGCCAGGGAAATCCCTGAATCACGAGTCTGGGGCATATACTTTTTCTTTATCTCCAAGAGAATCCGACAAGCAAGAAAGAATAAAAAATGTTCGAACTAAACTGAACAAGTCACTTAAGAAAGTGTGAAATCGTCACATTAACAACTCCTATGCACCTTTGCTCTGAAATATACGGAGTAGTAAATGTCAAGTGCCAAGCATGTGATCCATTTAACGGGTTTTCAACGAATATGTTAATCGAGTCACCAAGTGGGATCCATTTTAAAACATAGGTAATGAAATGGAACACTTTAAAACACTGTTCATGGATTAACGAAATTGTGCAAAAGCTCTATTTGCCTCTGCCATTCTATGAGTTGTGTTGCTCTTGTTGACTTCGGCTTGGCTAATAACCAAATTGGTTTCATTAGAAGCCATAACTAAAAAGTGTAGCATGCCTGAATCAAACTGGGGTTCGCGGTGGTAGAGGAACTGGATCGGAAAAAGGAGGAGGTGATTGACTTGAAACATTCCTGTTGCTGTCATTAGCAGAAATAGTAGCATATGAAATTACTAAAATATCTCCGAAAAAGGTCACATGCAAGTCACGTGCATATTTAACGGTTCATTAACGGAATAAGTGATCGACTGGAAACTTTTGAATATAGGTGATCGCTGGAACGTTTTAAATCATAAGTGATCTATAAAATTTGTCAAATATAGGTGATTTTCGAAATCATTAACACTTATTTTAATAGAGAAATCATGTATGAAGTTTGGTTACCAATAAATTACCTTGGTTCTTATCATTATATTACTACTCTATTTGAAGAAAGAAAAATGAGTTGAGATTGTGCTCATTCAAATTTAACTGAACTTAAAACGTGTGAAATCATTATATTAACGGTCTTTATGTACATTTGCTTTGAAGTACATAGAGAATGTAAATAGCAAATGCACCTATTATAAATTGGAGTTTGATTGTTAAATATTTCGAAACATAAGGTTCACTCGATCCATTATGCGCAACGTGGCAATAAGAAACAATCTCCAACCAGCCAACCCAGTGTAGGAGTGTCAGTGTGTCGCTATATAAACCTCTCGTTGAATCTTAGATGCCTATTTTCAGTTTTTCATACCCATTATTATTCCTTCTCGTCTCATTATAAATCCATAATAGGAGTACTATAATATCCCAGTCGAACAAATTTAGTGCTCATTTCCATTTTAATCAGAAATAGAAAAAACAATTGAAATGGCTGGAGAAGGTCTAAAACACTTTGTTCTCAACACCGGAGCTAAAATGCCGTTGGTTGGGCTGGGCACGTGGCAGTCCGATCCTGGCCTCGTCGGCAAGGCTGTTGAATCCGCTATTAAGGTCCCAATATTCACCGTCTCTATCTGTTAATATTATGATACGTGTTTTATTTTTTTTATTTTTTGATATAATCAAATTGACACATGTTAACGGATTGTAACATTCGCCATGTTTTACAATAATTTGGATTTTATAATCGGTCACCTTACATGATGAGAATCGAAGCCAGAACCTCCTAAGTCTCGACTCCTAATCATTGAACTAGTTCGATATTTTGTTGGCATCATGAATACATATATGTTTCTCAGTGATAAATGCTGATTTTAGGAATTAATGTGAACATATATTCACTAGTCTGTAGGCACATTGCTTTGTTGATGTATTGTTAGTACCTAATCACTAAGTCATTCGATGTTCTCTTATTATCCTGTGCGGTGACGGACTGATACTGTTTTGTGTGCTGCGACTGCAGGTTGGATATCGTCATATCGATTGTGCTGCTGTGTATCGCAATGAAAAAGAGGTAAACTACCTTGCTTTATTTACTGCGGTATATTTACGTGGCCCAGGAGAATCGATGATCCTATTAAGTTCTGGACTTCTTTTTACTGGCTATGTCTCTCGTATCATTTGACATGAACTTAATAATTTTCTAACCAGTACCATAATGTAGCATTACATTTAGATTAAGCACACATGATTTTTGTGTCTCCTATTATTGGGGACTTGAATGTCACGATTGCATTCGATACAATGGAGTGTGGCTGGATATGACATGTAGCTAACAATTCAGCTCTAAGATACTATACAGATTCATGATTTCTTTACTCTCGTTATATCTGACATTATTTAGAGGTGATCTCGAGTTGAGCCGTCTCATGTTTTGAAGGACTTCAACTTTGTTATTATAACCAAAACTCTGCAATCGTAATAATTTGTAACTTTTGGCTTCGTATATAATAGTTCCTTGTCATCCTTTGGCACACCCTTGCTTTTTGTTTTATCGTTTCTGGGAATTGATGAAAGATGCCAGTTTCTCTTTATATTGAATTTTTAATAGCGTTTTGTTATATTACCCGGGGGATATATGTTCAGATATTGATGCCAAGTGGATCTTTATTATCAATGACTCCATGGAGTTCCAAAATCTACAAATTATTTGGAAGCGAAATATGATGTACGTAGGTATATAAGGAATGTACAATGAATATCGCCTAATCAGATTATAGTTTCTGCAATGACTTTGGATAGTGCGCTTCCAAGTTTAAACAACTTTCTTGGGTTTAATTTGTAATCATAATCTCCTTTCAGATTGGCACAGTTCTGAAGAAGCTATTTGGAGATGGAGTGGTGAAGCGGGAAGATCTGTTCATTACATCTAAACTTTGGTATTATATTTTGCAGAGACAGACACACTCAGTCAACATTTACCGTTGTCTGATTTATAATAACAAATATTGATGAACTACTCAGAAGACTGAGATATTTATATTTCATTTTCAGGAATACCGAACATGCACCTGAAGATGTACCTGTCGCTTTAGATCAAACACTAAAAGACTTAGAACTGGATTATCTTGATCTGTATCTGGTAAGCAGTTCTTGAATAATTGTTCTCAATAAATGGTGTAGCCCCTAAATCGATCCTAGACGTGTAGTAAAACATGATGAAAACCTAGAGTGAGATAGGTTCTATCACCATAGCCCACGGCCACGACTGAAAGGAACCCCCAGCTTTTGATGATGGGCCACAAACAAATTTGAACTAGCTCATGGTCATCTTACAAGTGGACCTTTGTTCCACATTTGGATATAGTTCAACAATGGATATTGTTGCATTTACGTGGCCTTAGTGTCAAGATAGTGTTGTGTTTTTTTTTTGTCGACACTCAACATCGTATATATTACAGTTACACAGAACTCGAAGAAAGACAGTATAGTACTTTCCTATAAATGGGATAACTAAATAAAAGACTTTGCATTTGTCTCTTGCTTATCTCTTGCTTATCTCTTGCTGAGTGTAAACTGATTCATTTTTTCGTTTTTTTCAAATGAAGATTCATTGGCCTGTCCGGATGAAAAAGGGATCGTTAGGCTTTCAGCCTGAGAACCTTGAGCAAACAGATATACCTAGCACATGGAGAGCTATGGAAGCACTCTTTGATTCTGGGAAGGTCAGAGCTATTGGAGTTAGCAACTTCTCTACCAAGAAATTGGGGGATCTGCTGAATATAGCACGTGTTCCTCCTGCAGTCAATCAGGTCGAGTGCCATCCTTCATGGCAGCAGAAGAAAATGCAGGAGTTCTGCAAAACCAAGGGCGTTCACTTATCTGTTAGTACATGTTTTCTCTATGAGTAAATCTGCTCTTTGTTTTGTTGTGGAAGGCCAGATAGAAATTTTCTATGAGCGTTTTTTTTTTCTCTTTTTGTGATCTCATTGATTAATATTCACTTTAATATCACTTCAGGGATATTCTCCCCTTGGTTCTCCTGGGACAACATGGTTGAAGAGTGATGTGATTAAGCATCCAGTTTTATCAATGGCTGCACAAAAATTGGGGAAGACTCCTGCCCAAGTTGCCCTTCGCTGGGGATTGCAAATGTCTCACAGTGTACTGCCTAAAAGCACTACAGAATCACGGATAAAGGAGAATCTAGAGATCTTTGACTGGTCCATACCAGAAGATTTGCTTGCCAAATTTTCTGAAATTGAGCAGGCAAGATCTCACCTTTATTCTTCCACTATGTTGTGTCCCACTAATAGAAATTATTTTATTAATGTCTTGTGAAAAACTGAAGACTGATTCATAATATTAATCCTGCTTGTTCAATCTATTCAAGCCGAAGTAGATCATGCCATCTGCAAATCTACTGAATGGCACGTATAACTTCTGGTTCGAAAATTACATGAAGTCTGAAGTGCATATATTACGTGCCTGTGCTACCACCCCAGCCCCACCCCACTCACACCCACATAAGCACATGACGGGCCAGTTCAGTCAGTGATGCTGACCGTTGCTTATATGTACATAACGAGAAGCTTATAATGGGAATGGTTTATTCCATTCATGTTTACATGTCAGAAGGACATTTGATAGTTTCATTTTATTCTATTTTATTTTGTGGTGCAGTCAGCTTCTAGTCAGAATGTAAAAATGTAATCAGGGCAGAAGTATGTGTATCACTCTTCAGAGTTCCAATTCTTTTGCCTAACCAATCTTATGGTTTTTAACTTTTCAGTCGAGGTTGCTCAGAGGTGCCTCATTTGTGCATGAGACGTTCGGCAGTTATAGAACGCTTGAGGATTTGTGGGATGGTGAAATTTGATTCTTCTTGCCTGTTGAAGATCGTATGACCAGGTAGTTCGATCCTGCAGTTATCGTGGAGGGGATCATCAATATGAAATCTGTTTGACAACTTAGATTGTTGAACATGTTGTCAATAATCTTCTACTCGTTTGTTTGCAAACCTACTATGGCTAGCAGCATTAGTTGCTGACTTGCTATGTTAGTCAATTCAAATCGAGCATAATAAATAACTAGTCGAACAATTGTTCTCATCTTGGCATTAACTTAAGATCACTACTTTCGTTTTATGTTTCAATCGCGATCTTATTTAGTAGGATAAGACTTAATTTAGTAGGTATACTTTTTATATTTTGTTATATTTTTTTTGTGTTTGTACTATAAACTCTATTACACGTCTATTTAATACAGTAAAACACAATAAATTACAATATAATACAGTAAAACACAATAAATTACAATAGAATATAGTAAGAAGTGGGTTTCAAGAAAGAGAGATATTTTCAGATTTAGGCTAAGGGATAAAATAGTCAATTCGCTCTCAAATTTTTGTAAACTTACAATAAGAAAAGAGATGTATTCATAGGCAAATACTAACTTTGACTAGTGGTATACTTCTATTTTTCTCTGGCAACTTGTGTTTGAAGTATACTACTTTTGAAGAATACCATGGTCAACGTTCTATATTTGCCAAAAATCATGAAATTTTTATTTATTAAAAGAATACTACAATTTGAGGGTAGAATATCTAAATTACCCTTCTCATTTTTTTCATACATCATCTTCCAAAACTCACGCTACTTCATCTTCCCCAACTTTCAACCACCACCCTCCCCATCATCACCATCACCATTTGCCTTACTACCAACGTCCACCAACTCCATTACGTAACTACCACCAACTCATTTTCTTCCCCACTTTCTTTTTCAAATCACAACAACTACCTAATAACAACCACCACCTACTTTTTTTCTTCAATTCAAAAACTCCATCAACCACCGCCTTTCTTCTTCACCAACCACCATCATCATTCACCACCCACCTTCAATTCACAAAACCACCACATTTCTTCTTCACCAACCACTACCTTTCTTATTCAAATACGTATAACCACCACCGCCAACCTTCAACCACCACCCACCCACCCCTTCCCTGCCCAATTTTTTCCCCCCATCCCCCTCCCTGCTCGATTCAGATCTGCCTGCCACCCTTGGTTAGGAAGGAGGTCGCGTTTTTCATGTATGGTGGGGAGGGGGACTCAGGGGCGAAACCAGGATGAAAATCAAGGGGGGGGCGAATTTTGGGGAAAAAATTAAGGGGGGGCGAAAAAAAAAAAAAGAAGTTAAAAGTACCGAAAAATTGTTAAAAATGAAGCTAACAAGGCTTGAACCCATGACCTCTACCTTTTAGAGGAAGGAACTAACCAACTAAGCAACACTTACACTTAGTTTGTTAACATTTTTTATTATATATATCCCAAAAATTCAAAAAAATCGTATATAAAATAAACGATACCGAAAAACTTAGGGGGGACGAGCGCCCCCCCTCGTCCCCCCCTAGTTTCGCCCCTGGAGGGGGTTGCGTTTTTATGGTGATTTAAGTGGAGATTGTTTTTGAGGCTGTTGTGATTTGAAGAAGAAAGTGGAAAGAAGATGGGTTGGTGGTGGTTTTGTGACTTGAAATGGGATTGGTGGAGGTTGGTAGTAAGGTAGATGGTTGATGGTTGGGGAAGATGATGTATAAAAAAAGGGGAAGGGTAGTTTAGACATTTTGTCCTAAAATTATGGTATTCTTCTAATAAAAAAGTTTTCATGATTTTTGACAAATATAGGGCGTTGACAATGATATTTTTCCAAAGTTTAAGAAATATTTATATTTTAAATCGTGTTTTGTTGACCACGCAAAGTTAAAATATAACAAATATTTAAGGATGGAGGGAGTATTGTTAAATTATCAAAAGATATAGCCTTCCAACTACTAAACCATACTATATTGGTTCAAAGATATGGAAAGATCACTCAATACAGATATGGTCTCCTACAGTTTGCTGTGCAACTTGTGCTCGAACTATACTAAGAATAACTACTCACGACTCACAACTCACGCCTCATGGTTCACAATCAACATTTGTCCGTGCTAATATTTAATTTACTTAATTTTCGTTATCTGAAAAAGTGAGAATACAATAAATTTTGTTAATAATTTAAATTAAATAAATAATAAGTAGTTAAATAAATTATATTGATGTACTTTTAGAGAAGAAATATTGCTTGAATGTTAGCTTGTTATTAGTAGTTGAAAATTTTATAGTACAGTAACAATTAATTATCAATTTATACAATTATGGAGGCTCTTATTATTCCTTGCCTGTCTTACTATAAATCTATCTCCTAATCGAACAAATTTAGTGCCAATCTCATTTTGAAATATTAAACAATCGAAATGGCTGAAGAAGGTGTAAAACACTTTGTTCTCAACACCGGAGCTAAAATACCGTCGGTTGGGCTGGGCACGTGGCAGTCCGATACTGGCCTCCTTGGCAAGGCCATTGATTCCGCTATTAAGGTCTCAATATTCACCTTCTCTATCGACTAACATTTTACGATATTAATCAATTTTGTCCCTCCATCCCAATTAAGAATATACCAATAGGCAATATTCATTCCGTTAGCTTCACATGAACTAAATTTAAAAGAGATGATTTTGTTATTAACACGTTAAATTACATTTACTTTAATTTAAGGTGGACAATTGTGCATTTAACATTTCAAATAAGCTCATTAAACAAATTTAAAAGATAAAATTAAAAAAACAGAAAAAAAGACTATCCTTCCCATTTGCGCTTCCACCCATCCCCCTCCACGGCTGATCTGTTATACACACACTCAAATAATGGGTCAGTGTAGTATGAAATGACAATTTTGCTCCTCCTCCTATTTGGAAGTGTAGTAGGTGAGGAAATTGAATTGGGGGGTAAAATAGTCATTTAGTGCAATAGTAATCTGCTATTTGGGTGTGTATAGTGGATCCCCCTCCACTGTGTCATGCCTTAGATCCAGGGCCGGTCCATAGATTTTTGAGGCATAATGCGAAATAAAAATGGGGCCCTCGACATATATAATAAAAATTTAGATTTTCGAGAAATCACCTTTATTCATTGAAATGAAACATTAAAATACAAGATTACACAAAACGATATCTTCGAGCATTGTTTGATGCAAAATTTCATTTAATTGATCACTAGCTATAAGATACTTTTAGAAAAGAATTTTTCAAGAGCTCTTCTTTGTGATATAACCAATTCGTTTTCACGTTTTTTTCTTTTATTGTTTCCGGATAAATATTTGCGAGACAACATATTATAAAATAGACAAACAATTATTAATAAACAAGTAACCAATAGAATATAAAATAAAAAAATTATAAAATTAAGCAATGAACAAAATAAAGTATGAAATTAATTAAAATAAATCAATTAACAAGAGACAAAAAGAATGATATCACCTAAAATTTAATGAAACAATTCTAATTCTTCAAATTGAAAAAGCACTCTCCCTCACCGGATACCAATTCAATAAATGGATTAACTGATTTATTTTATTAGATTAATAATATTGCATTGATTCTCATATCATATTATGAGAAAATTTGCTCTGTACTTCTACTTATACAACTAATATAATCCCTTCGTTCCAAAATAGTTGACGTCCTAGCACTATTTTTTTGTTTCAAAATAGTTGTCGTTTTAACATTGAAAATTGTACTTTTACATTTTTAATGAACTTTTTGACTATTTTTATTCTTGAAATTAGCAACCAACCAATGATATAGTTCAAAATAATTGTATTTCTACTTTTACAATGTTATTTTTGACAACTTTTATTTTTTTTAATCTATGTGCAAATAGCTCAAACGTCAACTATTTTGGAATGGATGGACTATTATATAAGAAATATCGAAAGACTAAAAAAGTACTAGTAACCTAAGTAGACATTAGTTTTGTCTTCTGCTTCTAAGTTATCCTAATCTCATTAAATAATGTTTCATGTTCTTTGTACATAATTTGATTATTAAACGTTACAATAATAACGTTACAAAATTAATAGTTAACCTAGTTCATAGTTTTATGCTAATGTTTTATATCGATATTAGTTCATCATTTTTCAATTATGAAATTACAAAACTTAACACTTATTTAACAAATATAATTTTTAAATATATAATTTAATTTCTAATTTTTAAATCAGTAAAATAATATTTATATATATATAATATATATATAATTTCTTTTTTAAAATTTTGGGGCCCCTTCCAAAACGGGGCCTAGTGCGACCGCGCCCCCAGCCATGGTAAGGGGAGGCACTGCTTAGACCTGTCCTCTTTACATGATGAGAACCGATCATAGAAATTACATGATGAGAACCGATCATAGAAATTCTGAATTTCTGTAAGACTCCTAATCACTACGTCATCTGATGTTCTCGTATTAGTATCTCATCGAATTGCTGGTCTCTTGTGCTGTGCTGAACTACTGACCATGTTTTGTTTTCTACAACTGCAGGTTGGATATCGTCATATCGATTGTGCTGCTGTGTATTGCAATGAAAACGAGGTAAACTACCTTGCTCTATTTACTGCTGCTACAGAAGAAGTGATGATCCTATTAAGTTGTGCACATTTTCTTACTGGTTATCATCACTTGTATTATTTTACATGAACTTTAATAATTTTCTAACCAGTACCACAATGTAGCATTACATTCATACTAAGCACACATGATGTTTGTCTCTTGTATTATTGGGGACTTGAATGTCATGATTGTATACGATACACTGGAGCATGAATGAGCATGACTGGATATGACTTGTAGCATTACATTCCGATCCATGATTTCTTTAATGTCGTTATATCTGACATTATTTAGAGGTGATCTTTAGCTGAGAAGTCGAAGTAGAACAAAACTGTGCTTTTTCAACTTTGTCATAACCAAAACTCTGGAATTGTAATCTGTAACTTTTGGCGCTTTGTACATGATCAGTTCCTTGTCATCATTTGGCACACGTTTGTGTATTGTAACATTTGTTTATATGACTCGGGGGATATATGTCCAGATGTTTATCCAAGTGGATTCTTTATTATCAAGGAATCCATGGAGTTTCAAAACCTGCAAATGACTCGGAAGCCGAATATGATGTACAATGGATATCGCCTAATCAGATTATAGTTTCTGTAATGACTTTGGATAGTGCACTTCTAAGTTTATATAACTTTCTTCGGTTTACTTGGTAATCATAATCTCCTTTCAGGTTGGCACAGTTCTGAAGAAGCTATTTGAAGATGGAGTCGTAAAGCGGGAAGATCTGTTCATTACATCTAAACTCTGGTATTATATTTTGCAGAGACACAAGCAGTCAGACTTTTGACTAATTTTCAGTTATTCACTTATTTCTTGAACGCAATTAACTAGACAGATACTACTCCATCTATCATTTTGTCATAAGGCTTTGAATAGTAACAATCACAGTTTTCTGATTTATAAATAACAAATATTGATAAACTACTTAGATATTCTTACATCATTTTCAGGAATACGGAACATGCACCCGAAGATGTACCTGTGGCTTTAGATCAAACACTAAAAGACTTGGAACTTGATTATCTTGATCTGTATCTGGTAAGCATTTCTTGAATAATTGCATTTACGTGGCCTTAATGTCAAGACAGTCTTGTTCTTTTTGTCGACAGTCAACCTTTAATATATAACAGTTCCACAGAACTCGAAGAAAGACAGTAAAGTACTTTCCCATAAATGGGATAACTAAAGAACAAACTTTGCAATTGTCTCTTGCTGAATGTAAACTGATTCACTTTTTTGTTTCTCTCAAATGAAGATTCATTGGCCTGTCCGGATGAAAAAGGGATCTTTTGGCTTTCAGCCTGAGAACTTTGAGCGAACAGATATACCTAGCACGTGGAGAGCTATGGAAGCACTCTTTGATTCTGGGAAGGTCAGAGCTATTGGAGTTAGCAACTTCTCTACCAAGAAATTGGGGGATCTGTTGGATATAGCACGTGTTCCTCCTGCAGTCAATCAGGTCGAGTGCCATCCTTCTTGGAAGCAGCAGAAACTGCAGGAGTTCTGTAATACCAAGGGCGTTCATTTATCTGTTAGTACACGTTTTCTCTATGTGTAAATCTGCTATTTGTTTTGTTGTGGAAGGCCAAAAGGAAAATTTCAACAAGCGGTTTGGTTTCTCCTTTTGTGATCTCATTGATTAATGTTCACTTTAATATCACTTCAGGGATATTCTCCCCTTGGTTCTCCTGGGACAACATGGTTGAAGAGTGATGTGATTAAGCATCCAGTTTTACTAAATGCTGCAGAAAAATTGTGGAAGACTCCTGCCCAAGTTGCCCTTCGTTGGGGGTTGCAAATGTCTCACAGTGTACTGCCTAAAAGCACTACAGAATCACGGATAAAGGAGAATCTAGAGATCTTTGACTGGTCCATACCAGAAGATTTGCTTGCGGAATTTTCTGAAATTGAGCAGGCAAGATCTCACGTTATTCTTCCACTATGTTTTGTCCAACTAATAGTAATTTTTTTATTAATGTTTTGTGAAAACGTGAAAACGGATTCATAATATTAATCCTGCTTGTTCAATTTATTCAACCCGAAGTAGATCATGCATTCATGCCGTTGACAAATCTATTGAGTGGCACGTATAAGTTTTGGTCAGAAGATTACATGGAGTTTGAAGTGCATATGTTACGTGCCTGTGTACCCAACGCAGCCCCACCCCCCTCACACCCCCACATAAGCACATGAGGACGGGCCAGCTCAGTCAATGATGCTGACTATTGGTTATATGTACATAAGGAGAAACTTATAATAGGGGTGCTTTATTCCATTCATGTTTACATGTCAGACGCGCATTTGAAAGTTTCAGTTTATTCTAACTTATTCTGTCGTGCAGTCAGCTCCTAGTGAGAATGTAATAATGTAATCAGGGCAGTAGTATGTGTATATGCAAGTAATGCAATGTTGATCACTTTTCAGAGCTAATCTGTGAGAAGAATTTCTAAAGGGTGTACGTTTTAACTCTTTTGCCTGACCAATCTTACGGTTTTTAACTTTTCAGTCGAGGCTGGTCAGTGGCGACTGGTTTCTCCATGAGACGTTTGGCAGTTATAGAACGCTTGAAGATTTGTGGGATGGTGAAATGTAATTCCTCTTGCCTGTTGAAGATCGTTCGACCAGGTAGTTCGATCCTGCAGTTATCTTGGAGGGGATCATCAATATGAAATCTGTTTCACAACTTACATTGTTAAACATGTTGTCAATAATCTTCTACTTGTCTGTTGGCAAATAAACCAACTATGGCTAGCAACATTAGTGGCTTGAATAATGCCAATTAAAATAAATTATATACAAAATACATACAACATATTGTAGTCTTAATGAAGTTACTGAATTCAATAAAAAACGTTTATCTAAAATATGTCTTATGTACATATATTAACAATTTTAAGGATACATCTGACGAAATTATTAGATGAAGATATTGAATACCCCCCTGTTATTTTATAATTGTCGTTTCAGGATATTTATCTAAAATATGTCTTATGTACATATATCGGTCTGGTTTTTAACCGAATCGGCGGGTTTTTCCTGATTTAAAACCCGCGGGTTCGGTCTCGTTTTTTTTTTCTTTGTAAATTAGCGATGAGGTGAGTATCGAACCCATGACCTTCTGGTCACTAGCAAGAGCTTTTTCCACTAGGCTATTCGATTAACTCAAGACTCGTTTTTTTAATGATAAATTGCTTGGGTAGGACTAGTTTTGATTTTTTTCATTCACCACATCGGATTAAAATCGATCCTGTATAATCTTTGTCAATTACACTACTTTTCATTTTAATAATTGATAAATGTAAATAGTTAATATTTAATACTACACCTAATTTCAAAGTTGAAACATAGGAACATCAAACGTCCATTAACTTTTTATTATTTCCAGGCCTCAACTTTAAATTCCCATCTTGAGTTATCACAATGCCTCATCTATCTCTCATGTTTTAGACTCATCTTTCACCTTAAATTTTTTGTTGTATAATAAATTTTTAGATTATTATTGCAAATCAAGCAAAACAGTACGACAGGTCGACAACCCCAAAAAAGTTCAAAAAAATCGGCCCAAATATAAGTCCAAATTGATAGGCCTATAACCGAAAACTGATCCGCACACCAAAAATGCCAGTTATGCGACTTTCTGGACCGGTTTCGGTTCTCCACCACAGAAAACCGGTTTTGTCTGTTTGGTTTTGTTAAACCAAAAAACCGACAAAATCGGTCCGATCGAATCCCTACTTTTACATTTTAAATGTAATTTATGACAAATTTTTATTGTTAAGTTAGGAACTTACTAATTATAGAGTTTCAAGGGCAAATAACAACAACAATCATCTATATTTAAAATATGTTTTCAGTCCATCAACTATGTTTCAAAACATCCTTATCAGTAACCAATATATGTTTCAAAATGTTCAAGTCCATCACATATTCTGTCAATCAGTCGTCAATAATATCATGTGAAGAGCACGTGACTTGTCGATAAGATTATCTCGGTCATTTCATTTAATAGATTTTGGGATAAAAAATCAAAAGAAAAATCTGAAGTAACTCACCCTCAATTTAGAGTCTGAAATAAATCACCTCCACCGCGCACTTAACAAACAATTTACAAACAATTTAACTCGCGAGATCAAGTAGTATATATTTTGATACATAAGTGATTGACAATGACGTTTAGAAACATATGTGATGTACTAGTAACATTTTGTAAACATATGTGATTATTGTAGTCATTTGCCTAGTTTCAATCTATTGTAATTCTACATTTTCAATATGCTTTGACTATATTTTACTTTGGGCAAATAACTTGGTTGTTCACTTATGTTTGGGTAGGGGTCCCGGTTGATCACCTATGTTTTAAAAGTTCCCGGTTGATCACTATCTAAGGGGAACTTATGTTTGGGTGAGGTTCCCGGTTGATCACTATCCAAGGGGAACTTATGTTTGGGTGAGGTTCCCGGTTGATAACTTATGTTTCAAAGGGTCCTTGTTGATCACTTAATATTTCTAAATCGATTTCACTTATATTTTCGATTTTTTGTTTGCAAAAAAAAAAATCGTAAAAGACTTGAAATGACTAATTTGCCCCAGAAAATGACATGTGCAAGTCACATGAGGTAATTAGGTGATAATTAACAGATTTTAGGTGTAAAATATCAATTGAGATCGATTTAGAAATATAAAGTGATCAACTAGGATTATTTTAAACATAGGTGATCAACCGGGCATAAGTGATCAACTTAGTCATTTGCCCTTTTGTTTTTTCTTAATATATGTGCAAATAGCTAGAAAGACATATAAAAGAATGGAGACCATTTGCATGTAAAATTTGATATGTAAATTTTTCGAGAAAATTGCTGGAATGGTCCTAGTAAATATGTGCTCGTTGCAATTTGGTCCCAGTTAGTTGTTAGTCGCCGAAATGGTCCCAGTAATTGGTATATTTGGTGCACTTTAGTCCCCAACCATTAAATATAGACGAAAAATTATAAGTTTGAGCAAAAATTGAAGTTTTAGCATTAAGTCAAGGTTAAAACGCAGATTGGATATAAATTGGATTTTTCTTTGTTTTCTTTAATTTTTTTTTTCGACGTCTTTGTCAATTTTTTTTTTTTCGATTGCTTTTCAAAAAAAAATTGGTATTTTATTGCAATTTCTTTTCAATTTTTTTCGATATCTGGATTTTTTTCGATTCCTTTGCTTTTCTGTTTCATCTTTTTCCGGGTCCGATTTTGGTAGTTGTTTTAGCTAAAATTTTCAGTTTGACAAAAATATGGTTTTTGTAGTTTTTTGGCAAAAAAGTTCAATTTGATTGTTGTTTGTCAAAAAGGTTTGATTTTGTACTTTTTTGACAAACATTTTCGATTTTGGTAGTGGTTTCGCAAAAACTTTTGATTTTGGTAGTTGTTTCGAAAAAAGTAAACAATTGTACATGTTTGCTGAAACAACTATCAAAATCGATTTTTTTGTCAAAAAAGTACGAAAACGAACCTTTCTATCAAACAACTATCACAATTGAAATTTTTTGCCAACAACTACGAAAACCAAATTTTTTGCCAAAACCGAAAGTTTTAGCTAAAATAACTACCAAAATCGAATCATTTTTACTAGGAAAAAAATAAAAAATAAAAGGAATTGAAAAAAATTATATCGCAAAAAAAATCAAAAAGAAATTGAAAATAATCGAAAAAATTTGAATTTTTTTTATAAAAAAATCGTCAAATAAATCGAAAATAATTAAAAAAAAACAAAGAAAAGTCCAATTTATATCCAAATTTCCGTTTTAACCTCGACTTAATGCTAAAACTTTAATTTTGACCAAAAGTTACAATTTTCCGTCTATATTTAACTGTTGGGGACTAAAGTGCACCAAATATACCAATTACTGGACCATTTCGGCAGACCAACAACTAACTAGGACCAAACTGCAACTGACACATATTTATTGGGACCATTCCAACAATCTCTCTAAATTTTTCATTAAAATATCTTCCATAGTATGTATTTATATATTATTAGTAATATAGATCACGTGTGTTGCACGTAGTAAGAATTTAAATGAATACGCATATATAATATAATTCGAGAAAGAAATATTGAAAGAACTATTTTAAAAGGGAAGAATCTAACCATTGCTTTGTATTATTACAGTTGTTTATTACCATTTATCTAAAGTCTAAACCAACACAATAAATAAAGATATAAAAAAAATGAAATGTTGACTTCATCTAATTTGAGTTTTTTTTTCTTATTTTTTGAGTTTATTTATTTAGTAAAAATAAAAATATATCTGTTAATGATTGTATTTAGTACTCATAAAGTAAAAAATTGTGATAATGATTGTTTGATTTTATTTTAAGATTAATTTACATATCTGTCTTAATAGGTGTTTTGAAATGATTATTACTTTTCATGATTAGTAGGTGTTTTGAAATTAAATGTTACTATTTAGCATTCATTATTTTCTTATTTCTCATTAATTACTACCTTTTATGATTAGTAGGTGTTTTAAAATGATTTATTTTAATAATCTTAACTATAATTATTTTACTACTTGAAATATTTTTCACAATTAGTAGTAATTTGAATGCGCGTTGCCTGTAGTTAATATTTCTTGGAATATTTTATTTTAGGCATATGTTTTTTTATATGTATTTATTACAAATATTCTTTTTTTCGTAAAGTTGATATGAAAATTATAATTTAATTTTTTTCTTCAGGACGTACAAGCTGTATTTTACATTTTTTGAACAAAAATATTTTAGTAGTTAATAGCAAATTGAATTGGTTTAATCCAAACCAATTTTAAAGATATGAAAACTGTTATTTGATAGTTGTGATAGTAATTCCTATCATGCTGAGTTAAAGATTTAAAACTATATACAATATTTATTGTTTTGACATATTTCCTTATACATCCATTAAGGTGTTTTGGCACATTTCCTTAGATATTACTCCCTCCGTTTCTTTTTATTTGATTGTTTGAGCATTTTTTCCATGTTTCTTTTTATTTGATTGTTTACAATTTCAATGCAACTTTTTACAATTCCAATGCACCTTTTTACAATTCCAATACACCTTTTTACAATCCCAATGTAATTTTTCACAATCTCTTAATAAAGTACTTTTTCCCCAAACAATCAAATAAAAAGAAACGGAGGGAGTATTAATTTTCGTGATTAGTAGGTATTTCGAAATAATTCATTTTAGTAATCTTAACTAAAATGTTTATAATTATTCAGTAACATCAAAGAAGTTGTATTTAAGAGGGTAATTTAGTCTTCATAAAATTGAGAAAAAAACACTAACATTTTAATAAGCATTTATGTATTACCAGTAACATATCACATGTGTTACACATAGTAAGAATTTAAATGAATAATCATATATAATATAATTCGAGAAAAAAATATTGAAAGAACTATTTAAAAGGGAAGAATCTAATAATTGCTTAGTATTATTACAGTCGTTTATTACCATTCTAAATCAACACAATGAATAAGGATTAAAAAATGAAATGTTAACTTCATCTAATTTGAGTTTATTTATATTATTTCTTATTTTGTGAGTTTATTTATTTAGTACGAATAAAAATCTCTCTTATTTTTATAAACAATACTCACGAAGTAAAAAAATTATGATAATGATGGTTTGATTTTATTTTAAGATAATTTACATATCTGTGTTAATAAGGATTTTGAAATGATTATTACTTTTCATGATTAGTAGGTGTTTTCAAGTTAAATACAGTATTACTACTATTTATCATTCATTATTTTCTTATTTCTCATTAGCTATTACTTTTCATTACTAGGTGTTTTTTGAAATGATTTATTTTAATAATCTTAACTAAAACTATTTTAATTATTTTATTTTTCAACAACTACTATTTTCGATACTTTGATTAGTTATGAATTTTTATAAATAACTCATTAAATATACATTTTCATGATTTATAGGGGCTTTATTTGAAATATATTTTTCAATTATTCTAACTATAATTATTTTTAATTATTTAATTTTCAACAATCAATATTCTCTTTATGTGATTAGTTATGAATATTAAGGTTATTTATAATTAACTTGATAAAAAATATTCGGCATAATTAATATGTGCATTGTAATTAGATTCATGTGGAAGAGGTACAATATTTCTATCACAAAAAAAGAACTAACACTCACAAACTTACACTTTTATAAAGTAGTATAGAGTATAGATTATAAATCAATAACGATGATTGATTGCTGATTTTTTCTATAATCATTGTTTTCTTTACTATGATTAGTTATGAATTTCAAGGTTCTTTATAATTAGCTTAATGAAAAATAACCTTCATAATTAGTATGTGCATGTAATAAAATTCATGTGAGAGGGATAAAATAGCCTTCACAAAAAGTGAAAGAAACACTTACCTATTTACACCTTTATAAGTATTATAGATTATTTTTCAACAATCATTATTTTCTTTACTATATTATTTCTACATTCCCCATGAGCTACGATTCCGATTAATTCAATCCTTTCTAATTTTTGAAAATTTCAAATTGTAAGTGACATAAGCTCTTGTATCTTCCTACCATCTTGATAATACGAATATGAAAAAAAAAACACAAATGTTATTAACTAATAATGGGAACAAGTCAAAATGAAAAAATATAAATTGAAATTAATTTAAAAAATTGCACAAGTGTAAATTTTGCTAATTGTTACAAAATCTGGAGATTATATTTTAAATATATCTATAATATAATCTCTTAGAAATGTATGTCGGCTAAGGAATGTATACCGAGAAAAAGTTATATGTATAATTTGGACAATAATTTTTATCATATTTTTCAAAATTATATGTATTGATGATGTATTAGTGATATGAAGGAAAGAGAAAATAAATTGATTATTACTCAATTATCTCATGTTATAGAGTATAAAAGAATATGCATATATTTGATTATGTTGATATGATTAGATATATGATAATTGTTTTATGAATAGCCTTATGTCGTTGATTGTCTAAGGGAGGACATGATGTGATCCTAAAAAAAATATTATTTCAATCATAATCAATTTGGAATTTATGTATGCGATCTAAATAAAGAATGTTAAGGGAGGACATGGTGCATGTGATCCTAATAAAGAGTATTATTTCAATAATTTAATTTGGTATTTATGTATGCAATCTAAATAAAGAATATTATTTTCATCATAATTCAATTTGGATTTACGTAGCAAGGTTGCTATAATACCATACAATTTTATATAATCAAAGTAATAAATTAAAATCAACGGAATATAAACAAGTCAATATATTTCTCCTAAGCTACTACTATAAATATTCTTATCTAATTTGATAGAATACTCATCTACATTTCAAAGAAAAATATATTCTTTAACATTTTTAATAGTAGTATAGTTCTTGAAGTTGACATGGAGGGAAAAAGAATAATCAATGGAGTTGGCATTCTTGTAATGTTGGTTTTATTCTCATTCCATGCAACAGTTGAGGGTAGTCATTTTACTAAGTGTCTTGGTAAATGTGTTCTAGCCACATGCCTTGCTACAAAAAATCCAGCATGTATTGCAATTTGTACCGTTAAATGCAAATTTATTCATTTTGAAACTGAATCTTTCAACAATGATGATTGTGTTGCTGGTTGTGCTCTTCGAAAATGTTCCGCAGAAAAAGGTACAATTTATTATCAAAGAAAGTTCAACCCTCTCAATTTCTTAGAAAATAAAAAAATACTTATTTTTTCAAAGTTATTATCTAGTAATACTTAAAATATGCACAACATTTATGTTATATTATTTTCATCTCATGAAAATATTTTGTATCTTGTACTTTGATATTTATAATTTGTTCGATCTTACAGTTGTTGAAGAAGGCAAATATGCTCTAAATTCCTGCTTGGGAGACTGCGATCGTCAGTGCTAAATTATATATCTTACAATAATAAGATTGGTTTGTTATGGGATCGAATGACTAAGTCACTGTGTATACATTTCACCATGTTGGTATTTACCAAACTTCAAAAAATGTAACAAGTCTAGTAGACTATTTGACATATGAATTTATATGAAAATAATATTATATCAATGATGAAATATAACAATTTGGTTTGATCTTACATCTCTTTATTGGATAAGTATTATGAAACATAACTTTTTATGTTGAGATTATATTAATACTTGAGAGGGTCAAGTCATAGCATGCGTGAACGACTTGTACCGCTTGAACTCAATTTTGAACGACAAGATTCATTTGAAAGGATAAAATAGTCTTCATAAAAACTGAAAGAAAACTAGTCTATTCACAAATTTAAATGTATTATTATTAAATAATAACACTATTATATATTTTATCTCTTTGATACGTGTGTTGCACCTAATAGTTATTTCTTTTCACATTTATTTTATACATATGCTTTATATATATTTAATATGTTCGATGAACTATAGTAGTCAAAGTTGATAAAACCTTTACGTTGCTTTTCTTCTTTCTTCTTCATTGGAGCTTAAATGAGAGTACTTTTGACAAAACATTTATTACAATTTTACATCTAAAAATGCTATTTGTCCAAATTATAATTTTCCAACTTATGTCTTATATTATTAAAGTGAATTGCCAAAGTAGGAGTTAAAATCATGGAAATAAGGCAAAATCAAAATTGATTGTAATAATATGGGTGGAAACTTTGTAAAACTATAACTTTGCCTTATAAATAATGTCAAACAACGTTTGGCTATGAAATGCTAACAAAACTGCTATTTGTGGGACCAAACTACAACACATTTTCCTATATTTGGGACCTAGTTTAAACAATCCAACTATCTCGATCAAAGTTGATCCCGTCTCACTATTTCATTTCAACAATTAGCTCTATTTATACTAAATTAATGGGTCAAACTTCTTTACTTTATTAGCAACCTTTTGATCAAGCATCAATTAAATAAAATATTAATTTGCATAATATTAATTTGTACATGTAATATCATGATTTGATAGATAGTATATAAAGTTGAAAATAATAATTCTCACAAAAATAATTATAATTTATATCCAGATTTATTCTCTTAATAAATTTAATTGTAAGAGACACATAATACCAATTATTACAATTCATCACTCATACTATTGATAAAAATATATAGCTAATTATTAAATCTTTTTCATTATCATTAAGTAAAACAATCTTCCCATTAATGCATTTATTTTTTGTTTAGGGGAGCATACTCGCGTATCTACTCCAACTATCGTTATTTAATTAGTATTGAAAACTTCAGTATCGTTAGTTCCAAAGTAGACATGTTTACTTCCTTAGCAATAACATGTTTATGTTCTTCGTTATTTAATACTTTCTCATTCTCTAAAAGAGTGTCACATTTTGATTTTTGTTGGTCAAACATAACAAAATTTGATTATTAATTCTCATTAAACGGTAAGAAATAATATAGTCTTGTAGGACCTAGCTCGTTACATTCGTCTCAATATATATTTTTGAAATATCAACTTTTTATAATTTTTTCTCATATAGAATAATAGATATTTACGTTTTAAATTGTGTTTTGTTGACCATCAAAAGTCAAAATGTGACAATCATTTAGGGATGGAGGTAGTATGTTCAACACCCCAGCAGTCCGTGATATAAAGTCAGATATTACTCTTGCTGGAATTCCTGCTGCCCAATGGTTGGATATTGTAAGTTTTTGCACTAGGGTGATAGTCATGTTGCTTCTCAAGAAGTGTTTCTTGTCTACATCTATCATGTCATGATTATGAACGTCGTCATTTTCGAAATAACATACTGACCCATACCACTAGGCCTGTGAATGAGCCTGGAACGAAGCTCGAAAGCGCGCTCGTGTTCGATGCGAAAACCTCGGCTCATGGCTCGATTCGAGAAATCAAACATAGAAACGAGGCTTCATTTCGGTATTCGGCCAAACGAGCGGAATAGCTCGGCTCGGCCTTCCCTTATATATACTATAAATTGTTGGAGGCAGCACCAATCATATATATCTTCATTAATCATGGATGTAATCCATGTGAAAACAAAAACCTCAAACTCTAACCCCCGTTCATCTCCTCATCCTTTTGCTAGTTTTCAAATGAAGATTTAATGTTGATGCATCTCCAATCAGTTATGTATTTAATTAATTTTTTGGTTTAATTAGATACTCAAAAGCTCGATGGCTCGGGATATTCGGCTCGAAAAAACTTGACTCATCATATTCGATTCGGGAAAGCAAACATAGAGTCGAGCATTCATTTTCGATGTTCGGCTTGATTTCCAAAGCGACTGAGCTCATTCACAGGCCTACATACCACGATGCAATTTAATACTCATTCTAGCTAAACAACCTGTCCTCGTATTTTTTCTCCGAATGACTTTCTCTTTGTTATTGCCAACGGATCCACCTTGTGCACTTTCTTTCCTAGTAGCCAACGGAACCACCATGCATACTTTCTAAAACCTTCCTTTTCACACATCATATTAATATTAAGATAACCAGGGCCCTTCTTATTCTTCGAATTATGTGCACAGTAGACTTCTTATTCCTTATTTAACTCTTAATTTGATACAATATCTGTACGGAGTATTTCCTAATTGAATAATTATTGTAGGAGTCGTAAATTATAATTATTTTCGTAAGAATTATTATTTAAAACTTTATATACTATCTATCAAATTATGATATTACATGTGCGAATAAATATTATGCAAATTAATATTTTATTTAATTGGTGCTTGATCAAAAGGTTGCTAATAAAGTAAAGAAGTTTGACCCATTAATTTAGTATAAATAGAGCTAATTGTTGAAATGGTCCTAGATAGTGAAACGGGATCGACTTTAGTCGAGATAGTTCGATTGTTTAAACTAGGTCCCAAATATTGGAAAATGTGTTGTAGTTTGGTCCCACAAATAGCAGTTTCGTTAGCTTTTCACGGCCAAACGTTGTTTCACATTATTTATAAGGCAAAGTTATAGTTTTACAAAGTTTCCATTCATATTATTACAATCAACTTTTATTTTGCCTTACTTCCATGATTTCAACTCTTATTGTGACAATTCAAAATGTGTTGAAAAACTCTTTTGAACCCCTTTAATTATATAAGACATAATTTGGAAAATTATAATTTGGACAAATATCATTTTTAGATGTAAAATTGTAATAAATGTTTTGTCAAAAGTACTCTCATTTAAGCTACAATCAAGATGAAAAAAGAAAAGCAATGTAAAGGTTTTATCAACTTTGGACTACTATAATTCATCGAACATATTAAATATAAAGCATATGTATAAAATAAATGTGAAAAGAAAAAACTATTACGTGCAACACACGTATCAAAGAGATAAAATATATAATAGCGTTATTATTTAATAATAATACTTATAAATTTGTGAATAGATCAGTGTTTCTTTCAGTTTTTATGAAGACTATTTTACCCCTTTCACATGAATCTCGTCGTTCAAAATTAAGTTCAAGCGGTACAAGTCGTTCACGCATGCTATGACTTGACCCTCTCAAGTATGAATATATTCTCAACATAACTTATAAAAAGTTATGTTTCATAATACTTATCCAATAAAGAGATATAAGACGATCAAACCAAATTGTTATATTTCATCATTGATATAATATTATTTTCATATAAATTCATATGTCAAATAGTCTACTAGACTTGTTACATTTTTCGAAGTTTGGTAAATACCAACATGGTGAAATGAATACACAGTGACTTAGTTATTCGATCCCATAACAAACCAATCTTATTATTGTAAGATATATAATTTAGCACTGACGATCGCACTCTCCCAAGCAGGAATTTAGAGCATATTTGCCTTCTTCAACAACTGTAAAATCGAACAAATTATAAATATCAAAGTAGAAGAAGATACACAAAATGTTTTCATGAGATGAAAATAATATAACAGAAATGTTGTGCATATTTTAAGTATTACTAAATAATAACTTTGAAAAAATAAGTATTTTTGTATTTTAGGGTTGAACTTTCTTTGACAATAAATCGTACCTTTTTCTACGGAACACTTTCGGAGAGCACAACCAGCAACACAATCATCATTGTTGAAAGATTCAGCTTCAAAATGAATAAATTTGCATTTAACAGTACAAATTGCAATACATGCTGGATTTTTTGTAGCAAGGCATGTGGCTAGAACACATTTACCAAGACACTTAGTAAAATGACTACCCTCAACTGTTGCATGGAATGAGAATAAAACCAACATTACTAGAACGCCAACTCCATTAATTATTCTTTTTCCCTCCATGTCAACTTCAAGAACTATACTACTATTAAAAATGTTAAAGAATATATTTTTCTTTGAAATGTAGATGAGTATTCTATCAAATTAGATAAGAATATTTATAGTAGTAGCTTAGGAGAAATATATTGACTTGTTTATATTCCGCTGATTTTAATTTATTACGTTGGTTATATAAAATTGTATGGTATTATAGCAACCTTGCTACGTAAATCCAAATTGAATTATGATGAAAATAATATTCTTTATTTAGATTGCATACATAAGTACCAAATTAAATTATTGAAATAATACTCTTTATTAGGATCACATGGACCATGTCCTCCCTTAACATTCTTTATTTAGATCGCATACATAAATTCCAAATTGATTATGATTGAAATAATATTTTTTTTAGGATCACATCATGTCCTCCCTTAGACAATCAACAATATAAGGCTATTCATAAAACAATTATCATATATCTAATCATATCAACATAATCAAATATATGCATTTTCTTTTATACTCTACAACATGAGATAATTGAGTAATAATCAATTTATTTTCTCTTTTCTTCATATCACTAATACATCATCAATACATATAATTTTGAAAAATATGATAAAAATTATTGTCCAAATTATACATATAACTTTTTCTGTGTGTACATTCCTTAGCCGACATACGTTTTTAAGAGATTATACTATAGATATATTTAAAATATAATTTCCATATTTGTAACAATTATCAAAATTTACACTTGTGCATTTTTATAGATTAATTTCAATTTATATTTTTTAATTTTGACTTTTTCCCATTATTAGTTAATAACATTTGTGTTTTTATTTTATATTAGTATTATCAAGATGGGAGGAAGATACAAAAGCTTATGTCACTTACAACTTGAAATTTTGAAAAATTAGAAAGGATTGAATTAATTGGAACCGTAGGTCATGGGGAATGTAGAAATAATATAGTAAAGAAAATAATGATTGTTGAAAAATAATCTATAATATATATCAAAGTGTAAATAGGTTAGTGTTTCTTTCACTTTTTGTGAAGACTATTTTATCCCTCTCACATGAATTTTATTACATGCACATATTAATTATAAAGGTTATTTTTCATTAAGCTAATTATAAAGAACCTTGAAATTCATAACTACTCATAGGAAAGAAAACAGTGATTATTGAAATAAATGATTTCAAAAAACACCTACTAATGAAAAGTAATAACTAATGAGAAATAAGAAAATAATGAATGATAAATAGTAATACTGTATTTAACTTCAAAACACCTACTAATCATGAAAAGTAATAATCATTTCAAAACCCCTATTAACACCGATATGTAAATTATCTTAAAATAAAATCAAACAATCATTCTCATAACTTTTTTTACTTCGTGAGTATTGTATATAAAAATAAGAGAGATTTTTATTCGTACTAAATAAATAAACTCACAAAATAAGAAATAAAATAAATAAACTTAAATTAGATGAAGTTAACATTTCATTTTTTTAATTTTTTATATCCTTATTTATTGTGTTGATTTAGAATGGTAATAAACGACTGTAATAATACTAAGCAATGATTAGATTCTTCCCTTTGAAATAGTTCTTTCAATATTTCTTTCTCGAATTATATTATATATGATTATTCATTTAAATTCTTATTATGTGCAACACATGTTAGTTAATAGTGTAATACATAAATGCTTATTAAAATGTTAGTGTTTTATCTCAATTTTATGAAGACTAAATTACCCTCTTAAATACAACTTCTTTGATGTTACTGAATAATTATAAACATTTTAGTTAAGATTACTAAAATGAATTATTTCAAAATACCTACTAATCACGAAAATTAATCATATCTAAGGAAATGTGCCAAAACACCTTAATGGATGTATAAGGAAATATGTCAAAACAATAAATATTGTATATAGTTTTAAATCTTTAACTCAGCATGATAGGAATTACTATCACAACTATCAAATAACAGTTTTCATATCTTTAAAATTGGTTTGGATTAAACCAATTCAATTTGCTATTAACTACTAAAATATTTTTGTTTAAAAAATGTTCATATCAACTTTACGGAAAAAGAATATTTGTAATAAATACATTTAGAAAAAACATATGCCTAAAATAAAATATTCCAAAACATATTTACTACAGGTAACGCGCATTCAAATTACTACTAATTGTGAAAAATATTTAAGTTGTAAAATAATTTTAGTTAAGATTATTAAAATAAATCATTTCAAAACCCCTACTAATCATAAAAAGTAGTAATTAATGAGAAATAAGAAAATAATGGATGCTAAATAGTAATATTTAAATTCAAAACACCTACTAATCATGAAAAGTAATAATCATTTCAAAACACCCATTAACACAGATATGTAAATTAATCTTAAAATAAAATCAAACAATCATTATCACAATTTTTACTTTATGAGTACTAAATACAATCATTAACAGATATATTTTTATTTTTACTAAATAAATAAACTCACAAAATAAGAAATAAGAAATAAAAATAAACTCAAATTAGATGAAGTCAACATTTCATTTTTTAATATTTTTTATATCTTTATTTATTGTGTTGGTTTAGACTTTAGATAAATGGTAATAAAAAACTATAATAATACAAAGCAATGGTTAGCTTCTTCCCTTTTAAATTAGTTCTTTCAATATTACTTTCTCGAATCATAGTATATATGCTTATTCATTTAAATTCTTACTATGTGCAACACACGTGATATATGTTACTAATAGTATATAAATGCAGACTGTGGAAGATATTTTAATGAAAAATTTAGAGAGATTGTTGGAATGGTCCCAATAAATATGTGTCAGTTGCAATTTGGTCCCAGTTAGTTGTTGGTCTGCCGAAATGGTCTAGTAATTGGTATATTTGGTGCACTTTAGTCCCCAACAGTTAAATATACACGGAAAATTGTAACTTTGGGACAAAATTGAAGTTTTAGCATTAAGTCAAGGTTAAAAAGGAAATTTGGATATAAATTGGAGTTTTTTTTGTTTTTTCTTTAATTTTTTTCGATTTATTTGACGTTTTTTTTCATTATTTTCAATTTCTTATCGATCTTTTTTGCGATATCATTTTTTTTCGATTCCTTTTCTTTTTTGATTTTTTTTCCAAGTAAAAATGGTTCGATTTTGGTAGTTATTTTAGCTAAAAGTTTCGGTTTTGGCAAAAAATTTGGTTTTCGTAGTTGTTTGGCAAAAAGGTTCAATTTTTATAGTTGTTTGATAAAAAGGTTCGTTTTCGTACTTTCTTGACAAAAAAAATTTGATTTTGATAGTTGTTTTAGCAAAAATGTTCAATTTTTGAATTTTTTCGAAACAACTGCCAAAATCAAAAGTTTTTGCGAAACCACAACCAAAATAAAAAATATTTGTCAAAAAAGTACAAAATCGAACCTTTTTGACAAACAACAATCAAATTGAACTTTTTTGCCAAAAAACTACAAAAACCATATTTTTGTCAAACTGAAAATTTTAGCTAAAACAACTACCAAAATAGAACGCTTTTTATTAAGGAAAAAGATCAAAAAAGCAAAGGAATCGAAAAAAATCCTAATATCTAAAAATATTGAAATGAAATTGAAAAAAATACCGATTTTTTTTTAAAAGCAATAAAAAAATCAAAAAAAAAAATTGACAAAGAAATCGAAAAAAAAAGTTAAAGAAAACAAAGAGAAATCCAATTTAAATCCAATTTGGTTTTTAACCTTGACTTAATGCTAAAACTTCAATTTTGGCCTAAAGTTATAATTTTCCGTCTATATTTAACGGTTGGGGACTAAAGTGCACCAAATATACCAATTACTGGGACCATTTCGGCGACTAACAACTAACTGGGACCAAACTGCAAGGGGCACATATTTACTAGGACCATTCCAGCTATTTTCTCGAAAAATTTACATATCAAATTTTACATGTAAGTGTTCTACTCTCTCCATTCGTTTATATGTCTTTCTAGCTATTTGCACATATATTAAGAAAAAACAAAAGGGCAAATGACTAAGTTGATCACTTATGCCCGGTTGATCACCTATGTTTAAAATAATCCTAGTTGATCACTTTATATTTCTAAGTCGATCTCAATTGATATTTTACACCTAAAATCTGTTAATTATCACCTAATTACCTCACGTGACTTGCACATGTCATTTTCTGGGGCAAATTAGTCATTTCAAGTCTTTTACGATTTTTTGCAAAAAAAAAATCGAAAATATAAGTGAGATCGATTTAGAAATATTAAGTTATCAACAAGGACCCTTTGAAACATAAGTGATCAACCAGGAACTTTTAAAACATAGGTGATCAACCGGGACCTTACCCAAACATAAGTGAACAACCAAGTTATTTGCCCAAAGTAAAATATAGTCAAAGCATATTGAAAATGTAGATAGATTGAAATTAGGCAAATGACTACAATAATCACCTATGTTTACAAAATGATGTTAGTACATCACCTATTTTTCTAAACT
This sequence comes from Echium plantagineum, assembly GCA_003412495.2. Classification (NCBI taxonomy): domain Eukaryota; kingdom Viridiplantae; phylum Streptophyta; class Magnoliopsida; order Boraginales; family Boraginaceae; genus Echium; species Echium plantagineum. The sequence continues at coordinate 10,876,617 of CM016567.1, read as the reverse complement.
TCATTGTCAATTACTTATATATCAAAATATATCCTACTTGGTCTCGCGCGTTAACTTGTTTGTTAAGTGCGCGTTGGAGGTGATTTATTTCAGACTCTAAATTGAGGGTGAGTTACTTCAGATTTTTCTTTTGATTTTTTATCCCAAAATTTATTAAATGAAATGACCGAGATAATTTTATCGACAATGTTGTGTTATTGCCCAGAAAACAACTCCCAATTGCACCTTTGATCGACTACAATTGAGCTCGAAATCGAATTAACGATCAGAAACCCTAATTCCCCAATTTGAAGAACCATAATCCCCAAATTGATTGATAAACTAAATTCGACACTAAATAAAAGACAAGCAATATGGTTGTGGCTTTGGATACACCTCCACCACTAAGAAAAGCTTTTATTAATGAACAATCGATGATTACAATCACTCAATCTCGTAATTAAACAAAGCTAACTCTTGTTCTTACTAATCTTTCGTAGAATCTAACAAAACAAGTTGTGCACTATTTATAGACATAATTCGACTATCCTAGTAGGATTAGGAGGTACAATCCTAGTATGATTCCTCCCTAGCAATACTTCGACTTGCATTCCATAAACACTTGGACTTTGATTAGACTTCTACTTTGATTAGAGCTCGATTAACTCCATGCATGCATGCATGGCTTTGCATGAATTCCACAAAGCTTGGAACTCAATAGGCAGGTCACGTGCCCTTCACATGATATTATTAACGACTAATTGACAGAATAGGTGATCGACTTGAACATTTTGAAACATATATTGGTTACTGATAAGGACGTTTTGAAATATAGTTGATGAACTGAAAACATATTTTAAATATAGGTGATTGTTGTCGCTATTTGCCCTTGAAACTCTATAATTAGTAAGTTCCTAACTAAACAATAAAAATTTGTCATAAATTACATTTAAAATGTAAAAGTAGGGATTCGATCGGACCGATTTTGTCATTTTTTTGGTTTAACAAAACCAAACAGACAAAACCGGTTTTTCTGTGGTGGAGAACCGAAACCGGTCTAGAAAGTTGCATAACTGGCATTTTCGGTGTGCGGATCAGTTTTCGGTTATGGGCCTATCAATTTGGATTTATATTTGGGCCGATTTTTTTGAACTTTTTTGGGGCTGTCGACCTGTCGTACTGTTTTGCTTGATTTGCAATAATAATCTAAAAATTTATTATACAACAAAAAATTTAAGGTGAGAGATGAGTCTAAAACGTGAGAGATGAGGCGTCGTGACAACTTAAGGTGGGAGTTTAAAGTTGAGGCTTCGAAGTAATAAAAAGTTAATGGACGTTTAATGTTCCTATGTTTCAACTTTGAAATTAGGTGTAGTATTAAATATTAACTATTCACATTTATCAATTATTTTAAAAAAAAATAGTGTAATTGACAAAGATCATACCTGATCGATTTTAATCCGTTGTGGTGGATGAAAAAAAAATCAAAACTAGTCCTACCCAAGCAATTTATATTAAAAAAAACGAGACCTGAGTTAATCAAATAGTCTAGTGGAAAAGGCTCTTGCTAGTGACCAGAAGGTCATGAGTTCGATACTCACCTCATTGATAATTTACAAAAAGAAAAAAACGAGATCGAACCCGTCGGTTTTTAATCAAGAAAAACCCGCCGATTCGATTAAAAACCGAGACCGATCTATGTACATAAGACATATTTTAGATAAATATCCTGAAACAACAATTATAAAATAACAGGGGGAGTATGAAATATCTTCATCTAATAATTTCGTAAGATGTATCCTTAAAATTGTTAATATATGTACATAAGATTCAAGACATTGTGATCAAATTCCCTCCATGTAGAATAATAATTGTTAGGCCTTCGGTCGAAAATTCTCTATAAAGTATAAACTCATAACTCTTTATAGTGTCAATGAGTAACATATATAAATATATAATACTGTCTTTCACTCGAAAGATTGTATAGTTTATTGATTTTCAATTGATAAATGTAAGAAATTGTATTGAAGTAGATATCATTGGTTTGAATATATCACATGTTTGATATGTTTTTCCGAACATACGGAAATATTTGAGCTCAAAATTTGAGAAGGCGAAGGCGAATCATATTTTACTACGTACTAACAAAATATAAAAGGTCAGCGATCAAATTCGAAAGTTGAGAATTTTAGAGATAGCAGAGTGTTTGTTTTATATATTAAACTTATTTTGCATGTTGGCATTGCTGAATTGACATTAATATTGTTTCATATTTCTAATCTTCGATATTTTCTCTAGTAAGATGTAACTTTTTCTTTCTCAGAGAATGTTATTCACTTTTTGTTATTTATTCAGTATCTGAGACCTTACGAGACATCTACACACTACTACAGATTTAAGCTTAGACAACGGTATTACGATAGCGGTTTTTATATCCGCTATTGAAGTGAGGTTCTTGCATAGCGCATAAAAATTTACTATTAAAAAACAATTAAGATTAATAAATGAAAAATAGCTTAGATAGCGCATAAACCAAATATGCTATAGAAGTAAATTGCTAATATAACGCTTCTCATATCCGCTATTGAATTAAACACATTGAATAACACTTAATAAAGCGCTATTGCTAAAATGTGGTATGTAATCATGTTCATATCACAAGTGCTATTGAAGTAAACTTGTAGCAATAGCTTTTTTAAAGGGCTATTGCTACATGTGGTATATAAGTACATGCATTTTATAAGTGCTATTGAAGTAACATGTTAGATAGCACTTAATAAACCTCTATTGCTACAAGTGGTATGTAAAACGGGTATGTTGACTCTTTTCACAGTCCACAGATCAGAGGCCCACACTCAGACTTGTGTTCGACGGCCCATGGGATATACTGGTCCGGCCCCAAGAGATTTAGCTTTCATGAAAAAATTGTTAGGCCACATGCCCACATCCATGTATGTTTTAAAAAGGCCCGGAGCATGCATGTGTATTAGTTAGATCATTGAATTTAGTTGGTGGTCTGTGTGATCCAAACTTTTAAATTGTATAGTACAAAATATTAAATAAAATTGAAATAATTCTCGTAAAATCTTAATAAAATATTATTTGACAACAATAACATTCAATTATTTAACAAATAATATATTAATATGCATCTCATGCTTTTATCCGTATATTATATTATTGAATACGAGCAAACTTCAATAATTTAAATATAATCATTTGAATTGTGTCTTGACATATTTTACATTATTAAATAACTTCTAAAATATCATTAATATTAGTTAGTTACGATATTAAATAACGTGTTATAACAGTGCTGGAAACGAGTCGAGTCGGTCCGGGTAGTGGAGTACCCCACCCTACTCGTTAAGATAACGAGCCGGGTAGTAACGAGTCGGGTAGTGGAGTACCCCACCCTCTCAGAGAATGTTATTCACTTTTGTTATTTATTCAGTATCTGAGATCTTACGAGACATGTACATACACCTTTATGCAAGGGTAGTGAGGAAACAAGTCGGGTAGACTATAAATCGAGCTCGATTCTATAACTACCTGACTTGTTAAAGCAAAAGGGAAAAAACTTATTTTTTGAACACATACAAATAAAAAAATACATTGGTATATTTAGAATATTAATAAATTAAATAAACCTTTAATTATTTTAAATATTCATAATAAAATATTCAAACTACGAACTTTAATTATAGATAATTATTTCTAACTTATATATTAAACTTATTAATTTATTTGATAATTTATTAACTGACATGGTAATTGTCGATCGAGCCGGGCGAGCAAAACCTTAGCTCGTACCCTACTTGTTAACTATCGAGTGCTCTATTGAATTGAGTAATCGAGCGGACAACGGGTTATCAGACTCTTTTCCACGATGCCTCATATATAGGTTTCCTCATGGTTCTCGAGTGTTTGTTGTTTATTAAAGTGGTAAGTCGTTATGCCATTTTGATTTTAACAATAAAATTATTAAAGTACAACAATAGTTGTAGCCAGTGATAACCGAATGTTATTCCATTTTGAAGCGACTGTTTGTGCATCTAATATTTGCCACATTATTTTTTCCATTTCTATCTGCTTTTACGTGTATATTTTCCAATTTTATGCAAGATTTGGCAAATCAGGAATATTTGCTACATGCAAGTGTTCATTTTTCAATATTTTAAATGAAGGATTCCTCTGGAAATGAATTTGAATATAACCAAAAAGATGCTCGGATGAAATTGTGTTTTGATGTGGTTGAGATTGTGGTAGGGTCATAGGCATATGAGACTGGTGTCTTTTGCAACTTGAAAGCGGATCATATTTATTTATTTATTTATATATTTTGATAAATGTAAAGTTGTACGGACCTGTGTCAATGTTGAAGTCATTTTTCGTAGTGCTGAAAACAAGGGAATCGGGGATAAATAGGGACATACATGTTTGATAATTGTTGATATTTATTATAATTAAAATAATAATAATAATGAAAAATAAGAGTAATACTAGTAATAATAATAATAATACCAAAAACTATAATAATAATAATGATAATAATTATAACAATAATAAAAATTATAAAATAATATTATTATAAACAAAAATAATAATAAGAAGAAGAGTAGTTATATTTAATAAATAATAATAATAGAAAAATATTATGATTAGTAATAATAATTTTAATGTGAACTAAATAAGATTGTATGAATTTGGAAGAATATATGAGACGTGAAAAAGTTATGGAATGAGAAATCTATAAAACTAAATTTCATCACTTCTGATTTGGTTAAGAGGAGAAAATTAAATTAAAAATTTTAACTTAGTATATGATTAAGGAACCTGATAAGATCTTGATGTATTCAAAACTTAATATAATTCGTTAACAAACAAGCTCGATAAAATAAGTACTGAATTAATTAATTTTAAGTGCTTAATGGATTTAACCGACAAACCTTCAGTCTTTATCCCTTAATCTAAGAATTATTTTTTTGAAATAAAAATTCCTTTGTATGGTTTTGTTTTACCAAATTTAGTACGAATAAGTGGATGAAAAATTATGTTTGTTAAATGAATTTAAATTTGTAGAATTTTGCTAGATTAACACATTTCGTGTCAATCTTTAACTTCTAGTACAAAAGGTTTCTTTTTGCATATGAGTTGCACCCTCTCCTGCAATTTTACTATTTTACCCTTAAATAAAAAAACCTTATTCTCCTTCATCTTCTTCCTTACACTTCTTCTTGTCCATCTCTTCTTCTTCACCAACCACCATCATCACCAACCATGAACCACCAACATCACCAAATCGTGAGCTCCCCCTCCGAATCGCGGCGCATGGAATTACCCACCCGCGTGAAGAGTGAACAACCCCTCCCCCAACTCTGCGTAAAGATTAAACAACCCTCCCCCACCCCCGCATGGACAGCCCCTACCCTACCTCCTTTTGGCGGTGGTGGGTTTGTGAATGTGATGGGTTTTTGTGAAGATGATAGCGGTTTCGGATTTGGGGATGAAGATGGTGATGGTTTCGATTTTGGGGTTGTTGGTGGTAGGTCTGTGAAGGTGTTGGTTATGGACTTATAGTTGGGGGTAGGGGTGCTACCTTCGCAACAACAAAGAAAGGAAGGGTACTCCAAGCTAAAATTTTGATAAAAAAAATGTCAATCTCACAAAATGTTCTTTAAACTTTTCATAAACTTTGTACAAGAAGAAATGATTCTTAGAAAGATGGACGATAATATTAATTTCAATTAGTACCCTATTCCGCCAAATAATCTACTTGTGATTCGGCTTATCCCAACTTAAGTGTAGGATTGGATACCTATTTGACAAATCTATGATTATTCCTTCTCGTCTTATTATAAATCTACTAGCCGTTTGTACACAGTTTAGCTTGTGCGGATTTATTATTCTTACAAAATTTATATTTTGTATAACTAATTTAATATTTATACAAACTTTATAACATATGTATGAAAAAATATGTATAAAGATCATATATACAATTTCAAAATTGAATTTGAAGGAGCATAAATACATCAGTATTACATATAAAAATATTGAATTTTAAATTACTTGATAATAGTTAAATGGAAATTATTTTTTGATTCATCACATGTCACTTCTTGATTTGTTATATGAGAACATGGGGCTTCATTTTGATGTAAATGTAACTTCCAATTCCCTCCTTCCCCAATTACATATAGAGTAGATCTCCTAAGACCACCCACAGCAAGGGTTTATTGGAGTGTTTTGTTGGGGTTTATTACACACACCAAGAGTTTATTTGGGGTAAATTTATTTGGGGTTTATTGAATAAATCAGGTTCATTGGAGTTGCATGTGGGCCCCGCGCATGAAAATCACCCAATGGGGCGCTGCCACGTGTGTTGCCATTATTATTAGTAACACATATCACGTGTGTTGCACGTAGTAAGAATTTAAATGAATAAACATATATAATATAATTCGAGAATGAAATATTGAAAGAACTAATTTAAAAGGGAAGAATCAAACCATTGCTTTGTGTTATTACAGTTGTTTATTACCATTTATCTAAAGTTTAAACCAACACAATAAATAAAGATATAAAAAATATTAAAAAATGAAATGTTGATTTCATCTAATTTGAGTTTTTTTTCTTATTTTGTGAGTTTATTTATTTAGTAAAAATAAAAATATATCTGTTAATGATTGTATTTAGTACTCATGAAGTAAAAAATTGTGATAATGATTGTTTGATTTTATTTTAAGATTAATTTACATATCTGTGTTAATAGGTGTTTTGAAATGATTATTACTTTCCATGATTACTAGGTATTTTGAAGTTAAATATTACTATTTAGCATTCATTATTTTCTTATTTATCATTAAATACTACTTTTATGATTAGTAGGTGTTTTGAAATGATTTATTTTAATAATCTTATCTAAAATTATTTTACTACTTGAAATATTTTTCACAATTAGTAGTAATTTGAATGCGCATTGCATGTAGTAGATATTTCTTGGAATATTTTAATAATAGGTGCTTTATTTGAAATATTTTTTATCATATTTCTCAAAATTATATGTATTGATGATGTATTAATGATATGAAGGAAAGAGAAAATAAATTGATTATTACTCAATTATCTCATGTTGTAGAGTATAAAAGAAAATGCATATATTTGATTATGTTGATATGATTAGATATATGATAATTGTTTTATGAATTGTCTCATGTTGTTGATTGTCTAAGGGAGGACATGATGTGATCCTAATAAAGAATATTATTTTAATCATAATCAATTTTGAATTTACGTATGCGATCTAAATAAAGAATGTTAAGGGAGAACATGGTGCATGTAATCCTAATAAAGAGTATTACTTCAATCATAATCAATTTGGTATTTATGTATGTAATCTAAATAAAGAATATTATTTTCATCATAATTCAATTTGGATTTACGTAGCAAGGTTGCTATAATACCATACAATTTTATATAATCAAAGTAATAAATTAAAATCAACGGAATATAATTAAGTCAATATATTTCTCCTAAGCTACTACTATAAATATTCTTATCTAATTTGATAGAATACTCATCTACATTTCAAAGAAAAATATATTCTCTTAACATTTTTAATAGTAGTATAGTTCTTGAAGTTGACATGGAGGGAAAAAGAATAATTAATGGAGTTGGCATTCTAGTAATGTTGGTTTTATTCTCATTCCATGCAACAGTTGAGGGTAGTCATTTTACTAAGTGTCTTGGTAAATGTGTTCTAGCCACATGCCTTGCTACAAAAAATCCGGCATGTATTGCAATTTGTACTGTTAAATGCAAATTTATTCATTTTGAAGCTGAATCTTTCAACAATGATGATTGTGTTGCTGGTTGTGCTCTTCGAAAGTGTTCCGTAGAAAAAGGTATGATTTATTGTCAAAGAAAGTTCAACCCTCTCAATTTCTTAGAAAATAAAAAGAAATACTTATTTTTTCAAAGCTATTATTTAGTAATACTTAAAATATGCACAATATTTCTGTTATATTATTTTCATCTCATGAAAACATTTTGTGTATCTTGTACTTTGATATTTATAATTTGTTCGATCTTACAGTTGTTGAAGAAGGCAAATATGCTCTAAATTCCTGCTTGGGAGACTGCGATCGTCAGTGCTAAATTATATATCTTACAATAATAAGATTGGTTTGTTATGGGATCGAATGACTAAGTCAATGTGTATTCATTTCACCATGTTGGTATTTACCAAACTTCGAAAAATGTAACAAGTCTAGTAGACTATTTGACATATGAATTTATATGAAAATAATATTATATCAATGATGAAATATAACAATTTGATTTGATCTTATATCTCTTTATTGAATAAATATTATGAAACATAACTTTTCATGTTGAGAATATATTAATACTTTGGAGGATCAAGTCATGGCATGCGTGAACGACTTGTACCGTTTGAACTCAATTTTGAACGACGATATTCATGTGAAAGGGGTAAAATAGTCTTCATAAAAACTGAAAGAAACACTAGTCTATTCACAAATTTAAAAGTGTTATTATTTAATAATAACACTATTATATATTTTATCTCTTTGATACGTGTGTTGCACGTAATAGTTATTTCTTTTCACATTTATTTTATACATATGCTTTATATATATTTAATATGTTCGATGAATTATAGTAGTTAAAGTTGATAAAACCTTTACGTTGCTTTTCTTCTTTCATCTTGATTGGAGCTTAAATGAGAGTACTTTTGACAAAACATTTATTCTAATTTTACATCTAAAAATGATATTTGTCCAAATTTTAATTTTCCAAATTATGTCTTATATTATTAAAGGGGTTGAAAAGAGTTTTTCAACACATTTTGAATTATCAAAATAGGAGTTAAAATCATGGAAGTAAGGCAAAATCAAAATTGATTGTAATAATATGGGTGGAAGCTTTGTAAAACTATAACTTTGCCTTATAAATAATGTCAAACAACGTTTGACCATGTAAAGCTAACAAAACTGCTATTTGTGGGACCAAACTATAACACATTTTCCAATATTTGGGACCTAGTTTAAACAATCCAACTATCTCGATCAAAGTCGATCCCGTCTCATTATTTGGAACCATTTTAACAATTAGCTCTATTTATACTAAATTAATGAGTCAAATTTCTTTACTTTATTAGCAACCTTTTGATCAAGCACCAATTAAATAAAATATTAATTTGAAAACCTTCAAATAACAAAAAGACAATACACATAAAATATATAACTAATTGAAAAACGTGATTTTGAATTAACTATATTAAAAAACGGGATTTTAACTCAACTAAATTAAAAAAATTCAAACTTTAAAAAAAAACCAACTTTAAAGGAGCAAAAACAAAAAGATTCAATGCTCTTTTGCAAATACACATTCTAAATTGGGATAGTTTGCCAAATTTCTCATCAAAAGAATGTTAATCTCACAAAATTCTCTTTAAACTTTTCATAAACTTTATATAAGAATAAATGATTTTTAAAAAAATAGATGATAAAATATTAATTTCAATTAATACCATATTCCGCCAAATAATCTACTTGTGATTCGGCTTATCCCAACTTAAGTGTAGGATTGGATACCTATTTTCAAATCTATGATTATTCCTTCTCGTCTTATTATAAATCTATCTCCTAATAATCGAACAAGTTTAGTGCCAATTTCATTTTGAAATAGTAATAAACAATTGAAATGGCTGAAGAAGGTGTAACGCACTTTGTTCTCAACACCGGAGCTAAAATACCGTCGGTTGGGCTGGGCACGTGGCAGTCCGATACTGGCCTCCTTGGCAAGGCTATTGAATCCGCTATTAAGGTCTCAATATTCACCTTCTGTATCGATTAATATTTTACAATATTCGAGTCAATCGAATAGCCTAGTGAAAAAGTCTCTTACTAGTGATCAAAAAGTTCTGGATTCGAAATTCACCTCATCGCTAATTTACAAAAAGAAAAATCATTTTACAATATCTGTTTTATAACATGTTTTCTAATTATTTTTTGGGCTAATAATATTGTCACTCATTAAGTAATTCCATACACCCGCCACATATCAGTTTTGTCCATGCTCACCAAACAATTAAAAACATACTACTATAATCTAATGGAAAAGGCTCCTGCCAATGACAAAAAAATTCTGGTTTCGATACTCACCTCATCGCTAATTTACAAAAATATATAAATATATATATATATATATATATATATTAAATTACACTTAATTTAACTTAAACGGAACAATAGTAGCATTAACATTTCAAATAAGCTTTTTAAACAAATTTAAAAAATGAAATTAAAGAAAAGACTCTTCTTATCAACTGTGCCTCCACCCTTGTCCTTTCACGGTGACATAGCTTAGACCTATCCTCTTTACATAATGAGAATCGAACGTAAAAATTCTAAATTTCTACAAGACTCCTGCTCACTGTGCTAGTTTGATATATCATTTTGTTGGTATGACCTAGATTTTGTGTTAAGAGTGCAGTTTTATTTCGGTTTTTGGTCGATTGGTCCGTGTACTATCGGTTAATTTTATATGTGGTACTTGAACTATCATATTTCTTTTGGCATGCCCTAAACTATCATATATAGTATTTAATTTTAAGTATATTTTTTAGAATATCCCCGAAATTCATTTTTAATACTAAAATATACTCACGTTTAGAAAAAAAGGTCAGTTAGATCACTCATGTTTCAAAAACGCTAGTTTAATCACTAATGTTTAAAAAGTCACTTATTCGGTTACTCTATCAGATTTTTGAAGGGTATTTCTGTCCAAACACATTTTTACCTCTCATAAGCACCCAATTTAACTCTTATTAACACATTGACCCCAATCATGATATTAAATTTTTTTTCGATTTCTTTTTTCATATTTTTTGTTGATTTCTTTTTCGATTTACTTTCTTGATTTCTTTTTTGATTTCTTTTGAGATTTTTTCTCGATTTTTTCGGTTTTTTTATTACTTTATTCGATTTTTTCTCGATTTCTTTATTGATTTCATTTTCAATTTTTTCTCGATTTCTTTTTTGATTATTTCCAAAAAGAAATTAAAAAAACCGAAAAAAAATCTAAAAAGAAATAAAAAATAAATCGAAAAAGAAATTAAAAGAAATCTAGAAAAAATCTAAAAAGAAATCAAAAAAGAAATCGAGAAAAGGTCGAAAAAGAAATCAAAAAAGAATCGAGAAAAAATTGAAAAAATACTAAAAAATAAATCGAAAAAAATTGTAATCTCAGGATTGGGGTCAATGTGTTAATAATAGTTAAATTGGGTGCGTACGTGAGGAAAAAATATGTTTGGACAGAAATACGCTTCAAAAAATCTAATGAAGTGACTAGAATGAGTAGTGCTGTTTGCGGGCCGGGTTACCCGAGACCCGACTGGGCACCCGGCCCGAAATCCGGCTAGAAATCTAATGAATTTCGGTTTCGATTCCAACTTCATATTCGAAACCGATTCGGATAAAACCCGAGACCGGCTCGGTAACTTGATTAAAATATTAGGCTTTGACTTTATTATGAAATTGATGAACCTAAGTCTTTTTTTTTTTTATAATTAGCGATGAGGTGAGTTTCGAACCCAAGACCTTCAGGTGACTAGGAAGAGCTTTTTCCACTAGGCTATTCGATTAACTTAATGAACCTAAGTCTCTTTTGATTTGTTAATTGTGAATCTATCATCTAGATTCAAGTCTATGAATCTTGGTTACTTGGTTAAGGATGATGACGTTGTAAGCATGACCAGCAGCCTCCAGCAAAGCACGAACCGCGGTCAACTGACTTCAACAACTCAGCCGATAGTTTAGGAAAAGCTAGCCAAATCAGTTGTCTAGGATAACTATCTAATTCAAACATACTTGTACATACTTGTAAATTCAATACACAACACCAAAAGGAGGCATCGATTTCCTCTCATTCTTGCTGTGTTCTGCTTGTTTATTTACTCTACATTCTGATTGCTTATTTTATCTACATGGTATCAGTTGCTTTGGTTTAAATCCAGACCATTGCGTTTTCCTGCTACTCTTTATCATGTCTGATCCCACAGCCTTTTCCCATCTTCCCCTACCTACCAAAATTCCATTCTCCACCAATGCCAAAACTTCTGTATCTCTCGACCTCACCTTCGACAACTACTCACAGTGGAAGAAGCTTATGACTGTCTTCTTGCGAGGACAACAAACACTTGGTGTCGTTGATGGCACCCTACCATGCCCCGACGCTGACCACCCTCAATATGCAACCTGGAAGCAATGCGATGACATATCGCTTAGTTGGCTTACGGCTACACTTTCTACCTCTGTGCTTCAAACATTTCTCAACCATGAATGTCACTCATCTCATGATGCCTGGAATCTGTTGCAAAAGTTGTTTCTTGATCATGCCTCGGCTACCAAGATGCGGCTTCGCCACAAGTTTCAGCATTTTGTCTAGGGTGATCGTTCTATGGTCGACTATCTTCAGCAATTGCATTCTATCTTTTGCAATCTGCAAGCCGTTGGTGAACCTCTCACTGATTCGGATTTGGTTGCGCAAACTTTGCTAGGACTTCCATCATCTTTTCATCCCTTCAAGACGGTGATTAATGCTCAACTTGTCAGGCCAAGCTTCTCGGACATTCGACCTCTTCTCTTGGGGGAGGAAGACAATGTCCTTCTCAGCCAGAACGACAGTGTTTCCAACCCCTTAGTTATGTACTCCTCTACTAGCTCTCAGAGGCCCTTCGTCCACAAAAACAATAACCCCAGGGGACGTGGACTGTTCAACAGGTTTCGAGGCTCATTTTCTCATGCCTCTCGGTCTCAGCAGCCTTCTCAAGCGCCCGAGACTCACTCCTATTTTCGACAGCCTGCATCTCAAGGCCAGACGGATGGAATTCTTGGCTCTGCCCCTCCCTCAATGCTTCCATTAAAGGGCTCGGTTCAGTGTCAGATCTGCAGTGCATACAATCATTCTGCCCTCAACTGCACAAATCGGTTCAACCACTCTTACACTGCACCTAATTTGCACAAGTCTCTTGCGGCTATGCAGCTCAATGATGTCGATGAGTCCACTTTGTATCCTTATAGTGGAGCCTCCTCGCATATGACAGGTAACCCTGCTCTTCTAAATTCTTTAACTCCGTATTATGGTTCTAGTAAGGTTATGGTTGGAAATGGTGATCAACTTTCTATCACTCACATAGGATCGACTAAATTGCATAATCTCCAGCTTAACAATGTGCTTCTTGTGCCTCAACTTAAAAAGAATCTCATCTCTATTCATCATCTATGTCAAGATAATAATTGTTTGGCCATATTTTCACCCTCCTCTCTTGTTGTTAAGCATCAGGTGACACACCAACCTCAGATCGAGTGCAGTAATCGAGGCTCCTTATATCCATTCCACTCTGCCAGTCATCATGCCTTAGCTTCTCAAGCTGTTCCTCCTGCTTCCAATTCGAGTGACGTGTGGCATCAACGCCTAGGCCACCCTCATTCTACTGTTCTGTCTACTTTAGTCAAAAATAAAGTTATTTCTTGTACTGTTAACTTGAATGACATATGTAATGTGTGTCAATTAGGCAAACATGTAAAGAAATCATTTTCCAATTCAATGCAAAACACTACTTCTCCTTTTGCTCTTATCTTCTCTGATGTTTGGGAAAGTCCAATCCTCTCTCCATCTGGTTTTAAATATTATGTTGTTTTTGTCGATGCCTATACAAGGTACACGTGGACATATCCTATGAAAAAGAAATTAGACACACTTCTTATTCTCCAACAATTCCATGCCATGATTAAAAATGTTGTTCAAACCTCTCTAATCACTTTTCAAGCCGATGAAGGCGGGGAATTTCATAAACTAGAACCGTACTTCAAAACTAACGGCATTCTCTATCGATATTCATGTCCCAATACTCCTCAACAAAATGGCGTTGCCAAAAGAAAACATCGTCATATTGTTGATAAAATTCGCTGCTTGTTGTTTCAATCCCAATTACCACCAATATTTTGGGTTGAAGCACTCTCCTATGCAGTATACATTATCAATAAACTCCCTTCTACCTCTCTAAATCACATCTCGCCACATGAACTTCTCTTTAATGAACAACCACACTACACTTCACTCAAGGTCTTCGGAAGCCTCTGTTACCCCCATATTGTTAAAAATGGCACAAAGAAATTTGAACCTCGATCTATTCCTCACATCTTTCTAGGCGTCTCTCCTTTTCACAAAGGATACCGATGCTTAAATCCTCAGTCTCAACGAGTTCTTGTCTCCCGACATGTTACTTTTGTTGAGCATATCTTTCCGTATGCTGTTTTTCACTCTCATTTTCAGCAGTCGAGTCCCACTCTCTTTCCCACCAACTTCAATTTCAATGATCCAACCTCTTACTCTACTTCCCTACCTCGCCACTGCCCTACTGCCTCCTCGTGCCTTCCTCCCTCAATTCGGCTCCCTGTCCATCTCCCACAGCCATCAAATTCGGCTGCTTGTCCCCCTGCTCCACAGCCCATTTCCACGACCTCGCCCACTCCACATCCATCTTCCTCGCCCAGTCAGTCCTCTCCCACTGCCTCGTCACCCTCTCCACCACCAGTCTCCTCTCAAAATCCACCTCACATTCCCCCTCCTGCCATTCCCATCTCCACTCGAATGGTGACTAGGTCGCAGACGGGCACTCTCAAACCAAAAATTCTGCCCTCGCTAACTGCTTCCACCATCTCGACTAATCCCTATCATGTTCCCACCTCCTTTTCTGAAGCCAACAAGTATCCTCAGTGGCGTCAAGCTATGGCTGCCGAGTATACTGCTCTAGCCCAGAATCACACTTGGAATCTTGTTCCTCCACTTTCCACCCATAATCTTATTGGCTGTAAATGGATTTATCGAGTTAAGTTGAATGCAGATGGCTCCATTTCTAGGTACAAAGCGCGACTTGTTGCTCAGGGGTTTAAACAACAACATGGTTTGGATTTTGATCAAACTTTTTCTCCTGTTGTCAAGCCCGCAACCATTCGCACCGTGCTCACTATTACTCTGTCCAACGGATGGGCATTACGTCAGCTCGATGTGAAGAATGCTTTCTTAAACGGCACCCTCTCTGAAACTGTGCACATGAAACAACCTCAAGGTTTTGTGCATCCTGATTTTCCTACACATCATTGTCTTTCGCGAAAGTCATTGTATGGGCTCAAACAAGCTCCGAGAGCTTGGTTTGAGAAGGTGTCGAGTTTCCTACTTAATCATGGATTTGTCCAGAGTATTGCTGATTCTAGCTTATTTGTGTTCAAGACTAATACTGTTACAATGTATTTTTTGCTTTATGTCAATGATATTATTATTACAGGTTCATCATCACAGCTGCTTCAAAAGTTCATCACAATCCTTAATGAAGAATTTTCTTTGAATGACATGGGTAAATTACATTTTTTCTTGGGCATTGAAGTGACTACAAGCAAAGACGGGTTATTCTTATCACAACACAAGTATGTTAAGGAACTACTTCAGAAGCAAGGCCTTCTCCACTGTACACCCGTGCAAACACCAATCACGCCTAGGAGTAGTGATAAGGATGATTCCACACCACTTGCTGATCCTCATGCCTATCAGTGTTTGGTTGGCTCCTTGCAGTACCTACAATTCACTAGCCCTGACATTATTTATGCTGTGAACCAGGCTGCGCAAAGTATGCAACAGCCCACTGAAGCACACTTCCTGGCTGTCAAACGGATACTCCGATATCTCGCTGGCACGATTCATCAAGGTATTGCTCTTGCTCCTGTCTCCTCCTACTCGATTACAGCATATAGTGACAGTGATTGGGCTGGTTATCCGCAAACCAGAAGGTCCACCTCCGGTTTTTGTGTGCTATTCAGTGGCAACATCATCTCCTGGTCTTCCAAAAAGCAACCTACGGTTGCGAGGTCTAGCAACGAGGCTGAGTACAGGGCCCTTGCTTCCGTAGCGGCTGAAATTACATGGCTTCAAATGCTCTTGCGGGACTTGCACATTCCCCTTCGAGCTGCACCAGTAGCTCTCTGTGACAACATCTCGGCTACTTACCTAGCCTACAATCCTGTGCTCCACTCCAAATCCAAGCATATTGAAATAGACTACCATTTTGTTCGAGAGAAAGTCTTGCTTGGTGACCTTCAGGTGCGGCATGTTCCTACACAGCTACAACTTGCGGATATATTTACTAAGGCTCTCCCTTGCTCCAAGTTCAAGGCTGCTCTATCCAACCTGTGCCTTCCACATCAGGCTCAGTTTGAGGGGGGATGTAAGCATGACCAGCAGCCTCCAGCAAAGCACGAACCACGGTCAACTGACTTCAACAACTCAGCCGATAGTTTAGGAAAAGCTAGTCAAATCAGTTGTATAGGATAACTATCTAATTCAAACATACTTGTAGATAAGTATTGATTCCTACTTACATGGAAAATCTGTTGTTCATAGTTATATAAATTCAATACACAACACCAAAAGGAGGCATAGATTTCCTCTCATTCTTGCTGTGTTCTGCTTGTTTATTTACTCTACATTCTGATTGCTTATTTTATCTACAGACGTTTCTTTATAGACTAGTATTATGTTACGTGCGTTGCACGTGATAAATTTTTGAATAAATTGTTAACGATATATACTACATATATCAAAATTTATATGGATGTGTAACTTTTCACATTAATAGAGTTCAATGTCAGTTCATGTGCAATTTGTAATTTCCTCGAAGAAAACATCAAAAAGGGAAATTATACCATTGCACATGATTCATTTATAGTAATCAACAAACACAAGTGTACAACCATTATAATTTATAAATATTTTACCAAATAATAATGAATTTAAAAAGAACATTTACTTATGCATAAAATAATATAATATTGATATACTTAAGAGTACTATAGTATTGATATACTTAATTAAAGATATCCATATATGGATAATTGATATACTATATACCAATAAAAATATCTCACAGACTACATGCACTCACTTATACGTTAAAGCTTATTATTAAAATTCTTCATATGTAGATAATTCATAGATAACGATTTAATAAAAGAGAATGAAAATTATCTCACATGATAAACACTTCAAATGTTATAGTTTTTCATCACTAATAGATAACTGAGAAATACTATGAAATATTATTACCACTACTGGGTCATCGTTGCAGTAAATATATAAAGTTAAGCAAAAATATCTAAATTTAAAAATATAATTAAGAAATCATTAACATAAGAACCTCTCTTTTAAAAATGAGTTTGTTACTAACTAAAATAATTAATACTTTTTCAACTATATAGATGATGATTTTAAATCAAATAATATTATCAATAAAAGATTAAAAAAATATACATTTTTTGGATTAACTCATATTTGTTACTAAGAATACGCATATGATAGTTCACCATTCTACTTAGTGTATTTTCTACGTAATACTAAATAACTACATTATATTAATATATGTGATGATGCATATGTGCAATATATAAAAATATTAATTGACTATAATTTCAACGAGCTATACAAAAGTACATACCAAAGATTTTGCAATTCATCTTTGAAAGAAGATTATGAGATTATGTGACACACTAAGACGAAGTTACATAACATATTTTGGGCCTTAGATAGTATCAGGACTATAAGAACTTCATCTAATCTACTGTTATTATTTCTTCAAATATCTATTCGTAAAGAAATATAAGTCATTCGCTAACGCGTCTCTTAGATAGTTCTCTTGTAAAACAGTTACCTTGATGTTTTATTCGTATAAAAAGATAGTTAATCAAATCATAAAATCAATATAATTGTTCTTCTTCTTTTTTGTTTTGAATTGATCTTCTATAATGAAAAGAACTATGAAATTGATATAAAAAGAATGTAAGAAATCAATTTGAAGTCATCAATATGATTTTTAATACTAAAATAATACAAACATTATTACACTAAAATATAAGGGCTTTAATACATTCACATATAGTTGAATCTATAATTGAAACTAATATTTTAATAATAACTTTAATATAATTGTTTTTTATATATAAAAGTCATCAGTTAATTTTACATATCTCATCCAAGTTTAATAATTAAATAATATTATATGAATGTATTTTTTGTTTTATATATAGATATATTAACCTTAGTATATTGATCATATTTCTAGTTTTTATTGTGAATGAACTAACGATAATTCATAAAAGTAAGTAAAGAACTATAATATAAAGGAAATCTTACATTGAGAAGCCTCAACAACAAACCAATATTCCTGATGATTGTTCAATTGTACATTGCATGTCCAAACCTGTAGATGAAAGATAAAAACGATGCTAGTTGGTAAACAACAGAGAATTTGTGCAAATATGATTTTTTTTTCTTAATCATCGATGTTAATGAAAATGAAAAAGTGAACTGCTCGAACAAAAAAAATGGATTTACTTTAGATGAAAGACAAGAAAAAATGATAATAGATTGAAGTATATAAAGGAATGTTAAAAGTAAGGTAACTCCAAGATATAGTGTTAAAACACATTTATTGAGTGTCATTATTTCTCAAAAACATTATTTATTCTCATTATTTTTTTAAATTAAATTTTTAATTGACATTATTACCAACGTTATAGTGTAGTTTTAAAAGTTAAATGTTATCTTTAGTAATTGTTGTATCTTTTGAAGATCTTTCTACTAATTTTAACTTCTAACTTTTGTTATAGTCGAATTTGAACTCTTATAAATATTTACTAATTTTTGCAACTTTTATGTCTAAATATTGCTTTTTGATCTCATAATATGCATATTGTCATTTTTCATCTCTCAATATCAATTGATGTTTTGTAATTAAATCATGTAAAAGAAATAGTTCTCCATATTATCATCTTTAGAGCTAAATATTATTTTGATAAATATGAATATTTTTACCTGTTTTTTAGACTCTCCTGGAATATTAAAAACTATTTGAGCATTTAGGTTATGTCATTAATAAATTTAATGGAGAGCCTTATACTCTTGATGATGTGATTCCTGTTGGCTCTTGAAATTCTTTATCTTGTTATTATCATAAGGATTGTTGAAAATATAGTATTTGAATGTGCTATAAAATTGAAATTGTATTAGTTTAATTTGATTATATATGCTTAGTTTTATGTTGATATAATAATTATTAGAGAAAGTTGAATTGGCTCATCAAAGTGATGATCCTAAAATTACACTAAATAACACATTTAATTACATTTATTGTGTAGGAAATGATTACACTAATAACGGTAGTGATGCACCTTCTCTGAGTTATTTGCATTCGAATGAAATAATGTAGTTGTCGCCAATAATTAATGGATACAATTGGTTGAGATGAATTTTTCATTTTTCAAATAATCATCAATATTACTTCATAATGTAGCCATCCCTTCATCTTCTCATTAAAAGATACATATAATTGAAAAATTAAATTAGTAGTAATATATGAATGGGAAGGGGTAAAATAGTCTTGACAAAATGTGGAAGAAACATCTAAGGGTGTTGGCTCTTTTATAAGTATTATAGATTGTCATGTACTATACAAGTCGATTTCGAGACTCGAGTCTGAATCGTGTATCGAGCCCCATCGAGTATCGATTCGGGTAGTCGAGTTCGGTCCGGTCCCGAGCCGGGTCTTAATGGCGAAAAATCCTTTTCGAGCCGAGTTCGGTTTCCTGAGCTGACTCGAATTCTAAACGAGTCGAGTACCGGGTAGGCTCGGTTCTCGAACGAGTCGGTCCGGGTATAGCTGGACTAGGATCGACTCGACTCGATAACAGCTCTAAGGATGAGTGACTTTTTAAATATTAGTGATTTAATTGATTTTTTCCAATGATCAATGCTGACTTCAGGAGTTAATGTTGATATGTATTATTAGTATCTATTCTTTTTTTATAAAACCTCTCTCAGCCACTCCTCAAGTCCTTATAATGGGAATCGAAGCATTGGATCTCGAAGTTACTTGAAGGCCTCCTAAAGTCCTAATCACTAAGCCATCGGATGTTCTCGTATGAGTATCTAATCTAATTGCTAGTCTCCTGTGCTGTGCCGAACTGACCGTGTTTTGTTTTCTACAAGTGCAGGTTGGATATCGTCATATCGATTGTGCTGCTCTGTATCACAACGAAAAAGAGGTATAGGAGAATTGATGCTCCTATTAAGTTGTGCACATTTTCTTACTGGCTATCGTCTCTCGTATTATTTTACATGAACTTTAATAATTTTCTAACCAGTGTAAAATGCAGCATTACATTCAGACTAAGCACACATGATGTTGGCTCTCTTATTATTGGGGACTTAAGAAACGAAATGTAGAAAGTTATTGTCCTGCTAAGAATTCTCTAAAGTACTATCATGCTATTTATACAAAATCTAGGAATCAAATTGTGAAATAAATGCATTAGGAGACTCCACGGAGTTTCAAAACCTGCAAAGGATATGGAAGCCGAAAATGATGTATTTGGTTATAAACGGGATGTGTACAATGGATATTGCCTAATCAGATCATAGTTCTGCAATGACTTCGGATAGTACACTTATAAGTTTACACAACTTTCTTGGGTTTAATTGGTAATCATAATCTCCTTTCAGATTGGCACAGTTCTGAAGAAACTATTTGAAGATGGAGTCGTAAAGCGGGAAGATCTGTTCATCACATCTAAACTCTGGTATTATATTTTGCAGAGACACAACACAAGCAGTCAGACTACATTATTCGACTAATTTTCAGTTATTCTCTTATTTCTTGAACCCGATTAACTAGACATATACTACTCCGTGTATCATTGTGTCATAAGATTTTGAATGGTAACAAACACAGTTTTATGATTTATAAATAACAAATATTGATAAACTACTTAGAAGACTTGGATATTTTTACATCATTTTCAGGAATACGGAACATGCACCTGAAGATGTACCTGTGGCTTTAGATCAAACACTAGAAGACTTGGAACTTGATTATCTTGATCTGTATCTGGTAAGCATTTCTTGAATAATTGTTCTATAAATGGGATAACTAAATAACAGACTTGGCACTTGTCTCTTGCTGAGTGTTAACTGATTCATTTTTTTGGTTTTTCCAAATGAAGATTCATTGGCCTGTCCGGATGAAAAAGGGATCTTTTGGCTTTCAGCCTGAGAACCTTGAGCAAACAGATATACCTAGCACGTGGAGAGCTATGGAAGCACTCTTTGATTCTGGGAAGGTCAGAGCTATTGGAGTTAGCAACTTCTCTACCAAGAAATTGGGGGATCTGTTGAATATAGCACGTGTTCCTCCTGCAGTCAATCAGGTCGAGTGCCATCTTTCACGGCAGCAGAAGAAACTGCAGGAGTTCTGCAAAACCAAGGGAGTTCACTTATCTGTTAGTACACGTTTTCTCTATGAGTAACTCTGCTCTTTGTTTTGTTGTGGAAGGCCAAATAGAAATTTTCTATGAGCGGTTTGTTTTCTCTTTTTGTGATATCATTGATCAATATTCACTTCAATATTACTTCAGGGATTCTCTCCCCTTGGTTCTCCTGGGACATCGTTGAAGAGTGATGTGATTAAGCATCCAGTTGTATTAATGGCTGCAGAAAAATTGGGGAAGACTCCTGCCCAAGTTGCTCTTCGCTGGAGGTTGCAAATGTCTCACAGTGTACTGCCTAAAAGCACTACAGAATCACGAATAAAGGAGAATCTAGACATCTTTGACTGGTCCATACCAGAAGATTTGCTTGCGGAATTTTCTGAAATTGAGCAGGCAAGATCTCACGTTAATCTTCCACTGTGTTGTGTCCTATTAATAGTAATTATTTTATTAATGTTTTGTGAAAACCTGAAGACTGATTCATAATATTAATCCTGCGTGTTCAATTTATCCAAGCCAAAGTGATCATGCATTCATGCCATCGACAAATCTACTGAGTGGCACGTATAACTTCTGGTCCAAAGATTACATGAAGGTTAAAGTGCATCTGTTACGTGCCTATGTACCCACCGTCCTGGTCCAAAGATTCCATGTTCGACTGTTTTTTTTAGTCCCCCCTATGAAGTTCCAATCTTATGGTTTTTAACTTTTCAGTCAAGGCTGGTCAGAGGTGCCTCATTTGTCCATGAGACGTTTGGCGGTTATAGAACGCTTGAAGATTTGTGGGATGGTGAAATGTAATTCATCTTGCCTGTTGAAGATCGTTCGACCAGTACTGCAGTTATCTTGGAGGGGATCAATCTGAAATCTGTTTCACAACTTACATTGTTAAACTTGTTGTCAATTGTACTTGTCTGTTGCCAAAAAACCCTACTATGGCTAGCAGCATTAGTTGCTTGAAAGTTTCCTAGATTTCTATGTACATCAATTTAGATCGAGCATAACAATTGACTCTACTGGAACAATTATTCTCATTTTGACATTAGCTTAAAATGACAACTTTCATAGAGGGTACTGTTTAATTTTATTAATACGAATAATACATTACAATCATGAAACATCAATACAATTCGTAAATTCAAGGAAAGAGGCGACTAGCACCAAACTAGTGAGAGAAATCATCTCTCTAACCAATTTCCTTGCTAGCAAGAAGGCTCGAACCCGAGACCTCCGCTAGAGGTGTCAGCATGCTTGACACTAGGACACTAGGATTTTAGGATACAACTACTAACTATATTTTGAGCATAGTTTAGCTTGTGTGAATTCATTGGTAATATTTATAAAATCTATTTTTTAATTAATTTTTACATGAACCTCATTATGATAACACATTATTTGTAAATTAAAACATACATATGCATGGTAAGAATTACTAAATAAATATATCAATTTACATATTGCGATTTAACTCATTTTAACTAAGTTTAAATTTACAGTAAATAATATAAGATTTTTCTAAATTTATTTTCAAAAATAAAAATAAATATATTTAATAATATTTATTAAAATTAAATAATTTATAATTATATTCCTACAATTTAGGGGATCATGGCGATTCAAAATAAACATTAATTCTTCCTTCCTACGTTATGTATAGAATAGACTATTCCTACAATTTAGGGGATCATGGCGATTCAAAATAAATGCCAATTAAAATAAATTATATAAATACATACAACATATTGTAGTCTTAATGAAGTTACTAAATACAATAAAAAATATTTATCCAAAATATGTCTTATGTACATATATTAATTATTTAACCATATATGTCACAAAATTATTAGATGAAATTATTGAATACTACCACTGTTATTTTATATTTGTCATTTCAATTTTTTTTTCAAAATACTTTTCTTTTAAGCATAGAAAATTGAATTTTTATATTTCTACTGTAGTTTTTGACTAATTTTCATTTTTAAGTTAGCAACTAACCAATTATATAGTTTCGATTGATTGTCATCCTACATTTTCATTAGACTTTTGACTGTTTTTATTTTTCTTAATATATACACAAATAACTAAAAGTACATATAAAAGAACGGGGAGACTATAACATTTACATGTGAA
Organism: Echium plantagineum; assembly: GCA_003412495.2. Classification (NCBI taxonomy): domain Eukaryota; kingdom Viridiplantae; phylum Streptophyta; class Magnoliopsida; order Boraginales; family Boraginaceae; genus Echium; species Echium plantagineum. The sequence continues at coordinate 10,853,107 of CM016567.1, read as the reverse complement.
ATTTGATATGTAAATTTTTCATTAAAACATTTCCCTTTATTTTCGGGTACTATATTTTATTTTTAACATAATTAAGCATACAAAGTAAAAATTTCCTTGTTAATAATGAAAAATATTTGATAGTAAATTTTTCCTCTTAAATTTGATACGAAGATATTCCTTATTTCACTCTTAATTTGTTACAATATATTCCTAATTGAAGAATTATTGAATCATTTTGTTTTTACTTTAGTTAAAGTCTTAAACCCTAGAGTACTTTGTCTTAAATAAGAAGCTTCTTGGATTTGTCCACTTCTACCACCAAATTGCCTTTTGTAATATTTCAAAGACGGCAAAGAATAAGCCAATGGCTGAAGATAAAATCATGGTTAGTCACCTCATTATAATTGCTTCAATTTTTTAGTTTTTTATTCAAATTTATTATCATTTATGTATTTTAATTGTTGTTTTATATATACTGTATTATTAAGACATTGTGATCAAACTCCCTCCATGTAGAATAATCAAATTGTTAGGCCTTCAGTGGAAAATTCTAAACTTATAACTCTTTATAGTGTCAATGAGTAACATATATTAATAATACTGTACTTCACTCGAAAAGGATCGTCTAGTTTGATTCTTAATGGTACTCGAATAGGATCGTCTAGTTTGATTTTCAATGTTAAAATAAGAATTGTCGATACATTATCGAAGTACATATCACTGGTTGAATATATCACATGTTTGATATGTTTTTCTCAAATACTCTGTATTATAAAACGTACGGAAATATTTCAAAATTTGAGAAGGCGAATCATATTTTTACTAAATACTAACAAAATATAAAAGGTCAGCGATCAAATTCGAAAATTGACAATTTTTAGAGATAGAGGAGTGTTTGTTTTATTAAACTTATGTTGGCATTGCTGAATTGACATTGTTTGATATTTCTGGGATAGGTGTTTGTGCCGCCACATCCATTGATAAAGCATTGGGTGTCCGTTTTGCGGAATGAGCAGTCGTCTTGCCTGATATTTAGTGAGTTTTTGGAATGTGTATAATGGTTTGAGCTTTCCTTTCCATTGTATTAGTTGTATTGGACATCATGTTACTATGAAACGAAATAAACCGGATATGGAACAGTTTGTATCGAGCTCTCTTCAATTTTAATTATAGGCCTCGAACTAATTCAATCATAGAAGACGTGTTTGCAATGTTGATTTGATCTGTGGGTTAAATACATGATCTGGTTACATCTGCTGCCACTGTTTCCTTTTTGAATCGTTCTTATCATATGATTTAATTTGTGCGTCTCAAAATTCTGCTTATTTAGAGAATGCATTGGCTGAGCTTGGGAGGCTGCTTCTTTATGAGGCATCAAGAGATTGGCTGGTGAGCTACAACAAATTTATATTCTCTTGTTGTTTTTCTAGTAATGTATAATGGTTAGATACATTTTTTTGTTCCTAAATGATCAATTCAGATTCTCTAATGTGAGAACTGCTTTGGAAATCCTAAGAACAATAAACGTGTAGTTAACTTGTATGAAATCATAGATTCCGATAGCTCCAATGTTAAATGAAGGAATTATGTTTCTCAGTGAACAAATGACCACAAACTTACTTTGATAGTTCAATTCAATTTGAATGTACCTGTGATTTCGTGTCAGTGTCTTGACATTGTTGAATGAGTTTAAATTCTTATATCTCAAATCCGTGAATCTGAACCTCACTTTTCAATGAGAAATTACTTCTGTTACTCTAATGAAAGTATTTTGCTGCCAGCCAACCATCAAAGGAGAGATTCAATCACCTATGGGTGCTGCTTCTGTTGAATTTATTGATCCAAAACAACCAGTGGCGGTCAGTTCCTGTCTTTTAAGTTTATCTACTCTGCTGTTCTACCATTTTCTAAATCGCCATTTCAAAGCTATTGGACTTGTTGTTTCTATATTAGCTACCAATGCTTAGATTATAGAGTACTAATTAAGACGAATTACTTGTCAATCTCATTGCAGATTGTACCCATCTTGAGAGCCGGTCTTGCTCTGGCTGAGCATGCATCATCAGTTTTTCCAGTAACTAAAACATACCATATAGGTAAAGATGGTAGTTATATTCAGTTTACGGGTTGACTGTGGCACTGTGCTATATATAGTTGAATGGTAAAAACAACAGAATTGCACAGTATGCTTGTACTCCCATTTTTTATTTGTTATAGTATGTTCCCATGATTTGGTTCCTTGCACAATAATTCGTATCTTTCAGTTCTGTGCTCTGACATGTCCATTCGTTTCTGGGACATTTTATTTTCACTGACGAATGTTTCTTCTGCATGCGAAGGTATTGCTAGGAATGAAAAAACACTTCAGCCAACAGTATATTTGAACAAGTAAGATACCAGTCTTATCAGTTTCTGGAATGTCCTCCTGTATACTTGAACCATTGTTTTCTGATCTTTTATATTTTCTCTAGTAAGATGTAATATTTTCTTTCTCAGAGAATGTTATTCCTTTTTTGTTATTTATTCAGTATCTGAGACCTTACGAGACATCTACACTCCTATGCAGGCTGCCTGATAGATTTCCTCATGGTTCTCGAGTGTTTGTTATTGATCCAATGCTCGCAACTGGTAGTGAATTGTGCACCAGTGATGAGTAAGTTTGCTAACAGTAGCCAGTTTATGTACTTATGACTTCTTTTTTGCAAATCACTCTTAGGTGGAACCATAGTTGCAGCAATTGACATGATAAAGCAACGTGGAGTTGATAATAAGAATATTAAAGTGGTAAGTCGTCAATTTTCTTAATGGTTTTGATTATTTTGTTACATCAATAATTAACCTCCTTGATGCTTTATGTATGGCCAGCCCCATCTTTACCCTGTGGTTGCTTCTTATGAAGCAGATAGAACTTATCGTGTCATTGAATTCTAAGCGTAATATTTTCCGAGTCATTGACTTGCTCACTATGAACCCAATCATTTCAGGTGTCTGCAGTTGCAGCTCCTCCCGCGCTAAAAAAGCTGAGTGATAAGTTTCCTGGGTGCGTCAACCTTTGTTCTTAACTCAAAATTTTACTCCACGATGACTTTTTTTGTGCATATTTCTTATTATCGTGATCGTTTTTCAGGGTTCATGTGTATTCTGGAATTGTCGACCCAACAGTTAATGAGAAAGGGTAAAAATAATATACCATTTCTGTCGATGTCCTCTTTAACTCGCAGAGTTTCACTTTACTCTTTGTTCATGATCATCAGGTATATTGTCCCTGGGCTTGGCGACGCAGGAGACCGCAGTTTTGGCACCTTATAATCATCCCCTCGAGCCTTCAATTATTCGATACCTTGCACCAATGTGAGAGTTGATTTTTGCAAGTTAGTTACCTATACAACCTTAGTTGTAACAAAAAAGATTTATCATAAGTTGACATTATTGCACGATTGGATTTAAAGTGCAATATGTTAGTACTCTTTGCATTTCAATTTAATTGGGAGATATTTTCAACAAAACGGTCAGATGTATTCTTATTAAGGTTATAGTTACAAAACTTCAACTTTCATGTTCAAAAAATTTATACAGTTAAATACATTATATGTAAATGTCAAAAGTTTAAACATTAACATCTTAGTTGAATAAACTTAATTTATGATCGACGTTGAGTTATATAATATGGCACGGAGTATTAAATTTCAGAGCTCAATTGCGGTGGAGATAGTATTACTTTATATAAGCGTATCTTCCTCGGCTATTTATGTTTATTTGATGTCACCCATTTCGACGTGAGCTAAAAAGATGCCTGGATGGAAATTGTTTGTTGATGTGGTTGAGATTGTGGTAGGGCCATAGGCATATGAGTTTGGTGTTTTTTTGAACTCGAAAGGGAATCATATTCGCGATTTATTTACATACCGGATAATTTTAAAATTGCAGAGACCAGTTTTATCTATTGAAAGGGCATTGCACATATTTATTTTTCAAGGGCATATTTGTGATTCCACACAAAATTCTTTCTCACCCTCCCCCACCATACCAACTTTGTTTTTATGCAAAGGCTATTCTACCGAAAGAGAGAAAAAAGTATAGTAACTTTTCTTTCAGATAATTTGATTATACAATTACAAATTTAATTTTAATTGTTGATTGATTACAACAAAAGAAAATAAAGATGCAAAGGGTGAATCTAATGTACAATTAGGATGAGACTAGTTGCACCCATCGTGCCACACTTGGTACACCTTGATTAACGGCGAACAACATATAATACCCTGGTGGCGCCACCCTCCCGTCAGGTGGCGCTGTGCTTTGAATTCTATACCCTCCAGTTGGCTCCGGCACCGAATTCGCTGCTGCCAATTTCACCAACCTCTGCCCCTGGGAAAATGAGTGTGTTGCAAAAGGTGCACTAGCTAAATTCACTTCAATTGGTGCCACCACAGGCAGCTCCACCGTGATCACAACGTCGAACACTTGTCCATACGCCACTTTCTCCGGCAATTCGACTATGACCGGTCGAAGATTTGCCCTATCCAACGACAAATACTCAGGGGAGAATGCTTCAATCCTTAATTCAGTTGGGAACTCCCTCTTGAAATTGTAGTAGTAATGTGGATTACTCCCTGCAAGCAGAATTCTTCCATCAGGCAGCAAATTCGCGGTCGAATGATACATTCTCGGGACTGAACCTGGCTTGAGGGTCATGAACCGGAGCCCTAGTGGTTGCTCCGGTCGATACAAAAGCGGAAACAAACACGGCTGAGATGCCCTCTCGAAGCCTTGTGTTCCAGCTTGCGCCCCATTAATGATCAAAACCTCCCCTGTTGGCAACATTACCATATCCCCCATAATCCTCCCAATCGGCATATCCTCCATTTCCCAAGCAGGATCAGGCCGGGTTGCTTCAATCCGGCCACAGCTCCCGTGAGCAGGAGTATCTGCAGTCTTGTGCAAATAAGCCCCATACTCTGCTCCGCCACAAACAACCACAGTGGCAGACGAATAGTCCCCGCTCAACGCCAACATAACCGACGATCCAGCCGAAGGATAGTTCCGTGGCCCACCTTCAAGGACCGGATAATCTCTGACAAGAACATTTGTAACATAGTCATAACAAACAGCCTTATTGTTAGCAAAAACAAAAAGTTGCCCAGTAGGCAACAAATGGACATAAGGATAAAGATTGTCCAATTGATTATCTTCAACTAGGCTCAAAAAAGGAAAACTCAGAGGACCATTTTCTTTTGGTGGAAAATACTCTAGACTATTTGATTCTCTACCCCCAATAATGATAATTGATCCATCTGGTAATATTTGATTAGTACCATACCATCTACCATGAGACAACTCAACATCTTCAAGTTCTTGCCAATCACAGTCTTGGGTCGGGTCACATGGGGCGAATTTTCGTATTTTCTTGAACCCATCAAGGTCTCCTCCGGTTTGAAGGAGTGTGCCATCTGGGAGGAACTGGCCCGAGGAGCACCACGTATCGGTTAGTATAGTGAGTGGTCTTATAGTAAGCGTTTGGAGGTCTAACAAAACAGAGTGGGCATAACAGTCTTTTCTCGAAACCGGGCCGTGTCGATCAGGCAAACAGCGACTCCCAGGAAGGCGCGTGAGGGATGGCCCGATGTTTGTCCGGTCGAGGAGGACCACCGTGTTGAAATGTGTCACGGCGGTGTGCATGGAGGCGATGCCGGCGTTCTCGATGAGAAGTTCCCATGTGCCGGGGAGGTCGGCTAGAGTGGGATTAGTGGCTATGAGGAGGATTAGTATTATCAAGTAGACAACATTAGTCATTTTCAGTGTCGTTTGTGGTCTGAGAGACATATGAATAAGTGTTTGTTTATAAGAATGTATTTTTGGGACATTTGGAGGGACCATGCAGCATTTATTAGGAGTAGTTAATAGTAGAATGAAAATGAATTATTGGAACGTTGAAGTGAAACGTAAGGGAGATGAAGTGATTAGTATTGGAAAAAGTTTGAGGCAATGCTAATAAACTTGTCCTTTAGTTCATGATGATGATGATTTGGCGTTAGTTGGACTGTTGGAGACATGAGCGTTGCCACTTGTGATCATTGCATCAAAGTTTTGAATACTTTTCGATTACGGACAAGAGCACTTTTTCACTAGATTATTCGAGAAACTCCATAATAGGAGAATTTTGAAATTTGGTCGATGCCATTTTTGACAATATGTTTTAACTCAAAATACATACAATGTTTTTTAGTATTCAACTTAAAAGTTAAATTCGCTTTTATTTATTTATTATTGATCTTCAGCATTTTACATGTAAATATTGTTGTGTTGTATTTGATATTCCCTTCCAGTACTTAAAGATGGACATTTTTATTTTTATGTGTCAAACTTTGACTAACGGCTACTTTTCTAATTTTATGAAAATGTTAAAGACATTTATTTATTGGAATATTGAATACGAAATAATTGATGATGAAATGTTGACATAGAGTTTTCATCACTAATTTACCCAAAAAAAAAAAAAATTGTTCACATAGAGTTAATCGAATAGCATAGTGAAAAAGGCTCTTGCTAGTGACCAAAAAGGTCATGGGTTCCGAAACTCACCTCATCGCTAGTTTACAAAAAAAAAATGTTGGCATAAAAAATCAAAACCATCAATTAAATGGAACGGCGTAGTACAAAGATTTGTGAAGGATTCATTACTTAAATATAATTTATTTATAATATTTTAAATAGAAAATTCTCATTTAGATTCAAATGGAGGGATTATCTATGCGTTTTTAGAAAGGCATTTTCTGCTTTTTCAAGTACTTTTCTCAAGGCCTTACTAAAAGTTGAGGGAGGGTTTGGCTCATCTAAATCAAAAGATTAAGGGTTACACGTGCAATTGTTTACATCAAGGGCATTTGGTCTAGTGGTATGATTCTCGCTTAGGGTGCGAGAGGTCCCGAGTTCAATTCTCGGAATGCCCCAATCCCAATCTATTTTTGTTCCACAATATTGCTACTTGTACGAGTTCAATTCTCTGAATGCCCCACCCATCTTTTTTTTGTGCCACAATTTTGCTACTTGTACGCTAGGTTGCTGTACTTTACACAAATATCTACAACAGTAAATGAATGCCGTAATGTACATTATACTCGAATAGTTATGGCCAGTCGGCCATATTTGAATCCTTCTTTGATTAGGCCAATTTCTTATACAACAAAATTGTGATAACTATGAAAAGACACTCAGCTTATAGTAAGGTCATCCGCTGATAACCAAGATCAAATACTATGGAGATGTCCACAGTTCATAGTTTATCTTTCTCCTTGTATGCCTGCATTGCTCATAAAACATTCATTCGAGTAGTTTGGATGATCTCGTCGTTTCAGATGCCAAAGTTTCTACATTGCCCGAGCCCTTCGCTTTTCGTGCATTCGTCAAATAAGCAGGCAAAAGTTTCATAAGTCAAATCCACGAAGTGTGGAACTAATTTCCTTCACAGGTGAGTGAGAAGGCGTAGATAAGGCAGTCTTGTAAGGAGTTCTTTCAGCAGGCAATGACAGCGGAACGCCCTCACAGTTACTAGCAATAATTCCAGCAACTGAGACTGATATGCGTTGCTGTGATTGCCTAGCCAAGTCATCCACATAGAAAAGGTCATCAATACGAGCCACAATATTGAAAGCTAGGCTTTCCAGTACTCTGGAGTAGCTTTCCATTATAGACTTCCCAACATCCTATTGAACATATTGAGTTTAGTAACTGAGGATCACAGTAAGTTATTGATCGAAAAAAAAACTGGAATCATAACAATAATTACGAAGAAGATTCACCTTGTTATACTGAATTTTGTTCATGTCTAAGGTTGTCTGGCGGAGATCAGGGAACCGTTGCTTCAAGCAAAGCAGAAGACTTTTAGCTCTACCGACCAGTAGTTCACTCTTATCTGCGTCTTTGACCAGATCCTTAACCATTTCCCAAGAGGACTTCGATTTGTGCCTGTTAGTGCTATTTGGAAGCTTAGAATTAGTTCTGTTCCGCCAGATATAGATAGCAGCTTCGACTCGGTTAGCAATATCCAGAATATTACTTTCAGAGGACAAATCAAGGCATTCCAGCAAATGTTCAGGTGAAAATTGATTAGAGTTAATGTAGCGATGTACAAGATCACCTAAACTTGCTCTTGCATTCTGTAATGCAATGAAGTCGAATATGTCAGTTAATCAGCTATTACATTCTATGAATTGACAAGTTTTTCAGGTGAGTTCCCTATACCTTTGGAAGTGCTTCAAGATACGACTCGGGGACCTTCATTTCACCTAACGTGTTACTGTTAATGGCCATTGCAGCTTTGAGGATTTGGTTGGTACAATCACGGCAATACTGCAGGTGTTTCCTGGCATCATCACTGAGTCCACAATCAGGCATATTATCTAATTTCCTCAGAGCTGGTAGGTTAATATAAAGATCCGATCGTGGTCTGGAAGTCATGACCTAAACCAAAACACAGAGTTAAGCATGGGATTTTGAGTTCATATCTTCATTTCCAGGGACTTCCTCCTTCATTTTTCAGTTACTACAAGAGCTATTCCGTGACATCCATACCATGAAGACAATACTAAAACCTCTAAGAATTAAATCAAGAATGCGTAACTGATCAAAAATCACATGCCTCAATGTTTCTCCCATCTGGGGATGTCTGCGAGGAGGGTATTAAATCCACAATGTGATCACTAACGGAAATAAGCCACTCAATTTCCCTCCGCCACATCGATTTCTTCTCGACAGGCATGGGTTCTAATCGCCAAATTTGCCCAAAGATTGAAGCTGACATGAATAAAAATAACCAAGATGCATAGGTTATAATTCTGAAAGTGAAAGTAAAAGCAAAACATATAAAAGCTAAATAATAGTTCAAATAAATTTGAAGTTAGCCATTTTAGTGGCTCACCACATAGATTAGTAATTGCATTTGATAAAGCCAAAGCTGTGCAGACTCCATTGCCACAACCTGACATATCTTCTCCAAGCAACAATTTGGCAAATCTCTCTTTCATCATATCGATCTCTAATGAAAATCGAGTTATCATAAAGCCATTAATAAATAATATTGCAGGAGAATATCCCCCCCCCCCCCCCCCCCCCCACTTCCATTGGTCAATTCCAAATCAACCTCCATATTATAACACGGGGGAGGTTGTATGCTATCCAACCCCCTTACCCCACCGAGGTGAGAGACTCTTCAAATCGTTGAAGGATGTTAACGTGGTATCACCCCCCCCCCATCCCAGGCCGGGTTAATTCGGAAACAATATCCTTGCTATCACGCTAGTAAGGGGACATATTGTCCGACCCCCGCTTAGACGAGAGCCTCTTGAAGTCGTCCAAACATGTTAATGGAATGTAATATCAACAACCACCCCCCCCCCCCCCCACTCCCGAAACAAAACAAAAAACCTAAAAGAATAGGACATACCTGAGAGCACTGGTCCCTTCTCAAACATCCTATAATCCAAATGGGGCTTTCCAAACACCTCTAAATCAGAAGAACTTGAAGAATGCAACACACTATCATTCTTAACAAGCCAAGACATTGAATTTGTTGAATATGAATCCTCAGAACTGTTATGTTCTTCATTCGCATTCCCTTCTGAACTAAAAATATCAGAACTTGAACTAACTCTTCTATATTCCTCCATATTTTTCTCCACAAATATCTTATCTTTATTCAGAAATTCTCCATGCCCATCTTTTCTTACTCCAATTTCTTCAGTCTTTTCATATAAAGATCCCATTTTTATTTCAAGAATGGAAGATGAAACACTGCAAACAAGATTATTTGTTACCATACCATTAATTCAGACCCTTTACTGCTTGCCCTGGTAAGATATTTTCAGTGATTTTGAGACCCAAAAGGATGAAATAAGATAACAACCAGAAATCAGAGTACCTAATATTTCTTGAAATTCTTCGGCTGCCGGTAGTTTTCCAATAAAACCAAATCAAACAGAATCTTATTCTTGGGTCGGTTATATGAATAGACCAAATGTGAATCGGGTCGACGTCCGCTTTATAAATAGCTTAACCGTGAGTGGGGTCGATTATATGAATACTCGCTTATTTTTTGCTATGTGGTAGTGGTATGTCTGATGAATGAGATAGCTCTATTAAACTTGCTATAACATGTCCCAAAATGTGAAGTAATCTTGAAAAGGAAACAACAAACCAGATTTTTTGGAAGACGACAAATGATTAGCCAAGGTGGCTAGGTTAGTTTAAAAGATTATTGGATAAGCAAGTGTGTTTGTGTCTCTCAGGACTCAACTATTATACACTCAAATAGTCATTTTTAGTACTCAAATTACAATTATGCACCCCTATTTATAAGTGTAATAGTTGAGGGAGTATGAAAGAGGGGTAAAATGGTAATTTAAATCCTAAGAAAAGCACCATTTGGGGCTAATTAAAACTTTCTCCAATACTATATTTAAAAATTGTGAGGGGAAAATAGTGATGCTTACCCAACTCAGGGTTTTTTTTGTTGCATAAATGAGGCTTTTTACTCTCTTTTGTTTGATTAAGTTTTCCGTTAGAGAAGAGAGTTTAAGATCACAATTGCAATTCAAAATTGCACAAAATGCTAGATAACAAAAGGCTCATTTCGTTGGAAAACTAGCATTATTATATAAGTAGTTCTTGGAAGTAGTTTATGTTATGTTCAAACTCTTGCATCTTTAAACATTGGGTATCTTAATGTTGATGCTAGTAATTTGGACTCTCAACTTCATAGCATATTGATCAATCATATATTTTTCCTTTATTATTTGGTTATAAATCTCAATGAGAGTTGGACGGATACTACATAAAATTTGAATATTTGTATTTGTCTTTTAATATTGACATTGGAATGATTGAAGATGTCGTATTCAAATAGTCAACCCTAATGAAATGACTAAGAAAACTCATATGACCACTGAAAAATAAAATAAACATTTCAAATTACTACTGAGTAACTTGTTAATATTATCCTCGTTTCTTTAATAATATGAACACTTCCAAAATTTCAAGTTACTGCAGAGTAACTTGTTAATATTATTCTTGTTTCTTTAATATGAACACTTCCAAAATTCTACATTAGTAGCTTTTCAAGTGTACTTTTTAGACATTGCTAGATTGTGTAAATTTCACTTTGGTTGCTCCTACTAGGAAGAAAAAAACATTACCAAATCCAATTATATGATAATCCATCATCAACATCATTAGACTTTTGGTCCAACAACCCAAACAACAGAGGAAGCTTAAACTTCAGACAATCAACCAATTACCAACGGTGTCTCCTGTAAAGAATCCTCAACTCTTAAGGGATTTGTAACTTTATTTTATGCATGGTAGGGATAATAAGGAATAGATATATATGGCCGGTTTGTAAGGACATAGTCTAGCGATAAATACACTTATAAATTGGTAGTTGTAGTGTGAGAATTTTACATTAAGGGAACTCCTAGCTTGCACCAAATCGTTGACATACTGGTGTTTGAGTTTAAGCTGGTCGTAATTTAATTTCTATATTCCTCACAAACTGTGGAGTCGAAATACGAACCCGTCTAACGGGTGCAATGCAAGATGAATTATCAAATTTCCCATGATACAATTTTTTTTTTCTTTTTTACTTTTTTGATAACGGGAGGTTTAATACTCTTCGGGCAGTACGATGCTAGCCTGCAAACCGTCGTAGCCAGGTAAACTGGCATCCTAAGTCTACCGACAGGTTTCCCCAACCCTGGCCCGGTGTCCCAGGTTTCGGTTCCTCTGTGTCACGAGGTCCTTTTTAGAACAATTCATCCATATATAATATATGTTGTTGTCGTGGATCGCACCCACACCGTTCTTTTGAGTATACCTTTCCCCTATTTTCTTGATCAGTTGGACCACGCATAGACGATACCATTTCTTTTAGTAAGAAACATGCATGCAATTTCTTGAGGTAGCTGAGGTCATTACTTCAGTCATTCGATAATAATAAAATAAAATAATACTACCAATTATTTGAAAAGTAGATCAAGATACCGTACTTGGCCATCGATCGTCATTACCTACGAATACTTCATAATAATATAATCAAGAAAATCATATCTTCCTCATTACATCTTCATTGAAATGGAGTATTTATCACCAACTACATAAAATATATGCCATTTAGACATAACGTATCACCTCGTAACCTTACTGGCTAAGTTAATTTTTTCCTATATATATAAGAAAGGGACAACATTAGTAATAACATCACAAAAAACTAATCATTTCAGCAAAAAAAAAAAAAATCCCTTGAAACTAATACTTTTAGCTAAGATGGGTGAAGTGAAACTTCATGGATCATATGGAAGTCCATTTGTTCGAAGAGTTGTATTAGCTCTGAAACTAAAAGGGATTGAATATGAATATATAGAAGAAGATTTGGTGAAGAAGAGTCCCCTGCTTCTTAAGTACAACCCAATTAATCAGAAAGTCCCAATACTTTTGCATAATGAGAAGCCAATTGTTGAGTCTCTTGCCATTGTTGAATACATTGATGAGGTCTGGAAAGGGAATCCCATCTTGCCTCAACATCCTTATGATAAGGCCATGGCAAGATTCTGGGCACATTTTATTGATGACAAGGTACATACATTCATTTATTTAAGCATGGTGGTGCAGATATTTTCGAGATCTAGTGCGAAAACTAGAAATGAGACCCTTGATTACAGATAAAATATTTTAACTTTTTACTAACTCATTATTGTTGGAAAATGGTATCCAAAAAATAATAAAGCCTACAATATTGTATAATTTTTGAATTTTTTTAGAATCAATATCGCATATGACTAATAGATAATGAATACTATATATTTTAAAATATCTTGCGTGGTCACGCCCTCAGCCATGCCGAAAGGCCGAGCCTAAACAAGATCTGATTTCACGTGTTATCGAGTCAAAGATATACTAAAATAAATCAAACTGATTCATTACGTAACATACACTTGTTATGTATTGTGACTTAGTAGATAGTGTTTGCACTTCACTTTTAGATCAATCCGAAAACCATCTCTCTGTTATCTCACGGTAAGATTGTGTAGTATAAGACCTCCCTTATTCCGGCTAACTCCCGTATTTCGTGGGAGCCTCTTTAGAGACGTTGAGTGCATGTCTTAATGTATACAAAATTACCAATATGGCCTGAAGGGCGCTTGTTACCTGGTACCTAAAGACTGTATGGTCAGGGATCTACAGGTCCAAAGCTCGCTACATGGATGAAGAGAAAATCGTAATGGAGTTAACATTACACCACTATGACTACTAACTAGGCATTGATCACTTAATCTTCGCAAGGTTCCCTTCCCCTTCTCAGTTTCTTCAGCAGTTTTAGAGTTTGGAGAGGATTATTGACCTTGAACCCCATATCCACCTTTCACCCCTTCCCCTCTGGTGAACCCACCCAACCATCTTCTATTGGGTTCGCTTTTATTATAGGCTTATCGTTAGAGTATACTCCACGTCTGATATACACCGTTTATGAGTTATATATATATGTTTTTTTTTTTTTTAAGAATTACCAATATGGCTAACCATGCATTTTATTTCAGTGCCGACCACCTATGTGGAATTCAATTTGGTCCAAAGGTGAGGAACAAGAGAAGGCAAAGAAGGAAGCTGGTGAAGCTCTGAGTATTCTCGACAATGAACTCAAGGATAAGAAGTTCTTCGGTGGGGACGAGATTGGGTTGGCCGATATTGCTGGCAATTTCATAGCCTTCTGGAGTGGAATCCTCGAGGAAATATCTGGTGTAACATTGATTACAGAAGCCAAATATCCAAACCTCACTAGATGGATTCATGAGTATCTTAACTGCAACATTGTTAAGGAAAGTTTGCCTGATAGGGCTGTAATATTTTCCTATTTTCAGGCTCGTTTTCAAACTGGGAAGTTTTCTTACTCAAATGTATAATGATGTCTTAAAAGTCAAGAGTCAATAAGGTGTTTGTTTCCAGTTTATGTTGTATTGAATAAATCGCTGTTTTTATCACTATGGTCTTGCTCATCTCAGCTTCATCTCAATCATAACTAAACTTAAAAAGAAGAATGATCAAAATATACTTTCTAATAGTTGTGTAAAGTGGCAATAGAAAGGAACTCTTGGTCTCTCTGAAGAACATTGAACACTTTTTCCTCCAAAGTTGTTATAGTTTCGATACCTTTACTTGTTTTATCATTCACCAAAACGAAATAATTTTTTTTTGGAATAGATGGAAAGGTCACTTTGAGTGGTTTTCCCCATCCAAAATCCAAATCTTGATATGGAAAACCACACATACTGATAACTGAAAAAAAGTCTAGTTTTTTGTTAGCTATCTCCTCAAATGTTTTTCTTTCCTCATGGGTAGCTTCAAGAACTTCATTCTCATTTAACCCTTTATACTTCTCATAATTTTTTACCTTTTCACTTCTGATTTTGGAAACTAAGTTTCCCAATTTCATATTTTCCTCACTAAAAATAGGTATGTTGAGGTAAGAGAGAAAATTTCCAACCGAGTTTTGTTGAATTGGTGCCTTTGTTCTTGCGCGTAAGTTTACCACAACAAATAACATAATCGGATTGAAAGACGGTGAGTCCACCATCGATGCAGTTAACACGGCTTTGGTAAAAAACGCGATCACTACTTCAACCCTAGTAGGGTTTGGCACGTCTTCGTCACTAGCAAGAGCAATTTTGAAAAGGTTTATTTTAGACGACTCGAATTTTATACGACATGGAATAAGCCTCTGTCTGTTCAGTAGGTCGTAATCTGCAGGCGTATCTTGAGATTCGATAGGTGGGTATATGATTGCACTATTAAATAGTGGGCATGGTTTTTCAATTGTGTTACGTGCCATAGAAGCCTAATCACTCAAGAAATTGAATAGCGTAGCACCATCTCCAAGTTTGTGGGATAGGCACACACTAAGTGCTTTTCCTCCGCAAATAAAATTAGCTAGTTGAGCAACAACCAAATTGCCATCTGTTAAATGGAGAAATCAAACAATCAGAAATAATATTAAATGTCGAAATAAAAACAATAACTGAGTAAAGATTGAGAGATAATTGTTGAAATGATCGAGCCATCCAGGTATGACATTATACCTCCATTAGGCACATTGTTGTCCCATGGCAAACCAACAGGAAACAGAGTATCTTCAACACAAGCATGAGGCTTCTCCAGAAGCTCAGCTACTGAACAATCTAATCGAACTTCTCTAAACAGAGCCCCCATATCATTGCATTCCACAGAGTAATTACCAACGTGCCGACCAGCAAACGGATAATAAAAAGTTAGGAGTTCAGACAAGGATTTTTCACATGGATTCTTTTGCATTGTAAGAATGAGAGGATTCTTTTGGGAAGAGTAAAACAACTGGAGTGTAGGTAGAAGTTATCAATTGCTATCTCTGTTAGTTGTGTAAATTTTGAATGCTTTCGTCGGTTTTTATAGGCATTGTCATGCTCATCAATGAGACACGTGGTGGATGTATCAATAGACTAGTGACATCAGATCCAACCTTTCATGCAAAGAGGTCATGGATTCCTAAGTTGACGTTGTTGATGACAAATTTGTCTTATACTCTCTATTAGTTACCAATATCTATAATCATTATTTGTAATACTTTTATATTAATAATTTATAGCTATTTTTTCTTTTTAATAACTGACACACGAGCACCACCACCACCACAAACATGTTCTATTCTCTGCCACGTTCCCCGACAAGTTGAAATTTTAGCTCGCAAAGTGTTAGACAGTTCTATTAAATCAATCTCCTACTTGGGCTATACTACCTTAGGATTGTTCTTTGATTGATTTGGGTTGACTATGAATCTGTAACTGTTGTCATGTTTTCTTTTTTATCTTTATTTGGATGGCTTCGGCGGAGGTTATTTGGAACCAGGTTATTTATGCTGATTGAAAATTTCAAGATTTTTATTCTCTGGAAATTTATTGACCAAATATGTGAATGCCCATAAGTTTTTTCTGCCATTATATTGTAAACAGATTTTATCATGTCATTTTTAGTGTATTAACTGTCAAAAAAAGGAAAAAGTGTCAAAATTTATATGATATTCGAGTTTATATGTTGAAAGTTTTGTCATCACTGATGCATTAAGGTGTTATTTTCTTGCATTAAGGTGTTATTTTCAACTTTGCGAGCTAAAATTTCCACCTGTCGGGGGAATGTGGTAGAGAATAGAACAATTTGGTGGTGGTGGTGGTGGGGGGTTTGATGAAGAAGATGAAGTGGTGGGGGTTTGATAAAGAAGATGAAAATGTGGGGTTTATTTGTAAGTTACAAGTTCTATTATTTGTACAATGTACCCCCAAAACTTTAATATATGTCATATTCCGAGTTTGCCCTTATTATAAAACAAATCCCATCATATATGGCATTTTAGGGTGTAAAATGAAACAAACAATAGTATAGAGGTAATTTGAGGCTTAAGATAATATTAAGGTGCACTTTGAAACTTCCGTAATAGTTCAGAATGCAAAATAAAAATAAGCCATAATAATACTACATTGTGATTAATATAGACCAAAGCATTGATTATTTGAGATTATTTAAACAATTAACTTTTTAACAAATCATTAGAGTCAAAACCGATATGCAATAATGTGTAAGTTTTACCATAATATATTATCAAATGATAGATACATCAAATTGTTGTGGAATTACAGATCGAATAGCTAGACATTAATTAGCATGATAGTTGTGTTAAGATAATACTCCCTCCGTCTCTAAGTGATTGATATATTTTGATGTTTTATGGTCAACAAAATACGATTTATAAATATCTTCTATTCTACATATGAAAAAATTATAAAAAGTTGATAGTTCAAAAATATATATTGAAACGAATCTAACAAGATATCATATGACTATATTATTTTTTATTGGTTAATGAGAATTATTGATCAAAATTTTTAAAGTTTGATAATGTAAAGTCAAAATATACCAATCATTTAGAGATGGAGGGATAATTGAGATTGTCCTTTGATCACAGGTTGGCATATCGTAAAGTGCATTAACGTGCTTCATGCTTGACCATAGTAGACGTTCAAACTTCCAACTAGTGTATGTTTACCACTCCCAATGTTTCTTTCCGATCCTTATTAATGAATGATACTTCATCGTTTTAAAATAGATTGTTAAGATGTACATCCTACATCGGATATCGGTGTCTTCCCGGGTCAATATATAAGATATTGAGCTACTCCATCTATTGCCAATTGGTTTTTACAGTGGAACCCCATGGACTCTTATCATGCTATCAGAGCCCTAACAGCCTAGGTTACCTCGCTTAGCAAAATATATTTATAAAAAATATATTTTTGTTCATGAACTCAATTTAGTTTTCAAAACATTTTTATATTTGTTTTATTCTAATAATTATTTTTACTTTTAAAATCATTTTTATTTTTCAAGATTAATTATCTATATTATGTATAATATAATTTTAAAATCATTTTTATTTTTCAAGATTAATTATCTATATTATGTATAATATAATATTAGTAATTGTTGACGCATGAGAATTGAGAATAATTTTCTCATGGACAAATGACAAAGCAAAATATGAATCAGAATGCATGTACAAGATGATGAGTCATGAAGCCTTTGGGAGAAGGTCAACTGGTCAAGTGACATATCAGCATGTGTCTGTACGATGTATAGACAGAAAGACCAATTGATATGTCAATTAGAGTACTGAATCCACTGCTCGTTGCATAAGACAATTAAAGGAGGATTCTGGATGTGTCAAAATCGTAATTTCAGGATAGCTTGAATAAGAATATTGTGATAAAATATTATGTCTATTCTATTGAAAGTATGTCGAAGAGAATAAAAGATTTGTTCAATGAAGTAATTTTCGAAAGAATCAAGATCATGTTATCTCTCAAGAATGAAGCCAAATCAATCTATATACCGAAATGAAAAGCATCTCGAAAGGGATTGATTTTCTCCTTTCCAGAGAACTCTAATGGACCTAATTGAAGACTAAAGGAGCCTGCCAACCCACTCGGTAATATGCCTATATATACCAAGGAAAGAATGTCAATGAAGATCATCGAATACATAAAAACTAGAATATATTCATTCTTTGTCGAGAAAGTAAGTCTTCTTATATAAGCTAAATTGTAACCTATGAGTTGTCCACTCCTAGTTACTCTTACACACATAGATGATAGTCGCATGGAGATGATGCCGGCATATAGGAATAGAATTTAATAGTTGTTGGAAATTCTAGTCAAGGACGATTGGTAAAGTCATTTCTTGTAAAAGAACTTTTCATAATAAATTTATTTTGGGTCTGGTTGCTCCCCCAGAAAGTAAGTACGAAGTTGGTACTGAATTGAGTTATTATATTGTATATGATTATAGTTGTTTTCCTTATCCGATTATACCTACTAATATAATACTCCTAGTTTGTCTATATTTTATATTAATCGATTCACTTTTTCAGCAATCTTTAATAAAATATATTTCTGCATATGATCACCTATTTCAAAACGTATTGAACGAAGTCATGAGCACGTTTTTCAGATTCGTCCATTCCTTTCAATATCAATTATTGAAGGAGGATAAGATTACTAAAGTAAGTTAATTCACTCCTTTCAATATCAACATAGCAGTATTTTTTAATTCACAAGATACAAAGGTCGCGGATTTAATGGAAGATATAAACTAGATTAAATTTTGTGGATAGCGGGTTTGAATGAATTGTATAAAATGTGCTCTTAGAGCACATACCACTGTATAAAAAGAAGAGTAAATGACTTCATCGATCATTTACGTTTGTTAAAAAGTACTAGTCGATCACCCTAGTATGACTTTGTATACTTTCGATCACTCATGTTGGGTATTGTGTATACTTTTGGTCACTCACGCATTTTTTTTTGTACAACTCGTGATTTTTCGAAAATTTTAACATTTTAGTAAGGGTATTTTTGTCATTTCAACCTGTGACATTTTCACCATTTGGTGTTTCTTTAACACTCTTCAAAGCTGTGCATCAAATTTGTTATGAAGGAATTTTTCCCTTCATCCAAATGTGTAAAAGATGATAGTTCTATCTAAAAGCCAAGAACCCGACCAAATGCGAAAATCTTCATCTTTGACTATTGTCACTGGGCAAGAGGCTGTTGAGAGCACATAGTCAATGGATGTCACAGGCCAAGGGCCGATCAGTTAGGTTCGTTTTGTATCAGTACTACTAAAACAGAGAAATATTAAAGAATGACATCCATTTGATCAATTGTAGTTTGAGCACAACCACTTTTTTTTTTGCTCAATTAACAACCTTCGGTGCGAATTAACTAAATTGTCCCTCTCATTTTCCACACTTTATTTTCTTCTCAACTCCTTCAATTGACAATTACCTCCAATTCACATGCACAACAAAATTAGATCATATTGGGAATTTATTATTATTATTAGTTCACAATACAAAGTTAACAATAAAAACACATACAATAGTCAAATTTTAGCTCGTCTCAATCATAATTAAACTTGGAAAGAAGAATTATGAAAATGTACTTTCTAATAGTTGTGTAGTTTCATTCCAAAGTGGCAATAGAAAGGAACTCTTGGTCTCTCTGAAGAAGCTTGAACACTTTTTCCTCCAAATTTGCTATAGCTTCGACACTTTTACCAGTTTTATCATTTACCAAAACGAAATAATTTTTCTTCGGCATAGATGGAAAGGTCACTTTTAGTGGTTTTCCCCATCCAAAATCCAAATCTTGAAATGGAAAACCACACATACTGGTAACGGAATAAAAGTCTAGCTTTTTGTTAGCTATCTCTTCAAACTTTTTCCTTTCCTCGTGGGCAGCTTCAAGAACTTCATTCTCATTTAACCCTTTATACTTCTCATAATGTTTTACCTTTTCACTTCTGATTTTGGAAACTAAGTTTGCCAATTTCATATCTTCTTCACTTAAAATAGGTATGCTAAGGTAAGAGAGAAAATTTCCAACTGAGTTTTGAAAAATTGGTGCATTTGTTCTTGAGCGTAAGTTTACCACAACAAATAACATAATTGGGTTGAAAGAAGGCGAGTCCACCATTGATGCAGCTAAGACGGCTTTGGTAAAAAACACGGTCACTACTTCAACCCTAGTTGGATTTGGCACGCCTCCATCAGTAGCAAGAGCGTCTTTCAGAAGGTTTATTTTAGAGGACTCGAATATTATACGACAAGAAGTATGCCTATGTCTGTTCGTTATTTCGTAATCTGCAGGCGTATTTTGAGATTCGATAGGTGGGTATATGGTTGCACTATTAAATAGTGGGCATGGTTTTTCAATTGTGTTACGTGCCATAGAAGCCCAATCACTCAAGAAATTGAATAGCGTAGCGCCATCTCCAAGTTTGTGGGCTAGGCATACACTAAGTGCTTTTCCTCCGCAAACAAAATTAGTTAGTTGAGCAACAATTAAGTTGCCATCTGTTAAATGGAGAAATCGAACAATCAGAATTAAAATCAAACGTCGAAATAAATGCAGTTATTAAGTAGATATTGAAAGATAATTGTTAAAATAATCCCGAATAATACAAGTTGGACTTTAATTTATAAAATTATACCTCCATTAGGGACATTGTTGTCCCATGGCAAACCAATAGGAAACAGAGTATTTTCAACACAAGCATGAGGCTTCTCCAAAAGCTCAGCTACTGAACAATCTAATCGAACTTCTCTAAACAGAACCCCCATATCATTGCATTCCACAGAGTAATTACCAACGTGCCGACCGGCAAACGGGTAGTAAAAAGTTAGGAGTTGAGACAAGGATTTTTGAAGAATGGATTCTTTTGCATTGTAAGCATGAGAGGATTCTTTTGGGAAGAGTAAAACAACTGGAGTGTAGATAGAAGTTGTCAATTGATCAACAAGAGAAAGCTTATAGTGTTTAAGTGATGGTGGTGTTGGAGAAGAAGGTGTTATGATGGCCTCCTTCATTAGCTCAGAACTTGGAGAAGCTTTCTCCATTGTGATTATAAATTGTTACTACCTCCGTCCCTAAAAGATTGTCACATTTTGACTTTTGGTAGTCAAACATTATAAAATTTGATCATGAATTCCCATTAAACGATAAGAAATAATATAGTCTTGTGGGACCTTGTTAGATTCGTGTCCATGTATATTTTTGAAATATTAACTTTTTATAATTTTTTCACATGTACAATAATATATATTTATGTTTTAAATTGTGTTTTGTTGACTACCAAAAGTCAAAATGTGACAATCTTTTAGGGACGGAGGGAGTATTTGTTTTAGTTGTGCCAATTGTGAATGCCTTAGTTGATTTTTATAGGCATTATTATTGTCTAACTATCAAGATCTTGATTCATCCTCATGAATGAGACATGTGAAACGAATGGTGGTGGCCGGTAGAATAATATCTTCTTATTTCCTTAGAACATCCGTAGCAGGTGTGCAAGAATTGGGAGTTTATTCAGTGTCACGTCAGCTTAACACCCACGTACACCCCATTTGTACCCAGTTCTCACAGCCGTAGATTTTTCAGAATTTTATTTGCTTTCTCTCCCTTCCACCTCACTTTATTATAAACTCCATCATATTTCTTACTTATCTTCATTATTTATACATGTGTTATTATTAAAATTATAATCTTTATAATAATTAATTTTTACAATATAATGAATAAAAAATCAGGTTCTCAGTTACAATTTGATATTTTTATATCGAATAGAGAAAAAATGTTAAGCAAAGAAGTTTAATATAAAAAAAATTAAAAATATGGAGTAAAAACTCAAAATTTTTTGATGTCCAAATGACATGAAATTAAACTCTATTTATAGAGTTTGAATAATAAAAGATACTGGCAAAAGAAAAACATTAAAAAATATATAATATTAACTCACAAAGCCATTTAAAAATTAAATGAATATAATAATCTCACACAATTATAGTACGAAATTCAAAAAGGGGGAGCAGAAGTGCACCAGTCATACTCCGTGAAAAGGGATATGTGTCATTTTCTAATTGCTCCATCCATTTAAGTGGGCCCAACTTAAACCCCATTTTCCAACTTAATCCGGGATTAAAATTTGGTGAAAAGTTTGGGTGCATCAATACTTCCATGCATCAGGTTCATCGATAGGGTTTG
This sequence comes from Echium plantagineum, assembly GCA_003412495.2. Lineage (NCBI taxonomy): Eukaryota > Viridiplantae > Streptophyta > Magnoliopsida > Boraginales > Boraginaceae > Echium > Echium plantagineum. Next base: position 10,830,959 of record CM016567.1, on the reverse strand, counting down.
AGCATAATATCTTATAAATTAAGGGTCACGATACAATTATCTATATAATTAAGGGTCACACTACAATTATCTATATATTTGTGAGTCAATTTACAAATCACATATATATACTACTTTTATGTTGGATTGATAAATATATGGTATTGTATAATTGTTATAGTATAATTTGAGTACAAGTTATGTTGATATTGTTCCTTGCATCAATGATGAAGTTTCAAGTGGGTACAGTACCCACGTGAAACTTTTCAATGGGTACATTGATGAACCTGATGCATGAAATTATTAATGCACCGAAACCGGACTCCAAAATTTATCCCCAAAGTTGCACCTCAAATTTTAGTCCCCTATTATTTGTGATAATTTTCAATTACACCCACTTGCACCCCAGTTGTAGATGATCTTAAAGCAACTGTTGGTTTATTTATTGATAAAAGAAAAGATATAAAACTAACATTATCAATATTTAAAGATCGTAAAACTAAAATCCCAATTTGACATACATAGTCCAATTGGTCTTACTCCTGTTCACACCTTCCCAACTATTAATATTATTTCGAATGGTTTGCACGCATCGAGCAGCCAAATGCCCTGCCCCTGCTCCTCATGCCCGAGAATACGTAGATTCTGAGCACGCCGCACATGATATATAACCACAGCCAAGCTAAACCTTCGAAGTCGGCTGAGGAACGATTTGCCCGTGCCTTAAAATGAGATATGTGAAACGCATGGTGGTGGCCGGTACCAACTTTGATATTTCTTTATTCTTTTAACTTCTAATATCTTTTTTTAAAGCAAACCGTTGGTTTATTTGTTGATAAGAGAAAAGATACAAAGCTAACGCTATCAATGTTTAAAGAGAGTATAACTAAATCTCCAATTGACACACATACTCCAATTGGTCTATTCTTGTTCACACCTTCCCGACTATTAATACTATTTCGAATGGTATACCGTGTAAATTACGCGGTATAACGTGTACAACGGAAACTTATAGTTGTCTATTTTATTAAAAAAACATGATGCTAGAGGGAATTGAACGTTAGTTGCCAAGGATGAAATATATCGGACCGGTTACAGTTCTCTTAAGATTTGTTCTCTTAAAAATTCTCTAATGCATTACATGCTTGTACTTCATGCAATTTACACAAAATATAGGCATGGAATGCATTAGAGAAATCTTAAGAGAACAAATCTTAGGAGAACCACCATAATTTTCTACGAAATATATGTACAAACCATTATGCCAACATGATTACCTGTTATAGTTTATGTTATAATTAATAATATTATGTACTACCTAAATAAAATCATAAGATGCATGAATATATTATTTTTTAAATAATAAAGATAATTTAGTGTTACACTACATATTATTTAATAGTATGACACATTATTTTTTAATATACTTATAAAAATTGTTTAATGTTAGATATTATTAAAAATATCAGATTTATTAGTATATACTGATGCATTTTATATACACTTATATAATACTAATAAGTAATACTTATGATTCAAATCGACTTAACTGTTGACTACTTTATGAACACATTATAAATTAAACTATGTATATTAATGCATATTTAATATCTGTTGTAATATAATTAATATTAAAAAATATCTTGTAAATAAAATTTTAACACTGAACAACTTTTATAATATAATTAAAAAAAATTATTTGTCTAACTAATTTGTAATATAATGATGAGCATTGTTTTTTATTTATACCGGTACACAAACAACACAAATGAAGTCGTGACTCAATGGTTAAGTTATTTCTTATCTATGCAACACACGTCAGACCCTCTTCCTTAAGGGACCGGGACCGGGACCTGATAGGGGCCTAGAAATCCTTAAGGGCCGTCCGGGCCCGGTTCGTTTAACACGTCTATAGACTACAGCCGAACTAAACCTTTAAAACTGGCTGAGGAACGATTTGCCCGTACCCCTATTTTGCACCCGTGCTAACTCCTCGTTTCAGAGAATAATATCTTGTTAGAATTAATAGTATTTGAATTCTAAAACTAACGTATACTACTAATACTTTGGAGAACTTTCTTTTTCATCACACTTTATTTGCATTTTGATTACGAGTAGGTAGAAGTGAAATTAAAGAATAGTACTATATTATAATTAAATGGGGATCGAAGTATAACTAATGTCCACTCTTTAAGATCATTTTTGCAATTAATTTTTTGGTCAGTCATTGCAGTAAAGACCGATATTATTAAATGGTAGATATAGGAAATTGTTATGGAATTATAGACTTAGGGAAGATATTCACTCATAGCAATTATCAAACGATAGAATATATCAAAATTTAGCAGCAAGTCTTCACCTATAATTGAAGAGTTTTTAGTTTTATCAATAATTTTTCGATTAATTGGGTAGTCTTCACTTATCCAATGAATCCCTAAATTTTATATAAATTATCATAATAGTTCTTAGAAGAAATCTTATATTAAGAAGATTAATACTGTTATTCTAATCAATTTTGGTACGAAATAGCATAATAGATTGCTGTTTTTATATCTCTATGACTAATCAATTTCAATCCTCATTGTACTTACTATATAGTAAGTACTAATTAAGATTGTCCTTTGATCACAAGTTGTAAAGTGCATTAACGGCCCACGGGACTTCACTATAAGAGTGTATTTCTCTACAAGTGTGTGGGTTCGATCTACGGCAGGTGCATGAGTAACTCTGCATTTGTTCAAGGGAGGATCTGCTTGTGGGTGGTTACCCAGCCTACTCTGGGCACTCTTGAGGTGAAGTACCGAGCCGCTAGAGGCACATCCCGAATTTACCTCCTCTGTTGAGCGATGGGCTAGCCAAGCGGGGCGTCTTAAATAAAATGCATTAACGTGCTTCATTCTTGACCGCAAAAGATGCTCCAACTTGGTGTTTATCGTACCCCCCTAGGCCCCTCCCAATGTTTCTTCCCGATTCTTATTAATGAATTTCAAAAGTTGATTTTCAGAAAAATATATATATTTTTTCATAATATTTAATTATTTAAGGATAAAGTATATTTTTCAATTTATTTTTTTATTTTTAACCGTAATAATTACTTTTATTTTTGAGATTATTTTAACTTTTTGAAAGTAGTTATCCATATAATATAAGATATAATATTGACAATTTTATTGTTCATTAATAAAGAACCTTTTTTTTTATATAAACTTTTCCACAAAGTCATTCGATTAACTCATTAATAAAGAACCTTTTGATTAAATAATCAACTATATTAAGAGTCTCTGGTGTTCCAGTCTAAAATCAATTGGCAATAGAGGGAGTAGCCCAAGATTTTATATATTGACCCGAGAGGACATCGACTTTCGATGTGTAGTGCATCTTAACAAACTATTTTAAAATATACCTCAAATCATTTATAAGCACGTTCTTGAGATTCGTCCACTCCTTTTCAATATGAATTGAAGGAGAAGATTGTTAGTACTAAAATATTCGTCCACTCCTTTTGAATAAATGACATGAAATGAACATGTTGTATACTTAACTATTCGTTCACAAGATACAAAGATCGCTGATTATATTGAAGATATACTCAAGATCGGATTTTGTGGGTAGCAGTATTCGCCTAACATGTTTGCTACATCGTTCTCTTACATCACTCACATCAGTTTCTTAAAATTCTTGTAAAATTGATTGAACTACTAAAATAATTTACACCCTCTCTCTCAAGTCTCAAATAGTATATATTTTTGCAATGTGTATATTATGGTTACCGAGTTATTTCTCAAAATTGTTTTCAATTTGAATGAATAACAATAAAATTGTTAAAGTAGATATGTGAAAAGTGAACTCCAAATAAAAAAGTAACGGTTAGAAGTGTATTTTAAAGAAAATTATAAGGACAATGATGTGACTATGTGAGTGCTCATGTACATCAGTTCCCCTAAATTTTTCTCTATAATTCACTATCAATTGTCACTTTTCTATTTTTGGGACTAGTTATTCTTTAGCAGATCCCCCATTATTCACAATCAATTCAACCATAACAATTATAACTATAAAATAGGGAGTGTAGAATTTTGAGGGTGAGTGAATAATTTATAGGGAGCTGAAAAAGTGTCAGTTTCAGTAATTTCAACCCCTATTATAACTTATTGGAGAACTGATGTACCTGTTAGAGCATTCACATCAACACTCCTAAAAGTTAAAATAGAGATGGAAAAACTAGAAATGGTTAAAATATTGTTTTTCAGCTTCCCTATAATATATTGGACCCAAACAAAATTATTCACACAGGATGTTCACTCCTCAAATTTATAATCTCCCTATTCGAAAGTTATTTTGTTTTCTCTTCCCGTTCTTTTCTTTCTTTATTTAAATAAAAAAGAAATAGAAAATAACTAAATATTTTTTTATTATATATAGATATAAACTAAAAATAGCTTTCATTTGAAATCCATATATAATATATTATTTTATGCTTTTCAAAATTTAGTTTTATACTAAATATTTTATACGATATGTGAAATACCTACTTTTAAGTCTGAAGTGAATAATAGAAAAGTTGTTCAAGTATCCATATAAGAAGTAAACCCCAAAATTAGGGGTGCTATAGGATCGGTTTTACAGTTTTTTCCCTGAAAAAAGACCAATCTGACAGGTTTTAACAAAAAATAATGAAACCGGTCCGAAAACCGAAAAAAAATCCGCTTTCGGTTAAAATTGCCGGTTCCGGAACAGTTCGGTTTACGAGCCGGTTTTGGACTATTTTCTTGGCCGATTTCTTAGCCAAGTTTTTTCCTTTTTCTTGTGTTAATTTTTTTTATCGAATTTGTTGATTAATTTTTAATAGATTAATGAACTAGATATTAAAGTGAATTTTTAATAGATTAATGAACTAGATATTAAATCAACAATTTACAGGAAAATTATAATTTTTTTTTCATTGTTTAATCTCTCCTCCGGAAATATGAATTGCAAAATTGCTCTAAAATGAACCTAAAACTAATGAGATTACATAATGAAAAAAACATTTGCCAAAATGCTGCTTGACCCCTGAAAAGCTTCATCGCTGACTGCTCTTATTTAATATAATTATAAGTAGTATCATAATTTTAAAAACAAATTAAATTGAAGTTTAACTATTATCGGATCGGTTCGGTTTGTTAACCGATTTTCGGTTAGCGAAAACCGACACGGTCCGATCGGTTAAAAACCGACAGCCGGTTCGGTTGGATTCGGATCGGTTCGGATAAAAAAAAACCACATCTAACCGCAGCCCTACCAAAATTGAAAAATTAACGGTTGAGAATGTACTTAAGGAAAATTTGGGAAAGCTAATGAGAGTGCTCTTAAGGCACAAATTACAAATCTATCTAATAAATTTTTTCATATAAAATTTTCAAGCCAATTTTTATATAAATTGTTTCCTTTGTTAACCGTTAACGTGTAACTTAAGGACACATTCCACAAAAACTTTTATCCAAATACCACTATTGGGAAAAATGGAAGGATTGGCTATTGAATAGTGGTCCTAAACTTATTAACTCGAGATGTTATATATAAATGCATTTTCTAGGTTAATAACAATTAATTTTACATTAATAAGGATTCTTTTCTTTTTGTTTTTGCTTCGCTTTTCTTATTAAAGTTATAGTACTCTTTGCTTATGTTTAGCAGTAGTTTTAATTATTTTCACATAAATTAAGAAAAAATCAAAGTAGTAAAAAGTATATTGAAATATAAAACGACGACAATTGGTTGTCATTATATTGTATATAGTGATAATTGATTGCCACCATATTGTTAGATATTTGATAATTTCAAAAGAAAGAGTAAATAAAAATACATTAAATATAAAATTATAATTTATTATGCTAGAATGACAAATATTATTAAACTATAAATTTAAGCTAATACGACAAGTATAACAAACACAATTATATTCAAGCAAGTATTTCTTTTCAGAATGTATATCAATTAAATTGATTTAACTACTTGATTTTATTGTTTATCTAATTTAGATCATTAACAAAATTTATTGTGTTAATCATAAACGAATATTTATTAAATTAAATATTAACACGGACAAGGAGTTAATTGAATAGTCTGGTGAAAAAGGCTCTTACTAGTGACTAAAAGATCTTGGGTTCGAAATTCACCTCATCGCTAATTTATAATAAAAAGAATATACTAACAAGGACAAACATTATTGATTGGTTGTCACCGTGGGTAGTTATATATTTTTAATGCACTTCGAGCACAGGTTGGCACAGCTAACTCTAGAGACCATATCTTATACGTGCAATCTTTCCATATCTTTGAATCTTATTATGTAAATAAAAATCTATGAGATATTGAAAATAGGCTTATTTTCTTTTGGCCCCCTGAAGTATTGGGACGCTTTTAATTTACCCCCTGAATGATTTATCTTTTCAATTTACCTCTGAACGATTTAACTTTTCAATTTACCCCCTATTTTTTCGTTCCGCCCCCTGAAGTATTTTTTTTCGCCAAAAAATTGAATTGAGGTAAGGGCAAAATCGGAAATGCACATATAATTAGTTTTTGAGGCAAAATTTGTAATAATTAAAGACGCGGGTTCACTAATAAAATTCAAAAAAATATTTTTCATTAATAAATAATTAAAAAAAAACCCTCCTTCTTCCCCTCCCCATCCCTACCCAACCCCCGCTGCAACAACGAGGAGGGTGCTGATGTGTTACTGTCATTATCCATAACACAATTGTGATTCTTTCACTACTACAGATTTGAGCTTAGGAAACGGTGCTTGCATAACGCTATTTTAATAGGCTATTGAAGTGACGTTCTTGCATAGCGCATAAGATTAAAGCGCTATCGAAGTGAGGTTCTTGTATAGCGCATGAGACTTTAGGAATTAAAAAAATGAAGAAAAAAATTAGAAAATAGCTTAAATAACCTATAAAACAAATGCGTTATCGAAGTAAACAACTTATATAGCGCATTTCACATACGTTATTCGAGTAAATAAGTTCAATAACGCTTAATAAAGCGTTATTGCTAAGAAGTGGTATGTAAGCAGGTGCACCTCACAAACGCTATTTAAGTATACATTTTAAATAACACTTTGTAGAGCGTTATTGATTAAATGTGTTACTTAAGAAGATACACCTCACAAGCGCTATTTAAGTAAACATGTTCAATAACACTTTGTAAAGCGTTATTGCTAATATGTGTTATATAAGCAAGTGCATGTGACAAGCGCTATTTAAGTAAACATGTTAAATAACGCTTAATAAAACGTTATTGGTGAAAGTGTTATAGAAGCAGATGCACCTCAGAAGCGTTATTTAAGTAAACATGTTAAATTGCGCTTAACAAAACGTTTTTGCTAAAAGGCTAGATACTAAGATGGACACGAACCTAATCTTCTTTTAATTATTCGGGTTCGTATTTGACGAATCTGTATTCGTATTTAGGGTTTGGCGAATCCAAATTTTATTCGAACTTCATCATGATATTCGTTTCGGTATGAATACTATGGTGATGATTCGACAAACCGTGAATATATTTGGTGTTCGGGTTATTGGTTACTATTTGGTCCGTATACAGTGTTCGGGATGTTTATTACTATTTGATGAAAAACTGCAATCCATTAATTTCAAACAGAAAAGAGGATATGTTAATTGATATATTGAAATCAAATAATTAATCGATTTAGTCATAAATTGGAATCCATCAATCTGGAGCGTTAGTTGGTATATCTTGTCTAAAGATGTGATAAAAGTATCATGGGTCATAGTGTTATAGATTGAAGTGATACACAAAACAAAGAGTCAAGATGGAGATGAAAACTGCAATCCATTGTCTGCTACCTGATGTAATTCTCTGCATGGCTTGCACTAATCTGGATGCATGTCGCCTCAAATAAAGCCTTAGATTCAGTCACCAAAGTCGAGACTTGTAGCTCCCCTGCAGCCTCACCAGTCTGCTTAGGATCAGTTGGTGCCGCTGCATTCTACCCTCGCTGCCGTTTAGATTAGTTACCATCAGTTCCTGCAACAAAGAAAAGAAAAGCAAGAGTTTCAACTCAAGAATTAGCCGACTTCTCTGGAGGGTGCTGCTCCTCCTTGTTGCAGGTGGGGGTGGGGGGATGGGGGTGGGGGCTGCTGCGCCTCGTTGTTGCAGGTGGGGGGGTGCGTGGAGGGGTTTGGGGGTGGGGTGCGTGGAGGGGTTGGGGGTTGGGGCCTTGGGGGGGTGGGGTGTTACGGGGAAGATGAAGGAGGGGTGGGGGGTTGGGTAGGGGCGGGGTGGGGAAGAAGGAGGGGGATTTTTTAAATTATTTATTAATGAAAAATATTTTTTTGAATTTTATTAGTGAACCCGCATCTTTAATTATTACAAATTTTGCCTCAAAAACTAATTATATGTGCATTTCTGATTTTGCCCTTACCTCAATTCAATTTTTTGGTGAAAAAAATATTTCAGGGGGCGGAACGAAAAAAATAAGGGGTAAATTGAAAAGATAAATCGTTCAGGAGGTAAATTGAAAAGATAAATAATTCATGAGGTAAATTGAAAGCGTCTCAATACTTCTGGGGCCAAAAGAAAATAAGCCTTGAAAATAAAATAAGTTCATTCTATTTATATACTATTGTGGCAGCTGTTATATAACATGTGCCAAATCAATATTACTGATATATTAGTATGGTTTAGTAGAGGGAATATCTTCTGATAATTTTATAATATCTGAATATTCTTAACATAGGAAATTTTTGTTGATGAAAATATACGTATTTGCATTAATAAAACGAAGGTTTTTTTGCAGGTTGTCCCTTGAGGTTTGAACTATCAATTACTCCCTTCATGCATGAATGATTGTCACATTTTGACTTTTCATAATCAACAAAACGTGATTTTAAACGTAAATATCTCTTATTCAACATGCGAAAAAATTATAAAAGTTAATATTTCAAAAATATATATTGAGACGAATCGAACAAGATCCCACAAGACTATATTATTTTTTATCCTTTAATGAGAATTCATTGTCAAATTTTGTAATGATTGACCAACAAAAGTCAAAATGTGACAATCTTTTAGGGACGGTGGGAATAATTTTTAAGCTTTTCTTTTAATTACATCCTACATCCCTAAATGATTGGTACATTTTGGCTTTCATGGTCAACGAAACACGATTTAAAACGTAAATATCTCTTATTATACATGATTATATTATTTCTTATCGTTTAATGAGAATTATTGATCAAATTTTTTAGTGTTTGACCACATAAGTCAAAATGTACTAATCATTCAGGAACAGAGGGAGTATAAGTTATTTTTATGATGTTTCTTGAACTTTTTATTTAATTTTAAATAATAAAATAAATATTATATTCCTAGAATTCTTCCAAATAATAGGGGTATAATTTACAGTAGTTTACATAATAAAATAGACCTTCACCCCTACTCTACTCTTACCTAGTGATGTAATCGAGTCGAACCCGACTGAATATCGACTTGGACTCGTGAACAATGAAACATGAGATTCGCCTCGGCTCGAAATCGCCAAGCCTCAAAAAAGTTCCTTTTTTATTTAATTTGTAGTTTCATTAGAAGTAGATAATGTAGATAATAATTTCTGGTGATCTCGTTAATAGAATATATAGGTACAATATTTAAAGCACGAGAGTACTTTGTATTTTAAGAGTAGTATTCACATTACAGATATTATATATTTAAAATACATAATTCAGCATCTCATTATCTTTTAACAACACAATATGATGCATTCCATTACATATTTATAGAAAAGTATTTCTCCTTCCATATTTCACTTGAGTGCTTCGATTTCTCAACATTTTTTCTTTATTAGCGTTGAGGTGAGATTCGAACCTAAAACCTTTTAGTCACTAGCGAGAACCTTTTCCACTAGACTATTCGATTACTCAATTTCTCAACATTAAGAGGTGAAGGTGGAGAACACACATTCAATATCATGAGCATTTCTTATTTAATTGTTATTCTATTTTGAAGGCTCCGCAAAGGGCCAATCAGTTAGGTCCCTTTGTACCAGTAGTACTAATAATAGTGAGAGATTTGGAAGATTGACATCCATTTTATCAAAATTTTAAATTTGAGGACAACCTCTTTAATTTTTTGGTCAACTATTTTATGGGAATTAACTAAATTGCCCCTCTCATTTTTCATACTTCGTCTTTTTCGCATCTCCTTAAATTGACTAAATTAAATTGACGTACAATTATCTCCAATTCACATGCAGAACAATACTAAATCAAATTGGCAATTTATTATTATTATTATTATTATTATTAGTTCACAATACAAAATTAACAATAAACACACATAAAGTTAAATTTTTGCTCATCTCACCATCATCTCAATCATAACTACGTAGTTTCATTCCAAAGTAGCAATAGAAAGGAATTCTTGGTCTCTCTGAAGAACCTTGAATACTTTTTCCTCCAAAGTTGTTATAGCTTCGACACCTTTACCTGTCTTATCATTCACCAAAACGAAATAATTTTTCTTTGGAATAGACGGAAAGGTCACTTTTAGTGGTTTTCCCCATCCAAAATCCAAATCTTGATATGGAAAACCACACATACTGGAAACTGAAAAAAAATCTAACTTTTTGTTAGCTATTTCCTCAAATGTTTTTCTTTCCTCATGGGCAGCTTCCAGAACTTCATTCTCATTTAATCCTTTATACTTCTCATAATTGTTTACCTTTTCACTTCTGATTTTGGAAACTAAGTTTCCCAATTTCATATCTTCTTCACTAAAAATAGGTATGTTGAGGTAAGAGAGAAAATTCCCAACAGAGTTTTGTTGAATTGGTGCCTTTGTTCTTGCGCGTAAGTTCACCACAACAAATAACATAATCGGATTGAAAGACGGTGAGTCCACCATCGATGCAGCTAAGACGGCTTTGGTAAAAAACGCGGTCACTACTTCAACCCTAGTAGGGTTTGGCACGCCTTCGTCAGTAGCAAGAGCAGTTTTCAGAAGGTTTATTTTAGACGACTCGAATCTTATACGACATGGAATATGCCTCTGTCTATTCAGTAGGTCGTAATCTGCAGGCGTATCTTGAGATTCGATAGGTGGGTATATGGTTGCACTATTAAATAGTGGGCATGGTTTTTCAATTGTGTTACGTGCCATAGAAGCCCAGTCGCTGAAGAAATTGAATAGCGTAGCACCATCTCCAAGTTTGTGGGATAGGCACACACTAAGTGCTTTTCCTCCGCAGACAAAATTAGTTAGTTGAGCAACAACCAAATTGCCACCTATTAAATGGAGAAATCAAACAATCAGAAATAATATCGAAATAAATACATCAATTTGTTGAAATGATTTCAGATAATACGTGTAATTTGCACTTTAATGTATAACATTGTACCTCCATTAGGCACATTGTTGTCCCATGGCAAACCAACAGGAAACAGAGTATCTTCAACACAAGCATGAGGCTTCTCCAGAAGCTCATCTAGTGAACAATCTAATCGAACTTCTCTAAACAGAGCCCCCATATCATTGCATTCCACGGAATAATTACCAACCTGCCGACCGGCAAACGGATAGTAAAGAGTTAGGAGTTCAGACAAGGATTTTTCAAGAATGGATTCTTTTGCATTGTAAGAATGAGAGGATTCTTTTGGGAAGAGTAAAACAACTGGAGTGTAGGCAGAGGTTATCAATTGATCAATAAGAGAAAGCTTGTAGTTTTTAAGTAATGGTGGTGTTGGAGAGGAAGGTTTTACGATGGCCTCATTGATTAGCTCAAAAGTTGCAGAAGCTTTCTCCATTTTGAATATAAAATTGTTGTTTGTGTTAGTTGTGCCAAATTGTGAATGCTTTAGTTGGATTTTATAGGCGTTGTCCGAGTATCAAGATCATGATTCATGCTCATGAATAAGACATGTGAAACCCGTGGTCGTGGTCGTGGCCGGTACCACCTTAAAATAATAGTTTTTGGGTAAAATATACTCCTTTCGTTTTTTCTATAGATTTAGAAAAAAGTAAAACAAAAACGTCAACTAAAGAAATCAAAAACAAAAATTTAAACAATCAACTGAAAAAAATGGAGATAGAGAGAGAAATAAATTAAAGTGTAGTACATTCTACTTACTATTAACAACACGATAATGTAATTTATAATTGTCAAATAAATATATTTGATCATTTCAAAAACAAATGGTTTGAAAAAAAAAACAGAGGGAGTAATCAATTGAAGTATAGTATATTCTACGTACTATTCAGAAATCACAACACGATAATATATAACTAGCCGTTTGTACACAGTCCAGCTTGTGCGAAATTATAATTCTTACACAATTACTTTGTTGCATAACCAATTACGTTTGTATACAATCCAGCCTGTGTGAATTCGTTTATTATGTTTATAATATGTGTTTTTTTAAATTAATTTTTACATAAATAGATGATAGTAAAATATTATTTGTGAATTTCAAAAATACATGTGCATGGTAAAAATCACTGAATAAATATACAGTTTTATGTACATAATTTAATGTGTAAAAATTAAAAGATTTTTTTGCAAGCCATTTTTAAAAAAATGAAAAATAAATTTATTTAATAATATTAATGGGTCGTTATGTCCAAAATCTTCATAAAATTTAAATAATACAATTATATTCATTTATATTCACTACAAATATATTGTGATCATGTGGCTTCATTCCTACAAACAAGGAGATCATGGAGCTTCATTTATAACTTCTAATTCGCCCCTTGGTGGATTATATATAAGGTAGATTGTCAAGTGAAATATATTTGATCATTTTCAAAAACAAATGATTTGAAAAAGAAACAGAGGGAGTAATCAATTGAAGTATAGTACAATTCTACTGATTATTAACAACACGATAAATCATGTATAATCGTCAAGTGAAATATATTTGATCATTTCAAAAACAAATGGTTTGAAAAAAAAAACAGAGGGAGTCATCAATTGAATTATAAATTTGCAATTGTCAAATAAATAGATTTGATTATTTGAAAAACAAACAGTTTAAGAACACAGAGGGAGTAATAAATTGAAGTGTAGTATATATATTCTACTTACTATTAACAGGAATATAATACTCGTATAATGTTTAATTGTCAAATAAAGAGAAAATTGTCAAAGTATCATGATTTGAGGGCCATATTAGCCAAAAATTATGGAATCTTTTTTTATTAGATTTTATCATAATTTTGTGTCGAAATGACTAAACTACCTCTGGATACATTTATCTTCCTAACACTACATTTTACACCTCATTTCACACTTCTGACTCAAAAGAATTTCTCCCACCCAAAAAAATTTCATTGTTCTCTTCTTCTTGGTAAGATAGATTTCACCCTTCTGCTCTGCAAGATACAGCTCACCTATGTTTTTTGGTCCTTTAAAATAGTTTTTTTTAACAAAAATTTGAATCTTTGTCAATTTAGTTGAGTTAAAATCATGTTTTTCAATATAGTTGAGTTAAAATCTCATTTTCAATTTGTTATATACTTTATGTTTATTGTGTTTTTGTTATTTAAAGGTTTTTCAACAAAAGTTTGAATATTTTTCAATTTCCTAGAGTTAAAATCACGTTTTTCGATTTAGTTGAGTTAAAATTACGTTTTTAATTAATTTATGTACTTTATACGTATTGTATTTTTGTTAGTTGGAGGTTTTTCAACAAACGTTTGAATCTATTATAAGATTTTTATGTGTAGTTACAACTCATACAATCTATGAGTTTTTTGCAACAATGGTCCCATTAAGTTGGGCTGAATTGCACTTTGGTCCCTGTAATTGAGAGCGTTGCAATATAAGTCTTTGATAGTTTACACATTGTGTGGATCTAGACCCATTTTTAACGGAAACGTTAGTTTTGGTCGGTTTTTGGAGTTTTGGGGTCAAATAAATTTTTTTGAAAAGTTTGGGCCATGTAGTTTTTGGTGCCCATATAGTCCTTGTTCATTACTACTATTGTTATTATATTCAATATTATTATTATCAATATTTTTGTTATATTCATTATTATTTTCATTATTATTATTATTATTCTCATTATTATTTTCATTATTATTATTATTCTCATTATTATTATTATTTTCATTATTTCATTATTTATCCGCATCATTCTCATTATTTTTATTATTATTTCATTATTATTATTATTATTATTATTATTATTCACATTATTATTTTTATTATTATTATGATGGTGGTGCGGTGTGTGTGGGGGCGAGCGTTTCTATTGGAAAAGTTGAGGGAGGGAGGGGGGAGGTTAAGGACGATGATGAGGGAGATTTTCGCTTTTTATAGATTTTTTTTTCTTTCTTTCTTTTTCTTTTCTTTTTCCTAGTAAAAGGGTATACCATTTTGGTATTTGTTTCAGCTAAAAGTTTCGATCTTTGTAAAATAAGTTCGGTTTCGATAACTTTTTTAACAAACAACTACCGAAATCGAACAGTTTTTGCTACACAACTACCAAAATTGAACACTTTTTGTGAAAAAACTACGAAAATTGAATCTTTTTTTGAAAAAACTACAAAACACTTTTTGCCAAATAACTACAAAAAATCGAAAAAAAAAGATTGGAAAAAGAAGAGAAAAAATCAAAAAAAGAATGGAAAAAGAATCGAAACAAAATTGAAACAAGTGTATCAAAATATTAGGGGTAATTTAGTCATTATGCCCCCTTAGTGCAATTTATTATGAAAAAAAGTCAAGGGTGCCAAAAATTTAAAAAAAAAAGCTAGAAAATGTGTCATTCTTCCAAATTTCTCGATGACGAGGGGTGGGGGTTAGATTATTTTATTTTTATTTTGCATAACAATAATAATAATGATGAGAATAATGAAAATAATAATGAGGATAATAATAATGAAATAATAAAAATAATAATAACGAAAATAATAATAATAATAATAATAATTAACATACTAATAATGAAAGTAATAATAATATTAATAAAAATAATAACAAAGAAGAAAAAAGGACTAAATGTGCACCCCAAAAAAATTAATAAGGACTAAATGCCCACCAAAAACTCTACATGACCCAAATTTTTAAAATGAATTCATTTTGACCCCAAAACCCAAGAACCGTACAAAACTAGCGATTTCGTTAAAATGGGACTAAATCCACACAATGTGTACACTATCAAGGACTTAGACTACAACGCTCTCAATTACAGGGACTAAAGTGTATTCAGCCAACTTACTGGGACCATTGCTGCAAAAAAACTCTATAATCTGTTATATACTTTATGTGTATTGTATTTTTTTGTTATTTGAGGGTTTTTGAACAAAAGTTTTAATCTTTAAGATTTTTATAGATCTATGGATAAGTTTGCACACTAAAATTATATATTTATGTGTAAACTTTATTTTGATGCTTTAACATTACTTTTTGAACAAAGTTTGAATCATTTTTAGTTTGAGCACAAGAGTTTGAGTTTAAATAATGTTTGAATTATGAATTTATGTTCTATGAGTGATATTTGTATGAAATTTGAATATTTAATGTTGTTTTGTAATAAAAGTTCGAATCTTGGGAGTATTGTGTTGATAAAGTTTGGTTTTATGATAATTATATCACTGTATAATCAAGTCTAATTCATTATAATACCGTATAATGAAGTATAATCGAACATAATCTGTTTTCACTAAATTAATCTGTTTAACATTGGAATATATTGTTGATATAAGTTGAGTTTATTATAGTATAAGGATATAACTCATTATAATACAATGTAACACATATTAATTGAATTAGATTATTTTTGATTTTGGTTTAATTATTTCAGGCTGAAGAATTAGAAAGTTCAAGTTCTAAAGTAGCACAAGTGGCCGTCGGATAAAAGACTTTTGTTGAAGAATAGAAATCTAGATCTTTTTTATTTTATTTTATTTTTCTTTTCACGATTTTTTAGTGTTCAAATGTATTAGTACAAATTATTTGTTCCATACCCAAAAGAAATCAATATTTCTTTGTGCATTGTATTAATTATAATATACATATTCAATTTCTATGTATGTATTCAATTAGTGTCATATTATTTAGGCTAATTAATAGTAATATATAACATATCAATTATTGTTGGAGTTGAAATCTATAACATCAATTTGATGCAAAGTTATATCGTGACAAATTTGAGTTCATTGTGAATTTAAGTCGATTAAAACGTATTATGATAGATTTTAATACACTATAATAATAGTCATTTCATCCAAAAAAACTTGTCTAATACTATCAATTTTCATTAAAGATAAAATAGTCATTTCGCCCCAAAATTGTGGTAAAGTCCAATAAAAAATGTTACATGGTTTTTGGCTAATATGAGCCTCAAACCATGGTAGTTTGACAATTTTCTCGTCAAATAAAATATATTTGATCATTTTAAAAACAAAGCCTTAATTTCATCTGGACACATGAGTGAGCGAAATGGTCCAGTATAACACATAGATTGTTAAGATGCACATCTCACATCGAAAGTCGGTGTCCACCCGGTTCAATATATAAGATCTTGGGCTACTCCCTCTATTGCCAATTAGTTTTAGAGTGGAACCACATAGACTCTTAACATGTTATCAGAGCCAAGCCCAAGTTAATGAGGCACGTGTAACCCCGCCGATGTTGTGCCGGCTAATAATATGGGCGAAGAAATTCCGCCGACGATTGGGTTACACGTGAGGGAGAGTGTTAAAATGCACATCCCACATCGAAAGTCGGTGTCCTCCCAGGTCAATATATAAGATCTTGAGTTACTCCCTCTATTGTCAATTGATTTTAGTGTGAAACTTCATAGACTCTATGTCTTTTGCCCTAAAAGAAACTCACTAATGTCTCCTAAAATACATATTCAATTTCTATTTTTTTTGGGCTAATGGTCAGAACCATATCACCTATGTTCGGCAAATGTTTCCAGTCCATCACTTGTGTTTTAAAGTTATCTAGTTCATCACTTGTGTGTAAATTTTTTCCAAACCATCACCAATTTGTAGGTCACATGAGGTAATTTCGGGAGCCGTTGTCGCTGATTAGGGAGTCCCCAAGGGATTTTCGTTGGTTGACGAAGCCGATTTTTTGTTTTTTTTTTTATATAAATCGCCTCAATTTCAAGTGGATTTGCCGGTCTTGAGGGTTTTTGAGGGAGGAGTAGTTGGAAAATTAACACATGCTCGACTTTTTAGTGCTACATCTGACAAAAGAGAAGACTCAAATGCGAAATTACATAACTACCTTTGACAAATTAGCACATGTTGTTTATCACGTGCTCAGCTTAACGGAGAGCAAAAAGAAATTTTAACAGGGTGACCAAACGGGACGAAATTTTAAACACAAGTGATGGACTAGGTAGCTTTAAAACACAAGTGATGAATTGAAAACATTTGTCAAACATAATTGATAATTTTGGCCATTAGCCCTTTTTTTGTCGTCAAGTAAAAATTCGATTGTATTATCTATTTATAGGATTTGATGAGTTAGATCCTGTTTGTTCTACAAAGGGCGGAACTTTTCTCCATTTTTGAATATAAATTGTTATTTGTGTTTGTTGTTCCAATTCCAAAATAAATGTTTTAGAAAATCTGAATTTGGAATTATATTATTTATACCTTCCTCAAATCCTTATTACTCTTTAGATTAAAAGATGTAAATGTTATATAAATGTAATAATAAATTTAGATTTGTATTAAAATAAAACACAACACCTAATAAAATATTACTTCCTCCATCCCTAAATGATTGTCATATTTTGACTTTTAGTGGTCAACAAAACACGATTTAAAACGTAATAATCTATTATCATACATGCGAAAACATTATAAAAAATTGATATTTCAAAAATATATATTGAGACGAATCTAACAAGGTCCTACAAGGAACAAGGTTATATTATTTCTTATCGCTTGATGATAATTCCTAATCAAATTTTGTTACATTTGACAAACAAAAATCAAAATGTGACAATTTTTTAAGGACGAAGAGAGTATAAAGAACTAATTTTTAGGAAAATCTGCTCATGAATGAGACATGTGAAACACATGGTGGTGAAACACATGGTGGTGGCCGGTACCACCTTTGACTTTCTTTTTTCTTTTAACTTCTAATGCTTGAAACACGTTAGAATAACATCTTTGTGTTAGAATATAATTAAAATTAAAGTATAGTATATTCTACTTACTTTTAACAACACCAGGGGCGGATCTAGCGACTTTAGTGTGGTAGTTCAAATTATACATTAAGATTTTTATTCATTTTTTGTACTATATTAAAATAATATTTATGACAAATTTTCTTGTACATGCAAAACTTTTTCGAAATATATTAAATATTTATTGAAATTTTATCCTTAAAATACTAAGCAAATTATTAATTCCATCATAATTAACTATAAAAAATATATATGAAAATGTCTAAAGTTTATTTTTATAACTAATGAATAGTTAAAATAGACTTCATATGTGCTATAAGCTAATATAAAAAAATGTTGTACCTAGGAGGTGTTGAACCCATGACCTCATGAACACACATATACACACTTACCAACTAAGCTACACATACTTTTGGTGGTTCAAATGAACCACCTTGAACAATACCAAGTCCGCCCCTGAACAACACGATAATATAATTTATAGTTGTGAAATAAAATATATTTGAACACTTGAAAAACAAATTGTACATATGAGATAGAGGAGGTAAAATTTAGAGTTAATTATCAAAATAGTTCAAGTATGTGGAAGTTGTGCTTTGATTCCCATAGCAACGAAATATAAATTATTCATGTAAGTTTAATTATGTATATTAATTTAGAAACTATTTGGGGGCACGCAATATACTTAATGGCAGACATGCATATGGTGTCAACAAAATTAGGTGTCAACAATGTCAACAGAGTACATATGTACTCCAACTTCAATTAACAGAGTACTTTTGTACTCTATTATATATTCTTCCTGGTGGAGTGCAAATATAGTCTGAGAATTTATGTTAGAGTACAAAAATACTCCAACCCAGGTATATTATTTATGGTGGAGTGCAAATATACTCTGAGAATTTATGTAAGAGTAGAAAAGTAAGAGTACAAATGTACTCCAGCCCAATTATATATATTCTTCATGGTGGAGTGCAAATATACTCTGCAAAACATGTTAGTGTACAAAAGTACTCTCACATTATTTAATTAACGAAATTTGATATTGTTGGAGTTCACATATACTCTGCAAATACATGTTAGAAGTACTCTAACGTTATTTAATAGACAAGTTAAAAAAGGCAAATACATGTTAAAGTACAAAAATACTCTGTTAACTGAAGATGAAGTACAAATGTACTATGTTAGTATTATTGGCACCTAATTATGTTGGCACCAGTATAGGCCATTTATACATCAAAAGTGCCACAAATTTAAGTATGCTTCAAGCAAGTGAGAATTGTTGCAAGTTCGTCCTTATTAAACAGGAAAATAATATGTGATATTTTTAATATTGATAAGACTAATCCATAGGAGTGTAATTATTTTTGAAATAAAATTAACAATTACATCAATATAGTAATTGTATAAAATTTGAGTACCATATTAAGAGCAACTTTTTTTTGTAAATAGCAATGAAAATATGAATACAATAGTACTATGAATACAAATACATAAATTATTAATTAATAAACAGTTAAAGTAAATATGATATAAAATTATCACCAACAAAAATTAAAACAAAATCTCTTAATTAAAAGATTGGGGCAAATGTCCTTAACTTACTTGAGCGATGGAGATTTAAAAGTAATTAAAAGGAAATGTTGCTTTTTATTATGAGGTTTGATGACAATGTTACTATGTTTGATCATTTTAGAAGACAAACATTACATGTGAGACAACTTGGAGGTTGAATCCTATTCGAGTAGTCCAGCTCGATTTTGATTTGATGTAATTTGAATTGAGCTCGAATCTTATTTAAGTTTGATTCAATTCGAACTGTAGATTTGGTCCGACTCAAATTAAATATATTTTAATTTTTTTCTTATTATCCTATTAAGAATATTCAAATTTTGTTAGAACTTTGAACCATTTGAATAGAACCTTCGAAATTTCGAACCGATTCGAACTTCACATTTTTTGGTTCGGTCAAACTCGAATCGAATTTTCAAATTTCTGCATTCGAGCCGAATCAAATCCAGACGGAGTTCAATAAAGTTCGACTCGTTCACGTGCCTATACTAAACATAATTAGTCATGGCATACAAACTCCGTGTTAGCTTGTCGACTAAAAAATTAATTTTTGAATGCTAAAAATAATGTATACTAGTTATACTACTTTGTAGCACTTTCTTTGCATCTTGATTACAAGTAGGTATGAATGAACATAAAGTGTAATAATTATGTTTCTGTTAAAGATGTAGCCATTAATAGGAATCAAAGCATAACTGGTGCCTATTATTCAAAATTATTTTGACAATTAAAATTTCAATCGGTCCTTGCAGTCAAAACAGATATGAAAGGTATGTTAGTTTTATCATAATACTATCTACGTTCTTTTTTATTTGTCTTTCTAGTCTTAATTTTTTTGTTTCTAAATATTTGTATTTCTAGCATAATTAATTGTAAATTTTCATTTTCTATGTACCTTTTGATTACTCTTTCTTATGAAGTTATCAACCAACCAATTATATAATTTCAATTGATTGTCATTTTACATTTTCAATGTACTTTTCGACTAATTTTTATTTTCCTTAATCTATGTGCAAATGGTTTAGAAAGACAAATAATAAAGAACGGAGGGAGTATTAAACATACTTCTTCTATTCTCGTGACTATTTTTATAGTGTTTTATCAGAAAAAAAAAAATTATACAATAATATATCATCAAATCGTTATGGATATACGGGTGGAATAGCTAGACATTAATTAGCATGATAGTTTTACGATAATAATTGAGATTGTCCTATCATCACAGGTTGGCATATCGTAAAGTGCATTAACGTGCTTCATGCTTGATACTGTATCTTACCCCCTCTCGATGTTTATACGAATGGTACCCGATCAGCTTTAAAATACTAGTAGTTGATTATATAAAAATTAAAATATATATATATATATATATATATATATATATATTCATCATATTTAATTGTTTAGAAGTTTAATATACTTTTCAATTTTATTTGATTCTAATAAATGCTTTACTTTAAAATTATTTTTAATTTTGAATGCAATTATTTATATTATATAGAATATAATATTAATAATCTTTATTACTCTTCGATCAAATATTCTTTAGCTAAATATTCAACTATTTATGTTCTTTAAGATTCGTCCACTCTTTTCAATCTGAATCGAAGGAAAGATTACTAAAATAAGTTAACAAAGGATATGAATATGTTATATATATACTTAGATACAAAGGTCACGGATTATATGGAAGATATAAACAGGATCGGATTTTGTGGGTAGTAGATGGGAGGGATTGGTGCCTAACCTATTTTTAGGTACATGTTAAGAATTTACTTAAAAAATTGATAAAATAATTTTTTTTGAGGAATTTAATAAAAAGAATTAATTATAAAATAAGTTTGTTATGTATTCTCAGTCATTAATCAATATATATATGTGATATTGAAAACTTGCCCATTTCATCCTCTAATTTAAATTCTGAAATTGTTCCGGAAAACAAGGTACGGACTTTAAGAAATTTTCTAAATTTTTGATATAAAATTTCAAATCCAGTTTTTATATGAAATTGTTTCCTTTATTATCTTAACATATATGAGGACACATTTTAGAAAATATTTACACAAATCCCACTATATAAAAGAACATGCAAGGATTAGCAATGATTAAATAATGATTCTAAACTTATTAAGTTGTCATTTTAGCCATTTTCACATATATTAAGATAAAAAAAATACATTAAAAATGTAAAACGTCAATTGATTGTCACTGTATTGTACATAGTGATAATTGATAGTCACTATATTATTGGATAGTTGATAATTTCAATAGAAAATGTAAACACAAAGTACATTGAAAACACAAAATTACAATTTATTATGCTAGAATGACAAATATTTTCAAACTATAAAACATAATACTATCAAAATGAAAAGTAACCTATCAAATAAGGGTGAAAAAAGAAAATATGAGTATAAAAGGAGAAATTTGGCAAACTACCATTGTTTGAACTTTCATATTAATATCTACCAAGATTTCTTTTTATTGGAAAATACCACTTTTATGTGAAATGACTATTTTACCCTTAATGAAAATTGATAGCATTATAAACTAAGTTTTTTGAGTTCAAATGACTATTATAATCTATTATATTACGTTATAATTGCTTTAAATTCACAACTAACTTAAATTTGTCATGATTTATCTTTGCATTAAATTGATGTTACAAAGTTCAACCCAACAACCATTGGTTTGATATAAAAAATTGGATTAATATATTAAAATTAATACAAAGCACAAAGAAATATTAATTTCTTTGTATGGAACAAATAAATTTTACTAATACACTTGAAGAAAAAAAGGATCATGGAAAAAACAAATCATGGGAATACTAAGTTGCTCCAATAAAAAAAAGGCTCATCTCCTCGACTCCATACAATATGGTTGTATTATTTTTCTTCCTCAAGTCATGCGTCAATGTCGATTGGTGCTCTCCTCCATGGTCCTCTTCCTTTAGTAATGGAGCGCTGCTACCTGCTTCGGATATATGGTATCCGTAATTCCTCCAAACGATTCTTCACCAACTTTCCATTCAACTTGAAGCCCATGTAAACCAGCTATCAAGTCTTTTTCATTGTACAGTTATATCAATTGTAACTACACATAAACTACATATATATTATAAACTATATATTCGATTATACTTCATTATACTTATTATACATTGTTACAATCGATTAAACCGAAACTAAAAGCCCTAAATTGTAACTACACATAAAGTACATATACATTGTTATACTTCATTATACTTCAGTATACTTTATTATACATTATTAGAACCCTAAATTGTGCAACAAAAACGTAGGCAACAATCCAGAACCAAAACCAACCCAAAGGAAAACAAAACCAAAACTAGAAAGCCCTAAAAACACAAGTTTCAAGAAGCCTTGGACAAAAAACGTAGCATAAAATTGAGCAATAACAAGGAGCAAATATGTAATAAGAACCCTATTATACTTTATTATATGGCATTATAGTCGATTATACTTAATTACATAGTATTATATTATAAGAAACGAGACTATATCAACATAATACCCCCAAGATTCGAACTTTTATTCCAAAACAACATCAATTCTTCAAATTACACACATAGAACTTAAATTCATAGTTTAAACATTATTTGAACTCCAAATATTGTGTTCAACTTAAAAAGATTCAATTTTTGTTCAAAAAACAATATTAAAGTACCAAAAGAACAAACTTTACACACATATATATATATAATTTTTAATGCAAATTTAGCCACATATCCATAAAAATCTTAGGAAAGATTCAAACTTTTTAGAAAAGATTCGATCTTTTTAGAAAAGATTCAAACTTCTTAGAAAAGATTCAAACTTTTTAGAAAAGATTCAAACTTTTGTTCAAAAACCTTCAGATAACAAAAACACAATACATATAAAGTATATAACTAATCAAAATACGTGATTTTAAACCAACTATATTGAAAAACGTGAGATTAAGTCAACTAAATTGAAAAAGATTTAAACTTTTCAAAAAAAAACAACTTTAAAGGACCAAAGCATTTATAAAGAAAAGTGAAGATGACGATTCCGGTGAAGATGATGGGCTGCGAGGCGGCGGAATGAGAGAGAGCGAGAGAGAATTTGAAATGAAGAGAAGAAGAGAGAGAGTGAGTTGAATAAAGTGAATGAGATGAAGGTATGTATAATAGATTTAATGAGGGGCAATTTAGTCCATTCACGCAACTTTTGTGGTAGTTTCTAAAAAAAATGAAACCATGGTAATTATTAAAATGAAAGTTCAAATAGTGATGGGAGTTTGCCAAATTTCTCAGTATAAAAGTATATTATACCGATAAATAATCAACCACTATAATGAAAAAAGTAAATCTTTTATAAATAATCAAATATATTGAAACGAAGGAGTAACACGGAACAAGTATTGATGGGCACTCTGAATAGTTATATTCAATGCACATAGGTGGCAAAAACAAACTGACAACTATTGATTGTTTAACTATGAGTAGTTAGTTATATTCAATGCACCCTACAGGGACCATATCTATATATGAGCGATCTTTCCATATATGTTTGAAATAAGTTCATTCCGAAATCGAAAAAAAAAAAAAATAAGTTTATTCCCATTATATATTGTGCCAGCTGTTATGTAACATGTGCCAAATCAATATGTTGATATAGTACTATAGGAGTATATATGATTTAGTAGTTGGGATATATTCAATATTCCATTTATACATTGTGGCATCTGTTATACAGTATTATATAACATGTGCCAAATCAATCAATATACTGATATAGTATGGTTTAGTAGTGGGAGTATCTTCTAATAATTTAATAAATATTTGAATAGTGTTAATATAGGAAACTTTGATGACGAAAGATACGTATTTGCGCCATAAAATCAAGGTTTTTTGGTAGATTGTCCTTTAAACTATTAATTTTTGAACAAATGGTTTCTGATATTACTCATGTTTGGGAATAAAAAAACCAGTTATATCACTCATATTTTGAAAATGTCACTTAGATCACTAATGTCTAAAAAGTCATTCATTCGAGTCAGGGGCGGAAGGAAGGGGGTAGGGATGGCCCCCTAAATTTATTCACATGAAATGCGTGGGTTCGAATCCCAGCGCCTTCATATTTTTGTCCTCAATTACTCAATTACTATATTTTCCTACTTGCCTATTTTTCAATCTAAAGAACGAAAATAAAAGCAGAAAAGAATTATGCTTTTTCAATTTTTTGCCGGCGCTCGACACTGTAGCCATATTCATTTTCTCCTTTTGTTGAATAAATAGCTTCAATCATCATCAATTATCTAGTTTGATTAGTTAAATATTTATTAATTTATTATCAATTTTTTTTTTAAAATATTATAATTAATAACATATAGCCTATATGGAGTATTAATGTATTAGTTAAATATTCAACAATTTTACAAAGCAAAATAATCATAAAAATCACGGCATATATATATATATACGACACTTCTACGGCTACAGGTTATTAATATACTATTAATTTATTTTCTTTGCTTCTTTTTCAATTATCATAATTGATAATCTAACTTCGATAGTTGGTATACTAATTTAATTTTTAAAATTGTTTAATATTAGTTGAACAATATTACATGAATTATTAACCGATATATTTTATTTGTTGTTTGTGAATAATTAATCATTTATAGAGAACAATAGTTTTAATCTTAGTTTTTAATATTTCAATGCTAAAATAGTTTGAGCGAGTATTTGTTATCCGGCTTGTTCTAAGAGTTCCTGGATCGGGTATTTTATGCTATGAGCCATACTGAAATGGATGTTCGCAACAAATAGATGATAGATTTCTTTCAAAGTTTTTGGTCATTTATATTGAATATGAAATAGCTAAAAATATTTCTACCGCAAGTATTTATGGATGATTACGATAGAGTAAAAGGTACCTTTACGATAAATTTTATAACTTTTATTATATAGTATTTTGTTTAACTACTTAAAACTATTCTTATTTAAATTTGGCCCCCCCTGAGTTTCCATCCTGGTTTCGCCCCTAATTCGGGTCACTCTATTAGTTTTTTTGAAGGGTATTTCTGTTCAAACAAATTTTTTCCTCTTATAAGCAGGGGCGAAACCATGATGAAAATAAGAGGGGGGCCAACTTCGAGAAAAATAAAATAGGGGGGGCCAAACGCCAAAACATATAAAAATAGTTAAAGTATCAAAAAAGATGTTAAAAATGAACCTTGTGTAGATTATAATAGGGTTACAAGACACAATGAAATACAATAGTTCATATGTCATACAACTCTAATTCGTTGATCGTTAGAACTTACACAATGAAACTAGCTCATAGAAGTATATGTTTAAAGGTAGTGTGAATATGCTACAAATAACATATAAAGGAGTAGTGCTACAAAGTTATACCTTTGAAGCGTGAGCGGAAGCTTTGTAAATCTTTAAGCGCTTATCCCCACACCTTGCTCCTTTGATTTCTCTTAGAGAAATGTCTATCACCAAGGTGATATGAAACTACTATGAAATAGTCCACACCAATACCTTAGATAGCAATAAGACACACTTGGACTAGTGTGTTTATTGAGGAGTATGTAGTCTTTACTACTATAGCAAAATGTAGAACTAGTTCTACACTCTACACTTAGAGTTTTGCTAGAGGGTTGAGGTTGAAGATGAAGTGTGTTTGTTTGTGTTCTTGTGTTCTCTAGCAAGAGATATGCAAGACTTAGATTGATATCTGAATGAATGATGAAACATGTTGCACACTAAACAAACACATTAACCATCCATATGGTTAATGCCTCTTGGTCCATGGAAGATACTCTTACAAGAGTTCTTCCCAAGGGGTACAAAGCCTTCCCAAGGAATAAAGTAGCCTCCAAGATGTCAACTCTTCATAATGATGAGATTAGTTAATTAATCTTAATTAATTAATTAAATCATATCTTATTTAATTAATTCATCAATTAATTAAATCATTTCAATAAATGATAATATATAAATATATATCTCACATATATATATATACATAAACCCTAAATAGTGCGTCCGGAACTAATTCCGGGCGCACCATCGGTTCGGTCGGGACACGATCTCGATCGAACCGAAATTCTCAATATGGATCAAATGTTGGAAATTGATGTGTCAATTTCCTCAATTAGTGCATGTGAACTATATCATCTATATATACGGTTCAACAACCGATAGTTATCTGAACTATCAGTAGTCTCACCCGAGATAATGCCGGGGGTCATCGAATGGCAGACTAGGCTCTCACGATGATCTTCGGGATTCGTGTATACGGTCTTATACGTTGAATCTTGATGCTTTCGTTACTCGGGCTATGAGGTCACACACGTAACAATTACCGAAGATAATCTCGAGTAGTGACCCGAAAGTGAATAAGGGATTTGATCCATATTGAGGAATTTCGGTTCGATCGAGATCGTGTCCCGACCGAACCGATGGTGCGCCCGGAATTGGTTCCGGACACACCATTTGGGGTTTATGTATATATATATATATGTGAGATATATATTATCATTTATTGAAATGATTTAATTAATTAATGAATTAATTAAATAAGATATGATTTAATTAATTAATTAAGATTAATTAATTCCATCATCATGAACGGTTGACATCTTGGTGGCTACTTTATGCCTTGGGAAGGCTTTGTAAGACTTGGGAAGAACTCTTGTAAGAGAATCTTCCATGAACCAAGAGGCATTAACCATATGGATGGTTAATGTGTTTGTTTAGTGTATAATGTGTTTCATCATCCATTCTATATCATAAGATGATATAGAATGGGTAGAGAATTAAGCTAAGTATCACACAACTCTTGTTAGAGAACAAAAACAAACACACACTTCATCTTCAAACCCTCTAGCAAAACTCTAAGTGTTAGAGTATAGAAATTGTTCTATAGTTTGCTATAGTAGTTAGACTACACACTCCTCAATAACAAACACTAGTCCAAGTGTGTCTTATTGCTATCTAAGGTATTGGTGTGGACTATTTCATAGTAGTTCCATATCACCTTGGTGATAGAAATTTCTTCAAGAAGAAAGCAAGGAGCAAGGTGTGGGGATAAGCACTTAAAGATCATATCGCTTCCGCTCACGCTTCAAAGGTATATCTTTGTAGCCACACTCTTTGATTATGTTAGTTGTAGCATATTCACACTATATTTAAACATATACTTCTACGAGCTAGTTCTATTGTGTAAGTTCTAACGATCAACGAATTAGGGTTTTCTAGACATATGAACTATCGTAGTTCATTGTGTCTTGCAACCCCGGGATATTCCAACATTATTTACGACGACTTGTGTCGATTTTCTTTAAATAGTATAGATTTGACATGCGTGTCAGTTAATTATTACTTATAGTAAGTGTAATTGGTAAAGATGGAGACCTACTGGAGGACCCAGTCAAATTATGGGGATCATCATGAAACTGGACTTAGTTTATAGCTAGTCTAAGTTATTTTTATAAGGCTTTTTTCATTTGGGCACCTGAACTTCTGATATTATAACAAATAGGCACCTGGTGAACTTTTTATAACAAGTAGGCACCTGAGACGAAAATTTGGCACCTGAACTTTTAATTTTTTATTTTTCAGAAAATTTTAAAATCCTTAACTCAAGGGCAAGTTAGTCATATTGAAAATATGATATCTTGGAGGAAAAATATAAAGAAAAGTTCAGGTGCCCATCCTTAGATACTTGATTTTATTCCAGTTTCCACTTTGAATATTCTGTAATTTTCTCCCCACTTGCAATACATTATTCTGTTAAATTAGTTTTGCTCCACTATGAACATCCCATATCATCAGAAGGTTGGAAACAATTTTAGGTGCCAAAAAACATGGACAAAGTACAGGTGCCAATGATAATGGCTCTGTATTTAACAAAATCAAACAAAGGAAACAATTTTTCACAAATTAACAACAATAATAACCCAAAAATCAAGAAAAGGAAACAATTTTCCACAAATTAACAACAACGATAACCCAAAAATCAAGAAAAGTAATCAACTTTCCACAAATAAACAACAATAATAACTCACAAATCAAGAAAAGAAAATAACTTTCCACAAATTAACAACAATAATAACCCAAAAATCAAAAAAAGAAATCAACTTTCCACAAATTAACAACAGTAATAACCCAAAAATCAAGAAAATGAAATAATTCTCCACAAATTAACAACAATAATAACTTTCCAAAAACCAAAAACCCTCATAGGCTCAGATCTGAATAATCATCAGATCTGATTTGGGCGGATTTCCATGATAGAAAAGAAGGAGAAATTGGCAATCTGATTTGGGCGGATTTCTCTTAAGGATGATTTGCAATCTCAATCTCTTAGCAAATCATAGTCCCTGAATTATGGTCTTGGCCGATTTGGTCTTAATGGGCAAGAAAAGAGAGAAGCAACCAAATTAAATTTTTTGATGAAGGTTGATGGAAGAATAGAGTAGAAGAAGAATTAGATAGATTTTAATGGGGGTTGGGTTAAACGGGTTGGGTAGAGGTTGGGTTAAAATCCTTGCTTTAATTAGTTTAAGATGTGATCTGCCTATTTTACCCTCCATCTAAATGTTTCAAATCTGAAAAAAGAGAAAACCAAAAGTTCAGGTGCCAAATTTTCGTCTCAGGTGCCTACTTGTTATAAAAAGTTCACCAGGTGCCTATTTGTTATAATATCAGAAGTTCAGGTGCCCAGATGAAAAGAAACCTTTTTATAAGTCATATCACGAATCTCGACTATATATTGTATTTTAAGCTTATGATTGGTGTGATATATATATACTTGCTTGATTGATATATATATCCTACATGATTATAAGTTTCATTCAAGTATAAATAATTCAATCAAATAAGTTAAGTACTCTAGTATTTATCATATCCACCTTATTAAAATTGGACTGGGTCTTGTTTATATATGGACCTAACAAATTGATAGACATGTGACATGTCATACTCAAAATGTTTTTTTAATGAAATGCTTATACGTTTTCCGAATCCCTGTCTTGCATGGCCTAATATCATGTTTCTAAGGGTCCATGACAATTTTT
Source organism: Echium plantagineum (assembly GCA_003412495.2). Lineage (NCBI taxonomy): Eukaryota > Viridiplantae > Streptophyta > Magnoliopsida > Boraginales > Boraginaceae > Echium > Echium plantagineum. The sequence goes on along the minus strand of CM016567.1, from coordinate 10,801,167 downwards.
TCACTGATGAGGTGTCTATAAATCTTAATTTAATGATCAACATTTATCAAAACAACTTGTCACACTACACAAAAAGTCCTCAAAGCTAAGCCTTTTTCCATAATGGAGTAGGTTTAGGAACACAACTTCAACAATAATTTATACAACAAATTCAGGAAAAGAAAAAATTCCTTTCTTTATTTAATTTATATATTCATTACTAGTAGACACTGAGATTACTATTTACTACTTGTGAAAGTCTCCATCTTTGACTACTGTTACAGGGCAAGAGGCTGTTGAGAGTACATAGTTTGTTACACTTCCCATTATGATCCTGAAAATTAATTCACCCATTTAATTTATTAACTAATCGTCCAAAACACAAAAAATCATTATGATAAAATATTGAAAGATGTCAACAAATATGATTTTTTTTTTTTGTTAATTAGCGATGAAAACAAATTAAATATGATACCTTTTTAGAGTGCTGAGACCTCTGCTACCCATAACTAAACAATCTAGCTTCAGATCTTCAATGGCCTCTATCAGCTTCTCTCTTGCATCTCCCCAATACAACTTAGCGACCACATTTATCTATAAACATATATAATTCTCCGACCATATCAGTATACGTTGTTATTTAGATTAAAACTGTCTCGAAATATTTGATTATTTTATTAAAAGTTGAAGTTGAGATGAAAACCTCTTTCTGCCTAGAACCAGTATCAAGAATGTCTAGAACTTCAGCATCAGTCTTAACATCGTACTTCTTCATCACCTCTGGCTCCCGAAACTCAGACAACGGTATCAGCGCTACAAAAAAAACCATCAAAAGATATTCGATAAATCAACGTGAAACTGAGTTCTCAATAAATCGAACACAAAAAAAAGAGCCAACACCGCATTTAAACTTACGAGCACCAGATTTCGACCAAATTTGATTGTGAGATTCTTGAAGCTTGTGATGATTAATATGGATTACATAAAATGTGTCGCCTTTATCAGCTAAGTTATCAATAGCCCATTTAAGAGCTCTCTTGCTGCTCTTTGAAAAAATCTATTGCTACTCCAACCTTCCGATCCTTCACCATTTTTTATATATTGAATAAATTTTTGTTGGGATTTTTCTTAAGTTTGGTTTCTTTATGTCTCTTTTGTAGTACAAATATTTTTTTCGTTCAACCCTTTATATAGGGCTAGAGACAACTACTAGTCGATTATTCGTTGAAGGTGGCGTATACGTAATTTCCACTTACCTCATGACAATTCATAAAAGACTAATTCTTTTGAATTTTGGAACCTTAATATGCATAATCAAGAATGGTTGAGTATTACCGTGTGCCATGGAATTTCTTTGCACACGGGAAATGTGGAAAACTCCTAGTTCGAATTAATGAAATTTGTACATCGTGTATTAGGTAACTAAATAACAAAATATGATGTATTCTTCGCGATCCACATTTCACTTGTCTACTTCGATTTTTGATTAACAATGATGATAAATATTAAAAGGCGAAGCAGTGAATACCAAATTGAATATCAAGAGCATTTTTGAAAGAACTAGAGTGATTGAACGGAAAAATCAAATGAAATAAAATTATTGATATTCCTTAAAATACACTACTAAATTTTTGTTCTACTTTTTGTTGTCTGGTAAAGATCCGATGGTACGATCTATTTATAGGGTTTGGATTGGTTAGGTCCAATTTGTTTCATGTCTAATTGAAGGCTCCACAAAGGTCCGATTGGTTAGGTCCGTTTGTTTCAGGCCCGATCCAAATTGTGCAGGTCAAACTAACGATAGCCGATAGGATTGGACAGGCATCTCGATCCATTAAAACCATGACGTATGATTTATTTCACTTTCCAATCTTTTAAAAAAAACATTCAATACATACAAGTGTACAATTTTAAAAGAGTATAACATGAAAAATAGAATACAAAAAATAATAAATATTCTATTTCCTTAAATTATACTTCTTGTAAACGTAAAACGGTGTCCAATATTTAAATTATTACCAAAAAGTAATGGTTTTTTAGCCGTTTGCCTCCTATATTCTATTTTTTTATTTTTCAATGTGATCCTTTAACTAGCGGGTTTGATTTGGGATATCAAATTTTATTTGGTATTATAATGCCAAATGGTCATTTAGTAATTTCACATGTCTAAACCGTAGACTGCTGGGTGGTGGTTATTGTGAAATAATCATGATACTCTATTATGGTTACCATCCTATAAATGTAAGTTATTTGGTTGTGGTTCTTGTGAAATAATTATGGTACTACTATATTATGGTTACCCTCTTATAATTGATTATTTTATAAATATAATTTATATTAACTAAAGAATGTTTAACATCTGTGAACTAACAAGTAAGTGACTTGGTATGGTTATTCTACAATAGTAACAGACCATTAACATGGTTATAAATGTACAGAATCGACATCAAACTTGGGTTAATATCATTATCAATGTCATCAACCTCAACTGAATAATTATATACGAATTTGAATTAGCATCATCATCGAGATCATTGAATTCAGCGACATCATATCCTATACTTGTAGATGAATATATATATCGATTGTAAAACTATATTGGTTATGCACTAGGATTGGTTATGGTGTTATAATCATTAAATACTAGTTACATGATTACGACGGAATAAGTAAACACATGAATTATTATAAATGATTCAACAATCATTTTAATTGCACACAAACATGAACCAATTTTAACGTGACAAAAAAGAGTAAAAAAAAATTAATAATGGCTTACAGAGAAGAAACAGTTTTGAGAGATTAATGTTTGGAGTAAAAAAAAGGGCAAATGACCAGGATGATCACTTATGTTTGGGTAGGGGTCCCGGTTGATCACCTATGTTTCAAATGGTCCTGGTTGATCACTTATGTTTTTAAATCGAGTCTCAGTTGGTATTTTAGACCTAAACTCTGTAAATTACCACCTAATTACCTCACGTGACAGGCACATGTCATTTTTCAGGGGTAATTTAGTCATTTCAAGGTCTTTTTCCAATTTTTTTTTTCAAAAAAAAAAATCAAAAAACAAGTGAGGTTGATTTAGAAATATAAGTGATCAACAAGGACCCTTTGAAACATAAGTGATCAACCGAGACCCCAACCCAAACGTAAGTTCCCTTATAATGTAAAAGTCACAACAGATTAAATAAAGAATAAAATGTACATTGATTTTTAGAGATAAATATGTATCATTAAGTTGAACTTAAAAATAAAATGTATAAAATAATTATTGTAAAATAAGGATGGAGGGGGTATTATCTCTAACAATCAATGTACATTTTATTCTTTACTTAATTTGTTGTGATTTTTACATTATAAGGGAACTTACGTTTGGGTTGGGGTCTCGGTTGATCACTTATGTTTCAAAGGGTCCTTGTTGATCACTTATATTTCTAAATCAACCTCACTTGTTTTTCGATTTTTTTTTTGCAAAAAAAAAAATTGGGAAAAAGACTTGAAATGACTAAATTACCCCTGAAAAATGACATGTGCCGGTCACGTGAGGTAATTAGGTGATAATTAACAGATTTTAGGTCTAAAATACCAACTGAGACTCGATTTAGAAACATAAGTGATCAACCAGGACCATTTGAAACATAGGTGATCAACCGGGACCCCTACCCAAACATAAGTGATCATCCTGGTCATTTGCCCTAAAAAAATGTTATAAATTGATTTTGTTGTATGGTTTTAGGCTATAATTAGTAGTAATACATTAGTATTGCAAATTTGTCATTAGATAATGATAACCGTTAGATTAATTAGATGGAAAAAGCTACCTAATTGATGGTCATGATTGTTTTTGTATCAAATGACAAGAAAAAATTTGACATCCTAATCTCAAACTCGATGCATTGATGAAACACAAATTCAATATTAAATTAACAAGTATTTTTTAACAAAAGAATTGTGATAATAAACTGAAAAATAAAGGAAGATAGTATTAAAGTGTAGTGATGCTAAGTCAAAATATCTAACTGGACAGATAACATTCTTAAATGACAATGGTCTCAAAATTTGCCAAAAGGCATGATTTCCCGACCAGATTGGTGAACACGAAATTGGATCGTCCCTTTCGAAAAAACAACTATTATGATGAAATAATTAATAATGGACCCCCTCATTAACCTCCTCATGAAACTTACATGCAAAGCATAATACTTATGTAATATAGTTGCCATTTGCCAAGTGGAGTTGCATTAAGACAAATGTATGCTTGCATTTTAACACTCAAACCCACCAATCAACCAATCACAATGCCCCCTACACGTTCTCCATCACCTTCCCTCCTCTAATCCACTCCCTCTAATTTAATTGTTGAATGAGAAAGCTTAATCGTCAAATGCATCGAAGATCCTTGATCAGACGGGTTATAGATTGATGAATGTATTTAGTATCAACAAGGAAGAACATCAACATGATATGAAACAAAATATATTGTGTTCACAGGAATTCAAGTTTTATCCGAATATATATGTTTTTCCTAATCACCCTTTATCAATCACCACTAAACTATGTTATCGGGTTTAATCCCATTAATTAATTACTACCACCCCTTGTGAGAGTAGCATAATTGTTTTTCTTTACAGCAAGCCCAGTACTGGATCATGGGTCCCATGACACACATTTCACATTTGAACACTTCCTCAGCAGATCAGAGTCCTTAAGGTCCAACATATAGATCCTCACATCACAATTCACATGCCAACCGGCTGATTCCCATCAATTATATACCCCACCCACCCACGCTTTTTACAATCGAGTCGGGCCCATTTATATATAAAATGATTCCAAATAATAATTTATCAAATCCAGTAATTGTTAAATTTTATTAAAATTCAACTAATTAATATGCTAGCCACGCATATAGCGATTAGGTTTCTAATTATTTTACAAACAAGTTAAATTCTAATCAATATCAAAGGTGTGTCGATACACTCAAATAATTGAGTAATCGACGATTCTTATCAACTTGAATTTAAATATTTTATTGAGTATTAAGCCGATTAGGACCTACACAACTACTCTAAATCCAACTTCACATCTAACCTGGCTACAACTCACCAAAGTTTCCCTCAAATACACCCACCCCACCCCACCCCACCCCCCACCCTCCATTTATATAATAAATCTCCCTCCATTTCTCCCTCATAATCTTTCTTTGTGTGAGCTATAAATGCTCTTCTGCTGCAGACGTGACCCTTTTCATCTCATACTGCAAACAAAGACTTCTACTCTTATTTAGTAAGCCTTGAAGAATAAGCAAACAAACCCATAATCATATCTCACTTCATCATCTCTTTCAACTGTTGTCGAAGTTCTTCAAATGGCGGAAAAATATGATGGCTGTGAGTTTTGGCTTCCACCAGAGTTCCTCAACGAAGATGAATTTGTTTTGGATTTCAAAGAGAATGAAAAAGAAACCAACAATTGTTTCTTCAGTGATTCTCTTCAGGGGTTCACTACTACCCAGCTTTCTTATCACCAAATTCAAGCTGCTAGAGTAAGTCGTATGATTACACGACCATACGATAACACGTTCGAACATACATGTTTTATTTCATTTCACCATTCGATCATACATATTTAGACTCGTCTTATTTGATCACACGTCTTTAGAATTATGATACTGATTAGTACTTTTATGGATGGTCATATTGCAGTTTGAACAATTCAGGAGGGAACAAATATTGAAGGAACAAAATCAAATGAAACTGACCCAACAATTAGCACATAGTAGAGCAAACAATGGTGGAAATAAGCTTATCGGTCTGTCGAATTCGCCTTGGCCAACATTGCAACAGTCTCATCAACATCAGCCTGGATCAAGAACGAGTGCTGTGTTTTTGGGAAATTCTGGTGCTACCAAAGAACGCACTGGAACAGGGGTTTTTTTACCAAGAAGAATTGGATCTGTAGAATCAGACAAGAACAAACCTGGTAAAATAAAAATTTGATCTTTTAAAAACCACTGATGTCTGTAAAAAAACTAGTTAGCTATATATGGGTAAATCTCTCGATCATATTAGCCACCTCGTATGATTTGACATATTCAATGAGGACGAGACGGGACGAGTCATTTTTTAATATGCCTAGATTGGGTCCATTTAGTATTTACTGATATTTGACAAACCTGGTACTGTTACAGCTTGTTCGACAGTTCTATTACCAGAAAGAGTGGTCCAGGCCTTGAATCTGAATTTGGAAAAATTTGATGCTAAGCCTCAAATTCGTCCCAGAAACATTGGTTCATCAGTTGCTTATGGTAAAGATTCAACAATACTACTATCATGTTTTTTTAAGAATATTATGATTGCTTATTTCGACATTAACATGTCCGAATGTGTTTGAAGAGACTCCCGTCTTAAAGGGTATTGTGGTCGGGTCAAATCGAATCGTATTAATATTATTTTTTATTTTTCAGAAGCTGCTCTGAAATATGGCAAGAAGAATCAGTACAATGGCAAACAGAGACAAAACAGAGAGAACAGTACAAGGATGCAGGCAGTGGCTGATGAAATTCAATTACCTCCAGAGTGGATTTATTAAACTAAAATTATATAACTATTCTTTATAATTACACACTACATGTGGCTGTCTAATTGTATGTCCTTTAGATTAATAAATTGTCATGAGTATGAACTAGTAATAATATTAATAAAAATAATTATTCTTGGTAGGTTTAGTGAAATTGTCTCAAAACAAAGTGTAGTTTGCTACAGGCATGGTTGGGATCTCTTTTTGGTTGATTTTACCAGTCTGTTTTTATTCTCTTGAATGGATCTTGGGGATAAATATGTAATATTCCAATAGTGTTGTAGAGGAAATCAAATTCAATGAATGGATTGCTTTTTCTCTAGTTCTTTTCATTTTAAAGTTGTCTATTTATTTTAGATAATTTGAGTATAAAATTCTTTTGATTGCATATTTACGACGAAGGCATGAATACAAAAAAATAACTAATAATAAAAATATAAAATAATTGTCTGAATCCAAAATTTCATAGATGGTAATTTGGGTCAGATATACGAGACTATTAAGCTATCGGGTTGAGTATAATATTTATATGGACAAAAGTTTCATGGTTGGGGAAAACAATTGGTTGAAGAAAGCATTTCCACCATCATCTATCACATGCCTTAGCTTCTTTGCTTCTTACAATGAGATTCCTAGTTGAATGTATTGGCTAGATATGGGGACAAGCCTAACATGGCCTTTGTCTTCCACTGAAAAAGATCAATCTAAGAGAATATTTTAAGATTTGTATAATCAAATCTTGGTGTCAATCAATAAAACTAGTGTAATGTGTGTCATTTTTTTGGGAAGTAGTCTCTCATCCACCAAGAAGGTGTTTGTGATTATGCCCACTAGATACCCTATGCCTCTCTTTTGCCAATTGGATCCTTTTTCTTTTGCTTGACTCTATATCTTTTCTAGTTTCTACAAACTCTTTTAGGTTGGGTAAAACCATTCTGCTTGCCCCCATTCGGAAAAGTAACCGATCACAAATGTTTCAAAAAATGGTGTTGGATTCGTTAGAACTAGAACCGAAGTCTGTACAATAACCGGTCATATGTTCTTATACTGGTTTTTATAATACTATTGAATTCGATTAAGCGCTTTGTTTGTTCTCTTAGGACCTTATTTAGTATTGGTCATTTCTATTGCCGTCTATCACCAACTTGCCTCTTGTGTGCTAATGTATAAATGGTTGTTTCAATTCAATGAAATAGATTAAATTGAAGATATTGAATTAGTATATGTTGTTGCCGACTTACCAACATGTTTGGTTGTATTGTTTTGTTTGGTCAACTACTAAATTAAGTACTTAATGCTTTGGATGCATGTCGAAACCTCAACTTACTTGCCAGACCGATTAGAATTTAGTGGACCTTGAATTAGTCAACTAGTTAGTTGCAATGATTGATTGTGTGCACCAACTAACTATATGTTTCAATATGGTAGTAAGTCAAGGATGATGTAGTAGATGGAACTAGAACATCTTAAACAACAATTTCATCTACACAACAATGTCAACTAGAAGCAAACCTTAGGTCAAACCGGATCGAGAGTGGTTTTGTTCAATGATTTTCCTACTCCAGTTGTTGATAATGACACTTCACTTATAGCGTAAAAGTGGTTGAGAAAACAAAGAGATGTAAATGTCATCAACACAAATCGGGGTTGAAAAATCATCATATGTACTTTTGATCTAGTGTACTATTTGTCTTTTTAACGTTTTGATTGAGAAGGATGTTTTCAGTGTCATGAACGAGAAACTCGATGAGAAAGAAGTTGTCCTTGTGTTATTGAGATCACAGAACAACCAACAAGAAATACACAGGTTAAAAAAAACAGACTATGGAATAACCTATACAATAGGAACAACATGCCCCAACGTTTTGAAGAGGCTCATGTCTAAGCGAGGAAGGGGGGGGGGGGTGTTCGAGTGACCTATGCTGAGCAAAATTTACTGCGATGGTTCTGAAAGTAATCAGACTTTGTTAGTACTTGTGATAAAGCTGTCTGTGGAATTAGTACTGGCAACAAGTTCTCGGAATTTGACAATAAAATAGCCACAGAAATGTCCGGCTACGGCTGCAATGAAGATTCCAACGTTGAAGGACATAACAGAGAGCATGACCGCGTAGCTAAGAGCTACCCGGATAGCTTTGATACTAGAATGTATCAGACTACCGAGAAATGGTGTGTTGGCGGCTTTAATGGCTGGAGATATCGAGAGCAACTCAACTGTTAACGCAATCAAGAATACCAAAGACAGGGCTAATATATACATCCCCAGGTGGTTATCCGGCCAGCCGTGGAATAGCACTGTCACATCCTTCCCCCAGAAAAAACTCATTTGCATAACCATGTTTTGCATATTCATAGCATCATTACTCGATGTTGGCCCCGTTGGTGTTGGCATAGACATAGACATGTTGCTAAATTACTGTGTGTGAACTTTTCAGAACTGAAAGTAAAGTTATATATAATATGCAAGATAAGGAAAAAACATTGGCTAGTATCACAAAAAGATTTATGTTTTTGGTTTATATGATGTACATATCCAAATTGGGACTTGGGATAGAGTGATAGGTTACTACTGTAATTGTCCCTTTCTTGATTAGAAATGGTCCTCTATATTGGACTGCACCTCATGTCCTTATCTCAATATTGGTTTCGGCAAAAAACAAAATTACTTCTGAATGAGTATAATCAACAACATTCCTTGTTGAGGGGATTTGATCAGAGCATGTTAGACCAGTTAGGCAAAGCGAATCTCTGTAGAGGCTCCCGTCGGAACTGATAGGTCAGGTCGGATAGTACTCCGTCTTACCATTATAAACGAGCCATTTTTGTTTTATTTCATTACATCTAAGAGCAACTGAATATAAGCCAAATCACAAATGAAAGGATGACTTACAAAGAGGGGGATAATTTATTTATTATGACAAAAGTACTGTGTTACATGGGATAATTGTTACAAGACAACTATTTAGCAGTAGAAAATAGAAGTCTTATACATTTAAGCATGATTTTATTCACAATATTTTCTATATTCCAATGATGATTACAATAACATGGAGTATTTAGCTCACTTCACGTCGATAAATCTAACATGTTTATGATGCCCATTAACATCTCTTTTGGGGATTGTGATAGTAAGTACTCCTTTGTCAAATTTTGACCTTAGTTGATCAGCCCTTGCATTATGAGGCAGCGCAAATTGGTTCATGAATTGGCTCTTGCTGCGACGTTGCACTTGATAGTATCCATTATGGTCATGCTTCTCTTCTGCTTCAATAATCTGCTCCCCTGTTATCTTCAACATCTTGCCATCCTCAGCAACGTATACTTTGACATCTTCTTTCCTGAAACCTATAAGGTAATCGAAAACTTGTTCAGTTTACCTTAACCTTAGCCGAAGAAGATTTAAACAAAAGAGTATATTAAGAAACAGTCCTCATGTTATCACAAAGGTATGTTGCGTACTATCTTATCTCTTACCCTACAAATACATTGAGACATGTTAATGTTAAACTTGACGAGAAGAAAAAAACCTGGAAGATCAGCTTTGAGGACATGGGCTTCTGGAGTGTCCCTCCATTCAGTTGAAAGCGACGAACTAACTGAGTTGTGGTGATGAGAAGAATACCGAGGTGGTGTATTGTTCGCAAAATGATTGTACTCCCTGAAGGGGTCATAAGCATCAGAAGATTGATTTCTCCTCCCTGCAAATGCTGGTACAATCGACATTTCCGCTAGCTGTTTGTCCTTGTGTATGAATCAAAATTCTTGATGAAGATCGAAAATTAGAACCTCGTTTATATAATGCGACATTTACATGTAAGAATCATATTCTTTCTTGCTAAGGAGAACTTACTATAAATTCGAAAGGGATGTTCATAAACTATTAGTGTGTTATACTGTTGATAGTGCTAAAACTGAAAGAGAATTAGATTCCTCTCGACATGTCGACGAGTTGTTGGAAAACAAATTGTTCACTTTAGTTAGGAATGTTGATATTCTTGTAAGAACATGCCAAGCGCGTCATATGTTTTCAAGAAAAACCGTGTCACCATAAAGGATATTTGAACAGAGTTGTCATGAAAAATAGAAATATAGTTAGCCTCAGGAATCATCCCTCGCGAACGGAAATTGCTCGGCTTAATTATAAAAATGTGGCATCATGTATATTTGAATTGGAGGGAGTATTATATGCAACCTTGCCAAAGTTTATATGCCACATTTTACTAGTAAAAAAAGTCACACGAGAATTTTTTACTGTGGTTTGCAAGCTATTATGTCAGTACATTTTTCATTGTGCTTCATCTCATGCAAGTCTTGGATCAACTTCTTGATATTGAGATAGGAAGATCCATCCTCTTGTATGCTTTCACTAGCCAATCTTGCAATCCTCTCCATTGAAATTGCAAACTCATCTTTCTTGTCCTCCATCAAATCTCTAACCATTTTCTCCACAATTAATCTATCACAAGAGTCTTTCATATCAACCCCAATATTCCACATCTCACTCACACATCTACTATTCACTTGTTGCTCTGACATTTTGGGCCAACATATCATAGGGACCCCACCTTCAATACTCTCTAAAGTTGAGTTCCACCCACTATGGGTTAAAAACCCACCTACTGAACCATGGCCCAATACTTTTTCTTGTGGAGCCCAATTAGTGATCTTCCCTCTTTCACTATTCTTAAGTCTTAGCTCATCAAGAATTCCAACAGGCCCATCATGGACTATATCGGGCCTTATGGCCCATAAAAATGGTTTTCCACTATTGACCAAACCATGCCAAAATTCTAGTATTTGCTCCCTTGTTAAGACAACAACGCTACCAAAACTAACGTACAAAACAGACCTTGGTGGATGAGAATCAAGCCATGAAATGCATGTATCATCTTCTTGTAGTAAGCTGCCGTTGTTGGAATTGATTGACGATGACGACGATGAATTGATTCGAGGTGTTTTGAAGAAAGAATGGAGGGGACCAATCGTGTAGACTTTCGGGAAAATTGTACCAAGTTGTGAGACTATTGGAGCTTCTAGTTCTTGAAAAGTGTTGAGGATTAAAGCTGAGGCTCTTTTCATTTTCGCGGCTTGTTCGATGAAGAACTGTAAATGTGGATGTGTGGTTTCAGGAAGCCTGCAAATATTTGGAAGATCTCTACGTCTCAAGGTGTTTTCCAATGCAGGAATGCATTGAACTAGCTTCTCCAAATCCTCACCACCTGTGATATTGTGAGATCACTAATGCTAAAAAATTAAACAATTTGTTCTACGACTGTGAAATATGACTCCTAATGACAGTTCAAAACAAAGATTGATTCATGATACCATACCATGTTAACTGTTAAATTGAATTGTTCATATATCTTCTACCTTCGAAGAAGATCTTAAAATCAAGAAGTAAATGATTAAATAACGCGTCTGTTATAAACATTCAAATAGTGCAGAGTTCAGATATACATTAACATTAAGATGTCCCGATGCTTTTGCAGAGTTCAGATATGAGTTGCAAAATTAAAACCTTGATGGAACCTCAATTACATACCTTCAATAACTGGAAGTTGACCCTGTTGAATGAGCTCCTCCAAGTGTAGATAAACCCAAGCAGCCGTAGCATTATAAGTACGAAAACTCATAACAGGCAGATTCAGATCTTCAGCTACATCAATTGCAAACGACATGATACCATCTGCAATTATACAGGATGGTGACAGTTTCCCCTCAACCTTATCATCGCCCTGGTGCCTCATAGAAACGATTAAATCCTTAAAAAATGGCTTGGAGACAGATTGGGTCGTTGCAAATAGATCTGTGACGGTTATACCTGTCCGTGGATGTTCAGGAGGTAGTCCATCAGGCATGGAAATAAAGTGAAAATTGGGATATTCGTGATGAAAGTCGGATTGGTTTATGAGCTGAAGCATGAGTGTGTGAGTGTGTTCTGTGTTGATGAAGGAGATGTAAATTCCAGCATGGGAGAGAAGCTTGGCTAACATGAACATCGGTTTGATGTGGCCTTGTGCTGGAAAAGGTAATACTACTACATGGGGAGCCTCCATGCTGGTATAGAAGCTTGAGGGAGGATATGTCAATAGTAGCTAAATTAAGCATACAGCCTGCTGTTGACCGGGGGGGGGGGGGTTGTTGAAGTATGATATAAAAAACTGCCCCAAAGTGCCAAACACAAGTGATATATAATAAGTTTATAAGGTTTAAGATAAGCTCATCATGATCATGACTTCTAGGGTCAGCATTCTTGATAAGTCTTTAACATAATATAATACATAAGTACGCGTACGCTCTTTTATAGTACAAAACATCTGCATTTAAAGAGAGACGACATAGAAATTTCTGCTCTTCCTGCATAGCACAAGTATTTCCACTTCCAGACATTTATTGAAGGAGAAAGAGGTATTAGAAAGATATAAAATGTGACATCTATATGGATTACATAAATTTGCTCAAACTACTCATCAACATACAATACATTTTTAGATGCATCAATTCAGAATCTAAGTTACACTAACACAGACTCTTAATTAACATACCTGATAATATGGTTACACTTCATTCTATATAGCAATTTATTCTATATATCGATATAGGATGCATGATGAACACACATAGACCATTGTCCATCAATTCTCTCGAACACGTTTGTGACAAACTGCCTGCCCCAGCTGTTACCCTTTGTCTTAACCATCTCGATACATGTAACATATGCTGTGTCACCTCTTATGTGTACTTGAACATCCTTAATCTCAATGTGGAGTGGAAACTCGTACTCAGCCCATACAAACTCCCAGCTACCCATTACAAGATCATAACCAGTGATGCCACTGACCCCTGTATGTACAACACAGACATGATCCCCTTTGGACCAGAGAGTTTTCATTGTCGCTATATCACCGTTCCTGAACGCATTATAGAATTTAGCATTAGCTGCTAACACTGACGCTTTGCTATCTTCTTGCAGATGTCTCAGGCAATCCCGAATTTTCGCAGCTTGGGCATAATTCTCTTCTTTAATAGCTGCTTGTAGCTCCTGTTCCAAACTCTGCTCTTCCAGTATGATACTTTCCCCGTTCAAAGTTCCCTCTGAGTCCTCAGCTTTCACTTTGCATAATCTCAAAATTTGTGGACGAGAAGGTAAACTGCGAAATTCTGTTCTGAACAAAAGCACCAGATTAGAAAATCTAAGAGCTATGCAGAAAACTTGAATGCACTAAACTTAAGAGCTATATTTATGGAAGATATCCTGCTAAACTGGAGGACAGTATAGTATGGTAAAGATCATACACTAATGGAACTTTACAAGCTTCAGCTGAGAACATTTGATACATGATTCCTAAGTAAAATGTCTCAGTTAACTAATAGATACGATCATATCTCATCAATACAATAACAAGATGTGCATGACTAATTCAACATTATGATATTTTTAATTTAGCAATAGCCATTCGTCTAAATATCTCATCTTACATTATATACCAAGGATCATTTCTTTAATTTGAAAAAATGATAGTGTTTAAGGAGGACCCTATACGTGGGGCGATTTATACGATCATGGGCCACTCTCCACAATTGAAAAATCATGGATCTATACCATGGTATCAAATTAGACCCCTCAAATATGCCCATGTTATCATCCATGACCATAACTTGTGTTTGGGAGGATCATATCTCGTTGATCTCATAGCCAGTAGTGGATGTATATTCTTCGTACTAAATACTAATGTCCTACATCGATCCCTGATCGTAGCACGTCTTTATAGTCATGGACTACTTCACTTACATCACTGGATTTCATTCTTAACGGTTATATTTATAAATTATAAGTGCGATTCTATTCTTGATATCTACAATCAACAGTGACCAAAACAAAATCACAATAAATAAACAAATCATTAGTATAATCGACGAGTTACAGATGCAGATTCAGCTTTAATCATTACCTCCCCGTAGATTGAACTCTCTTCTACCAAGAAACAGTTTACTCCCACCATCAAAATTTCCACCCAACGGCGTGTTGTAATGTCCCGGACACTAAAAAATCAAGAAACTAACCCAATTAAGCATACTTACTGGAAATTAAATATTGTATTATATAGAGTTCATATTAAGCTTAAATATCGAATATTTTTATTCTTTACGCTCGAAAAAGTGGCTACTTAAGCAATATGTTCAAATATTCAAATGATTCATTTATGTTTCGAATCGAATAGTTTTATAATAAAGGTTGTAACTTTAAGAAGAATACTCACATATTTGAAGATTCTTGAAAGATCTGAAGCAGCTTTAAGGGAAAATGAGGGAAAATAAGAAGTGCCCATTTCTTCAAAAACAGCGAAGATAAAGATAAAGAAGAAGTGATTGAGTAGCCAAAGAAACAGGTCAGCTTCTAAGCTTTAATCTGTTTCAACAGTTTACTTTGAGAGCGACTATGAAAAACAGAGGATGGTAGTTGAAAAAATCTGGTAGATTTCATAGATGGGCAAACCAGACAAGCTTAAACCCAGGCCACTATCCACTACCACTTTCGATGGGGCTCAAACGCATAACCCAATTAGACTTGGATTAGTTGGGTTGGGTAGGTAGTATCGAGTTGGATTCGAACGAGTACTTGTCTTATTATGTGGTTGTCATTTGTCAATAGGAAGGTATCAGGTAAGGTTTTTCGATAGAGGTATTGAGTGGGTTTTGGGTTACCCATCAACCATCGTTCAATTTAGCATATATGAGATTGGTTTTGACGAAAATTGGGTGTATATGGTTTACCAAGTTGGGTAATTATCAATATATCATCTTGTTCGGTGTAAAAAAATAATTTTCACCCGAGACCAATTAGGTAATCAATCGAGCGGGCATAGCAAAGTGTGAGCGGATTATCGTAACTCCTTGCTATACATCCCACATGTCAAACAAGAGAAGATATTGGTATTGCCACATTGGGGTTGTTAAGCTTCTTTTACTAGTCAATGTTAAGTTTTAACGAAAATGTTAATTTAGGGACCAAGCACCTAAACACATACTAAGAAGGATCATTTCTGCAACAATGCACGTACGTAAACCAAATTGCACAAGACCTCCACTTACTAAAATCATTTTTACAATTATGTCATACTAGTTCAACTCATGCATGCTTGACTTTGAATAAGACACCGAGAGGTTTTACTTATTCTAGACTGAATATAATATATTTCCATCCTACAAGCCCTCTAATCAAACCATTCTCAACCTGATCCACCAGTGTGGCCTCTTCCGAGGTTAGCTTACATAGTTGGAGTAGAGAGTGGACCAAAAGAAGTTGGAATGAAAGAAAAAGTTGTGAAAAATTGGATTCTAGAAAAATTCTAGGTTGTACTATCCTATATAAACTAATTATTATAGTGATTTAATGTATGCATGCTCCACCTTGAATAGAACACTAGATGGTTTTACTTATTCTAGACGGAATATAATATATTTTTATAATATATAATGATCATTATCTCTATTTCACTTGAACATTTTACAACCAAAATTAAGTTCAAAACATACTCTTAGCTCACACACAATATCAAACCTTTTGCTTCAGTATCTTACATTATCATTAAGCATTTCCCTTCAATACACTCTACATTCTCTTCATCAAAATATGAGTAAGCAAATGTCCTGGATTGATGTCCATCTCCCAGTAATGGCTCGGCCTTATGCTCACCTCTCACGGGTAGATAAGCCGATAGGCAGTTGGCTACTTGCTTGGCCGGTTTTTTGGTCAGTCGCAATGGTGGCAGACTCCTCGGTAAGTCTGCCTAAGATCATGAAACTGTTGGCCATGTTTGGTTGGTGGGCAATCTTGATAAGAGGAGCAGGATGCACCATTAATGATTTCTTCGATAGGGAATTGGATAAGAAGGTGGAGCGAACTAAATCTAGGCCGCTTGCTAGTGGTGCTCTATCACCGGCTCAAGGACTCTGGTGGCTTGGCGTTCAATTGGTTTTAGAATTAGGTGTTCTTCTTCAAGTGAACACCATGACTTTCGTTTTGGGATTCATCCATGTGCCTCTGGTGTTAGCATATCCTCTTATGAAGAGGTTAACATATTGGCCTCAAGCCTTCCTTGGTGTATTGACAAGTTGGGGTGCTTTCATGGGTTCAACTGCTGTAACAGGAAGCATCGATCACAGTGTTGTTCATCTTCTTTATGTTTCGACTTTCTTTTGGACGCTCATTTATGATACAATATATGCACATCAAGATAAAGAAGATGATGCAAAAGCAGGGGTGAAATCTACAGCTCTAAGGTTTGGAGATTTAACAAAACAATGGCTTTCTGCATTTGGGATTGCTACCATCATAGCTCTTGCACTAAGTGGATACACTGCCAACACTCGCTGGCCTTATTATATTTTCTTAGCAATTGCTGCTGGTCAATTACTATGGCAGATATGGACTGTGAACCTATCATCCCCGGCTGATTGCTACCAGAAGTTCGTCTCCAACAAATGGTTTGGTGCCATAATCTTTGCTGGTATCATATTTGGGAAGTTCTTTGCTTAAGAACCACACTTGTAGTCAGAAATATATAGTTCATACATTCTATAAATGCTACTTGTAGTTCAGCTTATTTTATTTGAAGTGGTAAACCTATCGATTCTCTAGAAGAAAATTAGAGTCACTTAAATCAAACCTCTTGCTACTATTCATTTCATTTCAGTTCAAACTAATCTACATGTATGCTTTTCGAAGTAAAAGCAAAAAATTGAAAACCGAATTAGTTTGAATCGAAGAGAGTAGTATTTCATGATTGTAGCATTATACTCCAAATATCTCCCGCATGGCTGCATTTATTTTAACAGAAAATCAAGAATCACACTTTATACTTATGATGTGATGTCAAAATGAAAGAGCCAAGATATGACAAAAGCAAATACCATACAAGAAAGAAGAAAGTTCACAAAACGGTGACTATTTAAACATCTTCTAGTCTCTGAAGCTGAAGTAACTTGTGCAGTGACATTACTACTTACAGCAGAATGCACTTCACTTATTTGCGGCATCGAATCCACGTTGTTTGGGCCCACAACATTTCTTGCGATTGAATTGCAGATCTCACATGTCCTGAAATGAAAAGGAGACGATTATAACGACGAGCAAACATAATTTTAAAATCTAATTGTGGTAATTGTCCGAAGTCTGAGGAACGGAGAATTACATCCTTCTTCCCCTTGCAACCGTCGAAAACTCACCCTCCTTCCTTTACCATTAAAATTTTCCATATTCATGAACAAATCCAGCAGGCAACATAAAAGTGTTAGCAAGATCGATGTATCTACATCGTTTTCATGGCGCATGTGCAAGCAATGCCTTAATCATGATTTTATAGTTATTACAAGTACTGGTCAGCTTTATACTACATCAACATGAGGGACCTCGATGAAAGAAAATATGGGTAATTTCACATGAAAATTCACCAACTGGCAAGCGCGAAGATATATCACACAGTACGAAATGCTTGCATGATTTTTATCCTCAGTTCCAAATTAACTAGGAGGTTCTAACAGTCAATTTAAATGTGATGTTGATCCCAATTGGTCTCATTCAATCTATTATGCATTAATTAGATGGCATTACTAAAATAACCAAAGGAATCAAGAAAGTGACATTGGAAACAACTCAGAAACTCACAAAGGCTCAAATAGTCAAATCTCCGCTTTAGTAAAGAACAAAGAATCTCAAATTCCACATAGACGGACCACGAAGAATGTCGTCGTTGTAATATCATATTCATATGATGCTTTAGCTTTTTTCTTTTCCCATTCAGTCTCTTCAACAGCTTACCTTTCTTTTCTTTGCTTTGTTTCTTTAAGGATCATTCTTTATGTTTCAATATAATAGTCATATTACAGGACTATTCAGTAGCAATACTCCACTAAACAAATCTTCTAAGCTACTCTTGCTGACACAACTACCAATCACTCTCAAAAGGAAAAAATTATACCATCCGAAATAACGATCAACGGAAACCATTCCACACGAAGTATTTAACATCTACGAATATTTCTATATTAGCTTATTGAACAATAATGCAATACTATTTTGATTCCTTGTCTCAAAAAGATTGGAACTTTATTTCAAGAAAGTTCAACTTTTTCCAATATTCTGACTTCTGAGATTAGACCTTCAATATCAACATTTCCATGGCTATGGAGTCTGAACTTGTTCATCACGATCCAACATATGGTCGAACGTGTACGTCGTATTCATATAGCCTACTCGCGGTACGTTTGGTTACATAAAAATCTGATAGTACTGATAAATTCAACACTAAAACAAACTCAAATTGCTGATATACACACTCTTAATCATGCACATAATTTGAGATATATCAAACAAGAAAACGAATATAAGAAACACGAAAAGTAGAGATTTCTCACTTATTTCCTTTGATTTTGAACCAAGTCTCAGCACAATTCTTATGAGCAGCAGCTAAATCATCTTTACAAGAACAACCCAATTCAATAGCACCTCCATTTGAACCACCACTACTCTCCAACCCCATATGACAAATCCTACAGACTCTCTCAACCCCCTCCACAAACACCTTAATCTCACAACCCCCATTGTCTATCTCAACCGACATATCCGACGGCGCCACCGATGAGGCTCTCCTAGACCCCACCCCCACCCCCACCTCCAAAATCTCAGAATCAGAAATGCAGCAATCGTAAAACTGAGAGCAACATGAGCCACCATCATCGTCGTCGTCTTCGTCGGCGTGATCATTGCAGGAGGGGGTGGGGGCGCCGTGCTCTAAATCCAACGTGGGCATTTCGAGGGTCGACATTATGTTGAAGGAGTAAAGAACCTAGACGATATTTAAAGGGGAAAAACAGAGGATTTAATGCAGGAAAAAGAGGGTAGGATGAATTTATCAAGGTTTCTTGAATTACTCATCAAACAATGGAGAGTGATGGACTATAAATTTGTGTATTGTTTCTATTTGTTCGAGTAAATGAAATGTTGATGAAATAAATGAAGGGAGAAAAGTGAGCATGATTTATAGAGTTGAGTGTCCATTAGCTAGAATTCGAACCGATGTAATCGTTCTAATTCATATCAAATTGAGTCATTTTTTATGTGCTAACTAATTTGGTATTAACTTTGTGTGAATAAATCTTAGTTATTGGATCAATCTATTTCTATTTTTCTTTAGAATTTATGATTGTTTTTAATAGATTTGATTAAATGATTTCCTTTTAGTTACCTAATACTTAGTTAACACACAAATATACCTCACTTACAAGTTTTGTGAGAAAATTATATCATATAAGTATTATACAAGTTTTATGTGAAAATACATTAATACTTTCTCAATATTTAAATAATTGGTACACTTTGATTTTCTTTTTTTTATAGTTATATTAATATTGCATAATCAAACATAAGTACAAGGATTAGAGTGTTAATGATATTTAGGGTATTCGAGAGTGACCCAAGATATCATTACATATATAAGTCACACTATGTGCTAAGGCAGTTCTTTCAAAAGTTCTCGAAGAAAAAAGTATTATTAAATTTTTGTATATATTTATTATCTAGTTTAAGGAAAAAGTAGCTATCATCAGTAAATAAAAAATGTGCCAATTTGGAAACCTTTGAGAAAACTGCATAGTGTGACTTATATATGTAATAATATCTTGGGTCACTCTCGAATACCCTAAATATCATTAACACTGTAATCCTTTTGTACTTATGTTTGATTATGCAATAGTAATATAACTATAAAAAAAAAGATCCAATACTACTTATTACTTATTTATATTGAGTAAAATTTTGAACCTAGTCATTCATTCATACTCGGACCAAAAATCTCCCTAGGAAGCTGGCTCGATGATACAGTCGAAATTAAATTGGTTTCATTCCGGTTCAGAACTTCGCCTCGGAATCGAACTGTTATATTCGGGACCGAACCTGAAGGTCGTTTAATTGAAAGAATGAATCCATGAAGCAATATACATTTTATTGAGTCTGAAGGGGGTGAGGTCGCCGCGAAAACGAACTGTTATACTCTGTGCACTACTTAAACGCCCCCACAGCTCGACCCGAAGGGGGTGAGGTGGTTGTGGGATTAAGTGGAAATTCTTCTCAAACTTGCAAGATTTATTCATGGAGCTTTGTTCTCAGGACTCCTCCTAGGATGCATTCTGAATCACTGGATCCTAATTTTTAAAATGACAAGAACATAAATACGACTACAACTCTTCACGAGAAGAGTGATTGTGCATCGAGAGTGTTGGCTGCTCTGATTTTTGGAACTGGTTGTGGAGCATTAGGTGCATTTGCTGTGCTGGTCATGTGGACCGTCTTCGGCAGAAGACGCCCCATTGTGCCAGAGGATTATGCTGTACAGCTGTAGAATTTTTATTAATCGGGTCTGGACCATATCCGGAAAGAGAGCACATTTCATAACGTGATCAAGTAATTTTTATTAATCGGGTCTAAGGCTATTTTTAAGTCAAAACTCTTTAAAAAATAAATGGAGAGAGTAATACTCTTTATTGAATTCATTTTGTTAACGTAAATTATACATTTAGTTCACCTTAATCGGAACAGACAATCAAATAGCAGATATCATTTTGTCAATAACGGAACTTTATCTCTCAGTATCTTTTGTTTTAATAAATAAATAAATGAAATTAGCTAAAATATTTGGATCTCAGCAATTAATATTTTTCCTCCTCTTGTTTCGGAAAGATAACGCAGTTTAATTGAAAACATCATTGATCCAAATATTTATGAAAACTAGTAATATAAATGAATAAAACTGGAAATAATTTTTCAGCACAAAACGAAGTGAGCAAAGCAAAACTCAGAATTTAATTCCCCATTTTTTTCTTCACTGGACAATCAAAGTGCAAGGATAACAAATTTGAAGTATTCATCATTGTTGCCTGCTCATGTTTCACAAACATCAAATAATTAAATAAAATTAAAATTAATTATAGAAAATCAATTTTCCTATAAATTAGAAAAAAAAAACAAGGAATAAAAGTAACTAGAAAATCGAAGGAAATATATAGGATGCTTCAGAGTAATTTCAATGACGAAGAGTTTGGTATATATAGGGACTCAACTGGCTAAAACCCTAGTCAGTTGCCCATTAACTTGTTTGGTTGTTTAGTAATACGAACTATCAGGCCCATATTGGCCTGGTCCGTTTGATTGTCCATTACAAGTGGGGGAACTAGTAGTTTATCATAGGGTGAATGACATATGGGTCCCTCAGTTTTATCTTTAATGTCATTTAGGTCCCTGAGATTTATATATTACCATTTTAGGTCCTTGCATCAATTTTGAGTTGCTCAATTACCTTAATACCCCCATATATTATTAATACTTAATTAAATTTGTATAATAAAAAATAATTTGATAGATTAACAATTTAAATAATTGTACTATATATAATTTTATATATTCAAATTGGATGGTTTATGTTAATATATATACTTTTTACTTTTCATAATTATCAATTTAATTTTAATATTATTGATTAAATTTTAATAATAAATTATTAACAAAAATAAATTATTTTTATTAGATAAAATTAATTAAATGTTGAGTTATTTATAAAGAGGGGTATAATGGTAAATAATGTATTCAATTTAATGTCAGAGGACCCTATTGACATATAAGATAAAACTCAGGGACCTAAAATGGTAATATAAAAAACTCAGGGACCTAATTGACATTTAACATAAAACTCGGGGACCTAGATGTCATTTGCCCGTTTATCATACAATCGAATAATAATAGTTGGCTTGTTTGTATATGAGCTACTTTTTTATATATTCTCCTTATAAAATTATTTTTCCAAATAAGTCCCTGATACTCATTTTCAAGGATATTTTCGATATAATACTAAATTAACATCTATAATGTTCCCTTCTCCCGCTCGGCCCCACTACTTCCTATCCGCCCTCCTGTTGTTGCACAAAATCATGCCCTCTTCTCGATGCACATAACCTCTTTTCCCACTGCACCCCTATCCCCACCTAAAAATGCAGTTCCCCACACTTGAAAATCGCAACCCCATCCTCTCCCCTAGCTCTCAAATATGCGACCCCATTCGTTGCCTTCATTTTCAATATCAAAATGGTGCGCTTTCAATTCAGTTTGGGGGGAGTGGGGATTGGATAGGGGCATGCAGGTAAGGTTGAATATGATAATTTTTTTATTGTACCCAAAATGTCTCTTATGAATGAATCAATAATAACATGAAGGGCTATTTGATGAAGATAATAATATGAGGGACTATTTGGTAAGATATATAGCAATATGAGGGAGACAACGAAAAAAAGCCAATAAAATTTTAAATAATTATACTTGTAAATTTGAAGGATTAATAGATAATAATTATGGAATTATGCCATCTCGGATCTTGATTTCTTCATGAGTCAAGTTTGAGATTCAGAAATTTACTTTTAATAAGGGATTAAAAGAGTTGTGATACATGTTAGCTCAATATTTCTTTCCAATCGAGCTAAATGTAGTTGAGTTTATTATGGTACTCATTCATTAAATTATAAAAAGTCGAAACAACATCTTTTAAGATAAATTACATGTTATAATTTGCCTTTAAGTCTATAATTAGGTCTCCTAAAATGTGTATATCATATATGAACTTGATAGAATAGTATTTAGCGTCAATTTATGTTAAACTTAAGTTCCCTTCCCTTCAATCATGTTTTGCCTTTAATAGCACATGGTATTAAGGTAGAGTTGTAAGGAAGTACAGCTGATAAGAGAATCCATTAATCACGAAAGTTGAGTTGTGACCTCGTGTGGTGGGACGAGAAGAATTTTTTATAACTCTCTCCTCTTCCGATTGAAGTTCTAATAAGCGTGAAAAATTAAATTCGATTCTATAATTAGAAGTTCATAAATTGATTTGGATGGTCAAAGTTCAAAGCCACCCATTCGAAATTTTAGATATTCGAGTTTCACTCCTCAATCCGAAGATTAAGTCTCGAGTTTTGCTCAAACCATATCAAACCTAATGTATAGGCCTACTTACCGAGTTTATGGTTGTTTAACGTGCCTACATTGAATCTGTACCCAAGGCAGATATTCCCACCTAATTAATGCTGTCTTCAATTAATTTCTTCCTACATACAGAGAGACATCATGCACACCCTTAGGAACAAAAACTTTGCATGCCATTTATATATTCTGGTTTGGCATAATTCTTTCAATCAGAAGCATATGCATGTGGCATCTTGAGCAACTATAATAATGTCCATAAAAACATCTCTTTGTCTCTTTGAACATGTCACATGTGGGACAATTCTTGTACTATAGTATGATTGCATCATTGTATGAATCTAGTCAACATAATTCAACATACACAAATGAAAGAATAATGAATCAAATAATTATATCTACTTCTCAAAATCTTGTAGAGTTGTCTGATATACAAGTGTTCCTGTGTCCTAATTATGTAATCTCACTAACCAAAAAAATAATAGAATGGACTCTCTGCTTCAAAATGCTAGCGTCCGCTCTCATCTGTACTTTGTAATGCCCGTCTCCGCGTTCCTCTAGCATTACTCATGGTGGTATATATGTTTGTTGTGAGATCTTCGATTATTGGTTATCTCGAGGCTTTTTGCTTCTCCCGGTGTCCTCTTAACCATTGAGCAAGGGAGATCACTAGTTAGAACGCATTTTCTAGCGTTGAGATGAAACTCTTTGAGTAGGTTTGCGATCAAGTTGTTGGACAGTCTTTTTCCCCTGAGTGGTATTGCATAGACATCCCGGGTAAGGATTGGCGTAGAAGTTCTCCTCCAGTCTAGGTGTTTCTCCGACTTGTCTAAGGTAGGGCGCCCCAAGCCGGTCTGAATGCAGGCTTTTCACCTCTGACCTAAATTCTTCCCAAGATATATCACCATTGTCTAGCATATCAATCAGTCTGACAAAATTGAGTCTGCGAGAAAAAAGAAGAAGACAGTCAGCCCATATAATAGAAGTGATTTGAACGAAACTTAGATATGATTTAAACATAAGACATTGATGTATATACATACTTGTCGGGGTTTATTGTTTTTCTGAATCCTCCAAATCTTCGATGTCCTTGAACAGCCTTTGCCATATTACCATCATATGTGTAAACAAATACGTCACTCTCAAGAGCCACGATATGGTCCAGGGCAGCAAGACGATTTTGGTAATGCGTAAATGACTCCAACTCCTCCTCTGTTGCGAGAGTGGAGTGGGAATAAACATTAGGGTACTCTAAGCGGAATGCATCCATACTATCATCACCATAGATCTCTCCAGCGACTATGTATATTCGTGTGGTGGATGGGTATCCCATGGCCTTGAGAAACATTGCTGCTTCCCTGGGTGTCATGGGGCAACCTCCTTGCTGTCTCTTTTCCACACTGTTGATCTCTTTCTCTTTCCAATGCTTCACTTCATATCTCATTACACGAAGCTCCTCGGCCTCTGCAGCTGTCAGATTATGGCTGCAGCCAGTGAATGCAAGCATGTCTTTCTCATACCTTAAATGAAGAGCAATATAAGGTTCACTGCCATTATTCCTCAAGCGATCAACAAGTTTTCCTGCAAGCTCCGCGATGTTGTCTTTATATCTTAGAGCCTCATAATTGGCTCGACACCTAAGCTTCTGGATGGAGGGCGGTAAGCCATTATTCGCAAGGCGTGAATCAGTATGTGTAAATTTGATAACCTTGTGCTTTTTCATCAAGGAAAGAATCTCTCCCCTGTAGTAACTAGCCTGCACACAGAGAGCATACGACATTGAGTTCCGATGATGGCAAAATTCAGAATAAATCCACAAAGTAGAAAATTGTTGTTTTTTACCTTAGACCAAGATACAGGTGCCTTTAAAAGGGGCTTCATTGCAGCATAACGAGGCGGTAAAGACTCGACAATCTCAATATCCTCTTTTAAAACTTCAATGAAGTGCCTCCAGTCAAATATATCCTTAAAACCACTACAAAGATATGCTATTGTTAGAAGAGGACATTCAAACAATAACTGAGATCAAATACTACAATGTCTTCTTATATACGATACCTTGGATCCGTCCAAAATGAGCCATGATCAAGAGAAGGTAGAACTAAAGAGGCATTCATGATCTTCGCTATAGCAACCATATCACATATCTGCATCAAATCATTGTAAACTTCAAATTAGTAAATTTCTATATTTTAAACTTCAATGGTACATATATCGTTGCAAACTATCTAGAATAGACCAAATTTGACTCACTCCTGTTCTCATTTGATTCAATCCACCATTGGCATGAACCAAAATATATCCATTAGTACGTGTGCCCGACCCTGAAAGTGTACTAACCATGATAAAAACAACGAAAACCACAAAAAGATACTGATTAACTACTAATAGTCCTAAGACTTTGACATACTTATTCGGTTCCTTGGTCGAGAAATGCACTGGGAAAAATCATTACTATTAGGCTTCATCCATATTTCTGGAACCTGTCAGCATCAAATTAAACATATTAACAACTAATCGTATTCGTTAACAGACAGTTATGACTCTTGCATTCATATCTTCAAGACCATCATTACAGCATATGCATCAATATCAGTTACAGAATAGGCATCAACATCTGTTATGTAATAAAAAACACTACTGTTCCAGCTGCTGAAATCTATGTTCATATATGTCCAAGGAACCAAATATATTTCAATACTATCAGCTTCCTAAGAATCGCAGTCCATCGGAAAAAGCAATTGTTGTAGATGGATAAGGCCGTGGACCACATAAATCAAATTGTAGGCTTTGACATATTTAACGTGGAACGGATCATCCTTCAATACAACGCACCAAAACATTAGATAACATAAGAACTCAATTTACATATTTTGTTCTCAAAATGAACAGACTACTAAAATACAAATAACTAACCAAAACAAGCAATATTTTTAAAGATCAAAATCCAAATAAAGATAAAAGTTGTCCAAGACAAAAAGCAAATCAAAACTACTATGTTGCTAATTAAACAAAACACTTCAGATAACATCGAATTAGACTAGTAGTTAAGAGTCCCCCAGATATAGACGTTAAGCTTATGAGTTTGATTCTCCCCATATAATGGACGGGTTATTATTAAACAATAAAAAAACACAAAAAATGGAAAATACTTACAGGAAAGTCTTCCACACTGCGTTTCTGAACAACATCGCCTGAAGATTGAGAATCTAAAATAACCTTCTGAGCATTAGACCAATTGTTTTTGAAATTCTGAATAACCAAAAACGCGTTTTTATGGTTACTCATTTTTCTGTTCACACCAACTTGACCACCCATCATCAAAGAAAACATCACAAAAACAGAGAAGACCACCAAAACCATCAAAAATCCCAAAACTGTATTGCCCATGTTCTTCTTTGACCTCAAAAGTGAATGCATATTCCAATGAGTACATGTAACAAAATCTTTTAGAGCTAAGAACCAACTTTCATGCAGCTTTTTCTTGACTAAAAGATACCTTATCTTGTAATCATTCGATGTCGAATCGCCAAAGCGACGACGGTGGTGGGTTGTGGTGGGTGCAGCAAGAGTTTGGGTGGTGGTGGTGGAGGAGGAGGAGGAGGAGGAGGTGCCACCCGTTGACATTTGGTCACGTAAAACTATGGTTTATGAGCTTTAAGTGAAAAGTCAAAAAATGAAAATGTGGAAGAAAAAGAGTAATTTTGTGAACCGTTGTTTTGATTTGATGTCACTTGTTTGTTTGGAATATATATATTTTGTAAAGCCGAACGCGGATGGAGGTGCATCCTTGTCTAATTTAGCAATAAATATTCTATTAAATTTTGTGCGATAATTTATATATTACATTCGAGATATCATATTTATTTTTACAAAGTTATTGGAATATAAGATTACATAATAATTTTAAGAGTATATAATACATAATATTATAGAATTGTATTCTTCAATCTATTGTGATTGTCATTTAATATTTTTAAATTAAATTTTGTCTATTAATTACTAACTACTATATCTTACTTTGAAAATATAATTTAATAGTATAATTAAATATATTTGTTAAATTCTTACCTAATAATATAACTGAAAAGTAATTAAATATGAAAGATTTACCTCTATATTCATCCATCAAAATAGACTATAGGGAGTAAGAAATATATGGAATCCAACAACTATGATTGGTGAATTGATCTTGCGGCTATATATATTTTATTCATTTTTATTTGTTTACTCATGATTTTGTCCCCAGCCATTTTGTCCAATTAGAATGAGAGAATCAATGGGCATTTTAACGTTAAACGGTACAAAGTACAATATATTGATGAGTCATTCAATGAATTGATGCAAAGTACAATATTCTAACTAAGAATTGTTTAAATGTGACTATGTGAGTAGTGTAACTAATTTATACAATCCTTTATCATAAAAAAAAAAAAATTCTGATATTCATTTTAATTTAAAATTAAATATGTAGACATAATATTTGATAATGATAATCATATTTGTAATGTACCTTTGTACTGATATCAACTTTAGTAATATTGACTTTAATGAGGTACCTCATCTTGTCATATTTTATCGTTTATGAATACATGTTGATTGTTGTCGTTTACACTCGCTTATATTTTATATGAAGCAAGATTAATAAATATTTAATTAAACACAAATAAAATTCTTTGGTTATTTTTTGTTGATCGATCAAACATTATTATGAGAGAGTATTCGATTATTCTTTTCAAATGTATATAATTTTAAAATAATTGAGAATATATGTACAAGAATATATGAAGTCGTTAACGTGACGATTCTCGAGTTTTAGATACAAAGAATGCATTTAATAATGTTTGCAAACACTTTAAGTCTGTATTGGTTTCCAGCCAATGATTAAATAGCAAGCGCGTAGAATAATAGGAATTGGAAAATGGGTGGCAGCATCTATAGTAGTTTAAGGTGGCTAATGATTAAGAAAATAATTCATAGATTATTACAATATGAAATGCTGCCAAATTTTGAGGCATGTACAAGAAATGGACACGTACCTCAGCTTCAGTTCTAGTCGGCGTCAACAACTAAAATTCTTCATTTGCCGTGTCGGCACGTTCTCGATTTTTGCTACCTCAACAAAGTAAAGGTCAAACAACCTTGCCAAGAACCTTCACCCCTTTTCACTTCACAAATGGGTGGAGTAATAACCTTATGTTCGAGGCAAGACAGATCTAGGTATTTTAGAATGGGTATTCGAGATAAGTATAATTCTAGGGTGGTTGTTCAAATGGTTACATTAACTTTACATACAACTTTTCTATTTTCTTTTCTTTTAAAAAGTGAACGTTCGACTGAACATGCATGAGCTAATACTTATTGTATACTCCCTCCATCCCTAAATGATAGACCCATTTACTTTTTTACGGTCTCCGAGACACAACTTAAAACGTAAATATTTTTAATTTTACATGTATAAAAATTATAAAAACTTGATATTTAAAAAATATATATTGAGACGAATCTAACAAGATCTCATATGTCTATTTTATCTCTTATCGATTAATAACAATTTACGGTCAAAACTTTCGAAGTTTGACCCAAAAAGTCAAAATGGGTCTATTAAATAGGGATGGAGGTAGTATATTATAATGGAAAAAAGAAATTTAGAACATTCACATGTATATATTAGACAATATATCTCAAAATACTTATTGTATGTACAGAAGAAAAATATGGTACTCCCTCCGTCACAAAAGATTGTCACATTTTGACTTTTGATGGTCAAACATTACAAAATTCGATTACAAATTCTCATCAAACGATAAGAAATAATATAGTCTTGTGGGATCTTGTTAGACTCGTCTCAATATGTATTTTTGAAATATCAAAATTTTATAATTTTTTTACATGTTGAATAAGAGATATTTACGTTTCAATTCTTGTTTTGTTGACCATGAAAAGTTGTGACAATCATTTAGGGACGGAGAGAGTATTAAAATACTATCCCTAAGATTAAATGTCATCATAATTCATATGTATAATGATAATGCATGTATTATTGATGAATCATATACACTAACAAAATGGAATGTACCAAGTTAATGAACTATTAAGTGGACATTTAAACTTTCAGCTCATTAGAGATTATTTATTCGGCATTAACACCAAAAAGAAAAGAAAAAGAGATTGTTTATTCGGCATTAACACCAAAAAGAAATAAAAAAAAAAGAAAAAAAAGAAAAAGGAAGGTGCTTAGCTGTTACATTGTCCAGATTGGATTATTGAGTTGCATAGTTGTATGCCAAATTGCGAATCATCATCAAAATCAATAGTCGTACAGTAGTCAGAAGTCAGTCATGACAAAGCATAACCCGAAGAATTTTTGAAGTCAAACTTCACATCAATTTGACCAACTTTTTTTCATTTATTTGATAATCTTTAATTTTCGAAAATACATCTGAATGATTAATATACGGAGTATCACAAATTCACAATAGGAGTAAAAGAATTCGAGGAACAAAAATTTCACTTTTAAACCATATTTTCACGGTACCACATGTTCGTGCGTTAAGTCTTTTAGTAAATATAATGTCAAAGGCATGAAAAATGGTCGAACCCCCTCTCGAACATGAGCCTCGAACATGAGCCGTGGAAATAGGTTCGATCTTAAATTTCACTGATTAAATTCTTTTGATACACACAACTACACAAGGAGTAGCTTTTATTGGGGTATGTGAACTCTATCCAATATCAATACATGAGTAAGACACTTGAAAATCATCAAAGTTGCTAGACTTTCAACCACTCCAGGCAGGGGCAAAGCCCCCAGCAAAACCTGGAAGGATAATAATCCTTTAGATAGACTTCCCGACTGTACCCAATGATATAGAAACTGAAGGAGCTACGTCGATGAGTCATGGTCACACGAGTAACTGGCACAACAGAGATTGCATGCCTCTCGCATATTACCCGTGCTGTTGTTGGTACATGTGCCCTCTCCGCTATTACCTCGGATGAAAACTTGTTCAGGAAATATGAGTCCGCGAAGAAGGCAGGCGTGCACTGATACGCTTGGGTGTTGCATAACTGTACACCTTTTGCTCTGTGAAAGACATCATCTGGAACTGAAGCTGCTCCAGGTGTCGTGCTAACTTTTCGAGTTGAAAGTGTTTTCCTAAGATAGATAGAAAGTTAAATGAAAAGTCAACAATAACGTCATGTAAACTACCCAAAATAGTAACAATCCTAGTGTTACTTCATTAACTTCTCGTTTGAGTTCCAAGATGATATTATAAGGATCAAGCTTTCACAACTACTTAGGCTACAATAGTCAGTTAAACTCTGCATCAGATGAGATCGTCTAGTAAGTTCTACTAAATACTTCCTTCCTCTCCCTCTTCCAGGTTACACCATCTTGGTATCTTTATTTGTAAGTCATAATTCTTGAATTATATAATCATATAACATAATTGACCACAAAAAATACTCCATAAAACTTTACACTATACCATCTGATAACTGCTACTTTGCGAGTCAAGAGAGAAGAAGCACCGTTGCATGTCTCACATTTGACCGTACCACCTGAAACGCAAGTTGCGCAGGGAATTTTCCCCTTGCCATTACATTTTTGACATCTGCACAGCAAAAGAATCATGTGTGAAGCGCACATCAAACAAATGTCTTTATAGGAAAGACAACCGAATATATATTCCTTAGCTAACTGATATATCAAAGAGCATCTAGACCAATAGAAAACTGCGAGGAGCAGAAGCAGGATTGTAGACTCTAATGGTCTGGTTATACATCAGTTGCATCTATCTTACACCTAGTTCCACTTCCAATCAATTACATGCAGAGAATGGAGGATGTCTGCCTTGGAACATCCCCACCGTATTCGTTCATCGTCCGAGCCGAAGTATAGGCTATGGAGTACACAGTTAAGTTTGACCAAAAAGGCTATCGGTGGTGTAAAGCTACCAAAGACAGAAACTCACATTGAATCAGAACCATCTCTATGGGCTATCAGACCCCTCCCATAACAAGAAGAACACTCGGACATCAGGTTCTCGGCTTTGCATGTAGGACACACCAGACGTCCTCGTCCTTCACAAACTGCAAAATTGATATTTAATCAGATTAGCAGTATAAAGAGAATGTTAGCATAATTCTTTTTAAGAAGAAATTAATTTTGTTACATTTATGCGAAGTGGATGATTAAACTTCGAGAAAATGCCCAGGCTTCTTGCATATGAAATAAGAATTGTGTAGGCAGATAAAATACAGCAAACAGGTTTTATGACAAGTGAGAAAGTTATTACCTTCACATTTCTCAACTACTTCAGATTGAGGAACTTTTATCCGTGACTCCTTGTATGGTAAAAATAATACAGGAAATTCTGATCTCAAATCCAATTCCCATATTCCTATTTCTTGACCCTTATCCTTCCCATCAATATTGCCTCCAAGGTATGGCTCCCTCTCTATTACCAGTTCTCTCTCCTCGATAAAAGTTTCTAGGGTTCCTACATACACATTGCAGTCCTCTATGGCATGAATTTTCCAGGTTCTGGCTGGACGGCTACCCCAGCAGCAACGATGACCAACATGGTCTATGAGAAGCTCACGAATTTCCACTTCGTCTAGAACTTGACTGCCAGTACAAGTCCATTAAATAATTTTCTATACCATATAAGCGATAAATTAGCTCTAGGTAGTTCAATACAGTCCAGAAAATAGTGATATGAATAATGATCATGGATTATACCTGTCTATTATTTTATAAATATAGAACATGAATAGACATTACTACTTATACCACAAAAACACACATTCAGATAATAAGCACAATCTACACCAAGGCTCACCTCTGCTCATGACTTGCATTCCCACTTTGATCACCATGGTAGGCTCCTTGATAAGGTATACCTTGAGCTGCGACACGAAAATTATAAAATTCATTATAAATTTTATAAATGGGAGGAGGGGAGCACATTGAGCTGCGAAGTGATTATTATTATCTGATTAAATGTTAGATCATGTTATGGTGGCCTTAGTTACTATTTACAAACACAGACATCTGGACAGGAGATTAACGTTGCTAGTTACAAGTATTCATTTAATCAGTAAATATCCAAATCTTTGGAAAACCTCAAGCAATCAATAATAAATTTAGATGAAATGTATATGTAATTTACTAACAAGGCTTCTTTACATATCAAATTCATCACTATATGAACAATCCAAAATAACCCAAGTACATAAGTGGTCTAATATATCCTGAATTTAGACAGCTTATAAACATAAAAGTAAAACGACGATTTAGTTATACATACGAGCATTCTTACACACTACCTCGTAACTTCACAAAGCAGCTGAAATAAGCAACAAACCCCTAAAACAACATGCCTCAATGCCACTAAAGAGACATTAACAAATCCGAATAACATACACCATAGACGACAACAACATGTCTCAAGAAGAGACTCCTGCCTAAGCAGGGTTGGGGGGCGGTTATGCAGCATCACCCTTGTGATAAGAGGGAGACTGTTTCCGAATGACCCAAGACTAAGTGAAAATACTATCTACTACTTCACAATTAAGAAGCATACAATGAGCCAAACATAATTATACAATTTGATCATCAGTTTATCACTAACAAGATTAAAGATTCGTCGATGTACCCTGAGGTGGTGGAGGAGGAGGGTACAGAGGTGGAGGCCCTAGCAAAGGCGCATGAAGAGATGGTGGATAAATTTGTTCAGAAGGAGGAGCAGAAGCAGCAGCTGCACGAATCTCATCAACGCTTACTCTTTCGCCTCCAGTTAGTGAAGCAGTTGGAATTACTGAACCAGACCTCCCCACATACTCATATGAGCTCCATCTATTGCTACTGCCATTTTCACCAATTTGATCTGTTTCACAAAAATTAGCAAGTCAAACAAAAAAGATCTATCTTTCTACAAAACCAGAAACAAAATCACATGTTTACACCAATTTGATTTGTTTTCACAAGAATAGTAAGTCAAATAGGAAGAAAAAAAAAGCTCATCTTTTTAAAATTAACCCAGAAACAAAATAATCTGTTTTCACCAATTTGATAGGAATTTCGATGTTAGGCAAGAAAGACAATTTTATAGAAAAACCCAGAAACAAAAAGATCCGTTTTTACCAATTTGGTATGCTTTCACAATAATTTATATGAGTTGGACACAATCACACAAAAGATCATTTTTCAAAGACCAAGAAACAAAAATATCCCTTTTCACCAATTTTATATGTTACTCATAAAAGATAATCTTTTTACGAAACCAATATAAATTGAGAAAAAAAATATTGATTCTTTAAGATGAAGCTGCAAGTCAACCTGATAGAAGAGGTTGTTCCATTTGTTCCCGTTTCTGCAGAGCTAATATATAGTTGAGTGATTGATGTGAGGTTAATCACAAATGTGCAAAATTGTCATATATATGTATGTTGAAAATGGCTATAGGGAACTTAATCGATAAGGAAGAGGTGGGGGTGGGTGGGGGGGGGGGGGTAGGGTGGGGTAGTATACGCGGTAACGATCAGTGTCACTGTCCGTTATTACCAAGTCTGGATGTGTTTTTGGCTCTGAATAGGAAGAAGAACCTGCCATGTGATGTTTTACACAAGTCTGCATTAATTGCGGTTTTGTTATTTTCAGTATTGTTGGTAAAAATCTGTGTGAAATTACTATTTTGCCCAATTGAATTTTTTCTTTCACTACATTTCCAAATAACAAAATTGTAATTGCACATTAAAACTTTACGGTTTCAAGACGTATAACGGATCAGGACACGATCATTAGTTCATTTGACAATAATCAATTATTTTGAAAGGTTAATCAAAATTAAATTATTCCTTAATAATATTTGGAAGATTATTTTCCTATTAATTTCAATTTATGTACAACTTTACTTTGGTTTCTCGCATATTATAAGTAGATTTGTTTTAATAAAGTGAAGTAGAAAATTGAGATGTTAAAATGTGATATGATATTCATTTTACAAGGTAGAAATCAATTTAGTTTTCAAATACAATAAAATATTAAATTCTCATCCATTCTTTTTAAGGCTCCCAAAACAAACACACCATAATCAACCCACACATTTCCGAAGTGTGAAACTTTTACACTAACGACCGATACGTACACCTATCCGAGAGTAGGAAGTAAATCCCGAGGTGTGTCTCACCTCATCACGAACTCCACAAAGTTCATTTGTATAAAAGTCGAACTCGAATTGAGTGAAGAAGCGTGACTCATGGTACCCGAGCTATGCGTTGAGGCTTGAGGGCTGAGGCCACCCCACAAATCCACAATAGTTGGACCATGACCTCCATGGCCCAAAACATTTGTACCAGTCCAAAAAACAGTATATATTTCCTCTTGGAAGCCTCGAATTAGGGCTTACAAGTTACATCTTCAGCTATAGCACCCAATCTTCCACCAGCAGGGACCTCCATCATACAACAATGGTTAAGGGCCGTCAAGGAGAACGTATTAGGTCTCATTTATTCTAACTTTTTTCAATTTCAAATGTTATTTTTCATCCAACTGTTATTTAATTACACACATATTTTTAAGCTCATTTTTTTGGTATTGCAGACTCTACACTAGAGGAACAGTCCTCGGTTACAAGAGGTAAATAAACAATTATCAATTTTTTTTATTATTAGTGTTTAATATCCATAAAGTTTGTAGCTTTAATTGAAAGGGTTAAATGCTAATAGTAAAATACATTAGCATTAGCATACCCCAATACCTTCGCCATTCGAGACCCTTCCCCCGCAAGGGGTAGTAGGGGGTCTGGTGATAAGTTGACTGTTTCCGAATTGACCCAAGATTGGTGTAGTCAATGCAATGCGCATTTTGATGTATTCCATCGTTTTTGAGAGCTCGAACATATGAAATAATTGCCTCCATAGTAAATCGAAAGATGCAAAATAAAAGTAGTTTAATTCAAAATTAAAAAATCTTGATTGGACGGAGGGATTATCATGTTAATAACGAAGTAAAGTATATATGATCAACTTTATCAGAATTACCATATTTATTAACTAAGAAAGTCGACAATTAGGATCCCAAAAACAATTTTTTTATGGAAGTAGTGATGATCGAGTTATATGATAATGTAGATCCAAGTCGAACCAGTACCCAAACACGTCGTTGGTTCAGATTGAGGGAGTGAATACTAAGGAAGAAGTTGCTTGGTATTTGGGTAAGAAGATGGCTTACATATACAAGGCCAAAACTAAGAAGGATGGATCGAATTATAGATGCATTTGGGGTAAGGTTTGCAGGCCTCACGGAAACAGTGGCGTTGTTCGTGCTAAGTTTAAGTCAAATCTTCCACCCAAATCCATGGTATAAATCGCTTCTTTTCGTTCTGAGTTTTGTTATTTTCGTATGATGAGATTTTACTGATGAACTTGAGCTGAATTGCAGGGAGCTAGAGTTAGGGTCTTCATGTACCCCAGTAACATCTAAGATTCCAAGGTATGCTATTTGTTCTTGATTATGCAGTATAATCTTTTCAAGATGATGCTTCTTTAGAAGTCCAAGTCTTTGATGTGTAGTTTTGGTGGTTATGTTGATTTTTAATCAGCCGATGTCTTTTCAGGAAGGAGTAGTATTTTTAATCAGCCAATGTCTTTTATGATAATGTATTTTCCTCTAACAGTTATGTAATGCAATACCGTATAGCTAGGGAGGCCTGAGAGCCTGTATTTACTCTGTTGGCATAGTTTTGGTAGGCCCTTATGCAGGAGACATGGTATCCTTTGGCGATGATTGGAAATTGAGACCATCTTACTATTTTCTTGTGCTTTTGTGATTCTATATCCTTTTTGCGATTACTATCATACTCTATTGCATTTTTCTGCACTAAAAATACAGTGGAGTATGCTAGATTAAACAACCACATAATCACCAGAATCTCCATCAGTTTGAATGCTACTTAAATTGAATTTCTATGTGTGCTGCAGGATCTCCATCGGTTGCCAGGAGCATCATTAGTTTGAAGGGATTAAAGCAAACACTAAGAGATACTTGTTATTTTGCAATTCAGTTTAGAACTTTGTTTTTGAAGTATGATCACCCTGTGTACGATTTTGAATGACAGTCTTATTTTTCTCCTCTTTACTTTCTTTTTCTTATTTGATGAATGATGTGCATACGCTGTTTTAATAGTCTCTACGGGATGTTACTTGCAGTAACGAGCTTCTTGCTTCGAGCTCCTGCAATTACAAGGGTTGAAAGTTTAAGGAAAAAATTAGTCCGTAGTCGTCGTAATATCACCAAACTTTCGTCTACCAAATGACCTATTAGTATCACAACTCTGCATGAAGTTGCATACTTGTTATCCTCGGCAACCTCAATTTTGGAAAAAACTTTTGGCGTGATATTTAGGTCTATTATATGAATGTAGAAATTAAGATATTTGCAAAATGTAACATGATCTTTGTTATCAAAACTGGCACAATACACTAATTAAGGTCTGTAGAAAATGAAATTTCATTAAACAAAACATATAAACTAATTTTTCATGAATAGTTTCTCTTACATTTGTGCTAAAGTCTAACCTGTCAATCTATAGACAATATTATGGTACCTATTTGGTGATTATAATTTATAAGGTTATGAGTTCAATTTTTTTGTCAATTTACATACTATTTCATCAGCTTCAATCTATCTAGTCCACACTCAACGAGTAGCGATTACGGTTATAAAATCACATTAAGTTACTTAATTTTTTTCCCCTAAAATCAACTATTTATATCACTTTATAAATATAAGTGCTACAATTTAACACGAACAAGATTCCTAATTTACTCCTTAAATGTTGGATTGAGGGAGGATGTAGA
This sequence comes from Echium plantagineum, assembly GCA_003412495.2. Taxonomy (NCBI): domain Eukaryota; kingdom Viridiplantae; phylum Streptophyta; class Magnoliopsida; order Boraginales; family Boraginaceae; genus Echium; species Echium plantagineum. Next base: position 10,763,717 of record CM016567.1, on the reverse strand, counting down.
TTTACGCCAAACAAGAGACTGACTTAAAAAATTTTAAGATTCTACTATTTTTATTTGTTTTCATGTTATTATTCTAAATATAATATAACCGTGATATGAAAAAAGTCGATAAAATAAAATAAAAATAAAAGGTACGGTATTCCTCCGTCTCTCTCGATCTAATGTATTAACTCATCACCAAGTTTGGGCTTCAGCCCAAACCAATCCAATTCTAGGCCCTTTGATTGTCCAAACAATATAATATAAGAATCATTAAATGTTGGGTTTCGTAAACAGCCCAAATAGATCTTCTTCTTCATCTTCTCCCTGGATATTCAACTTCACCAAATCGACTGCCCTCAAGCCATTAATCAAAGGTTGGTTGACTTTCAAAAATTACTCACGTTTCAGCATTCTATTACTTATTCTTCACTAATTTAGTACAACATTTTTTTTTGAAACCCTATTTGTATACATTACTAAAATAAAAAATTGTAAAACTATTTTATTGAAGCTTTACTGTTCATATGTTAATCAATTTCAAGTTTAAATAACATATAAACGTGCATATAGTATTTTCTTTATTGTAATGATTGTCCAGTTTTGAATTTTGATATTCGTTTTGTAGTATTTGGTGAAAGTATATATGAAATGCTAGTATTTTTAGTGTACTCTTAAATTGACATGTTAATTTTGATTTCTATCGAAGTTATGGGTGTCGATTAATGCAACAAGGTTTGTTGATTTTGTCCACTAATAGTTTAGTCTGGACAATCTTTATTCGAGGGAGTTCTTTTGGTAGGGTAAAACCAAACTAAACTAAGCCTTATTATACTAAGTGGGGTCGGCTACATGAATATGAACTAGGAAGTCTCCAATCAGCCCTACATTGGTTATCGCTTTGTTCATGTTTCGCTATGCAGCAAGATTTAGTTGGTCATTCATTTATTGAAGTTTCCAGGCCTTCTCTATCATTATAGATTGCCGGTTTTATCAGCTATTATACTATGATTTGCTTATTGATTATCTAGGACAAAGAGAAAGGAGCTTGAATCTGGCTTGAAGAATTAACACCAAGGATAATCAGGGAGTGACCAGAACTTGTGCGAAAAGATGCTGCAGATCCGTTTGAGCAAGCCCACCACTGAAAGTGGTGGAGGGGTAAAAGCTTCTGGTGAAACAGTCACGGTGGCTTGCCCTGATCACCTTGTTTTAGCTGATCTTCTCGTGGCGAAGAGTATTGGTTCAGCAAACGCTAATGCCTCGCTTAAGATTGTAGGTAGAAGGTCCAGACGTCAACTTGGTGAACGGGTTCATTTTTGTGTTCGCTGTGATTTTCCAATTGCTATTTATGGGCGTCTGGTATGTCTAAAGACTTAATATTTACGCTGCCTGCTTTTCTTACTCCCTGTTCTGAATTTTGTACTAAGGTCTGCACTTACTTGATGACATAATACTGAGTTAACGATCTGTTGAGTTGATATCTTCTATATCCCACGACATCAATTTACCACAGGAATCAGAACACCTAGAGTTCTAGACCACTCCAATTCCCTCAAGTAATCAATAGCATAGAGGCACGTATCAGTTTAACTTCCAACAGTCATTTGGTCATCGTTATTATGCCCTCTTTCTATTTCTCACACCACTAAGCTCTATTCCTTTTTCCTTAGGCAATATTTTCTTTCAGATGCATACATTTATTGCTAATTTTTACTATATTCCTTCAAATTTAATATAGATATATGCTTCGACATAACCTCCATGTAGAACCAAAAGAAATTAGAAATCTGTGGATGAAGTTGAAACTGAAATTGGGAGCGATACCTCTCACAAAAAAATGAAAAATGTAGAGAACTAAGTTGATATATAATTTATAAAAATTTTGATATATAATTTATAAACTTTAGTTTGCCAACCAAGTTGAGGACATCCATGATGGCAAACCCTTTTACCAAATTTCACAGAAACTCAGCTCTGTGCTGGTTGGTGGGAAGTTGTAGGCCAATCGTGATACAGTAGTTTTAGTTGGATATCGGACTAAATTATGGTGAAATTGCTGTTAAATGTTCGGATGAGGTCTACTTACAGTAGTCTGAGAAACTAATCTCTTAGTTTTATTACAGCCGTCAGATCAGATGTTTTGATATTTTGGCGATGTGTCAAAATCTTATGAACTAGTAGAGGGAACTGGTTCCCTTTGGAACTTGAAGGGATTCAATTCCCCTCTCCCCATGTTTCCTTCCTTCAGGAAAATGAACACATCACAATATCAAACCAGATTATCTATCTTCTCGTCCTATAACGGTGTAAAGTATTTCGATATTCTTGTGTTCCATCAGCATCGACTCTTGAGCTTTAGATTTGCTGACTGAGATGATTAGGTATCACAAATTCTATTTGAGGAACTCTTTTTTTTGTGTCATTATTATATGTTCAAACATACAGAATGCAAATTGAGTGTTCCTTTAACCCGAGTCTGTCACTATCGACTCTGTTCTACAGCTCTGGGATTTCTCTTAATTCTTCGTTAGGTGGACCAGTACACCACCTTTACACTGTTTCACAGACAAAATCATCTAACCTCAAGTATTGCTTAAAAGGATACATCTTTCTACAAATGCACGGCCTATTCCGGTCCCTTCTTCAATAATATTGGAACATATCAGTGAAAAGAATTCTAATTAGCCGTTTTTACCTTCCCAGAATGTTGTGTTATTATTCTTATTTTATTATGTGCATAGAAACAGACTTATTTTATTATGTGCATAGAAACACCGACTGTTGTATATTCACTCTTTCCTGTTTTTAACGGTTTATTTCTTTTGCAGAGTCCATGTGATCATGTCTTCTGTTTGGATTGCGCAAGGAGTGATTCTCTTTGCTATCTGTAAGTTATACAGATATACAATCATATCAATTGTATCTTCCACTCCTAGATTTAAATTGTCTTCTCGCTAGACATGTCCACTGTTTGGTTTTAGGGAAAAAAAAACCCCAAAGCAACCGAACCGATTCGGTTGCGGTCGGTTCCATTGGGCCTAAATTTGACCCCACTTATGGGCCTGAATTTCCTTGGGTATACAGATATCCATCATAAATTCAAAAGTACAATAACAAATAGACAAGTTCAATAGTCAGAATACAAAATCGTCTAATACAAAACAGTTTATGATTATCGTCTGAATACAAAACAAGAACAAGTCTAAATAATCTGAATATAAAACATGAACAAGTCTGAGGAGTCCAAATACAAAACATGAACAAGTTTGAGGAGTCCAAATACAAATCATAAACAAGTCTGAGGAGTCCGAATACAAAATATACACAAGTCTAAGTTAGTAATGTTCACAAACAAAATAGTTAGTAAACAATATATTTAAAAAACATACCATCACCAATATTTTAAGTATCAACGAATTGATTTTCCAATATAATAAATATATCAACATTACTAGAATCAAATCTTCTCATATCTATTAATATTTGTCAACATCTGCCAAGAACTCTCGCAATCAATTGGATTGTTTAAAAAACATACCATCTATTAATACTGTTGAGATGTTTGTGTGGTCAGAATGGGTTGAGTGTTGATAACAATCCAATTAATATGCGGATTTCTTGACAGATATTGGTAAATATGAAGAGATTAGAGAAAGTATGTTTAGTAATGTTGATATATTTATTATACTCCGTAAATGTTTATTAACTTCAATTTGTTTTTTATAGAGTTGTTTGTTGCTTCATCTCGGAGTAGCAATATGGTATGTTTTTTAAAATATACTCATTGTTTACTAACTAGTTTGTTTTTAAGTTATAGTTCTTTTATTTTGACACAATTCTTTTTGCTTCATGTGATCATAGGACTATTTTGTTTCTAACTTATAGTTTTTCGATTTGGCCGGTTTTCTCGGTCTAACCGAATCAATTCAGATATGGTTTTTTTCTAACAGATATCGGTTCGGTTGTGTTCCGGTTTTCATGCTCACCCTTACTTCTGGATTTATTAGGTCCAAATCTAATGGTTAGGAATATGAGGCTTGGCGCAAATTTCATTATGTTCTTGTTTGTTGATTTACTTTTACTGTCTATGCTTCTGCTGCTGATAGCAAATAACCTTTTTCAATATGAAAAACTGCTAGATATGTATTCCAAGGACCATGTGATGAAGGTTTACTTTGAGTTATGTCATTTATGTCTCTCTTCTTAATCCTTGCTAGTTACTTCCACAGTTAGTGCGTGTTTGAGGCTTGCACAGTTTGTCTTACAATAGTCTTCTCGTGTGCAGTTGTGATGAGCGTATTCAGAAGATTCAGACAATCAAGCCTTCGGAAGGGATATTGATATGTGCTGCCCCTCATTGTCTCAAATCTTTCCTAAAGAGGACCGAGTTTGAATCTCATATTCGTAGGATCCATGCTGATCTTCTTCACCCAAACGCAGAGAAAGATGGAGATGATTCAGAGGCTGCTAATGCCAGAAAACCTGCTACTTCAGACTCCACTGTGCAAGCACCGCCAAGACCACTTTTTTCTCCTGGTTCAAATTCCCAAGCCCAGGACTATCGTCTTCAACCTGGAGATCAACAACCTCTTAGGCCTGTAATGTCGTCTAAGCCACCTTTTATGGGGTACCCTCAGAATAATTCATCTGAGCAGCAAGTAGATAGTAATGCATCTCCAGGTTTTGATGGATTTGGACCACGGAATCACTATCCACAGCATACGTTTGACTCGCAAAATTCCTTGCAGCAACCAGGTCAGGGTCAAGATAGACAGCAACGAATTCCGTTAGAACCTCCATTCATGGAATACCATATGCATCCTCAACAACCTCCTAATTTTGCTGTCCCTATAAATCAAAATCATGTACTCGTTCCTCCTCAATTTGGTTATCCCCCTTTTTCATCCGAAGGGGCTCCGCCCTTTTATGGTATTCAGTATGGGACTGCAAGGCCCGACACAAAATCAGAAACAAGATCAGAGCAAGGATTTCAACCTGCTTCTGCAGGTGGCATGAATTTTCTTGAGCATTATCCTCAGCAATGGAACATGGGCCAACCAGGCGCTCCCACAGGGCCAGGGATGGTGGATGGTTCAACAAGTGGATCTGATCTTCAAGGTAGAGCTGCATTTGTTCCAGGTGAGTATGTTCGGAATCCTGGAGTCATGTCTAATCTTCCTCCACCTCCTAACCAAGGGATGGATCGCCCACAAGGCGGAAACTATGTGGATCCTAGGGATGGTGGCAGATCGCAACAGTCTATATCACTCCCTCCACCACCTCCGATGCCCTCTTCCAATCCATCACAAAACAGAAGTAGCTACTATTCAGGTGATAACAGCCGCGAGTGAAAGGAGTACAGTTTCTAGGCCAAATAGCATGATTTCAAGGTTGACGACTTCATTCTTATAGTCGTCTACGTTCAAATGTGATGTCGTTTTTCAAGCAACATTCAAATTGTTCGAAAATGTATTCCTATATGTTCTATCGTTCGTGGCGGAAACTAATTTCATTTACTTTTGTTTTATTCTTTATCTATATCATGAACTTTTGTTATTCATAAGTATATATTATTTCCAAGTCATGAATCATGTCAACTCTAATGCCGTTCAATAAGAAACCTACGAACAATAGTAGACTGGTCTAGTTTTCTTTTTTTTTCGGTTTAAACCCACTCCTCGGGCTTACATGTTAGTAGACTGGTCTAGTTGAAAAGAAGCCAAGAAAAACGAATAAATGGGTTCTATGAAACAGAGGAATTTCTTGGAAGGAAAAACTCAGAATCCTGATTTATCATGTGTAAAACCTCTTTTTGGTCACATTATTCACTTTATTACTATACACAAAGAAAAAAGATGAGAAATTGCTTTCCGCTAAACTTTACTTTTGAAACCTTATCTTCTCATAATCTCCATAATCATAGTTGAAAATATATTTCTTGTTAATCAAAAGTAGTATATACACTTCTATGTCAGATTAATTTGATAATCACCATTATACTTTCACGATTCCCTAATTTCTACCAAAAATAAATCAATAAACGAATAACAACGATCACGATCTGTTATATAAACAGGGAAATGCTCTATCGGAATATTTGGAAATCCCAACAAAAGCACTCCTAGGAATCATGAAATCGTATGCGTCTACACTAGGCCTTTGTCTCACTTTGGTAACATGCCAAATTCTTGGGATCCTTCATTAGAGCTGCATATAAAGATCAAATTGAACAATTTTCATAAAGTGATCAAGAATTATATTCCCTAGCAATGGCATCTTATTAGCTCTAAGTCTATAATGAATAATGAATACCAATCAAATCCAATTACATTAAAAGCATTGCATGAGGCAATCTTAACTAAGGCTCACACATTTTCCATAATCTTGGGATGCACCATCTCATTTAAAAATACTGTAAAAGTGGGTTGAAGAATGAGAATACTACATTTTCATGAAGAGGCAGAGAGACATGCAATTTCAACAAACATTTCCGATGTAATTAAGGTTATTGTATTTCGAAAGCTGTCTTGTGTCTTTACTTTGTCAGCTATGTGGATACCAAATCTTTGTTTCTTCTTGTTTTGTTAATTGATTGTGTGTTAGGCTGGAATATTAATTAATATATACAACATGTGGCTCGACCAAATTAGTGTAGTACTCTTTCAATTTTTTAGTTATCGTTTTACCCATTTTCAGATAGATTAATAAAAAGTAAAATCAGTTAAAAATTATATTGTAATATAAAATGACAATTGATTAACGCTATGTTATTGGATAATTAATCATTTAATCAAAAGTAAGCAAAAATTATATTGAAAATGTAAGATTATAATTGATTATGTTAAAATGATAACTATTTGTAAATAAAAAATTAAAATTAAAAGCGATAACTGAAAAATGAATGAAGTAAAATCTAGAAGCGCCAATGAGGCCTTTGTGAACGAGGTTTTTTCAAGAAGTATATTGGTCCAAGATGAAGGCTTTGCTTTTTGTTGTGGGATCTCACTCAAAATGGGGTGTCCTCCATCTTGGAATTTTCATTGATAAATTTGCTTGCACATGTATGTGCATGGTAAATGGCATCTTGATATATTTTGGTCCTAGTATATATTTACTTATTACTCCTCATCACAACGATTTATTGGTGATGTAGTTAATGATTTTCTTTTAAGGAATCGGTACATATTACTAAGATATATTAAAAAGAAAGAGAAAATGTGTTTGTATAAAATGATACTATTTGTTACAATTTGTATTTTTAATCATTAATAACTTTTTTTTTGAACCTTGACTTCTCATAGCGAACATATATAGGACAATTTGGATACATGTGTGTTGTCGGGTACATCGGATTATATTACGGATTTTCTATCAACACTTTTTGGTTAAGTTTCTCACACATGGTTTGTCTAGTGTGAATTATTTTGATGGGGTTTGCAGATTATTGCTTCAGCTTGATATCTATACGATTCAAACTTTACGTATAACAATTACGAGTATTCGTTACAAAAAAATTACATTAACGAGTATGATAGTATAACATTTTGTATGATTGATAGGCCAATATTTTCCTCATCTTTAGTGTCCCAAAGGCCAAAACAGTGGAAAGAATATTGTAAAGTGAGATTATTGTTTATGTAATGGACTATAATCATCAAAAAGAGGTAATTTAAAGACAACATTATTGGACATAATGGCCTCCGTGAAATTTGTTGAATTTATACAACACGCGTGCGGTTCATCTACAACAAATGTCAACTCAAACAAATAATAATATCACAACTTTAAGGTAAGATAATAATGAAATAATAACCGAAATATATGTAAGGATCTCATCAAAATTACTTCAAACTGTTGGAACTATCATTAAAGCTATGTGCAACAAACTAAGGTTCAATAAATTTATTATTATGCCGATATGATTGCATATATATACAATAATGCATCATGTATATTAGTTATATATATGTACATACACAAATAGAGCAAATTGCTGAAATGGTCCCCGATAGTATGACCGAGTTGTACTTTGGTCCCCAATAGTTAAACGGTTGCACGTTAGTCCCCGAAAGTGGCCAAAAAGTTGCACTTTAGTCCCCACGTCAAGTTTTACGTTAACATTTCAGGTTTAGGAGTTAAAATTGGGGTCAAAATATAATTTTAAAGATTTAAAGTTGATATTTTTGCCCCAGTTGGTGCCAAAATGAAACTCCACAACCCCTTCCCGCCAAAATTCCCTTTTTTCTTCACCCCAATTAGTGTTGTGGAATTTCATTTTAGCACCAATTGGGGCAAAAAGTCAACTTTACGTCTTAAAAGTTACATTTTTACCCCAGTTTAAACGCATAAACCTGAAATGTTAGCGGAAAAGTTGACGTAGGGACTAAAGTGCAACTTTTTGGCCACTTTCGGGGACTAACGAACAACCGTGTAACTATTGAGGACCAAAGTGCAACTCGGTCATACTATCGGGGACCATTTCAGCAATTTGCTCTACACAAATACATGCATGTCCGTGAATGTATATACTCTGAGTTACCATTGAGAGCTAGTAGTTCGATTTGTATTCTCAACTATCATTATTATTGGCATGTAATATTATTATTAGGATTTCATATTAACTTGTTCTAATTTTTAATTTTAGAGACAAAATATATATGTTAATTTGGAAGAGGATCGAACATTTTGCGAACCATTCGCAAGAATTTTTTGCCAATCGTTTACGAGAAATCGGACCCAACATTTTACGAACTATTTGTAAAAATAGGACTGAACTATTTGCAACACCGTTCTCTAAATCGGACAAAACTCGAGCAGAACTTGAACTCCAAACATTACATGCGAACTCGAACTCGAACCTACGAATCTTCGGTTCGCACAAATCGAACCGAATGGAAGAACCCATGCGGACCGAACTCAAACGTAGCTACTTCGGTATAGTTCAGTCCGTTTACCGCCTTAGGTACTAGGTGGGGAGAAGAAAAGGAAGGGGCAATATAGACTTTTCACGGTGAGTGTGGTATATGGGCTAATAAAAAAATAATGTAATGGCGCAAGTTAATATTGAGGTTAAAGGTGTTATTTAGCCAATTTTCTCACAAGTATCGATCCGAATGGTATAATCCAAGGTTTAACAAACCAAACCGAAGGGGTCGATTTAGTTCAGATAGCCTATTAATACAGCCCGTATAGGGCTTTGGTCCATTTATACTCTGATTCATTAGTATAAATAATAATACCCTGGATTTTATAACAATTATTATTATAGTGTCAATTTGAAATCGGATTAAATTTTTTGTGAACAGTGAGAAAATCGGGTCGAAGTCTTATCGAACTGAAACTCTGAAAAGTACCTTCGAATTCGAACCTGAACTCTAAAAAATACCGGCAAATTCGAATATGCACCCTTCGAATTTTAGATTCACACATTTCAGATTGGGTCGAACTTAAAATTTGACACCGTGCAGATCGAACTCAAATAGTATATTTGGTCTCTTTACCTCACTAAGCCCCGAAAGCACTAATAGGATAGGTGTGAACATAATACATAGAGCACTTGATCAAAATGCAAATAATACATAGAGCACTTGATCAAAATGCAAATTTAATTATTGTAGGCGATTGGTTGAATCACCGCAAATCACTGGAATTGAATGATTTAGAGTTCCCCTAATGTTTTCACCTCATTGGCAACTGATAGCTAGCTCTAGACTCTAGTACAATACTCCATATTAGATACTCTGAATATAAATAATTAATTTAAAATATAGAAATAAATCCTTCAATACCAAATTAGCTTTTAATAAGATTTTAAATTTGAGTTAATTGAATAGTCTAATTAAAATACTTTTTATTAGTGATCAGAATGTCCTGAGTTCGAAATTCATCGCTAATTCAATTCTGATACAGTAGCACATATATATAAGTGAAAAAGGTGGGATTCATACTTATTTATAGAAATGGGCACACATATCTTTGTTCAGCTATGCTAATTTTTGCATATATTTGTCTGATAGGCATGCATGTTGAATTGTTGATGGTGGGGTTAAGGGGATGGGATAAATAATACTACTTCATATGAAGGTGGGAGGCCAACATTCGATCCATATAAGAGAATATTTGTCTCAAAATCTAATCTTGTATCCCACTTTAATTGGTTTCTATGATTGGCATGCACTTTGGGTTTTTTAAGCATTCATTTGAACCAAAGGCGAACAGCCAACAACTAAGCCAAAGAAAGACAAAACCTTATCAATAAAGCAAAAATATTACTCACCTCGTCTCTTTATCTAATCACTACTACAAAAAATCACTTGAATAACACTTCAAAACATTCTTAGACGACACATTTAAGTGCCTAAATAAGCTGTGCCGGCCAAGTGGACGACACTCTCGTGAAGTGTCGTCCAAGTGGCTCGTCAAATAACTTAGGTGACACTACAAATGTCGTCCAAGTGACCACTTAAACAACACTTCGCGAGAGTGTCGTTCAAGTGCCACTTGGGACAACCCTTTTCTGAAATGTCGTCCAAGTAAGTGTCGTTCAAAAGTCTTTTTATAGTAGTAAACGTAGCTTTTGTTTAAAATACATATCTATTTTTCTAGTCTCATTTTTCCAAATAATAAAAGAAAAGTGAAATAGAACTTAAATTTATGAGATAAATTAGTTTTTCTTAAACTTTGTGCAAAAGAAAATATTCCCTCTGTCTTATTTTATCTTAGTTTTTTAACTTTTCAAAGTCACCAAGACACGATTTAGAACGAAAATATTTCTAAATTTACATGCGTAAAAGTTATACAAAATTCATATTTAAAAAATATAGATTGAAACGAATCTTACAAGATCCAACATGACTATATTATTTTTGTATCGACTAATGAAAATTCATGATCAAAGTTTTTAAAATTTAACTTAAAAAAATCTAAAAGCCAAGATAAAAAAAGACGAAGGGAGTAATATGTAAAAAAGGGACATAGAAAGTATATGACAGAATGGATGCATTATTAGCAAGAGGGATAATAACATGAACAATATTGCTACTCCTCCATCCATAAATGATACGTACATTTGACTTTTCAGGTCATTAAGATATGGTTTAAAACATAATATTATACTCTTCAATTCAAACTAATTGTCATTCTTACATTTCGAGGTAATGTGTGACCTTCAACTATCCTTTGATTATATTATTGAAAAAATTAATATTATGAAAGTACTTTAAGAGATGAATCTAACTATATAAATCTTATATATTTTAGAATGAGTAATAGTTACTAATTGATAGTCAGAGTTCAACTTTAAAATTGTCAAACATCAATTGTTTTGGATTGGAGGGAGTATTATTCTACATGTATAAAAATTATAGAAGATTAATGTTTCAAAAATATGTACTAAAATGAATCCAACAAAATCTCACATGACTATATTATTTATTGACTAATGATAATTCATGATCAAAATCTTCAACATTTGACCCAAAAGATTAAAATGCCTCCATCAATTAAAAATGAAGGGATCATTAGGTTTAAGATAAGAGTTATTAAGGGTATCATATTTTACCATCATTTAACTCATGCACTACTATTTTGCCATATAGTAGGTAGTATTATACTTCCTTTGTTACAAAATAAATGATTATTTTAGTTAAGAGTATTTTATTAGGGAATTAAGAAAATTTACTATTCTATCCTATAAAATAATACTTTCAAAATAAAAAGTAATTTTTAAAGCAAAAACAATTAGTGATTAAAAATGAAAATATGAAAAGTATATTGAATTTCGTAAACAATCAATTATTATGAAAAATTAATTTTTTTTTAAAACAATCATTTATTTCAAAACGAAGGAATATATAATTTCTTCATCAATATCTTAGGAATTTTATTTTAGTTTTTCAATCTTAATAGGAGCATTGGTTAAATGTTATTCGTATTACTGCTATTCAAGTTGTAACTAGGATGGCCTTTAATAAAATTAGTTATATATATTGATACACCTATATATGAACCAAAGATCTTTTGATGATATATGGACAAATGACATCAACTGCATTGAAAAAAAGGTTAGTTAAATCACTCATGTTTTAGACCGATTAAATATGATCACTAATGTTTAAGAAGTGTCTCATTCGGGTCACCCAGTCAGTCTTTTTGAAGGGTATTTTCATCCAAATACATAGCCCCAATTTAACTCTTATTCTCCCCTATTTCAAGTCCAATTAACTTTAATTTAACCCATCTATTTTTCAATTAGGGGTGAATAAGAGTAAACTGTGTTAATTGGACTTGAATTAGGGGTAAATAAGAGTTAAATTGGGGGCTTATGAGAGGAAAAAAATGTGTGACCTGAAATACCCTTCAAAAAACTGACGGAGTGACCCGAATGAGGCACTTTTTAAACATTAGTGATCATATTCGGTCGGTCTGAAACATGGGTGATCTAACTGGCATTTTTTTCCTAAGTGATGTCAAAAGCCATTTACCCGATATATTGGACACATGTTAATATTTACCCGATCATTATTGCTTGAGAACAACCCAGACTAAATCATAAAATTTAATTGTTCTTATGTCATAATAATGTTAAGCAAATTGATTTTTTTTAGTTTCTTTTTTACCAAATTATGAAAGAAAACAAAGCAAAAATTATGTTTATTGATTATGTTTGAACTTTTTTAAAATTTTATATAAAAATAAATGAACCTTAGATTAATATATTGAGATAATAATAAGACATACATAAATGAGACCAATAATGGACATTGAGTCAATTCCACCAAATCGAATTCCAAGTGCTTTATTCTCAAGTAGAGTATGAAGGGGTTTATAACTTATGCCTACATACTTCGAGCCGGTTTCGGTCGCGTCATGTTAGAGCTCGGCTTGGTTCGAATCAAATCGATCTGGATACTGTAAAACCCGAATCCGAACAAACACTACCACCTCTGGGGTCTGAGTGCAGGTGAGGGATGTGAGATATGATTATTATGAAATGAGTAATAGGAAAATAGTTAGAATAACGTAAGTGATACGTAGTGATGAACACGAGCGGCACTCAAATAGCAATCAAGAACATAGATATAATAGAGCTACGACCACCTCCGTATAGACTACACACACACACACTGGTCCATAAAGTTTTGCATTAATTCACGAGTCACCCTACCTTTATTTTCGTCCTACTCTATATATATTGTACAAGTACAACCTCTTAATAACTACTACCACTAGTATATTTTGATAACCAATTAAATACACTTGTGAATCTTTTTTCTTTTTGTAAATTAGCGATGGGAGTATGAATATAATAATATTACAAATAACTAACACATAAATTCTTAATTAGTAAAATACGAGATAAATTATCTCCAAAGATTTGAACGTTTAAACTCAAGACATCTTGCTTTAAAAGTTAGGTCAGATGTCACCAGACTATTGAACCATCAATAATACTATGGGCAAATGGCATCAAAGATCACTAACATTATCTAATATTTTCAATTCGATCACCCTCATTTAAAAGTGCCTATATTGGATCACTGAACTGAATTTTTTTGGTCAAATTTAATAACTGGGCCGTTTTAAAAGATTTTGGGTGCATTTTGTAAGTTTTTAGCAAGGGTAATTTTGTCTGTTCATATTTATAGACATTTAATCCTCGTTTTTTTAAACTTTTTTTTTTAACTTTTTTTTAAAATTTTTTTTTTAAAATTTTTTTTAAAAACTTTTTTTAAATTTTTAAATTTTTAATTTTGTTTTTTTTTATTTTTAATTTTTGTTTTTGTTTTTTTTTTTAATTTTTTATAATTTTTTTTCTTTTTTCCCATTTTTTTAGAAAAATAAAATTTTAAAATAAAAAGTTAAAAAAAATTTTAAAAAAAAGTTACATTTTTTTTAAAAAAAAGTTAAAAAAACGAGGATTAAATGTCTATAAATATGAAGGGACAAAATTACCCTTGCTAAAAACTTACAAAATGCACCCAAAATCTTTTAAAACGGCCCAGTTACTAAATTTAACCAAAAAAATTCAATTCAGTGATCCAATATAGGCACTTTTAAATGAGGGTGATCGAATTGGAAATATTAGATAATGTCAGTGATCTTTGATGCCATTTACCCTTACCATACTCTTATGTATACTCACTTTATTACTCGTATGTGCTGGTTTAATTAACTTGTCGCCAAATTGAAATTTACCAATTTTGGAGGCTCTTTGGTTAACATCTTTTTTAGCTCACAATTTATGGAGTAACATTTTAATTTTATGGTCACTATTAAATTGAGATTTCCTCATCCGATGGGAAATTGAAGAACGTTTTCTAGTAATAGCTTTGTAATGGAGAAGATCGATTGAATACGAAATTGGAAGAAATTTTATAATATTTCAGCAAAATACTAACTTCATATAAATTTGAATCCTTGATTCTCCTTCAATCCAAAAAATTCTTATTGTGATTTTAATAAATAAGATATAGTTTATCAATTGAATATAGACTATACGTATGAATTGAAGTATAACTTATGATTTAAACAAAAGATATTACTCCTTTTGTTTCAAATACAAGAATATTTTGATTTTCTTATTTTATTTTCAAAAAAATAATAATTGATAGTTAGTAAACTATCACAATTCATTAATAAAGTACTTTATCTCTAGACAATCATCTATTTCGAACAGATGGATATTTGATATGCAAACATAAAGTTAATTGAAGACGTCATACATATATATCTAATCCGATAATTTTTAATGGCATACAAATTTACTCCCCCACTGTTCTAATGTATTGTTTAGGCTAAAGTAATTGTGTTTTTTTATCATATTGTTTTGCATCTTAATGTGCTTTTTTCACCATCTTTTCTATTTTATCCTTGATAAAGTAGTAGAAAATTTATTGATTCTCCAATACAAAACTTGTGAGTTTTGAAGCTGTAATAAATGACAATTCAATACTTCATATATCATTTGAACAAGAGTTGTTCACCTTTCAACACATTGGTTTTGAGTTTATATCTTTTTATTAACACCCACAAATGAGGTAAAATAGTAATGTTTTTTATATCTTGGACAGCTTTAGGAGCTGCAGCGGAGGATATCGTTAATAAAGTGAGTTGTTGCTAAACAATTTGTTAAAAAACGAGGATGCATTTGATTAGATTCAATTTATTTGGACCCCTTTAAAAATTTTTATTAGCTCCCCTCCCCCTTGATGCATTGGCAAAAGGTAATTGAACAGGTAGTGTGTGTTTCCCATGGTGGCACAATGTTTGGCCCAGGTGGAACACATATCAAAGAAAATATTGGCCCACAACAATTATAGAACTCATTTGGGACGAAAATACAAAGCATATGGAAAAACATAAGCTATTGGGAAACAAAAAGAAAAACCATCCCAAATGGAAAATAAATAAAAGCAGTGTGAATAAAAAAGACTCAAAGAAAGCGAAATGAGAGACCAAGACAACAGTAACAAGAGACATAAACACATATACACTGTAATAGATAGAGATAGAGACAAAGAATCTCTCTTCTTGCCCATGGCGTGCTTCACTTTTGCTTTCTTTCTCCACAGGAATCTTTTTTAATAATCCAAACTTTGCTATTTTTAACACATCTCTATTAATCACACAATTATATCTCTAATAATATCCCACGACACGAAACTTAATGACCTCTTAATATGACAGCTTCACACTTTTAAAAAGTGTACACGCAATAATTAAAATAATTTTGTACATAAATTCAATTCATTAACTCACTATAGGGACATTTTGAGTATATACTTGTCAAACTTAATTCCCTCCTAGTATGAGTAGTTTTTCTATATACTATCACCGAACTTTTTTATTTGTCATTCTAGCAATTTGTACATAAATTAAGGAGAATAAAAAGTAGTCAAAAAGTACATTGAAAATGTAAAATGACAATCAATTGCAGCTATATTATTGGTTGGTTGATAACTTCATAAGAAAAAGAATAAAAAACAACAGTGAACAATTAATTATGCTAGAAAGACAAATATTTAAAAACAACAAATTAAGATTAAAAAGACAAACAAAAAGGACAGAGAGAGTATTCATTAAATTTTAATTATGTTTTATGTATCTAAAAGTTAGGGTTGTCAGCGAATCGAGTTATTTGATAAATGCATGTTCATACTCGATTTGAAAATTGGAATCAACTACTCTATCGAAGCTAAACCGAATTGCGATCCGGTCGCTCCCCCTCTCATGGAATTAATTGTTTAAACACGCTACTTAAAGGCAATGCTTAAATAGTATACCATCTTTTATGCACGTTAATATTTTAAGACTTGTGTTTGTCATGAGATCAAATATATAAAACCTCATGGTTAAGAACGATAATTATCTTTACTACTCCGTATTTTTAGTATTTATTCTAAATGTTATTTTGATTAGCATTTACTCCCTCCGTCCCTAAATGATTGTCACATTTGACTTTTGGTGGTCAATAAAACACGATTTAAAATACAAATATCTCTTATTCTAAATGCAAAAAAATTATAATAAGTTGATATTTCAAAAATATATATTGAGACGAATCTAACGAGGTCCCACAAGACTATATTATTTCTTTTCGTTTAGTGAGAATTCGTGATCAAATTTTGTTGTAATTGACCACAAAAGTCAAAATGTGACAATCTTTTAGGGACGGAGGGAGTATATAACCATATGTAATATTCTTTAGTCGCTACGTTATGTAATTGTAATTCTCATATATAGCTAATTTATAAAAACGAAAAAAAGAAACAATAATCTAATTTATTTAAATAGAAGATTATGTTTTCAGAATTAGAATTTCGAGAAAGGGAAAAGCACCACAAAGCATAGTTATTTGTTAATTTTTTAATTTGTTATGCTTTCTATTCGCTTCATCCCTAAATGATTTATACATTTTAATTTTTATGGTCAAATTTTAAAAAATTCGATCAAGAATTCTCATTAAATGATAAGAAATAATATAGTCATGTGAGACCTTGTTAGATTCGTCTCAATATATATTTTTGAAATATCAACTTGTTATAATTTTCTCGCATGTAAAACAAGAAATATTTACATTTTAAATTATGTTTCGTTGATCATAAAAGTTAAAATGTACCAATCATTTAAGATCGGAGGGAGTACTTATTAGCCATAAAAACATGTAAGTAGTTATAGTACGAGTATTTTATAATATGGAGTACTTTTTTGTATTCACTTAGTGAATTTCAGGTAATATGTACCACTTCTAAACAAATCACTTATGTCAATTATCACATCTTATTTTTATATTTTAGGTGACTTTAATCATTTCATGTAACAAATTTTTTTATACATACGATGTGGATAATATATTTTAATTGCACATTTTTTCTAACTAAAACCCACCATCTCAAAATAATACTCCTATAGTACTATATTTAGATTAATATGTAACTTTTGCACATTAAAATTAAGTATACATAAAAATTAAAGACCATTAATATAAAGAATTCTTTATTATTTAAATCATTAACTAGAAAATTAAGAGTTTAATGTATTTCCATATATGCTAGTACTCCATATTAAGTATCTGTATGAGGTTGAATGGCCCCACATATTAACACTTTGCATCGTCATCACATGGGTAAAAGAGTCTTTACATCACACCCCAAAGCATCCAACGAAATAAAAGTAGAATTTGAAGACAAGGAAAGAAAAAGAAAAAGATTTCCCCTTTTTCTCTTTATTTCTTTCACAACCTCCACCTCTCTCCTCTTCTCTTCACTTCTATATCCAACTATTCAATTCTCCCTCCCCCTCTCATTTTTCTCTCTTCACTTCACTTCCCATTAGATACCATAAAAACAAACCCCAAAATAAACCCAAAAACCAATTAACTACCATTACACACTCACATAAAACAAAAAGAAAAATCTCTAATTGCATTTTCTTTCATTTATTGAGGATCCACACCCGTTATTCGTGTATGCTTTACAGTGAATGATGATGTAATAGCATGCAAAACACGAGCATTTTCTTTATTATCTTTATTCAAACATTCATTGAGTCTTTTATTTTCACTTCAAAAAGAGCCAAGGAGAAGGCAAGGAATTCTAAACACACCCCCCCCCCCCCTCCCCCTCCCCCAGGAAATAATACTATTTTAACCCTGATGAACCCCCCCTTGTTTATAATTACAAGATTATAACGTTCCAAGTACGTTTCGTTTAGGGGCAAAATAGTCATAATGAATGCCACCACCTCAGTAGACCCAATCCCACCACCAGGAGCACCACCGCAACCCCACCGGTCCTCCTTCTCATGCGATAAACACCCAGATGAAAAATTCTCAGGCTTTTGCCCTTGTTGCTTATGTGAACGCCTCATTACATTAGACCAATCAAACAACCTTAATAATAGTAATAACAATAATAAATCTTCTTCATCTTCTCGTCGGAACTCTACTTCCTCTGCGTCAGCTGTAATAAAATCTCTTTTTTCTAAGCATGGTTCTTCGAATAATGCAGTAGGTACTTCGAGTAATGCAGCAAGTACTAGTTTTCTTCCTCCGAAAGCGTTGAAAAATGCTTCTTTTTTGCCGGAGTTAAGGAGGAGTAAGTCGTTTTCGGCTTCAAAGAACGTTGTTGTTGGCCTGAATTTGGAGCCTCAGAGGAGGTCGTGTGATGTTCGTGGGAGGAATACGTTGTCCACTCTTTTTAACTTGGAAAATGGTGACCCAAAAACTAGAGCAACGACTACAGCTGTTGTTGGTTCTACCTCGGCTGCTTCTGTGGGGAAAGATTCTTCCATTTTGGTGAATACCCATTACTCGCATTTGGTTTCTGGTGACTTTAGCAATGGTGGAGGTGGTCGAGGAAGTGGTATTGGTGGTGGTGGTGGAGATGGTAGTATTGGTGGTGGATTTGCTGCTAGTGCGGTTTTGGAATCGAAGGAGGAGGAAGAGGGGGGATGCTGGGTTGAGAGTGAAGAGGAGTTTGTGGAATGTGAGAAGGTGGAATTAGTTATTGATGATATTGTACCTGAGTTTCAACTTCAACAGCCTCGCGTTAGTTGTTCTGAGATTGTCGAAGAAGAAGAAGAACAAGAAGAGGAGGAGCAGGTGGTGATTAATCACAGTGGCATGTTGAAGCCAATTAAGGACTATATAGATCTTGATTCTCAGAGTAAAAAGACTTCATCTTCAGGAATGAAGGAGATTGCTGGAAGCTTTTGGTCTGCTGCTTCGGTTTTTAGCAAGAAATGGAACAATTGGAGGAGGAAACAGAAGCTAAAGAAGCAAAGTAGTGGAGAGAATTCAGGAACATTGCCAGTGGAAAAGCCCCTATCGAGGCAATTCAGGGAAACTCAGTCTGAGGTAGCTGATTATGGTTATGGGAGGAGGTCTTGTGATATTGATCCTCGGTTTTCTCTTGATGCTGGGAGGATTAGCTTTGATGATCCTAGGTGTTCTTTCGAGGAGCCTCGGGCTTCTTGGGACGGATACTTGATGGGAAGGAGCTTCCCAAAGATGCACCCCATGGTATCTTTGGTTGAGGACGCTCCAGTTGTTCATGTTCCACGGCCGGATGCGCAAATTCCAGTGGAGGAGCCAAAAGGGTTAGTGGACTGTGTCAATGGAGATGAAAGTGTGCCAGGTGGGACAGTTCAGACAAGAGACTATTATGCTGACTCTTCTTCCAGGAGGAGGAAGAGTCTTGATAGGTGTAGTTCTACTAGGAAAACTGCAGCATCTGTGGTGGCAGAGCTTGATGAGATGAAGGCTGCCTCAAATGCAAAGGTATCCCCTGCAACTGCTGACTGTTATCATGGGGCAAAGGTTTTGGTGGGCGAGAGACCTTTGAGGGATTCAAATTCAAATTCGTTAAGAGATCATTGCTCTGAGACTTTTGAATTAGGGAGCTTAAGGGATAATTCATCTGTGATCGAGAATGGAGAGCAAAATGGGTATAAAAGGTCTAGGAAGTGGAGTTGGAAACTTTGGGGCTTTATGCAACGTAGAAATGGTGGGAATAAGGATGAGGATGATGAGAGGTATAGTGGTAGAGCTAACGGGGTAGCTAGATCTTTATCAGAATCTTGGCAGGAATTTAGACGAGATGTGAATGGTGAACAAAGAGGGGGCCTGAACAGGAATGTGTTCAGGAGCAATAGTAGTGTGAGCTGGAGAAATTCGGCTAACTTTGGAGGTACCCCTGGAAATGTTAAAAAATCAGTATTTGAGATGAATGGCAATGGGAAGAAGAAGAGGGATGAATTCGTACTAGAGAGGAACAGGAGTGCAAGGTATTCTCCGAACCAAATTGATAATGGCCTCCTGCGCTTTTATTTGACGCCAATGAGGGGCAGCCGGAGAGGAACTCCAGTAAAAAATAAGCTTAATGGATCACATTCCATAGCAAGAAGCGTACTGAGACTATACTGAAAACCAAGGTATTTTCGTTCGTCTTTCATTCGATTGTCGAGTTTCTGTGATTTTCCTGTATTAGCATCTTTTAGTGTTTAGACTTCACTCATCGGTCAGTTAGGATACAGTCTCTCTTACCCTGCTTAGGTAGGAGCCTCTTCAAACAACTTGGGGCATGTTGTTGTTGATGTAGCATTCTTTAGGATAATAATTCTGGTCTCCAATTGGTCTTTTAATTTGGTTTTTAGTCTATTGTTAAGTTTCTGTTGTGTGCCTACCCATAGTAGTATGTATTAGGATAAATGATTTTGGTCTCCAATGACTGAAGTTCAGTGTAGTAGTCAAGAATTTGAGTGCTAAAATTGCCTCCAATATTTCACCAAGTGCATATACATAAATACTATATAAGTTGAAACCTCTGTGTTTTCTCAAGTGTATTCAATATCTGAAACATTTTTCGAGTATCTCTTGTTTTGGTGATAAATTGTCTTGTACTTCCTTTCTTAGAGTTTAGACACCTTGTTTGTACATTTGCTCTGCCATGTCGTATGATTCGTGGTCACGGTTGGTATAGTGAGCCAGAGAGTTAATGTGGTTGTTTCGGATAAGATGAATCTGCTACGTTGTTACAAAGCATATAGTCACACTTTACATTTTCCCTTTGTTTGTATCTTTTGCACCAGCTCGAACAAACCATTGCATTAACTATGTGTTTCTTGGATATCATTTGTGTTACTTATTGCATTTTAGTTTACATCCATTGCATCTCAAAATGCTGCTATTGCAATGTAGAATGTTGATTAGCTAGCTAACCTTTATCTTTATTTGTATTTAACATTGTTATCCAGGACGCTTTATTCCATCTTAGCAGTTTAACCGAATAACGTTTCACTTACAATGTTGATCAAAGGAGGGCGGGGATACAGTATTCATTATTGTGTAGGGTCTTGTTAATTTAAGCTATGAAGTGCCAAACATGTCATTCATGGTCGTCGTCGAGTATCAAGAGATGCAATAAAAGGAAGAAGTATAAAATCTTGCAGCGCCAACTGCTAACCACAATCATACAAAGCATCCGTCAACATCTCTTGGATAGCGATTGTTCAAGATGAGGTGCAGCAGCTGGAATGCTAACTGTGAAAGCTTGAATATGCAGCAGGGGTGGGGGACTATAGAAACATGAAATTTGTCTCAGAAAAATACTTGTATAAAGCCTTCTGAATCAGAATGTGTAGTCTATGCAAACTGCTATGATTCAGAAAATGTCAGTTGTTTCAGAGGGGTTCTTTAACATTGGATTATGGGTATACTTGTTTAGTTGAGAGCTCTGTTTCCTTTAATGGTAGGGTCAATGGAATTATGGAAATGTGAATTCTTCAAACCAGAAGAAGTATTGTTTGTAAATTTCATAATGTCCTTTGCTACTTTGAAATTTTTAAGGCAACAACTAGTGTTTTGGACCTTTTCAGTTTAGCTGTAGACAACAGTTGAGGAAAGTAATCTAGGAGTTGGTTGTTTTTTAAACAGTGTCAGCAATCAGAATGGTTTGGCAGTGATTATGCAGATACTCTGAATGTAACATTAAGGTTCTCCTCAATTTCAATCAATCATTATTCATTAATCATCAATAAGTAATGTAACCTTTATTGTTTTCTTAATAGTTCGTACTTCATACCAACTCATTTTATTTCT
Source organism: Echium plantagineum (assembly GCA_003412495.2). Lineage (NCBI taxonomy): Eukaryota > Viridiplantae > Streptophyta > Magnoliopsida > Boraginales > Boraginaceae > Echium > Echium plantagineum. Next base: position 10,741,636 of record CM016567.1, on the reverse strand, counting down.
TCTTCACATCATCTAATATCTCTAATAATTTTTCAAATATCCTTACACCCTATAATAGAAAATATTATAAAAAGTTATTATACTCTCTCTCTCTCTCATGATTTTCTTATCCCTTCATGTTCTATTCCCAATCTCTACTTAGAGAGACTTCGAAATAAAAAATAGTGGTGAAAAAAGAAAAAATAAATTTGGTAAAATAATATGTCAAAATGTCAAATACAAATGTGGAATAAAATAAAATTGAATAATTCTTTCAAATATCTTTTATTGGAAGTAAATATCTCTCTTAACACAATGTGGTATTATTTGATTGACTATATTTGCATGTGCATGTTTGTGTCATAATAAATAGAAATTATTGAATAATTCTCTCAAAATTTGGAAGAAATATACTCGCCTCAAATACGGGAAATTTCGAAGAATGCCCCTCTTCCCTTCATTTTTTTTAATTTTTACCTCCCTCTCCTTTTTTTTTTGAATTTGAGTACCCCTCCCCTCAAAGTGACCAGTATGCTTTAGATGAGTCTCACCCTCATTTCTTTAATTATACTACCCTCCTACCACCACCACCAATTTGAGTACTTTGAGAGTGAGGTGTACTCAAATAAAAAGAACAAGATAGGTAAAAAATAAAAAAATAAAAGGAAGGGCATTCTTCAAAATTTCCCATCTAAGGAGAGTGAGTGAACTGTGAAAGTACATATAATTGTCCTTGGTTGCTCACGGTTCGGTTCTGTCGGTTTTTTACTTTTTTGACGAGGCAAATGATATTGGTTCCTCGAACATAAATCGTAACTGTGTCGATTCTGGTTAGGTGTAGGATTTGTTTTGGAGGTCTGGGAAGAGTAAACACTGAAGTCTCATTCCTACTGCCTACAAGTGACGTACAAAGTTTGAGGTTATGTAGCCACTTATTGTTCCAAATGTAAGTTCAGGATAGTTGAGAAACCTCCATTTTGTTTAGAATTTGTCTTAAATTTGATCGTCGATATGAAAACTCTGTTTGGTTTGAAAGTTGTAAAATCAAACACCAAATTTAGTTCATTCCTGGCAAGAAGATAAGGCAACCAAAGTAGAGAATGTATGTTGTGCTAATAATAGCCCATCTCATGCAAAGGTGATGTTTGATTCTTGCCAAAATAGAAACAAAAATTATCCATGTCACTTCAATGGCATAAGCCAGTCCTTGAATTAGAGGTCCGTTGTTAGGAGTGTTGTAAATAGAAGAATATGCTCTGGTTAGGACCCTACAAGGAAGACAATCAATTAGACACGAAACTAGAAACAACTTCTACAATATTATATTTTATCAAAGTATTTGTCTCAACAATGATTTAAATTTTTGAACCTCACGTTGTCGAGATAAATACACCCCAATTACTTCGTCCTTCTCCCTTATCACAAGGCTATGCCTCTCGGGCTGCAACAACGACTAATAACCATATTAGTAAAAGCGAAGTTTTTTTAAGAATTCGATACCATAATTATGGAGGTACTTAATCCTTTTTTTAAAGTAAATTAGCGGTGAGGTGAATATCGAACCCAGAACCTTCTAATCACTAGCAAGAGCCTTTTCCACTAGACTATTCGATTAACTCAGGGAGGTACTTAATTCTGAAACATGATTAATTAGATTGTTCAAACATTTGTAATGAATGATCAAAGTCAAAAAGGTTTGTAAGAAAGGGATCTCCAACTTACTTTGCCTATCAAAGTTGATAAAGAAGAAAAGATAAAGAGAGGGCTCTTCATCCAATGCCATATTCGTCAAGCTCCAAATCATTAACTCTTTAGTGGAGATGAATGAATTTCATGGCTTTCAAGGGGAAAAGATTACAGGTATACTTTTTAAAAATACCAAATGATTATATCTAGAAACCAATCCTACAACTTGATTATTAAGTTTCTATTATATTCTTCTTTTCATTCACAAAATGTTCATACTATAAATGATATGGTTAAAATCACTGGTATCTACATCTCCTTTTATTGTAACGTTGCTAAATTCAGGCGATTGAAGATGATGAAGATTCTTGAACTAATCGAAAACAGTTGGATAGAAAAGAAAACCATTCATTTTTAATGTTGTATTCGAGAAAAAAATTGGAATACTGACCGAATCGAACCATGTGCAGCCTAGTATAATTATATGTGATACGCTAATACTGCGTTTAGTAGCAAGGAATGGAACGACGTAGAAATAGATTAATTAAAGTAAAGAAATGGAAAAAAGAAAATGAATAAATTAGTGAATTTTATTACTTTGTTTGGTATGTACATAATCTAGACATCTTAAATAATTCTAATATTATATATATTACCGAAAAAGAAAATATAAATTCATGAACATACTCTACTTGAAAACTGAAAAATAATAGATGCAATTGCCACAATTAAGTTTTTAATTGCAAAGTTAATAAGAAGAAACGATTCAATAGTCTCCATAAATGATTAAATATGAAACTATTAAAATTAAAACATAACTAAAATCCATCTAGATATCGTAATTTAAATCCTCCCAACTATATTCATGACCATCAGTTTTCGATCTTTTTCATTTATGCTGAAAAACAAGTATGTCATTTCGTGATCCGGGACAATCTGACTTGCCACCTTAATTCTATTAATGGCTAAAATAATTTAATTTTCTTAAGCTCACAATTGGATTCTAGATTGAAAGGTTTCTTTCACAGAAAGATGAATACGATGCTGATACATAAAAAAATTAATTTAAAAGTTTCTTATAGAAAGGTCTATTAGAATAGAAGAACACGTTTGTGGACTTGTGAAATAGTGATAGCAAGCTTATATGAGAGAGACAACCTTGTCCAAAATTTTCTTATTTGATTACGTAGACCCCAAATGGGGCAATTGCAGTGACTAAAAAATGCAATGACAAAATTCTTACCAAGGAATACAATTAGGTTTCATTCCATTCTCACCTATCCCATTCTATTCCCGACTATCAATCGCAACATAACATTATACTATTTTATTCATACGGTCATTACTAATCTATAAAAGTAAATATGAAAAACAAAAAGAAGAATATAAAATTGTGACTATTCTAATTCGAAATTTCTAATAGTGGTTTCTACCTTTGGGGATCCTGAGCTTGGGCTTGTCGCGTGGTCCAACATTCTGAAGTCAGAATAGTCCATTTAAATCATTATCTAAATTATTCAATATCTAGACCGCTAGACGAGTCAAATGGGACGGGCTGGACAGCCCGTTAAAGTTTTACAGGCCCTTATCCAACTCGAGGCTCGTTGGTAGGGGGCCCAACCGGGCTTGATCGTATAAACCAATATCATCTCCAATACGAAAATTTCACATCAAAACTTTACTATTTTGGTGTATAACAAATCAGCTTAGATTTCAAGAAATGGCGATGTCTCTGTTGCCTAATGGGTGGGTAAGATAAGATCGAATTTCGTATTTTTTATATATTAAAATTTCGTTGTTTGTTCTACCGTTGTTCTAGATTGCCTACATGGAATTTTCCACTAAGTAGGTACTCGGGCATAATAGAAGTATACGTATATATGACTATCGATTAGTTATGAAAATTGCCACTAACGACGAATGAATAATGAAATTTAAAAGTACTATAAATAATGAATATAACAAATTTTTAACTAAAGTAATAGTTAGATAGTTAAAGTATACTAGTAGAGTCGCATGAAATAATATGCTTCCATCAAGAGTTCAAGACAATGATAGTTGAACTTGAGATTTCCTAATAGAAGCTCGGACCAAAAAACACTAGACTATTAATACTTTAATGCATTGAACTTTAGAGTGCTTTTTTTTGGTTCTTTGTAAATTAGCAGTGAGGTGAATTTCAAACCCAGGACATTCAGATCACTAGCAAAAGTCATTTCCACTAGACTATTCGATTAAGTTAAATATTATACATGATCACGAAAACATCAAGTTTCACAACATTTTAGTACCATGTACCTATGGAACTTGCCAATCGTTTCCATTCGATGGATGAGAAAGCAAGAGAAGTCAAGAACAAAACAAAAAACAATATTTTATTTGTTTTTGTAGAGTTGTATGTAGTAGTTCAGAGTACCTTTGTCTCGGTAGGTTGTTAACAATGACATGAAAATATGTGGGTGGATGCTAAAAAGAATTGTATTGCATAAGGAGGAAGATGCTATTAGTTAGCAACTAACAACTTTGAGCTAATTAAAATAAAATCCATATATTTTTCCCATTATATTATTATTATTTATACAATTCAAACATTGGATGTTAACCAAATATGAACAACCAAGAATCTCTAGCTTGAAGTAGCTTAACTCCCACACATTATTTTTATGGTCCTTTATGTAATATTCAAGGAATAGTTTGAAAACATTAGTTTTCCTAAATAATAATCTTGGTTTCAAAGGATCCATCCAACTCATCACCTAACAAACATAAAACGACTTGTTAGCAGAGAGCCAGAGACGAGACCTTTTTCATTTGTATATAAGCTTGAGGTGGCCAGTCACGAACAAGTACACAGAGACACAAGAGCTTTCTTATTAGCTTCATTATTATTACATGCAAATTTGAGACATTTTTTTGTCTCAAATATAACTCCATTATTTGAGGTTTTGTTCAAACGAACATATACAACGTTGGAAGATGTCGTATTGGCTTCGAGTTTTCTTTGTTTTGATTGGGTGTTTGTTGTCCTCAACGTTTGTTCATGGAAGGGTTCGAAATTACAAGTTCAATGTAAGTACTTTCAGCACTTTCATTACTGCTCTGTATTATTGCATGCATATAATAACATGCAAACATTTTCGATGTCTAACGCAAGTCTGGTCCAAACATTTTCGATGCCTAATGCAAAAACTAAAAATGGGACTTTATGTAATAAAAAGCTAAACATTATGCAATTTTCATAAAATTTGAAGACGAGAATATCGCCTATGAAATAGTACATATATAATACATTTTTGAAAATTTTAAAGTCGTCTTTATGTCAGGGCCTAGTGTGGTCGTGCCCCTGACTATATCCAAGGGGCGGACCCCGACCTCAAGCATGTCATATTATAAATTTAACGTCTCAATTGTAACTCTTACCATTTCAAAGGTTTTACTGCATATGCTATTATAAATTTAACGTCTCAATTGTAACTCTTTAACATTATAGTTAATTTTTTGTTGTCTTCAATATTTCGAACTATCGAAGACTACAAATTTGATGTGATCTAGGATTATGAAAGGCATGCTACTTCAACATTAGCCTAGATCTTAAAATGATAAAACATTAATAAAATTAATTACAACGAGCAAGATGTTGAAACATCATGGTGTTTCCAATTTGTCTATTATCATTGGCTACTTGTTGACTAGTTAAAGTTTTGAATAAACGTCTAACATATTTGTTGACAACTCAACTTAGGTAAAGTAGGTAAGCCAACACTACCATATCGATTGGACGAGAAGTGGTATCTAAGAATAGAAAGAAAAATAAGTTCAAGTACTTTTTCCTACAAAGTGTAATATATATTAGTAATATACATGAAAGCTTAGATCAGATAACACTCTTTATAGATAGTGAATCCGGAAAACGTTATTCATGAATTACTCAAATGGAATGTAGGTGGTGATGAAGAACACCACTCGTCTCTGCTCAAGCAAGCAAATCGTGACCGTTAATGGTAAGTTTCCGGGACCAACCATCTACGCTAGGGAAGATGACAATGTGCTTATTAAGGTTGTCAATCATGTCAAGTACAACGTTTCCATCCACTGGTAAGTGCTTAAAAAACAAAAGGAGTACAATAAAAGATGTTACTAATCGAAAAGGGGCACCTAAAGTCAATTTTAAATGTTCTGTTTTGTGTGTGTTATTAGGCATGGAATTAGGCAACTGAGAACAGGTTGGGCAGACGGACCGGCTTATATCACACAGTGTCCAATTGCCCCAAAGCAGTCTTATGTCTACAACTTCACTTTAACCGGTCAGAGAGGAACACTGTGGTGGCACGCTCATATTCTTTGGCTCAGGGCCACCGTTCACGGTGCCTTGGTCATTTTGCCTAAGCTTGGTGTCCCATACCCATTCCCAAAACCAGACCATGAACATGTGGTTGTTCTAGGTAATCTATTCATTTCTTTACTCAAATGGATTAGATATCGGACGATAACAAACATTTTTGAGAAATTTAATTTTAATTTCTATTATTGTAGCCGAGTGGTGGAAATCAGATACAGAGGATATTATCAATGAAGCATTAAAATCAGGATTGGCACCAAATGTTTCTGATGCTCATACTATAAATGGTCATCCAGGCCCTGTCTCAACTTGTCAAACACAAGGTATACTAGACGATTTTGCATACATGAAAGTCCCAATTTAATTGTCCAGTTTGTAACTTAAATAAGTGAATTTGTGTACATGCTCAGGGGGTTACAATCTCAATGTTGAAGCTGGAAAATCGTACATGCTTCGAGTAGTCAACGCTGGACTAAACGAAGAACTTTTCTTCAAGATTGCTGGTCATCTGATGACTGTGGTTGAAGTTGATGCATGCTATGTTAAACCTTTTAAGATAGACACAATGGTTATAGGTCCAGGGCAAACAACAAATGTTATTGTGACAGCGGATAAAGGGTCGGGCGTTTACATGGTTACTGCTTCGCCATTCATGGACGCTCCCATTGCAGTCGATAACACGACTGCAACAGCCACATTACATTATTCAGGCACACAATTGACTGCTTCCACTCTAACCTCCACTAAACCTCCACCTCAAAATTCAACTGTTGTAGCCAACAAGTTTATAGACGCGCTTCGAAGCCTTAACTCCAAGAAGTACCCTGCAAAAGTCCCATTAACCGTTGATCGTTCTTTGTTCTTCACAGTTGGTCTAGGAATCAACTCATGCCCGACCTGCAAAGCTGCCAACGGAAGCAGAGTCGTGGCATCGATAAACAATGTGACATTCGTCATGCCAACAACGGCTCTTTTACAGGCTCATTACTTCAACATGAAAGGAGTTTACACCGCTGATTTTCCTGGGAATCCACCAACACCTTTCAACTATACAGGCACACCTCCATCGAGCATGGCTACAACAAATGGAACAAGAGTTTTGAGGTTGCCTTATAATGCAACTGTCCAACTGATCTTGCAGGACACTGGAATAATTGCCCCTGAAAGCCATCCAGTTCATCTGCATGGGTTCAATTTCTTTGCAGTTGGAAGAGGAATCGGAAACTTTAACCCGAAAATCGACCCAAAGAAGTTCAATCTTGTTGATCCTGTCGAAAGAAACACTATTGGTGTCCCTGCAGGCGGGTGGGTTGCTATAAGATTTCGAGCAGACAACCCAGGTAAACAAAATTACAAACATCTCCACAAAACACTTAAAAAGTATCAGAATCGCGAGTATTTTTCGATGTTATAAACAACTAATAATATTTAAAATAATGTATTATTTCAGGAATGTGGTTTATGCATTGTCATCTGGAGATTCATACAACATGGGGGCTAAAGATGGCATTTCAAGTGGACAATGGAAAAGGTCCAAATGAGTCAATATTACCTCCTCCTAAAGATCTCCCAAAATGCTAAATATGGTGAATCATAATCTTTCAAGTATTGTTCTTGAAGGCTAGAAGACCATGACTCAAGTTGAGATTTAAGAAGACAAAAAAAAATGTGATTGATTTTTCAGAGTAAAAGAAAGTTTTGCTCATGCACGTTTCAATAATTATTGTGATATCATTTGAACTTGTAATATTTTTTCCTCATTCTTTAAGAGAATAAAGTTTTTCTACTAAATACTCCGTATAATTTTACTCCATAACGTTTTTTTCTTTTGGATAATTCATTACATATAATTCAATAGACTATGGTGAATTTTATTTCCACGGTTATTATTTTTACGATTTGTGCTCGTTTACGGTATCGAATGCATGTTTGGTGCGTTAGTTATTGTTTTCTCAAAAGAAAAAGAAAAAACGCAAGTGCAAATATATTTTCGTGTAAATAACATATAGTCATAGCTACTTAGATTCTGTTACACAAACCATTATTCAACAATAACATGCTAGTTCACTACTCACATCACCAATCTTGATATACCTGGGAAATTCATACACCTCTTAATTAAACCTCCTAATGAAACTCTCCCAGTACATCACATATAAAATGGGCATCCTCACAATTAGGAAGATTCATTACGTATGGCTCATGAGCACGGGCGAACCCCAATACGTTCGTGGCGTGGTGGTTTAATTAGTTAAACCACCATAAATCAAATTCGATCGATTGGTACGAATTTATGCTACAAAACTTCGGGTGTTTATTAGAATACATTGTACAGTAGTCAGTTCCCATCATGCAGCAGGTGCATAATCATAGTCTCCATCATCATCGTCGCCATCACTTTCCATACAGGATGCAGGGGCATAGGCGTAGTCGTCTCCATCTGCACACATCATGTACTCTGACAGAACGTTGTCGAATTCGAGGGGGAATTTGAGAGACATCAATACAAACAAGGAATTGGGATCTGATAAAGAGTTGCAAAGGCTAGACAATTAAGATGATTATATGGTTATGTTACTGGAAATGGAAGATGAATTGAGTGGTATATAGAACACCATATATGTGGAGTTATATAAGGCATTTGGAGTATGTTGAAACTGAGGGGGTCTTGAGTTGGCATGTGGATGAGTGTGGACAATGTCTGGAAGTTGAGGAATTGGAAGTGGTACCATGTGTTTTATACCTGGAGATCAAACTTTAAAAGCCATGTCATATTTTGTTGTAAAATGGAGAGAATATGAGAATACAAAGCATCTTACCGCTACAAGTTCCCGTTACAAAAATACAGCATCTTTCAATGTCATGTTTGGTTCACCGTCACAGGCTTACCGTAATCAAACCAAACCAGACCAAAACAAATCACAACTATTTTGTCCGGTAAGAATCCAAACAATACCAATAAGAAGAGGTTAACCGATTATTATAAAAGTTAGAAGACTTAATTTTTAAAGTTTGAATTGATATACTACATAAATATTTTTATCTGTGTTGATACATGTATCTTAGTTATTATTAAAAACGCGTTGCGCGTGTGAAGCACGCGTGGTCGTCTGATCGACGCGCGTGCATCACCGACTTATACCTTACGCATAGTACGGTTTTAAAGTTCAGGTATATATGTTTCGAAAGCATGTCATTGTTTGATTGAAACTCCATATTTTTGTCGTCTTCACCCGCAAAAGCAGCAAGAATTGAATAAAAGAAAAACTGTTCCGCCACGAATTATTGTTCAGAGGTATCACAAAATTTATGCTATTGACTTCAGTGATAAAGATTTGAAACCTGAAGAACTCACCAATGTATCTTTCAAGAACACCAAGATTGAGACAATTATGTCTTGCAATGGGGTTCTTTGCTTACATTGTAGAAAGAGAAAATTGGTGATCGGAATCCGTTGTCTGATAAGTATAAAGAATTGGACTCTCCGGTTCCTCAACGCGGTTGTAGTTTTGTTTTCGGCTTTGGTTATGACAAGGTTTCGGATGATTACAAATTGGTAGCTTTGGCAAAATTTGTTGTTAACGGTGATGACTATATAGGAAAAAGTGCAATGGTTTATAGTGTAAAATCGGATAGATGGAAGCACATTGATGGATTTACTTATAGGCTTGGAATTTTTATGGATCTTGTGATGGTATTTCTCTTGGTGATTCAGTTCATTGTGTAACAAAAAACAAGTGCATTCTTGCATTCGATGTTACAAGTGATCAATTTCATGAAAGGAGCGAGTCGTCTGGTCGCCTAGTTTACATGCAAGCTTTGCAAACACTTCCCTCTACCTAATTCTTGTTGTTCAAAATTGCTCAACGACGTAAGAAGGCAGGAGGATGGATATTTTTTTAGGTTGTCTTACAATCATTTGTTCGGATTATTATAGGCTCAAAACTACGATATATCTGATGAAAATTTATGGGGATAAGGATTCTTGGGTGATGATGGAATTCGATCGACATCATTGATAATCGTGGAGGAGCATATATATGGATACTGAACAGCTAATTGTTGAGAGTTCAAGATATTCTTGTTTGTGTAACACAAAAAATAAGTCTGTGAGACAAATTAAATTTATTGTGCTACCCCTACTCATTGTTATGAAGCAACATTAGGATTCTACTTTGGAAAGCTTGATGATATGGGCAATGGAGATGGTAAACCAAAAAACACTTATAAATAGGGCTAGAAATTTAAAATCCAAATTTTATCAATAATATGTGTAACTATTTTTTGTTTGTCTTATTGTGGATTTTTTTGTAATAGTTCTCCTTATTTATTGATGATTGAATCAATTGCATTTATTTAATTTACATTTGTATCAGAAAAAAATGATTTTGATTTTCTTGTTCCTGAAAATATTTTATCATCTAGAAGTCGAAGAGAGTTGAGAATTTATTACTGCTTTCCGGATATAGATGATATCTATACAGATAGATCTTATCGTACTCCCATGGGTGCATATATATGAATTCCAATTTGCCAAATCATTCTTTTATATTTCTCCATTGAAGTCTTTGGAGAGGAAGAAGACCATGCGAGAAGAATATTTGTCGTTATAATTTATTCCTTTACAATGCATAATCTGATGCAATTGTAATAGGTCCAGGGCAAACAACAAATGTTATTGTGACAGCGGACAAAGGGCGGGCGTTTACATGGTTGCTGCTTCGCCATTCATGGACGCTCCCGTTGCAGTCGACAGCCACATTACATTATTCATGCACACAATTAACTGCTCCCACTCTAACCTCCACCCCAAAATTCAACCGTTGTAGCCAATAAATTTATAGACGCCCTTCGAAGCCTTGACTCCAAGAACTCATGCAAGCCTAACGGATTGAGCCCTCAATATGAACTCATGCATATATTCATTGATTTCACACGTCTTCATCAAGCAGGTTGGAATTAGGTATGCCGTATGCGTTATACGAGTATTTAATTTTAGCCTTTCTCGGACATGTATCTTGAGATTATTTTCAATGGATTTTACAATTGAATTGACCATATCAATTGTGGTTGGGATTGTAATTTTTCTCAGATAAGTAGACGAGCGATGGTGAATTTTATTTCCTCGACTACTATTTTCATGATTTGTATTTGTTTCGTCTCAAAAAAGAAAAACTCAAGTGAGTAAATTAAATAACATAAAGTCATAGCTAATTAGATTCTGTTACACAAACCATTTTTCAACGATAAGATGCTAGTTCACTACTGACATCACCAATCTTGAATTCTTGATATACCTGGGAAATTCATACACCTCTTAAACCTCCTAATGAAACTCTACCACTACCAGCTCATCACATATTAAAATGGGCATCCTTACAATTAGGAACATTCATCACGTATGACTCATGAGGACGGGAGGACCTCAATACGTTCGCTCTAAACCACCAAAAATCAAGTTCGCTCAATTGGCACGAATTTATGCTGCAAAACTTCGGGTGTTTATTAGAATACATTGTACAGTAGTCAGTTCCGATCATGCAGCAGGTGCATAATCGTAGTCTCCATCATCATCGTCGCCATCATTTTCCATACAGGACGATACAGGGGCATAGGCGTGGCCAAATTCGTCGTCACCATAATCATCTCCATCTGCACGCATCTTGTACTCTGACAGAACATTGTCTAATTCGAGGAAGGATTTGAGAGACATCATCACGAACAGGGAATCGGGATCTGATAGAGAGTTGCAAAGGCTAGACAATTAAGATGATTATTATATGGTTTTGTTACTAGAAATGGATGATGAATTGAGTGGTATATAGAACACCATATATGTGGAGTTATATAAGGCATTTGGAGTATGTTGAACCTCAGGGGGTCTTGAGTTGGCATGTGGATGAGTGTGGACAATGTCTGGGAGTTGAGTAATTGGAAGTGGTACCATGTGTTTTATACCTGGAGATCAAACTTTAAAAGCCATGTCATATTTTGTTGTAAAATGGAGAAAAAGGGAGAACAGAAAGCATCTTACGGTTACAGGTTCTCGTTACAAAAGAAAGCATCTTTTAATGTCATGTTTGGTTCACCGTCATATAGACTTACCGTATGCAAACCAAACCAAAACAAAACAAGTCATACGCTCAACTAAACGAGACCAGTTGTAAAAATAAATATGACTACTCCGCCGTTCTACTCTATATCGGGTCATTTCCTCCGTTAAGTTTTTAAATTCTAGATCATTTCATGTAATCTGCGTTCAATTTTTTTTCTTCTAATCTACCACTACTTTCGCATTTATTTTGGAACTATTAAAACCTTATTGTCACAATATCACCATATAGTGATGTTTTTTTCTCATGAATGCAAATGATTGATTAAAAGTTCGCCGCATAGGACATATCACATTTGTAATAGAGAGTTGCAACACAGGAAGCACGCCCCTCTAAGTCTAACTTAGTGGCCGCTTCGCCCTCTACTTATTAGAGGGCGTCTCTTGAGAGGGTCCTATTATGTCCTCTAAATCAAGTTGAAGCATCTTTAACGTTTTTTTTATAGTAGTAGTGAATACGGAATAAAATAAATTAAATATGGATTACTAGTTTTTTCGATTAATAGCATCTTATACAAAAAGCCCTAACATGCCATAACCAAAATAACAAAACAAACACCAAAGACTGTAATAATGAGTAACTTTTTATTTTTAAAGGTCTAGTAGTAGTCCATATCTGGAAAGATATGCTCAAAGAGGTGTAATTTTTTATGGCCAAATATCAAAAAAGATTTGGTTGGATCAATTATATAGAATCCAAAAAAGCACAACTTTTTTATCCAATAGGAAACCAAACAATACCAATAAGAAGAGATTAGTCGATTATTTGAAAAGTTAGAAGACTTAATTAATTTTTAAAGTTTGAATTGATGTACTACATAAATATTTTTATATGTAATTAAGTTAAACATGATTTATTAGTAATTCTTATTCAGTCTTTGAAACAATAAAATAAAAAAGTTAAATTACATAAGATGGTACATTCCTCAAAATATAAAAGATTATTTGTGCAATAAGTAACTTCGTTTCGAAATGGTTAGTAGCTTAGTGCATCAGCTCAAATTCGAGAAACTAATAAAAAGCGTTAATATAATTATGTCGAAATTAGAGTAGAGAATCTAGCTATTGGCTGTGTGAAGAGGATGATGAGGCATGTGGGGATGAGTGTGGAGTATGCATGGGAGTTGAGTCGATTCAAGTGGCTAAATGTGTTTATTTAAGATGAATTCAATAATAATATTACATGAAAATATTATATTTATTTTTAATAAAAGATCATATAATATAAATACGGTGGACGATTTCGTACAAGCTGAACTGTGTATAAATATCTAGTTATGGAAATAAACGACCAACAATTTTGGAAATAATAAATTAAGATTCAATATATATTCATTGGAATAAATTGTCAAAATGATCCCAGAAAGTGGAACGAGGTTGTCATTTAGTCCTCGAAAGTTCAATAGTTGCAAATTAGTCCTCGAAATTGGACAAAAGTTGCAATTTAGTACATAAACTAACGGAGCCGTTAAAATTTAGCGAAACTTTTAATAGAAGCTAATTGCACAAGTACTGTTAAGTTTAACTGGTTCGTTAGTTTCTGGACTAAATTGCAACGTTTGTCCAATTCCGAGAACTAAATTACAATTATTGAACTTTCGAGAATCAAATAACAACCTTACCCCACTTTCTGAGACCATCAACAATTTCCTCATATTCATTGCATTAAAATCTCATAAGATACTACATTTATTACAAGCTCTTTAATTTCCAATTGTACTTATAGTAAATAAACTAAAAAAACCTCTTATAAATACTTACTATTTGTTAGTTAATGAGCGATTCGTCCATAAACCCGCATAAGTTTTAAGGTTAGATTAAGTATTTACTTATAAATATATGACATCTGTATAATGTATTTACAAGAACAATTATTCTCAATAAAATATCTCTCTTTATATTTCTACATGAAATTCGAGCCTGTCGATTCTTGAGGCCTAAATATATATTTCGCTGCCTTGCCGGTGAGTTTTCTAATATGTAATACTCACCGGCGGGATTTCGTTGATGTTATTTTGTTTTTAATGATATTTCTTGAATACTTATTTTATTTGAAATTTACTATTTTCTAAAAGTTTTCCCTTCATAGTTTGCGATGTTTGTTTTTCCCATTAGTATTTTTGCAAACTCATGACAATTTAAACAAATTATCATGAGTTTGAGGTGGGAGATAGGATTATGAACAAGGGGAGTATCTCATTGAAAAAGAAAAAGAAAAAACTAATTTATTCTACCTCGAGTGTAAATGGAATTTTGAAAAAATCTTCGAAAAGAATGGCGTCCCTGAGAGGTATTGATTGACGAATTACGCATAGTCTGGCGAGTCATATACGCAGAAATCTGACATGTTCGAAAATTGATGGCGTTCCTGGCGATTAATGATTGACACGATACGCATTATCTGGCGATTCTGATATGCGCTGTCTGGCGAATCCGACACGCACTGATCATGGATCTGGCTTGATCCAATTTTCGTTTTTATTATTACTATTATTGTATTGCAAACTCATGAAAATTCTACCAAATTAACATGCAATGAGTTTGAGGGAGGGTGTTAGTTAATGGGCGATTAGCACATAAGCCCACATAAGTTTTAGGGTTAAGTTATTTATTTACCTATAAATATATGACATCTCTATAATGTATTCACAAAAACAATTATTCTCAATAAATATCTCCCTCTATATTTGTACAGTATTACACCCCATCTTATCTACTTCATACATTGTAATCATACTAATAGCTTCTCTCATTCGCAGTGTGTTTCGATGGAGCATGCAAAAATTCAAGTTATGAAAAAGCCAAACCTAGGAAGAAGAAAGATTGATATCGTGAAAATCAAAGCCAAAAGTAGTAGACAAGTTACATTCACGAAACGCCGCAAGAGACTATTCCGGAAGGCCAGTGAATTGTGTTCACTATGCGGAGCAAAAATCGCGATAATTGCCACGTCTCAAAAGGGGAAAGTGTTCACCTTCGGGAACCCTAGTGTCGAGACAGTCATAAATCGTTACAAGAAGAGGGAAGACCATTACGACGAACATCGTCAAAGAAAAGTTGATGAGGTAAACTTGAGTGGAGTTGTGGAAAAACTTAAGCAATTGGAGGATGAAAAGAATTATCTTATGGAGCTGAAGAAGAAGGGGGTAGTTGTGGAGAATGAGAATAATAGTAATAATGGCATGGGGAAAAATAAATTGTGGTGGAAGAAAAATACTCGAGATATGACATTGGCTGAACTTGAAAAATTTAGAGATTCAATTGAGACATTGAGGAATAATGTTAGAAAGAAAACAAATGAGATGGAGGCTATGATTAGGGCTGTAAACGAGCCAAATAATACCGAACATCGGAAGATTCTAGTTCGGCTCTATCGTCCTCGAGCCGAACTGTAAACGAGCCGAATAATGGTCGAACATCAAAATGAGAAGCTCGGCTCTAATTTTGTCAGACGAATTCGAGCCGAACTCTTGCCGAACTTGCCGAATAATTTGGTTTGAAGGTGATAAAACAAAATTAAATTCGACTAAATTTGCTAAATCTACCAAAGAAAATAAAAGTAAAACTAAAGTATATATATTTACCTCAAATTCAACCAAATATGCTAAATCTATCAACGAAATGGAAGATTAATCGATCCAATACAAATCTATATTACAATATTATTACATAATTTCACATGGTGAGTCGAGCCGAGCTTTTTGCGAACCGTTTGCGAATCGAGTCAAATATTGATTTTAAGATTTGGTTCTACGTTTGCTATTCCGAATCGAGCAACGAACCAAACTTTTTCGAGCCAAATACCCCGAGCCGAGTCGAGCTTCCAGGTTCATTTACAGCCCTAGCTATGATGGTCATTATAACTCGTAATTCTCAAAGGATGAAATCATCATTCTATCAGGAAGTAGACGAGAAAAGGTAAACTATCGTGCGATATGTCTCAACTCATCATGAGATTATAACTCATAATTTTCAAACTAAAAGAAAGATCGATTCTTTGGGATCCTTCCTTTCTTCAAACGGAACGAACAGAGATAGAATTTAAGATAGGAAATTTGTTCAACTACTTGATAATTCATAATTTATGATATAGTTGGTTTTAGTACTTTAATAGATTTTTTTTTATTTGGAGGAAGATAATACTGAACTTGTTTGATTAGCTAGGGTTGATTTATTTATAATGTTATAATATTCAATGTTGATGGTTCTTGTTTTTCGTTATTAATATAGTTGAAAAAATATATATGATTTATTCTGGATGATTTTGTATATTATTGAAGTTAATAGTTTATGTCATGTGCTTGTACTACTACACGTCATAATCAAAATAACAAACACTAAACATCGCAACGAGTAATTTCTTTTTATTTTTATTTTTATAAATCATGCATTCAAATTTCACAAGAATTTACGTCACGAGTTTCATAATTGAAATAGCAAACAACTGGGAAACTTGAATAGTTGTAGACTTGTAGTCATCATTGAAATTTGAAATAAAAACTTGTAGTAAATTCAAAAATCATCCAATTTTAATCGGATGATGAACATGGTTAGCTGGTCATCGTCCAAACAATAAAAGCTACTCCCTCCGTCCCTAAAAGATTGTCACATTTTGACTTTTGTGGTCAATTACAATAAAATTTGATCATGAATTCTCATTAAACGATAAGAAATAATATAGTCTTGTGGGACCTCGTTAGATTCGTCTCAGTATATATTTTTGAAATATCAACTTATTATAAATTTTTCGCATGTAGAATAAGAGATATTTATCTTTTAAATCGTGTTTTATTGACCACCAAAAGTCAAATGTGACAATCATTTAGGGATGGAGGTAGTACTACTTATTGCTTCTCATTCTCTCCTAAATATACCAAATATATAAAACTACTTTGGATGTTTATTATCACACCAGGCCAATAACTGAGATCGGATGCTAGCTAGTTATGGTTGCTTGCATGCATTCATGCAGCTGGAGCATAATCATAGATAACATCATCGTCGTCGTCATCTCCTTCCATGGATGCTACATTGGCATACCCATATCTAACCAAGCCATCATCATCTTCATCTACATGCACCCTCATTATCCGTGACCAAATTTTCTTCGAAATCGGAGACATTTTCGAAAGAGGTATGTGGTTTCTCTTGGAAGCGTGTAGGGCAATGTTGTGGGAATGAAAGCCATATCTAAAGAGCTTAAATAAGGGATAGAAATGGAGAATCTAGTTATTGGTTGTGTGTTGAGGATGATAAGGCATGTGGATGAGTGTGGATTATGCATGGGAGATGAGTCGATTGAAGTGGCTACATGTGCTCATCTACATAGGACTTGAGAAAGGTAAACTCATACATACTTTTGTTGTGAATTAGAAAAAGGGAGAAAAAGAAAAAAAAAAACGAGGTGTGAAGTTAAAGCATGTTTGACATCTTATACCTAGAGAAAATTCTTCCAGATTTAATATTTTTTCGTAAGCGTGGTGCTTAGGCTATTCTGAGTTTCTGACCGCCGCGCCTCACTTTTGGTGAAAAGATTGGGTGCATCATTAATTCGGTGCATCAGGTGCATCAGGTACCCATTTAAAGGTTTCAAGTGGGTACCGTACCCACTTGAAACTTCATCATTGGTACTTGTACCCAAATTGTACTATAACAATGGTACAATATCACGTATTTATCAATCCAAAATAAATTTGTGGTATTGTACCATTGTTATAGTACAATTTGGGTACAAGTACCAATCATGAAGTTTCAAGTGGGTACAGTACCCACGTAAAACCTTTAAATGGGTACCTGATGCACCGGATGCACCGAATTATTGATGCACCGAAACCGGACTCCACTTTTGGGGGCCTCGGACCAAACTCGAAAAAAGGGACTTTATTTCTTTCAATTTGTTAAGAGTATATGAGGTTTCACTCTAAAATCAATTGACAATAGAGGGAGTAGCCCAAGATCTTATATATTTACTCTAAAATCGCAATTTTCGATGTGGAATTTTTCGACGTGGTAAGAATAATCTGTGGGGTTCTACACTAAAACCAATTGGCAATAAAAGGAGTAACCCAAGATCTTATATATTGACCAGGGAGGAATTAATTATAATTATAATTGAGCAATTTAGGTAGGTGTTGATTAGAAAACAATTCCAATCCTTCTAGGAAGGATTTGGCCATGATGATTAGGGCGAGTAAGTTGGAATCTTGATTGTTTAGGGTTAGAATTGAATATATTTAGGGTGATTATGCAATTTAACGTTTAGAAATTGACCCTTAGAAAGTGTTGGACATTCTATTCGGCCGTGTGGTTGGTGGCTTAGGTGTTATCGACTTTAGGGTTTTTAGGGGGATTGAATGATGATCATGTTTTGGATGTAGAATGGTTGTTAGGATTGAATATAATGATAGTTTTGATCAAGAAAATCAAGAATTGAAAAATTAAAGAACATCCAGGGGTAAATTTGTAAATATTATAAATATGGGGTGAAGTGAAGTTATTATAATATTAAAATGACCTATATTAGTTAAGTGAGAGGTTGAGACGTTATAGGAATGATAATTGATTTTATACGTGTTTATGTACTAGGTCCTGGTACTTGAGTTGGATACTCTCTGTGACTTGGGAGTAACCGTTGCTTGTTACTTACTCACGTGTGTTTATCTCAAGTACATGTATGTGTGTATGATGTGTACTTGGAAGTATGTTAATGATATTGATTAATATGTTCGATATGGATGATGGAAATGAGAATTGACTGTTATGATGAATTGATTGTTATGAGTTGACAATTATGATGAGTTTGTTGTTGAGATGTTAGTATGTGTTGTCATGATCCGGGAACGTGGTACGATTAAAGCCGGTTACTTAGCTGATGCGGGTGGGGTGAGTCAGAGTCGGTCACTGAGGTGAGGTGATAGTCTTGGCAAAACATCAATATTATGTTAGGAGTATTTTAGCACTAAAACTATCAATATTACAATAATATCGATAATAATAATATTATATTATTACATAATGATAGTATTGACACAATATCTAATAATACTATTGCCAAATAGCCTCTTCGTATCCTTCTAAATTATATTTCTGGTTGGCAAATTTAGTTTTTCTCTTCATTTCGATCCTTGTATGAGTCTTTAACTCGCATATATGGTCTCATCGTTGACAAATTTGGCATTATATTTATCCTTCGCACCTTTAACAGACGACAATGCTATATTGCAAATAAGGTTTAAGCTTCCAAACTATTATCAACTTGCCTAGCAATAATCTTACAACGTCTCCCTTTAAACACGTAAGGAGTAGTTATTAGAGTTACCTCACCATTCTTTTCTTTTGTAACAAAACCAATAACACAATTATGATCATTTACTTTTATAAACCACTTAACTCTTTTTAAATCATGGCTTAATTTTGCAATACAAAAATCAGTGAATAGTTTATATAATGAAATAAGTTATTTTAGTTGTTAAATAAATTTTTCGTAGAAATAAGTTTAAATTTTTAACTTTTCTTACAAATATTTAAACTAAAGAAAAGACTAAAGAAAAATATAACTTTATATAGTCATTTAATATAATTACTTCATAATATGTTTGCAATGTACATATTATAACATCTAGATTACACTCTCAGTGTGTTAGATAATTACAATTATCTATTGATTTTTTATATCTAAATTTTAGATACTTTTACAAATAATATTAAATGATGCAAATAATAATATAAAAGTTTAAGTTGTTGTAAAAAAGTTTATCTCAAACTTTTAGTTTAGTTTTATATGCATACATATATATATATGTGAACCAATATTTATGCTTATTCAAATTTCCTTTAATATATATAATTTATATTGATTTTTCGTTTAATATGTATAACCCCTACCCAAACATAG